>CM051260.1:33735074-34395074 GCA_027921565.1 Artemia sinica | reverse complement strand
TCGTTCAATCGAGGTAAGTCAACGTAGATGTCGAGAAACTGCTTGTAGGTGTAGCTACGACATCTGAACATGAAAAAAGAGTAGTGCATCAAAGCCACATGTCTTAGTCGTTAAATCCTGTACTCTTCGTTAATTTTGAATAATGGTTTTCCCACTGCTTTCAATAAAGTTGCTGATGTATGGAGTGTAGAATTTATACGATAGGCCAAGAGGATAAAAAAAATTCAATATTCTTCGCTGTTTGAAAGATGCATAGCCAATAGCCGGTCTTCAAAATCGATGGACTGCTATTAACAATGATTAAGGTATTGTTAACACTTGGAATTTTTTCAATGAAGTCCGAAGGTATGCAATAGGACTTGTACTAGGACATGTCCATACTAAATACGTGATTTATCCATACTAAATACGTTGATTATTTGGTTTGTGTTCATGGTGCTAGGTCTAGTAGAACACTGCCGCCGGGTGTGATTTCCCAATAGGTTTCTAATTGACTCAGTGATATTAGCGTGATGCTCTCAGTCAAAGCATCGGCAAATGTACACTCTAAACGTACATTCACTGTTCGTACTATGCTCATATCCTGAGTCCCCGACAATTCCAAAACAATTACCCCATCATTTTTTGAAAGCATTGAATCGGTTATCCCATTTTCAAATAGTTGAGAGTCATGATTTAGGGATTGCATGGTCAACTCGTACAGAGTTCAAGAGGATTTTTTGTCAAAAGATAGAGTGTACAGTGGAATACCATTCACTTTACACACAAGGCTAGATAGACCAAAAAAATTAAAATCGTGGGGGGATTCAGTCCAGGATTCAACAGCACTGCCACTCTTCACAAAGGCCAAAGCCAATTTTGATGGGATTTCTCCATTGATAAATGATGAATCGCTATAGCTACGAGAGCCGGTGGCAATGTGACGTTGATTGGTGATCGTATGGGGGACAAGAAGTTTTTGATGTTGTTCCCATTGGCTCTTAGCTTTTCCACTGCCAATGCAACAGAGCTCATAACTTGTTGTTTTCGGAAGTGGAGAATTGCCGATGTGATAATGACATTTGCATTGGGTGCTGTAGGAAGTGTTTTTCTCAAAATGAAATTCGATGAGGCCAGTTGTAACTTTATGTCAATCTTGACATTGGGGGGTAACCATAGGGATATATTGAATATTTCATGATTTAATTTTCCAACCAGATGATACTCCTCGGTCACTGCAGTAGTCAACTCGCCGTCGGTATCAACACCTGATCGATATTCATAGCCCAAAGATTGTCCTCTCAACTCCTTGTATGCCTTTGGTGTCATCATCATAATTTGTATGTAGCTTGCATAGTTGGATAAATTATTGCTAGTGCTCACCAGTGTTCCATTAATAAATACATTAATACATTAATGGAACCAGTGTTCCATTTTAAATCAATAAATGTTGATGACAAATCAATGAAATAGTCTTCATTGGAAAATATTTGAAAGTGTATATTTTACGAGAGGGTTGTTGGGGGTGAAATTGTTCATAGTAGCCAATTACTTGACACTGACATCAACATTTTCAGCATTGAATAGATTCAATGAGGAACTAATTGATGGATATGATTCCTTGTGGGGGAGATAAGTCATCTTAAGAGAAGAAGTCCTTCTTTGATCTAACAATCTTTTTCTTCTTCTTCTTCTGCTTATTGGTCTTCCTTGTTTTATTACTCAAAGTCCTTGTTGATGTCCTTCGCTTCCCGCCTGGGTGGAGACTGATGAGTGAATGATGCGCACGCATCCTTTTCAATCCCTCCCCATTTTGTCGAGATTTTAGTTGCTCACCAACGGCTCTTGCTGAAGATCTAATATTTTCCTTAACACTCTCCTTGAAATTCTTGCCCGACCCCAGTCCTGTAGTGTGGAGGCAGCAAAATTTGATGCAGCAGGTACAAGATATTTTCTGGCAAGGGGTAGTGCAGAACGAAATAGCCTAGCAAACCAGCTACCAAGACCATAGCCAGACATTGTAGTACGCCCCTTGTAGTAGCCCAATCCATTGCCTATTTCACGTGGACTCAAAGCACCAACATAACAATCGATATCGGGGAAGACAAATGAAATTCTTCTATTGTTCATTTTAGGTGATTGTGCTATCGCCAACAATGGGTCGAAAATGACATGTAATCACTGCTAAGCCTTTTGTTATTGCTAGAGGATCACCCAATTCACTTCTTAGTGTTAACTGACAGAGATCCAAATACGAAGTGTTTACAGGAACATACTGAAGGTGCTTTATATTATAGTGATGAACAAGTTCATGAGATTTTTTCGTTCAAGAACATGTAGGAGGGGGACATTTGAATTACCGACTCTCAATGTTTCCACAAAGGATGCATAGAGAAATATGCAAGAGTCCGAGGCGAAACCAGGTGGATAATCAGCAAAAATAACTTGATCCATCCCATAAACGGTGCCAGCATTTCTCCCATTGATCATATTCTGCTTAAAGCCAAGAACGTCTCTCAGATTATCATTGAGAATAATTATTTCAGTGTCAACAGGTGAGGTAATGTAAATCCTATCGTGTTGCAATGAATAATTAAAATGGAATGTACCATTCCTACGACATGAGATTTTTCTATTGATTGTACGACACAAATCTGTCATATTATCGTATTCAATATATTTCAATTTGGCATGTGGATATTCGCTAGATTTAAGTGCTTCAACCCATTCATAGTCGACAAAGAGTGTCCAATTGAATGGTATAACTTTTATATCATACACACGATCCTTTCTCAGGATGTCATAGGTATTTTTGAGAATAAAATCGACAAGAGCCACTTCATACGCACCGTCAAATTTGATGGCGGGGGAGAGTTTTGTCCAAAAATCACTTGTCGTATTCAAGTCGTTGTAGAGAGGATCGAAAACATTGGACATAAAAGTTACATAGAAATCATTGGGCATTGTCAATATCTTCAACACCGATCCAAGAATCAAAATCAGAGTTGTATCCTAGCCACCGAACAAGTAACTGTTTCCTACCCCGGCGAGTACGAGTCTTTAATATCTTTTCAATTTGATAGATTTCACTATTATTTTTAACTTTTTGTAGTTCATAGTCATAAAAGCCGCCGAGAATCTCTTCATCTTTGGTATCACGCAGGTGATAAGTTATGGTTTAGTGTCTAGGATTTTTGCCACTCTAAAAAGTTCTGTGGACCAAAAGTAATTCCCCTTTTCAAAAACATTAGTTGTTCTATATTAATTCGAATAGTATCACCAACATTGAATTTATTTTTCTTCTTGATAATCGTTTCATTGGAATATTGTTTAAGAAAGGTGTCAATTGTATCATGATCAGAATGATGAACTTACGTTGGCGTAGAGTTGGACAATGATCGATGAGGTCGTTGATTATAGATCAACATGATTTATCTAAATCATGAATAAAAGCGGTGTATTTTTCAATGTACAATATCTTGAAATTAAAATTCGAATAGTTCTTATCAATCGTTCGGCCATGCAGCCTTTATAGGACTATATGACTATGATAGAGCAGTTCACTATATTTCTCTAGTACTTTTGCAACATGGGGATTAACAAACTCACTACCACGATCCGTTTGAATTTTTTATATGAATCCTGTTCGAGAATACTTTCAAGGGCCTGAGCAACTTCAACGCCTCTCTTTGATCGCAATGGAATTGCATATGCATAACGACTATAAACACTGATTGCAAGTAGAATGTACTTGTACGTTGTATTGCGACGTCGTTGAATCTCATCTAGAGTCAGGAGATCTGCTTGCATTATATGCAATGGGTAAAAGGCTTTAGTTTTTCGATATTGATTAGCACGAAGTCTATGATTTCTATGCAGAGTGTAACTTGATTCATTTTGTAGATAGTCATGTACACTTTTAGTGTGAACACCAGTGACTTTGGAAAGAGTGGTGGGGGAACTTAAAACTCCCCGCCTCACCAATATTTTCATAAACACCTTTCAGAACTTCAACCATTTTGAACGTAAACACGTTGTGTAACGTCCGCTACCCTTTTGTATACTGGATGGTGATGGTGACATGATACGTTTTCGCTTTTTCCTCGCCAACAAGTTTTTTCCACTAGGTGTGCTAGTATTTTCCAAGATTGATTTAAAATCTTCTTCTTCTCTTCTTCTTCTTCTTCATGTTCATGTTTTAATGGTGATGATGATGATGATGATGCATATTCATTTAATTTTTTTAGAATTTGTCTATTGCTAATAAGACTTTTGGGGAAGTTTGATGTATTTAGAAAGTTGTATAGATGATCGTCAAATGATAATAGTCCTTTACGATTTGTAACCATGTCATAGATTAAATCAAGTAGATTATAGCTCTTGCCCTGAATTATAATTCCTTTCCCATTGCTCTCAACTTGAATATTATATTGACCACTTTCCATGAGATAGGTTAGGAGTCGTTTACTTTGTTCACGATATGAGTGGGGCATTAGATTTCCAATTTTCAATACAATCGAATCCAATTTCTCCTTCTTTAATGGTGTTCCAGTAGAATCCTGAGGAGATGATTCTTTGTTGTGATCAATAGCAGCAGCAGCAGTAGCCTTCACACGATAGGGCTTATTTTTGTCCACTCGGCGAAGTGCATCTTGAAGTAAAAAAAGCAGTTTTTTTATCATCCTCAATATTCTCATTGTCAAGGAATTTACTCAGATTGTTCTCAAAGTGTTCCACGGGTGAGAGAGCGAGTTCTATTGGAGTCAATTTATAGGGTTTTGCCATTCTCTAGAGAAAACTATTTACAAAAGTCATGCAATTATTGGCAGTAAAAGCGTGAAAAAGCTACCGCCCGCCTGAAGAAGTCTTATCTTTTAAAATTCTTTCCTTTCTTTTTAGAGGCAAATGTACGTACAATGGAACGATGTAGGTCTTTTTAGTGTTCACGGGGAGATATACTGTAATTTCATTGTCGAAAATATCTGTGACTACACGCAGATCCTCGGGTGTATTCTCATTAAGATCCAATAGGATATAACCGTAGGGTTTATTAGTTGCCTGATTGTATGCTGAGAGCAGAAATTTGGGGGGGGGCGCCTGGATAGATTTGTTTATTGAGAGTTATTAGTGAGCTAGAATCACGAACAACTCTGTAGATCATAGAGTAGGTGCAGTTCAATGCAAGTGTTCGCATACATTTGCTCTGATGAAAGAGATTGTGTAGAACCAGAGTAACGGAAATCTGTTCATGATGAGAGCGAACAGTGAACAGTTGTAGCATTTCCTGGGACCATTGTTCAATAGATTCAGCCAGATCGTCAATGATCAGCCAAGAGTTTGGTTAAATAATGCTGAAAACATCAAGTCCCTGTATGAATTGTATCTGCACCAATCCCATCGTGGCAATTGCTTTTATTTTATCGCATGACTCCTGCCAAATACAGTAACATTAGTAGATTTTTTTCGCTTTTCCACAAACAGTTTATCGCAATTTTTAATTATTTAGTTAAGAGTGTTGATCTGTCTGACATTGACGGCCCACACAGAAACGATCTGAAATGGTGTTTTTAAATTGATACATGTTCCCTTCAACAGTTCACCTAGGACAACACAGTTTGAGAAACTGTGGGTATGAGAGGGGGTGGGGGGTAGTTGCCCTCCAATCACTTTTGACAATTAAAAAGGGCACTCGCCCTTTGAATTTCCAATCAAATGAGCCCGTTTTGAAGTTTTTACGACAAAGCTTTCTATAAAAGCTTATATGCCTCCAAGGCATAACTTACAACTTTTTGTCCTGAGGGCAATGGGGGATTATCATTGTCAGAACATAGTTTCTACATGGAAATCATCTACAAAGAACAAAATTACTATGTCAAAATTTTGATTGGATGGTTTTGGGGAATCGGTGGGCGTGGAAGGGGTGTTTGTTGCCTTCTAATCACCTTTGACCCTTAATAAAGACGCTAGAACTCTCGATTTACAATCAAATGAGCCCCTTTTGAAGTTTTTGTGACGACTCCTTCCATATGAAGTGCCTCTGGGAAAAGAAATATAACTAAAGAACGATGTGGGCACAATGTTTTCTTTTTTAATTTTTTCTCCATACCCGGGCATTTTGTATCAGAGGAGTCGTCGTAGAAAGTTCAAAAAGGGCTCTTTCGATTAGAAATTTACGTAGCTAGTGCCCTCTTTAATAGTTGAAAGCGATTGGAGTGTAACTAGCCCCCTCTACGCCCATCATTCCCGCAAATACATCCAATCAAAATTGTTAGGCCATTTTGTTCAGCTAAGTTGATTTCCTGATAGAAAATATGTTTTTGAGGAGGAAAATCCCCCACAATCATCAGGGCAAGGTTTTAAGTTATACCCTAGGGGCATACAAGGTTTTATAGAAAATGTTGTCGTAGAAACTTCAGAACAGGCTCTTTCGATTGAAAATTCAAACGGTTAGTACCCTTTTTAACGGTGAAAGTGATTAGAGGGCAACAAACCCTTCCCCACGCCAATCATTCCTCCAGACACATCCAATCAAAATTTTGAGATTGCCGTTTTGTTCAGCGTAGTTAATTTGTGCAAATCAACCTCAGTGCAAGGGTTTTATGTTATGCCATGGGGGGCTAATAGGATTTTAAAGCAGTCGTTGTTGTAGAAACTTCAAAAGAGGCTCATTCGATTGGAAACTCAAAGGGCTAGTGCCCTTTTATAGTCGAAAGTGATTGGAGGGCAACTCCAATCACTCCACGGCAACTCCCCCCACGCCCATCATTCCCCCGAACACATTCGATCAAAATTCTAAGATAGCCATTTTGTTCAGCGTAGTTGTTTTTCAGATATAAAATATGTTTTTGAGGAGGAAACTCCCTCACAACCCTCAGGGCTAGGGTTTTAAGTTATGCCATGGGGCATAAAAGGTTTTCAAAGAAGGCGTTGTCGTAGAAAGAAACTTCAATAAAAGCTCATTGCACTGGAAATTGGAAGGGCTAGTGCTCTTTTTAATAGTCAAAAGTGATTAAAGGGCAACTAGCCCGCCAAACCCATCATTCTCCCAAACATTCAATAAAAAATTTGAGATAGCCATTTTGTTCCGGGTAGTTGACTTCCGGATAGAAATTATCTTTTTAAGGAGGACACTCCGCCACAACTCTCAGGGCAAGGATTATAAGTCATGCCTTAGAGGCATATAAGGTTTTTATTGAAAACTGTGTCGTAGAAACTTGAAAAGGGGCTCATTCAATTTGAAATTCAAAGGAATATTACCCTTCTTAATAGTCAAAAGTGATTTGAAGGCAACTAACCCCTCTCTTCCCCACCTTTTCCACAAACACATCCAATCAAAATTTATAGATAGTCATTTTATTCAACATAGTTGAAACTTTTGGAAATTAGGTCTTTAAGGATGACAACACCTCCTCCAGCAGCCCTCAGGACAAGGTTGCAGGTTATGACCTGGGGCATTGACCTGGGGCATATAAAGTTTTTATTGAAAGCGTTGTCGTAGATACTTCGAAAGGGCTCATTCAATGTGAAATTGAAAGGGCTAGTGCCTTTTTAATGATTGAAAATAATTGGATAGCGACTAACGCCCCTCTCACGCCCACCATTTTCCCAAACACATCGAATAAAAATTTTGAGATATCCATTTTTTTCAACGTAGTTGAAAGCTCTTGAAATTTGTCTTTTAGGATAATAACCCCCTCAGAGCCCTCAGTGTAAGGGTTGTAAGTTATTCCCAGGGGTTTTATAAAGTTTTTATTGAAAGCATTGCCGTAGAAACTTCAAAAGGGCTCATTTGATTTGAAATTGCAATGGCTAGTGCCATTTTTAATAGTCGAAAGTGTTGAATAGGAAAGTGGAAAGTGGAGGGCTTCTATCCCCCCCAAGCACATCATTCCCCCATACACATCAACCAGGGCAAGGGTTTTAAGTTATGCCCTGGGAGCATATAAAGTTTATATAGAAGGATTTGTCTTAAAAACTTCAAAACAGTTCATTCGATTGGAAATTCAAAGGGCTAGTACCATTTTTAATAGTCAAAAGTGATTACTAGCCAACTGCCCACCCCCTCCCCCACGCCCTTCATTCTCCCAAATACATCCAATCAAAATTTTTAGATAGCCATTTTGTTCAGCGTAGTTGATTTGTAGATAGAAAATATGTTTTTGAGGAGGACACTCCCCCAAAACTCTCAGGGCAAGGGTTTAAAACTTATGCCCTGGGGGCATATAAGGTTTTTATAGAAGGTGTTGTCATAGAAACTTCGAAAAGGGCTCATTCGATTGGAAATTGGAGTAGCTGGTGCTCTTTTTAATAGTCGATAGTGATTGGTGGGCAACTAGCCCCCCTCACACCCATCATCATTCCCCCAAACACATCCAAACACATCCAGGGCTTAATTACCTCTATAAAAAACCTTATACACCCCCAGGGCATAACTTAAAACCCTTACCCTGAGGGTATTAGGGGAGTGTCCTCCTCAAAACATATTTTCTATCTGGAAATCAACTACGCTAAACAAATTGGCTATTTCAAAATTTCGATTGAATGTGTTTGGGGGAATGATGGGTATGGATGGGAGGGGGGTGAGTCGCCCTCCAATCCCTTTCGACTTTTAAAAAGGACATTAGCTACTCCAATTCCCAATCGAATGAGCCTTTTCGAAATTTCTACGACAACTCCTTCGACACGAAGGAGTGCAAATTCAGTAAAGTGCAAATTTTGTTCTTGCCTTTGGAAGGCAGAGGGGTTTTACGCCCAGCTTATGTTAATTACTGCTCGTTTTGAGCTGATCTAATTTTTTAAACAATTTTTTAAAAAAAAAACTGGCTACCTGAAAATTTGTATTGGATGGGCTTGGGTAAAGAAGGGCGTGAGGGGAGGCTAGTTGCCCTTATATCTCTTGACTCTAAAAAACTGAACTAGAACTTTCATTTTCCAACCAAACGAGCCCTCTATGAAGTTTATACGAGCATCCCTTTCATAAGAACCATACATGCCTTTATGGCATGGCTTAGAGCGTCTTTCCCTGGGCCCTAAGGGGTTGTATTGACACCGGAGCTTTTCTTATCGGACCTTTGAACTATTTTTAACAAAAAGTCTATCTTAAAGTTTTCATCAGATAGGTTTGAAGAAAGAAGGCACAGGGGGAGAGCTAGTTGCCCTCGAATCTCTTTTGACTATGAAAATTGAACTCGAACTTCAAGTTTTCAAGATAATGAGTCCTCTCTGAAGTTTATACAAACATCCCTGGCATTAAAACTATATATGCCAATTTTTAACTTAATGGCTGTCTCAAAATTTTATTGGATACGTTTTTGGAAAAAGGGGCGTGGGGGGAGGGGTTATTTGCCCTTCATTCTCTTTTAACTTTCAAAAACTGAGCTAGAACTTTTACTTTCCAATCAAATGAGCCCTCTCTGAAGTTTTTGTGACCATCGCTTCCTTAAAAACCAGATATTCACCCTGGGCATAACTTACAAACACCATTTTATCAGATGCATTTTGGAAAAGAAGGATGTGGGGGGGGGGGTAGCTGCCCTCCAATCGCTTTTAACTTTCAAAAACTGAACTAGAACTTTCAATTTCCTGTCAAATGAGCCCTCTTTGAAGTTTTTACGAGCATTCCTTCCATAACAACCACATATTTTCTGGCAGAGAACTTACTACGCCTTTTTATCGGATGCATTTGGGAAAGCGGGGTTTGGGGGAATAGTTGCCCTCCAATATCTTTTAACTTTCAAAAACTGAAATAGAACTTTCAATTTCTAATCAAATTAGCCTTCCTAAAGTCTTGCGTGGGGGGGGGCTAGTTGCCCTCAAATCACTTTCGACTATAAAAAAGGGCACTAGCCGTTTGAACTTCCATTTGAATGAGCCTGTTTTGAAGTTTTCTACGACAACACCTTCTATAAGAACCTTACATGCCCCCAGGACATAACTTAAAGTCCTTGCCCTGAGGGATGTGAGGGAGTGTCCTCCTCAAAACATAATTTCTATCTGGAAAACAGTTACGCTGAACAAAATATCTATCTCAAAATTTTGATCGAATGTGTTTGGGGGAATGATGGGCGGGGGGGGGGGCTAGTTGCCCTCAAATCACTTTCGACTATGAAAAAGAGCAATAGCCCTTTGAATTTCCAATCCAATGAGCCTATTTTGAAGATTCTACGACAACGTCTTCTATAAAAACCTTATATGCGCCCAAGGCATAACTTAAAACCCTTGCCCTGAGGGTTGTGGGGGAGTTTCCTTTTTAAAAGCATACTTTCTATCTGGAAATTAACTACGCTGAACAAAATGGCAAAATTTTGAAGAATTTTCCTCCTCAAAATCTAATTTCTTTGTGAAAATTAATTACGTAGAGCAAAAGGACTATCTCAAAATTTTGTTTCGATGTGTTTGGGGAAATAAGAGACATAGAAGGGGTGTTAGATGCCTTCCGATTACTTTTTACTCTTAAAAGAGCACTAGAACTCTCTATTTACAATCGAATGTGAAAACAGTTACATTCTCTTGATTTTTCAAAGTTCTTTTTGAACTTCTTTCCTAGGTACGCGTGCGTACGTAGGAAAGAAGTTCAAAATGAACTTTGAAAAATCAAGAGAATGTAACTGTGACATGGTAAACCACGACAAGACACTACTGAAATATTCCAACTCTTGCATTTTACGAAAGAAATCCAAAGTGAACTTTGAAAAAATCAAAAGAATGTAACTGTGACAAGGTAAAGCACAACAAAAACTACTACTGAAATATTCCAACTCTTGCATTTCAACGAAAGAAATCCAAAATGAACTTTAAAAATCAAGAGAATGTTACTGTGACAAGGTAAAGCACAACAAAACATATTTCAATGAAAAAAGTCCACAATGAACTTTGAAAAATCAAGAGAATGTAACTGTGACAAGGTAAACCATGACAAAACACTACTGAAATATTCCAACTCTTGCATTTCAACGAAAGAAATTCAAGATGAACTTTGAAAAATCAAGAGAATGTCACTGTGATAAGGTAACCACCACGACAAAACACTACTGAAATATTCCAACTCTTGCATTTCAACGAAAGAAATCCTAAATGAACTTTAAAAAATCAAGAGAATGTAACTGTGACAAGGTAAACCACGACACGTCACAACTAAAATATTCCAACTCTTGACTTTCAATAAAAGAAATTCAAAATGAACTTTGAAAAATCAAGAGAATGTATCTGTGACAAGGTAAAGTACAACAAAATACTACTGAAATATTCAAACTCTTGCATTTCAACGAAAGAAATTCAAAATTAACTTTGAAAAATTAAGAGAATGTAACTGTGACATGGTAAAACCACGACAAAACACTGAAATATTCCAACTCTTGCATTTCAACGAAAGAAATCCAAAATGAACTTTGAAAAATCAAGAGAATGTAACAGTGACAAGGTAAAGCACAACAAGACACTACTGAAATATTCCAACTCTTGTATTTCAACGAAAGAAATTCAAAATGAAATTTGAAAAATCTGAGAATGTAAAAAATCCAAAATGAACTTTGAAAAATCAAGAGAATGCAACTGTGACAAGGTAAACCATGACAAAACACTACTAAAATATTACAACTCTTGCATTTCAAGGAATGAAATCCAAAATGAACTTTGAAAAATCAAAAGAATGAAACTGTGACAAGGTAAACCATAACAAAAACACTACTGAAATATTCCAAATCTTGCATTTCAACGAAAGAAATCCAAAAAAATGAACTTTGACAAGTGAAGAGAATGTAACTGTGACAAGGTAAACCACGACAAAACACTACTGAAATATTCCAACCCTTGCATTTTACGAAAGAAATCCAAAATGAACTTTGAAAAATCAAAAGAATGTAACTGTGATAAGGTAAAGCACAACAAAACACTACTGAAATATTCTAACTCTTGCTTTTCAACGAAAGAAATCCAAAAATGAACTTTTGAAAAATCAAGAGAATGTAACTGTGACAAGGTAAACCACGACAAAACACAACTGAAATATTCCAACTCTTGCATTGCAAGGAAAGAAATCCAAAATGAACTTTGAAAAAATCAAGAGAATGTAACTGTGACATGGTAAACCACGACAAAACACTACTGAAATATTCCAACTCTTGCATTTTACGAAAGAAATCCAAAATGAACTTTGAAAAATCAAAAGAATGTAACTGTGACAAAGTAAAGCACAACAAAACACTACTGAAATATTCCAAGTCTTGCATTTCAACGAAAGAAATCCAAAATGAACTTTGAAAAATCAAGAGAATGTAACTGTGACAAGCTAAAGCACAACAAAACACATTTCAATGAAAGAAATCCACAATGAACTTTGAAAAAATCAAGAGAAAGTAACTGTGACACGGCAAACCACGACAAAACATTACTGAAATATTCCAACTCTTGCATTTCAACGAAAGAAATTCAAGATGAACTTTGAAAAATCAAGAGAATGTAACTGTGACAAGGTAAACCACGACAAAACACTACTGAAATATTCCAACTCTTGCATTTCACAAAAGAAATTCAAAATGGACTTTGAAAAATCAAGAGAATGTAACTGAGACAAGGTAAACCACGACAAAAACACTACTGAAATATTCCAACTCTTGCATTTCAACGAAAGAAATCCAAAATGAACTTTGAAAAATCAAGAGAATGTAACTGTGACAAGGTAAACCAAGACAAGACACTACTAAAATATTCCAACTCTTGCATTTCAAGGAAAGAAATCCAAAATGAATTTTGAAAATCAAGAGAATGTAACTGTGACAAGGTAAACCATAACAAAACACTACTGAAATATTCCAACTCTTGCGTTTCAAGGAAAAAAATCCAAAATGAACTTTGAAAAAATCAAGAGAATGTAAACTGTGACAAGGCACACCACGATAAAACACTATTGAAATATTCAAACCCTTGCATTTCACGAATAGGAAGGAACATAAAACCCTTAGAATAGCATAGGAAGGAACATAATACATCCAAATCCATAGGTACATGCTCTGGAAAGACGCCATAATCCACCCAAATTCATAAGTACATGCCCTGAAAAGGTGTCAAGGAACGTAGTCTCCCCAAATAGCACAGGGAGGAACATAGTCGGCTAGAATCCATAAGTACATGCTCTGGAAAGGTGCGAAGGAAACGTAATCTCCCCAAATAAAACCATTATAAGTACTCTAAGATACCTCACTCCCATCCGTCCAAAAATATTTTATTCAGAGATTTCTTGTTTAAAAATTATCCAATCACTAATTAGAATCTATCACACTCCTATTATTCAAACATTAATTAATATCGTTCATAGAGTCCAATTTGCGAATTCCTTATCCCTTTTTGCAAATGTCAATCAAACAATTCCGATTGTAAAAGTGTGTTTAATCACATTGCTTGGAAAGGTATCCATAAGTACATGCTCTGAAAAGGTGCCAAGGAACGTAATCTCCCCAAATAAACACCATTATAAGTACTCTTAGACACCTCGCTCCCATCCCTCCAAAAATATTTTATTCAGAGATTTCTTGTTAAAAATTATCAAATCACTAATTAGAATCAATCACACTCCTATTATTCAAACATTAATTAACATCGTTCATAGAATCCAATTTGAGAATTCCTTATCCCTTTTTGCAAATGTCAATCAAACAATTCCGATTGTAAAAGCGTGTTTAATCACGTTGCTTGGAAAGATATCCATAAGTAAATGCTCTGAAAAGGTGCCAAGGAATGTAATCTCCCCAAATAACACCATTATAAGTACTCTAAGACACCTCGCTCCCATCCCTCCAAAAATATTTTATTCAGATATTTCTTGTTATAAAATTATCCAATCACTGATTAGAATCAATCACACTCCTATTATTCAAACATTAATTAATATCGTTCATAGAGTCCAATTTGCGAATTCCTTATCCCTTTTTGCAAATGTCAATCAAACAATTCCGATTGTAAAACCGTGTTTAATCAAATTGCTCGGAAAGGTATCCATAAGTACATGCTCTGAATAGGTGCCAAAGAACGTAATCTCCCAAAATAACACCATTATAAGTACTCTAAGACACCTTGCTCCCATCCCTCCAAAAATATTTTATTCAGAGATTTCTTGTTAAAGAATTATCCAATCACTAATTAGAATCAATCACACTCCTATTATTCAAACATTAATTAATATCGTTCATAGAGTCCAATTTGCGAATTCCTTATCCCTTTTTACAAATGTCAATCAAACAATTCCGATTGTAAAAGCGTGTTTAATCACGTTGCTTGGAAATATATCCATAGGTACATGCTCTGGAAAGACACCAAGGAACATAGGGCAAGCAAATCCAAAATCCTTCTACTCTGTCAAAACTGCAAAATTCCATATTTTTGATGATAAAAGCTTGAAAGATTCTGTTTACTAATTGAACAACCAATCATTTTTCAATTTAAAAATTTGAGGAGAAAATCCCTAAGACAAAAGACCTAAAATTTAATTTAAACGTTAGCTTACGTGTCAGGAAAAAAAATCGGTAAAATTTCCCCCTGAAAATTTCACCCCTGGAAACCCCTCTCCTCATCATGTGAAATTAATCCCCGTACAAAATCCTTCTATGTCAAAACTGCAAAATTCCACATTTTGATGATAAAAGCTTGAAAGATTCTCTTTACTAGTAGAACAGCACACTCATTTTTCAATTTAAAAATTTGAGGAGCAAATCCCTAAGACAAAAGACCTAAAATTTAACTTAAAATTAGCTCAAGTTTCCGGAACAAAAACTGGTAAAATTTTCCCCTGAAAATTTCATCCCTGGAAAACCCCCCTCCTCATGTAAAATTAATCCCCGTACAAAATCCTTCTACTCTGTCAAAACTGCAAAATTACACATTTTTTGATGATAAAAGCTTGAAAGATTCTCTTTACTAATAGAACAGCACACTCATTTTTCAATTTAAAAATTTGAGCAGCAAATCCCTAAGACAAAAGACCTAAAATTTGATTTAAACGTTAGCTTATGTCTCCGGAAAAAAATCAGTAAAATTTCCCCCTGAAAATTTCATCCCTGGAAACCCCCCTCCTCATCTAAAATTAATCCCCGTACAAAATCCTTCTACTCTGTCAAAACTGCAAAATTCCACATTTTTGATAATAGAAGCTTGAATGATTGTCTTTACTAATAGAACAGCACACTCATTTTTCAATTTAAAATTTGAGGAGCAAATCCCTAAGACAAAACGACCTAAAATTTCATTTCAACGTTAGCTTACGTCTCCGGAAAAAAAACTGGTAAAATTTCCATCTGAAAATTTCACCCCTGGACAAAGAATCTTCTGGACAAAGTGTCTGCACAAAGAATCCTCTCCACCCTCCTTCTCCCTTACTTTCCATGCGATGAAATGGTTAGTTTTTTCACATCGTAAAACTCTCTTAATCATGGAATACAATTGAAAATAGAATATCTTTCGTCTAATCAGGCTAAAATGCAATTTCTCTATTTGTCAAAACCCGTGTTGCTATTCCATAAAACATGTGGGATTAATCAATGCGTTAACAGGAGCGTGCGAAATTTGGTCCCAAAACTGACCCTTCCTTGTAAACACAGAAGCTTCTATTTAAACAGATAAAGAAAACGCATTTTAATTAGAATGAATGAGGAAACTGACATTTTTTTGAAGGAAATAACTAAAAATACAGAATTAAGCTCGTAAACAGAGCAGTGGGGAGAGTTTTTTATTTACATAATAGAAAAAAAGAGCGTACTTTGTGTTTTCTAGGGAGTATACTTATACTATTGTAGGGTTTGTATTGATGGAGGGGAGGAGGGCTATGCCCCTGAATTTGAATTTACTGGTAAAATGATTTTATTTGGAAATGTATCAAGAAATTTAGTAAACTGTACTCACAATGCAAATTGAAGTATCCATTGTTTCAAAGTCAATAATATTTAATGTACTATCTATGATACGTTAAATCATAATAAAAATTAAATCGTAAGGTATGGCCATTATATACAAAATCTCAAGGACGAATAAAAAATCAGTCCTTTTATTTTTAACCAATCACCAATCAACCTACCGTATATTGAGCATCCACCGATGTCTCTGATTGGCTCCTGAGATAGGGTGTTGCCTTTAAAAACAGTCCGGTTGAGTTATATAATTTCGACCATACTCCCAAAACATGTTTGGACCACTTTATACCGTGCCAGCTTTAAAAAAAATGTGCACGTGAAGCTGAAGTGCAATTCATTGTGCAATTGACAACAATGTCCACGTGAACTTACGACGCACATTCCTGTGAAATTTCTTGTGTAATAGAACCTTGACTATTGTTTCATAACATGCATTATAGCGTGCCAGCTTTTTAAAATGTCCATGTCTAAATATAGTGTCAAAGGCGTGGGTTTTCCTTGCGCAATTCCATATATTTTTTTATGTATTTTTCGTTTCAATAGATATATATTACTACTATTGTCTTTATTGTTCCCGCTCAGTTTTTGAAACAGATTTTACAAATGTTGGTTACGCCACTTAACAGGGGAAAAAAACAAAAAATGTTGATTTAGTAAAAGCCTTGGGCACCCATAGACTGAATTTTAGGAGGGGGGTTACCTGGTCTAATTAGCACTTCCAGTGCTGTATAATTGAAATCTCAAGACAAAATATCGTGGGCAGCGATATAGCGCCGCCTAGGTAAAAAGCGAATTGGGCAAAATATTTTTTTTTAGACCAGGGCACTTCTTATTGAAAGAAATGTCATAGGAACTTCAAAAGAGCTCATGGAGGGCAGCCAGCTCCCCCATTCCCCCATGTCAATCACTTCCCCAAAACACATCCAATCAAAATTTTGAGATAACCATTTTGTTCAGTGTAGTTTTAAGGTCCGGAAATTATGACTTTGAGAATGATACCCCCCCCTCCCATAAACCTCAGAAAAAGTTGTAAGTTGTAATTTATGCCCTGTGGGGACATAAGGTTTCTATAGGAAGGGGCTCATTTGACTGGTAATCGGGAGTTCTATTCGCCTTTTTAACAGTCAAAAGCGATTGGAGGTTATCCCGCCCCCTCCCCATACACCAATAATTTTCCCCAACACATTCAATCATAATTTTTGAGAAAAACCAATTTGTTCAGTGTAGTTAGAAGGTCCAGAAATTATGTCTTTGCGGATTCCCCCGCCCCCATATAGCCCTCAGGTCAAGGGTTGTAAGCTATGCCCTGGGGACATATAAGGTTTTTATGGAAATCGTGATTGTATAAACTTCAAAGATGGCTCATTAGTTTGGTAATCAGAAATCATAGTGCTCTTTTTAAGAGTCAAAGGAATCAGAAGGCAAATAGCCCCCCCCCCCACTCACACACACACGTTGTATTTTCCAGAAACATATCTGATACAAATTTGAAGATGGTCATTTGTTGTCGTAGATACTTCGAAAAGGGCTCAGTCAGTTGATAATTGAAAGGGCTAGAACCTTCTTCAATAGTCGAAAGTGATTGGAGGGCGACCCTTCCCCCCCACCGCCCGTCATTTTCCCAAACACTTCTAGTCAAAATCCAAAGATAGTTATTTTGTTTGACGTAGTTTAAACAGTCCAGTTATTATGTCTTTGAGGATGGGAACCCCCTCATGGTCCTCAGAGGAAGGATTGTAAGCTATCCCTCGATGGCATTTAAGGTTTTTATGGAAACGGGGGTCGTAAACACTTCAGAGGCGGCTCATTGTATCGGAAATCGGAAGTTGAAGAGTCATTTTCAAGAGTCAAATTTATCGGAGGGTAGTTATACCCCCTCCCCTCCACCTCGTATTTCCCCCAATGCATCCGATAGAACTTCTAAGATAACCATTTGTTCAAAAATATTCCAAAGGCATCATAACATGGCTTTTGGGGTTGAAACGACCCTCCAAAGTATGGGGATAAGGGTTTTAAGTTATTCCCCGTGGGGATGTATGGTTTTTATGAAGAGGTGGCAATAAAAACTTTAGAGGAGGCTCATTTAATTGGAAATGCATACTTCTAGTTCCATTTTAAAATTTAAGCGTAATGGAGGGAAAATAGCCCCCCCCCCTCTTCCTGATATTCTCTTTTCCCCAGAAATATTCGATCAAAATTGTGAGACAGCAATTTCAAAGCCAATAGTCCAAAGAGAGTATAAAAATATCTTCAGTAATCAAACATAAGAAATATTTAGGCGGACGTGAACTAAATCAAAACAAACTATTAACAGTGAACTTTCAAAAAGGTGACAAAGCAATATCCTGAGAACGCAAGCTAAAGAATAACAAAGCGCCAGGAATATGTGGCCTAACATCGGAATTCCTTAAAAATGGGGGTCCAGCCATGATCCTCTGGCTACAAATGCTGTTTAACCTTGTGTGGCACTCTGAAAAAATCCCCTCAGACTGGGAAGAAGGGCCTACTTGTGCCAATCTACAAGAGGAAGGGGAGCAAAGCAGAATGTATCAATTATCGTGGCATAACTTTACTCTCAGTTCCTGGAAAGCTCTTCGCTATGCTGCTTCTCAAACGGGCAACAAGATACCTCCATGCCCTGCGTCGCCCCCAGCAAGCTGGCTTCATGCCAGGCAGGTCCACCACCGAGCAGCAAATCCATACGATTAGACAGCTAGTAGAGAAAACTCTTGAATATAAGAGGAAGGCGTACATTGCCTTTGTAGATTTTCGATCTGCCTTCGACACTGTCGATAGGCAGTCACTATGGCTATTCCTCCAGTCTGCTGGCGTACCCACGAAAATCGTCCGTCTCCTCAAAGAGCTGTATAATAACACTGAAAGTGCGGTGATCGTAAATGGACGGCCTTCTGGATATTTCAAAATTAAAAATGGTGTCCGGCAAGGATGTGCCGCTGCACCTGAGCTCTTTAACTGTGTAATAGACCACATCCTGAATAAAACACAGCAGGTGCAGCCGTTTGGCATAGACTTTGCTGGAAGAGTTCTTTCAGACGTCGACTTTGCCGACGACGTGGCGCTAATATGCGAAAAACATTAGTGACCTCAAAACTACACTGGAAACACTGGCCTCTGCCGCTGAGAAATTCGGTCTGAAAATAAATTGGTCGAAGATCAAGATAATGCCCGTTGAGAAAAAGCCGTCCAACCCCCTGTCATCTGTGGAAATTTGTGGCCAGACTGTAGAGGTAGTCAAGCAGTTTACCTACCTTGGTTCAATTGTCTGCTCAAACGGAAGCCTAGATGCCGAAATATCAGCAAGAGCGGCAAAAGCAAACTCTGTCTTCGGTCGCCTTCTAAAAACAGTCTTCCATAAACCCCAGATCAGCCGTCTCACCAAAGCACGAATATATTCTGCTTCGGTTGCCAGCGTTATGCTCTATTCTGCTGAGACTTGGTCGCTGACTCAGACACAGACGCTGAAGGTAGATGCCATCCAGACAAAACACCTCCGAAAAATCGAAGGCTCCCGATGGCCCGACAGGGTACGAAATTCGGAAATCCTCAGGTCCTTCAACTCCCACCCCTGTCCGAGCAGCTTGAGTCTCGCTCGCTGCGTTGGTATGGTCATCTGCTCCGTCTGCCTGCCCAAACACCCGCCCGACTCATCTTCGATTTCGACCCAGCTGCAAACGGCTGGAGGCGTCCTAGGGGAAGACCGAGCACCAGATCGGCGGACGTCATCCGTGATCGGCTCGCCTCCAGAAACATCAACCCGGCTGAAGTGACAACCCTCGCCCTGAACCGACCACTCTGGAGAAGACTGACGGCGCTGACGACTGGTTCCCTCTACGCTGGCGACGCTGCCGAGCAAGAGCTTAAGCAATTTATATTATTAAGTTAGATCTTTAAGAATAAGTTGTGGAGAATTTGGAACTAGCCAGAAAGCACTATGTATATACTTTTAGTACTACAACTATAGTTACTGTAACTAAAGACGCTTAGAGTATTAAGGTGAAACCTCTAGGAAGTGTTTAGGGGGCGTTCCAATTAATATATCTTTATATCTTTATAATATGTTAATATTAAAATATTAAAATATCGGGGGGCGGTCAAAGAAACATATCTGATACAAATTTGAAGATGGTCATTTGTTGTCGTAGAAACTTCGAAAAGGGCTCAGTCAGTTGGTAATTGAAAGGGCTAGAACCTTCTTTAATAGTCAAAAGGGATTGGAGGGTGACCCTTCCCCCCCCCACGCCCGTCATTTTCCCAAACACTTCCATTCAAAATCCCAAGATGGTTATTTTGTTTGACGTAGTTTAAACAGTCCAGAAATTATGTCTTTGAGGATGAGAACCCCCTCATGGTCCTCAGAAGAAGGATTGAAGGTATGCCTCGATGGAAAATTAAGGTTTTTATGGAAACGGGGGTCGTAAACACTTCAGAGGGGGCTCATTGTATCGGAAATCGGAAGTTGAAGAGTCATTTTCAAGAGTCAAATTTATCAGAGGGTAGTTATACCACCCCCTCCACATCATATTCCCCCCTCCAGTTCATCCGTTAGAAATTCTAAGATAACCATTTGTTCAAAAATAGTCCAAAGACATCATAACATGGCTTTTGGGCTTGACACGATCCTCCAAAGTATGGGGATAAGGGTTTTAAGTTATTCCCCGTGGGGATGTATGGTTTTTATGAAGAGGTGGCTATATGAACTTTAGAGGAGGCTCATTTGATTGGAAATGCATACTTCTAGTTCCATTTTAAAATTTAAGCGTAATGGAGGGAAAATAGCCCCCCCCCTCTTCTTGATATTCTCTTTTTCCCCCGGAAATATTCGATCAAAATTGTGAGACAGCAATTTCATAGCCAATAGTCCAAAGAGAGTATAAAAATATCTTCAGTAATCAAACATAAGAAATATTTAGGCGGACGTTGAACTAAATCAAAACGAACTATTAACAGTGAACTTTCAAAAAGGTGACAAAGCAATATCCTGAGAACAACTTATATTATTAAGTTAGATCTTTAAGAATAAGTTGTGGAGAATTTTTGAACTAGCCAGAAAGCACTATGTATATACTTTTAGTACTACAACTATAGTTACTGTAACTAAAGACGCTTAGAGTATTAAGGTGAAACTTCTAGGAAGTGTTTAGGGGGCGTTCCAATTAATATATCTTTATATCTTTATAATATGTTAATATTAACATATTAACATATCGGGGGGCGGTCAAAGAAACATATCTGATACAAATTTGAAGATGGTCATTTGTTGTCGTAGAAACTTCGAAAAGGGCTCAGTCAGTTGGTAATTGAAAGGGCTAGAACCTTCTTTAATGGTCAAAAGTGATTGGAGGGTGACCGTCCCCCCCACGCCTGTCATTTTCCCAAACACTTCTAGTCAAAATCCAAAGATAGTTATTTTGTTTGACGTAGTTTAAACAGTCCCAGAAATTATGTCTTTGAGGATGGGAACCCCCTCACGGTCCTCAGAGGAAGGATTGTAAGCTATCCCTCGATGGCATTTAAGGTTTTTATGGAAACGGGGGTCGTAAACACTTCAGAGGCGGCTCATTGTATCGGAAATCGGAAGTTGAAGAGTCATTTTCAAGAGTCAAATTTATCGGAGGGTAGTTATACCCCCTCCCCTCCACCTCGTATTTCCCCCCAATGCATCCGATAGAAATTCTAAGATAACCATTTGTTCAAAAATATTCCAAAGGCATCATAACATGGCTTTTGGGGTTGAAACGACCCTCCAAAGTATGGGGATAAGGGTTTTAAGTTATTCCCCGTGGGGATGTATGGTTTTTATGAAGAGGTGGCAATAAAAAACTTTATAGGAGGCTCATTTAATTGGAAATGTATACTTCTAGTTCCATTTTAAAATTTAAGCGTAATGGAGGGAAAATAGCCCCCCCTCCTCTTCCTGATATTCTCTTTTCCCCAGAAATATTCGATCAAAATTGTGAGACAGCAATTTCAAAGCCAATAGTCCAAAGAGAGTATAAAAATATCTTCAGTAATCAAACATAAGAAATATTTAGGCGGACGTTGAACTAAATCAAAACAAACTATTAACAGTGAACTTTCAAAAAGGTGACAAAGCAATATCCTGAGAACAATTTATATTATTAAGTTAGATCTTTAAGAATAAGTTGTGGAGAATTTGGAACTAGCCAGAAAGCACTATGTATATACTTTTAGTACTACAACTATAGTTACTGTAACTAAAGACGCTTAGAGTATTAAGGTGAAACTTCTAGGAAGTGTTTAGGGGGCGTTCCAATTAATATATCTTTATATCTTTATAATATGTTAATATTAAAATATTAACATATCGGGGGGCGGTCAAAGAAACATATCTGATACAAATTTGAAGATGGTCATTTGTTGTCGTAGAAACTTCGAAAAGGGCTCAGTCAGTTGGTAATTGAAAGGGCTAGAACCTTCTTTAATAGTCAAAAGGGATTGGAGGGTGACCCTTCCCCCACGCCCGTCATTTTCCCAAACACTTCCATTCAAAATCCCAAGATAGTTATTTTGTTTGACGTAGTTTAAACAGTCCAGAAATTATGTCTTTGAGGATGAGAACCCCCTCATGGTCCTCAGAAGAAGGATTGTAAGGTATGCCTCGATGGAATTTAAGGTTTTTATGGAAACGGGGGTCGTAAACACTTCAGAGGGGGCTCATTGTATCGGAAATCGGAAGTTGAAGAGTCATTTTCAAGAGTCAAATTTATCAGAGGGTAGTTATACCACCCCCTCCACCTCATATCCCCCCCTCCAGTTCATCCGTTAGAAATTCTAAGATAACCATTTGTTCAAAAATAGTCCAAAGACATCATAACATGGCTTTTGGGCTTGACACGACCCTCCAAAGTATGGGGATAAGGGTTTTAAGTTATTCCCCGTGGGGATGTATGGTTTTTATGAAGAGGTGGCTATATGAACTTTAGAGGAGGCTCATTTGATTGGAAATGCATACTTCTAGTTCCATTTTAAAATTTAAGCGTAATGGAGGGAAAATAGCCCCCCCCCCTCTTCCTGATATTCTCTTTTCCCCAGAAATATTCGATCAAAATTGTGAGACAGCAATTTCATAGCCAATAGTCCAAAGAGAGTATAAAAATATCTTCAGTAATCAAACATAAGAAATATTTAGGCGGACGTTGAACTAAATCAAAACGAACTATTAACAGTGAACTTTCAAAAAGGTGACAAAGCAATATCCTGAGAACAATTTATATTATTAAGTTAGATCTTTAAGAATAAGTTGTGGAGAATTTTGAACTAGCCAGAAAGCACTATGTATATACTTTTAGTACTACAACTATAGTTACTGTAACTAAAGACGCTTAGAGTATTAGGTGAAACTTCTAGGAAGTGTTTAGGGGGCGTTCCAATTAATATATCTTTATATCTTTATAATATGTTAATATTAACATATTAACATATCGGGGGGCGGTCAAAGAAAACGTCGAAAGGGCAGTAACCGTTAATTAAAATTAAATCTTTAAAATTAGTCCACATATCTCTTATGCTTCTGATGTTAAAGCAGATTATATTAAGTTTTGTCTCTTCCATTAGCTTAGGTTTTACATTTTTTACAAAATCAAAAGTGTCGAGATATTCACAGTTTCATATGGCTTAAGGGGCTATCAGGGCTAGCTAAGGGGTTGTTGCGCAAATTATTTTGGTCATCGTAATAGTTAAAACAACATTATTGCACAGTGATAATTTCGTGAGAAACGTAAAATCTTGCATAGTATACATTTAAATATCCATTGTGGTCGAAGTTTCATCATTTGCTTGATTTGAATATTGAAATTCTTCTTCAGCCGACGAATTATCATTGGTGGTAATTTTGGACTGGGATGGAAAGTTTGCCGTTTTTACTTAGATTTCTTGCCTTTGACTAGGGCAATGGCACCGATTTGATTAGCAGTTGAGTCAACAGGCTTAACTAGCTTTGATGTGGAATCCATGTCCTTTTTGATGGAAGATAGTTAAGCTATAGCTGTTTGCAAGATGTCATCACCTAGGAGTTTGGTGATAGCTTTCTTCTTGAGAATATTTTTGGTTTCTCCTGGTTCATTACTAACCTCAATTAAGTGACTGACTGTGAGATAAGTTGCAAGTCTTTGCCATTCTTGGCAACTTTCGGATGAATCTTTTGGGGTGCAGGATGTTGAAGTAAACTTAGGTAAGGGATGGGGGAACTGACTAATACCTTGAGTATGAACATTGTTTGCCTCTTTGGGAAATGATACTGTATTTGCATCTTCTACAACAACTGTTGCTTGGCTTCTACTGGGCCGATGGGGTGTGGGCTGCCGAGGGATTCTTGAAGCTACAACTGAGTAGGGTAGGTTCATTTTATCCGATGTTCTAAGGATTACGACTCGCTTTTGGTGAGCCGGGCAAGATTGTTTTTGGAGGGCTGTTTGTACCTTACGGTTACAATTTCTGCAGAAAAGGTCTGATTCAGGGCATTCATTAATTGCATGGCGTGTTTTCCCACACTTAAGGCAAGACGGATGGGATTGTTTGCAGTGTTTTTTGCTGTGGCCGTGGGCCAGATAAGTAGAGCATTGTAGGGGCTTAGGCTTATAAATCATATAAAAAAGGGACATACCGTACAAGAATATTTCTCTGTTTAGCTCAACTTTGCAGGAAATGAGGATTGAACGGCTTGGGTGAAGGACTCCTTCTTTGTTTAAACTTAGCCTTATTGCAGTTGAAGGATTTATGAGAAGGCCTGAAGAATCTATTAGTTCAGTTTGTATTTCTCTCCACTTTTACACTGATATCAACACCATAAAGCACATACTTGTGTAACTTTTTCCACATTTTTTTTTTTTTTTGTGGCTAAAATTTTCGAGCCATCAAGAATTATTTCTTTGGATTTTGACAGGACTTGGTCTGCCGCCTGAGAAGACGTAAAGTAAATATCAATAGACTCGTCCTGCTTGAAAACAAGTTCAAAATTTACCTTGGCGATCAGAAAAACAGCTTTCCTAATTTGCATTATTCGATCTTTTGAAAAGGGTTGGCCATTGATTTTCTTGATTGAGACAGTATAATAATTAGGGTAATCTGCACTACTAGTTTCTGGGACACTTGAAGGGAGGGGTTGCACTGCCACTGGCGATCGAGTTTCATCCTTTTTTCCTCTTTTTGCCAGGCATCTCACCTCTTTCATTAGAGTTAGTTTTGGCTAATGCCTGAATTCCTGACAGGTGGCTAACTGTTTTCGACCGCGTAGTTGGGGGGGGGGGTTCTAGAAAGAGTTTTAGAAGTAGGTTGGAAAGGGCGACTGGCCAAGGGTTTCAGTGGGAGTATCCTCGGGTGGTAGCCTTGGGGGCTGCTTTTTTCCTGACATTTATTCTGATGAGACACTACAGATTCACGAACTGTTAATCAGTCTTAATTCAAAGTTACTTGACCAATAGTAAATATTCAGTTATGGAACTAGATTATTCACTATGAAAAATAATAACTCACTTTGTGTGAAGTGAACAATCCCTCACAATTAAATCCACAAGTTAATTGCGCAATCTAACACAGCACAGTACAAAAGATAATCCGATTAGTTTCATAAGTTAGTTCCTTTTAGTTCAGATACTAAACTCATACTGACACATTGTTATGTTTGACGTTATAATATGTCTTGATATGACCAACACAGCTCCAGAAGCAAGTGTCATAAGCTATGGATCCTACTCATTTTCTACAGACAGGTTTTATTGTAAATGGTATTTATTCATCCTTATATCTAAACAGCTCGAAAAGTTTTTTTTTTTTTTTAATGAAAATGCAAATTGAGTAAAAGATTAACAAATGAAACAACAACTGTTGGGAACAGTTTTCTATGTGTGCTCAATAAAACAGAACAGCTATGACTTTCGCTGTAACGAATGGCCAAAATCATTACTTGCGCATAAGTAAAGTTTTTTGTCGTTTCGTCTCGTCGAAAAGCTTTGGAGGCACTTAATTGCTGCCTGTGGATCTTCATCTTAAAAGAAAAGATGACGCGAATGAGCCGCACCTTCTATAATGCATATTCAACAGAACTTATTGAATGTGTATATATTTTTTCCGATTCTTATATCGGAGGAAGTCATTGTTGCCTAATCTTCGAATTTTTTTATAGCAATGCATAGTCTACTCCACTAGAAAATTGATCCTCCTGACTGACCGTGAATCGCGAATTTATCACGACTTTATGATAAAATCAATTATCGTATATTTTAACAACATCCATTAATTAAGTTAAGTTTATGGTTATCTGAAAAAATGCCCTCGTCTCATCGTGTTACGCCTCGTTGAAGCCAAACTGATATTTAATATTAATAATAATCCGTATAATTTGGGGCCCCAAAGCCCTTCTCTCCTCCCTCCAACCTTATATAAATTGATATGCTACCTACTTTGAATCAAGATAATTCCGAAATAATATATTTAATTTTTATTTTTAGTTATGCAATATTCAACTAGATAACCTATTCATGAAATGTACATGGCATCGTCCATTTATAAAATGTATGAATGAAGGTAACTTATGGTTGAATGCAAAGGAAAATTATGGGCCCTGTTGACCTTGTCAAGCTTAACTTTGTTGGGACAAGGAGAGTATAGTGATTGGTAAGGCGAGGAAAAAACGAACAGAAACTGCGCTTGAAAAAAAGATTTTCAACAAAAATTACAGGAATATTTGAAATAATCGGCTGGATTGATGAAAATGATTTTACATTTTGGATGGCTGCATATAATCTTGTAAACAGCGACAAATTGAAGTTAGATTACAAATCTAAAAGTTCTTAAGATGCGCGACAGCTCCCTTGCTATGTTACCAAAATATTTTCTTATGGTAATAAATAAAAAAGATTTAGAAACTCACAAAAGGGGTTGATAGTGCTGTCCTCTATTTTTGCTAGCCATTTCCCGTCTTCCCGTCTCAAAAAGTGATTTTTCTTGTTGTTCAAGATGGGGGACTGTAGTTTTTATTTATGGGGTTTCCAGCTATTGTGGTTCCAATGGTGCAGTTTTCATTTCGAACAGATAACATTTTCGAGGGGTTTCAGGCTATTTTTTGAAATTTCAATAAATTTGTTTTCGCAACAAACTTTTACCATTAAGATTAATCGAAAATACTAGTTACCATTCATGAATCAGTTTCAAATGCTGATCCTTCCTCACTTGACAGCTCGATTCAAAACTCGTCTTAAATTTTCCGTTCGCTATGGGCTAGAGTTGACTCTTTAGTAGACTGCCCCTGTCGCCGCAACCATGATTTCTCCTGTTTGGGACTGAGGTATGGTAGTGGCATTAAATATGCCACCTAAATTTTGAAATCTCTTATTGCTGAAGAAATTGAGTTTTTCCCTTTGCTCCTTTCTTAGGAGTGGTATTAGAAAGTTAGCCCATGGACAGAAAAATTGATTTCTAAGCTAAGGGTGAGGCAATTTTTGTTTTTACTGCTGATTGATACTCTTGGAGAGCTGATAAAAGTATATTAGATGAACTTTTCTGTACGAACATTTGTTTATGGAATATCCCGTTTAGAAAACTGTGATGGGCTGACAACTTCTTTGCTGTGATACACGGGACCAAAATTGTACATTGGCTTTTGTTCTAAAGTAAGATAGAACCTGGCTTGGTTGCAAAATAAAATGAATCCAAAAAGTGGGCATTTTTTTTTTTCCCCTCATCACACCCCCTCCCCTAAAATAGCAAGCTTTTGACAAGAAGGCAGGCATATTGCACCCTTTTAAACCAGAAAACATGTAACGATTTCTACACCCATTTTGAAGCGTAATCTTTCAAGTCTATTCAATCTGTATGACCCGAGAATCAAAGTGCCCATTGACCTTTTTGAATCTGCCCTTCTCTCATCCCACACACCTCTTGACCTTTTAGGAAAAAAGGTAGGCATATCCCACACTGTATGAAACGAAATCATGGAAGTATTTTCAGTCAGTATCATTGGGAAGCACAAAGCAGGCTAATGGCCCCTTTCTACCGTCTTCCAGTAATTTGCTTTTCTTTGCAGGAAGGCAGTCATGCTGCATGTTGTTTCAAGCGAAATAATGTAGGATTCGCATTCGCTGTTATTGGAGACATAATGTGGGCTCTTGGCACCTCCGATATTTCCCAGTCCCTCCCGTTACCAACTTCTTAGCAGAACCAAGGCATGATGCACTTTGTTTGAACCCGCGCTGAACATAGATTTTCCATTCGCAAATTAGAGGCCCAAAATGGAGGAGAGGCCTTCCAATTCCATCCTTTCCCTCTCGCCACCAACCTTTCAACAAAGTTAAGGGTATTACACCTCTTTCAAACAGAATCATTGAAGGATTTTTAATTTCAATGATTGAAGAGCAAAACAGGGGGGGGGGGGTGGGCATGTACCTCCATATAGATAGTAAAAAACGTTCCGAGGCCCCTCCGCCAGCTTTGTAGTATAAAGGTGGGCATGTTGCACCTTATTTTAAACCAGAATCATACAAGGATACGTAATCCGTACGACTGAAGGGTGAAAATGGGCCTTTAGTCCCTCCAATGCGCCCATCCCTTCACTAGCCAACTTTTAGCAGAAAGATGGGCATATCACTCCCTGTTTAGATCTAAACACAAAATTATTTCAAATAGCATGGTTTGAAGATCAATTGGGTCCTTGGAAAGAAATCTTTTTAGAAGGAACCACGCATAACTTTTCAATCTGTATTTTTGGAGAACCCACATGGGTGGGACAGCAACAGCTACCCCATTAATACTCCCGCCCCTCAAGCCTCTCATCTCTAACTTTAAAGGGAAAGGTTGGGATGCTACTCTTGCTAAAATTGAAAAAGTACAATGGTTTTAATGTATATTATTTGTCACAAAATGGGCTCCATTAATACTCCTGACCCCCAACCCTCTCATCTCTAACTTTAAAGTGGAAAGGTTTGGATGTTTACTCCTTGCTAAAATGGAAAAAATTAAATGGTTTTCATTTATATTATTTGTCATAAAATGGGCCTCTGGCCCCTTAATAACACTTGCCCCTTTATATCGCCAGTTTTTTTTATTTGAATGAATGAGTATACTGTTTTTTTCTCTTTTATTTTTTTTTTATACTTTTGGCCAGTAAGAAATGACAATAATAATTTTCAGGATCTATTTATCTTTTCCAGCCCCCCCAGTCTGCTTGAGACTTATGGGTTAGGTAATTTTGGGCTAAGGTGACAGATTTGATGGATGTTAAGAGGCATGTATCACTTCTGAGCCCATCCAGGGGTACATTTAGGGGATGGGGGGACTCCCTCCCCCAAAGTTCCAAGGTGCTGGCGCACAGCGCCGACACCTTGGAGTTTTGTTTATGTTTTTAGTTTAATTTAGCTTATTTGACAGTATTTTTTTGGCACACACTAGACGATTTTGTCGGTACATATTTTATATCCCCCCCCCCCAAATTCAAACCTAAGCTGTGTCCTGGGCTCATCTGCCTTGTACCCTAAAGTATCCGCATTCACTTGAAGTTTGGTAGGATTTCAGGAAATGGAGAATAAATTTGATTTCACAGATTAAGCGTATTCTAAATCTATATTACATGTCATCATTTATTTTATTTTTTTTCAAGAAAAAATCTTTTTTGGGACACCATTTGTAAAGTATTGAGGGGATGACAGTTAAGGCATTTGAATCCTGACATGATGTACTTAGTTTGAACCAGCGTTGAATATGAGCTCTCCATTTGCGAATTAGAGAACCAAAGTGGGAGAAAGACCTTCCAGTTTCATCCTTTCCCTTCTACCACCAACCTTCCATGCCAAGGTAGGCGTATTGCACCTCGTTTGAACGAAATCATGACAGTTACGGCATTTAATCCATAGCAGAGACGCGAGGTCAATCAAAGGCTGCTACACTTCATGTTGCGCAGGCAACTTAAATCTATTTTTTAGTTGACTCATCACTCATGTAATTATTCTTCGTTTTTTGGTTTACTATCCTCATTCATAGTTGAATTTGCTTAAGTTGAACTTTGTTTGATGAGTTAATTTCCACTCCATCTAAATTTTTAGATCAGTTATCACCTTTTTTTTAAAAAACGTGTTTGGTAGTTTCTTTAATTGCCACAATTAAAAGTCGAAATTGTTTGACGTTTTGTTAAAATTAAATAGTTCGTGATAACGAGCTGTAAGCAAGGAGTGACTAGGTCTAAGTGAAATCGGAACTCCCAAAAAGGAAGTTTGGACGACAATAGAGACATTAAAAAATGGCTTTTTATGGCCATTTCAGATGGGTAAGAATCGTAAAATTCAAATTTACCCATCAAAGCCTAAGAGTCCAACAAAATATACCTGATTTCTGAAAATGGGAAAAAACTATCCAAAATGATAAGTAATCTTGATGAAATTAGACTACCAAATTCAGCATGTCAAAGAACCCTATCGTAAAGATTTCAAGCTCCTATATTTAAAAATGTGGGTTTTTTAAGAAAGAAGATCACAAATGCGTGTTTATTTCTTTTTTGTTTGTTTGTTTGATTGTTTACTGTTCTTTTCATTTTTTCCTTGGGGTGATCATACTGAACAAATGGTCATAAAAAATTTAGGTGAAGGCTCACCGAACGGAAATTGAAAGCTCTAGTGCCCTTTATAAGCATTTAAAAAGATTGTGCTACAACAAAGTATTTTCGCCATGACATTTTTGGCACAAAACTGCAACGTTGCCCCAGATAGGTCAAGTTACTACCGGCTGAAATTTCAGAGATAGCTTCCCAGTTTTAGAAGCACCAATGCCACGCGGTGGCGCATTTGTTCCTAAAGGTTTTCTTAGTCCACACAAAATAAAGGATTAGAACAGAAATTTATTTTGAACTTCGTTTAACTAAGATGATTCACAGGATTTTTAGTAACAAGAATTAGACTCTTCCAAAAAAAGTGTTTGATCTTGATGGAAATTTTTTAATGGGATTCAACATGTATGTGAGCCCTAAACACACTATCTACAAAATTTTTTAAACTTCTCATCTTTTTTTATGAATGTAACATGTCTAGAATTGATGCCAATATACTTTTTAATCATTTACCAAAAATAAGTCTATTTACAAAAAAGGATTTAGCCTTTGCGAATTGAACTCTATGAACGATATTAATTAATGTTTGAATAATAGGAGCGTGAATGATTCTAATTAGTGATTGGATAGCATGAAGGTAAAGAAAAAAAAGGGGTAAGGAATTCGCAAATTAGACTATATAAACGATCTTATTTGAATAATAGGAAAAAAACAGAGCTAGATGGTATTTGCGAATTGGATTGTATGAAGGTGGAGAAAAACAAAGGATTAAACTGATTAGCAGTTAAGGTAACCCCGAAGGACTTGTTAATTCATACCTTATTTATTATAAATATGGAACAACATAAATCTAAGAAAATGGTTAATGATGATGATAAAATGACATTGCGAGTTGAACTAGCTCTACCTCTCCGATGTGTTGTATAATACATAAGTGGTGTTTGAACAGTGTTGTCAGTTTAAAATAGTCTAACGTTATAGTATACTAAAAGTTGATACTAAGAGAGATGTAGATGGCAAGAAAAGAATTTTAATTATTAAATTCAGAACAAACCTTAGAAATCATTGCAAAACAAGTAGTAAGGTGTATGTGAGTACGAGCCATCATGGATCATAAGCACCAACGACCCTAACCAGCAGATATATCAACCCCCCAAAGGTCCCCTATCCTCAAACTCGAAGGGCGCCCCACCTCCCCTCCAACATTTTGCCCCCCCCCCCACACATTTTTTTTATTTTTATTTTATTTTTTAACATTATTTATTTTTTTCAACATTTTTTTACACGTCTTCGAATGAGATGAAAACATACTTAAATTCAGTAGCGTTTTGTCGTGGTTTACCTTGTCCACAGTTACATTCTCTTGATTTTTCAAAGTTCATTTTGGATTTCTTTCATTGAAATGCAAGAGTTGGAATATTTCAGTAATGTTTTGTTGTGCTTTACCTTGTCACAGTTACATTCTCTTGATTTTTTCAAAATTCATTTTGGATTTCTTTCCTTGAATGCAAAAGTTGGAATATTTCACTAGTGTTTTGTCGTGGTTTACCTTGTCACAATTAAATTCTCTTGATTTTTCAATTTCATTTTGGATTTTAACATTCTCTTGATTTTGCAAAGTTCATTATGAATTTCTTTTATTGAAATGCAAGACTTGGATTACTTCAGTAATGTTTTGTCGTGGTTTACCCAGTGTCTGTCTTTCTCTGTTTATGTGCCTCATTCTATTTGTTTGCATGTCTGGGTTAGTGTTTGCAAGTCCAAGTATTTGTCTTTGTTGAAAACTTTAAATTTATCATTTTGAGGCATAAACAAAAAAAACATCAAAATTTGTTTATATTCATTTATGTACGTTTTCACGAGTCGGACAAGTGTTTCGGGGGGGGGGGGGATTCAAAACCCCCTGGAACCGGCCTTGGTCTAAACCCTGGTGTTAGAAGCAAACAAAAACCAAGAAGTTTTGCACCAAATCCTAAAAAAAAGAAAATAAAAATAATACATCAAAAAGGTAAGATAAAGGACACATTCATAATTTAAACCAGAAGAACTAAAGGATAAGAAATAAAAAATATCCTAATGGTAAGGCAATATCCAGGGGTGAGGCACCAGGTTTGAAACCCCTCCCCGAAATTTTTTCCAACCCGTAAAAAGTAGCAAAGGCATTTAAACTAACTTTTGGTGCGTTTTTTTTAAAGATCTTTTGGCACCCTCCCCGAAAGAAAAATACTTCCTCCCCCCCTCCCCGAACAAAAATCCTGGATACGCTCTTGGCCAGTGGTATATACAAAATGAGAAGGAAACTTGGCATTTGCTCTAAATTAGCTCAAATTCTCAATATTCAGAAAACGCAGCTGGCATCCGGAAATATATACTTCCTTCCGGTAGCTGTCACTCCCTTTCATCCACGTGGGCTATTTGACTCCCTCAGGGGGGCGGGAACAAACAAACAAAAAGATATCATAGAAAAAGCAAGGATGTCAGGTAAAGGCAAATTATTCAAAGCACTTACTTTCCTGCCAGTTCGATTAATTGAAAGGAAAATTGTAAAACAGATTTTATGGCCGCTATTAGTCTGGGTTTTATGATTTAGAACAGTTAGGCCTAACTTTGAAAGCTTAAAAATATCATTTTGAAGCATAAACAAAATATAAAAGGGCAATTATTTTTATTATGTTGTTACATAATAAACATTTGTTTTTTTTTTTTCAAATGAAAGTAAAGTGCGACATTAAAAAAAACTTAAAACGAACATAAATTATTCAGTATATGATGGAGGACATACAATCCTTAATCCCCCGATTTTTAAACTAAAGTTCGCGCTGAAGATTTATTGTGCTTTAAAAACACTTCTTATTCAAGTTCAACGGCACTTGTGTTTGAGCAGTCCTTCTAAAAGAATTTGAAAAAAAGCCATCGTGCAAAGAGTGAGGGGTTCCGGAGGAGGTGACCCCCTTCATGTATGGAATAACTTCTATTTGGCCTTAGCTTTTAATATCACTCTTTACTTTCATTGGGAATAAGTGGTACTTTATTTGATTTCTGTACATTTTCAAAAGCGGCCCAAAGGCTATCCTAATACGGGAAGAACTACCCGTACCACCCCACAAACTCTACTCTAAATTAGAATATAACTTTTGTATAGCGGGGCTTCGAAAAAAGGACTCATTTAGTGTATTTTCTTTTCGAAATAAAGTTTAAATATTCACGATAAACTACCATCCCCGCAGCAAATTATCATCTGAATATTCTTTCAATTCATAAAAAAAGATGAGAAGTTTAAAATTTTGTAGATAGTGTGTTTAGGGCTCACATACATGTTGAATCCCATTTAAAAAATTTCCATCAAGATCAAACACTTTCTTTTTTGGAAGAGTCTAATTCTTGTTACTAAAAATCCTGTGAATCATCTTAGTTAAACGAAGTTCAAAATAAATTTCTGTTCTAATCCTTTATTTTGTGTGGACTAAGAAAACCTTTAGGAACAAATGCGCCACCGCGTGGCATTGGTGCTTCTAAAACTGGGAAGCTATCTCTGAAATTTCAGCCGGTAGTAACTTGACCTATCTGGGGCAACGTTGCAGTTTTGTGCCAAAAATGTCATGGCGAAAATACTTTGTTGTAGCACAATCTTTTTAAATGCTTATAAAGGGCACTAGAGCTTTCAATTTCCGTTCGGTGAGCCTTCACCTAAATTTTTTATGACCATTTGTTCAGTATGATCACCCCAAGGAAAAAAATGAAAGAACAGTAAACAATCAAACAAACAAAACAAAAAAGAAATAAACACGCATTTGTGATCTTCTTTCTTAAAAAAAAACCCACATTTTTAAATATAGGAGCTTGAAATCTTTACGATAGGGTTCTTTGACATGCTGAATTTGGTAGTCTAATTTTTCATCAAGATTACTTATCATTTGGATAGTTTTTTCCCATTTTCAGAAATCAGGTATATTTTGTTGGACTCTTAGCTTTGATGGGTAAATTTGAATTTTACGATTCTTACCCATCTGAAATGGCCATAAAAAGCCATTTTTTTTTTTAATGTCTCTATTGTCGTCCAAACTTCCTTTTTTGGAGTTCCGATTTCACTTAGACCTAGTCACTCCTTGCTTACAGCTCGTTATCACGAACTATTTATTTTAACAAAACGTCAAACAATTTCGACTTTTAATTGTGGCAATTAAAGAAAACTACCAAACACGTTTTTTTTTATAAAAAAAAAAAGGTGATAACTGATCTAAAAATTTAGATGGAGTGGAAATTAACTCATCAAACAAAGTTCAACTTAAAGCAAATTCAACTATGAATGAGGATAGTAAACCAAAAACGAAGAATAATTACATGAGTGATGAGTCAACTAAAAAATAGATTTAAGTTGCCTGCGCAACATGAAGTGTAGCAGCCTTTGATGACCTCGCGTCTCTGCTATGGATTAAATGCCGTAACTGTCATGATTTCGTTCAAACGAGGTGCAATACGCCTACCTTGGCATGGAAGGTTGGTGGTAGAAGGGAAAGGATGAAACTGGAAGGTCTTTCTCCCACTTTGGTTCTCTAATTCGCAAATGGAGAGCTCATATTCAACGCTGGTTCAAACTAAGTACATCATGTCAGGATTCAAATGCCTTAAACTGTCATCCCCTCAATACTTTACAAATGGGTGTCCCAAAAAAGATTTTTTCTTGAAAAAAAATAAAATAAATGATGACATGTAATATAGATTTAGAATACGCTTAATCTGTGAAATCAAATTTATTCTCCATTTCCTGAAATCCTACCAAACTTCAAGTGAATGCGGATACTTTAGGGTACAAGGCAGATGAGCCCAGGGACACAGCTTAGGTTTGAATTTGGGGGGGGGATATAAAATATGTACCGACAAAAAATCGTCTAGTGTGCCAAAAAATACTGTCAAATAAGCTAAATTAAACTAAAAACATAAACAAAACTCCAAGGTGTCGGCGCTGTGCGCCAGCACCTTGGAACTTTGGGGGAGGGAGTCCCCCCATCCCCTAAATGTACCCTGGATGGGCTCAGAAGTGATACATGCCTCTTAATATCCATCAAATCTGTCACCTTAGCCCAAAATTACCTAACCCATAAGTCTCAAGCAGACTGGGGGCTGGAAAAGATAAATAGATCCTGAAAATTATTATTGTCATTTCTTACTGGCCAAAAGTATAAAAAAAATAAAAGAGAAAAAAACAGTATACTCATTCATTCAAATAAAAAAAAACTGGCGATAAAGGGGCAAGTGTTATTAAGGGGCCAGAGGCCCATTTTATGACAAATAATATAAATGAAAACCATTTAATTTTTTCCATTTTAGCAAGGAGTAACATCCCAACCTTTCCACTTTAAAGTTAGAGATGAGAGGGTTGGGGGTCAGGAGTATTAATGGAGCCCATTTTGTGACAAATAATATACATTAAAACCATTGTACTTTTTCAATTTTAGCAAGGAGTAGCATCCCAACCTTTCCCCTTTAAAGTTAGAGATGAGAGGCTTGAGGGGCGGGAGTATTAATGGGGTAGCTGTTGCTGTCCCACCCATGTGGGTTCTCCAAAAATACAGATTGAAAAGTTATGCGTGGTTCCTTCTAAAAAGATTTCTTTCCAAGGACCCAATTGATCTTCAAACCATGCTATTTGAAATAATTTTGTGTTTAGATCTAAACAGGGAGTGATATGCCCATCTTTCTGCTAAAAGTTGGCTAGTGAAGGGATGGGCGCATTGGAGGGGACTAAAGGCCCATTTTCACCCTTCAGTCGTACGGATTACGTATCCTTGTATGATTCTGGTTTAAAATAAGGTGCAACATGCCCACTTTATACTACAAAGCTGGCGGAGGGGCCTCGGAACGTTTTTGGAGGTACATGCCCACCCCCCCCCCTTTTGCTCTTCAATCATTGAAATTAAAAATCCTTCAATGATTCTGTTTGAAAGAGGTGTAATACCCTTAACTTTGTTGAAAGGTTGGTGGCGAGAGGGAAAGGATGGAATTGGAAGGCCTCTCCTCCATTTTGGGCCTCTAATTTGCGAATGGAAAATCTATGTTCAGCGCGGGTTCAAACAAAGTGCATCATGCCTTGGTTCTGCTAAGAAGTTGGTAACGGGAGGGACTGGGAAATATCGGAGGTGCCAAGAGCCCACATTATGTCTCAATAACAGCGAATGGCGAATCCTACATTATTTCGCTTGAAACAACATGCAGCATGACTGCCTTCCTGCAAAGAAAAGCAAATTACTGGAAGACGGTAGAAAGGGGCCATTAGCCTGCTTTGTGCTTCCCAATGATACTGACTGAAAATACTTCCATGATTTCGTTTCATACAATGTGGGATATGCCTACCTTTTTTCCTAAAAGGTCAAGAGGTGTGTGGATGAGAGAAGGGCAGATTCAAAAAGGTCAATGGGCACTTTGATCCTCGGGTCATACAGATTGAATAGACTTGAAAGATTACGCTTCAAAATGGGTGTAGAAATCGTTACATGTTTCTGGTTTAAAAAGGGTGCAATATGCCTGCCTTCTTGTCAAAAAGCTTGCTATTTTAGGGGAGGGGGTGTGATGAGGGGAAAAAATGCCCACTTTTTGGATTCATTTTATTTTGCAACCAAGCCAGGTTCTATCTTACTTTAGAACAAAAGCCAATGTACAATTTTGGTCCCGTGTATCACAGCAAAGAAGTTGTCAGCCCCATCACAGTTTTCTAAACGGGATATTCCATAAACAAATGTTCGTACAGAAAAGTTCATCTAATATACTTTTATCAGCTCTCCAAGGAGTATCAATCAGCAGTAAAAACAAAAATTGCCTCACCCTTAGCTTAGAAATCAATTTCTGTCCATGGGCTAACTTTCCTAATACCACTCCTAAGAAAGGAGCAAAGGGAAAAACTCAATTCTTCAGCAATAAGAGATTTCAAAATTTAGGTGGCATATTTAATGCCACTACCATACCTCAGTCCCAAACAGGAGAAATCATGGTTGCGGCGACAGGGGGCAGTCTACTAAAGAGTCAACTCTAGCCCATAGCGAACGGAAAATTTAAAGACGAGTTTTGAATCGAGCTGTCAAGTGAGGAAGGATCAGCATTTGAAACTGATTCATGAATGGTAACTAGTATTTCGATTAATCTTAATGGTAAAAGTTTGTTGCGAAAACAAATTTATTGAAATTTCAAAAAATAGCCTGAAACCCCTCGAAAATGTTATCTGTTCGAAATGAAAACTGCACCATTGGAACCACAATAGCTGGAAACCCATAAATAAAAACTACAGTCCCCCATCTTGAACAACAAGAAAAATCACTTTTTGAGACGGGAAGACGGGAAATGGCTAGCAAAAATAGAGGACAGCACTATCAACCCCTTTTGTGAGTTCTAAATCTTTTTTATTTATTACCATAAGAAAATATTTTTGGTAACATAGCAAGGGAGCTGTCGCGCATCTTAAGAACTTTTAGATTTGTAATCTAACTTCAATTTGTCGCTGTTTACAAGATTATATGCAGCCATCCAAAATGTAAAATCATTTTCATCAATCCAGCCGATTATTTCAAATATTCCTGTAATTTTTGTTGAAAATCTTTTTTTTCAAGCGCAGTTTTTGTTCGTTTTTCCTCGCCTTACCAATCACTATACTCTCCTTGTCCCAACAAAGTTAAGCTTGACAAGGTCAACACAGCCCATAATTTTCCTTTGCATTCAACCATAAGTTACCTTCATTCATACATTTTATAAATGGACGATGCCATGTACATTTCATGAATAGGTTATCTAGTTGAATATTGCATAACTAAAAATAAAAAATTAAATATATTATTTCGGAATTATCTTGATTCAAAGTAGGTAGCATATCAATTTATATAAGGTTGGAGGGAGGAGAGAAGGGCTTTGGGGCCCCAAATTATACGGATTATTATTAATATTAAATATCAGTTTGGCTTCAACGAGGCGTAACACGATGAGACGAGGGCATTTTTTTTCAGATAACCATAAACTTAACTTAATTAATGGATGTTGTTAAAATATACGATAATTGATTTTATCATAAAGTCGTGATAAATTCACGATTCACGGTCAGTCAGGGAGGATCAATTTTCTAGTGGAGTAGACTATGCATTGCTATAAAAAAATTCGAAGATTAGGCAACATGACTTCCTCCGATATAAGAATCGGAAAAAATATATACACATTCAATAAGTTCTGTTGAATATGCATTATAGAAGGTGCGGCTCATTCGCGTCATCTTTTCTTTTAAGATGAAGATCCACAGGCAGCAATTAAGTGCCTCCAAAGCTTTTCGACGAGACGAAACGACAAAAAACTTTACTTATGCGCAAGTAATGATTTTGGCCATTCGTTACAGCGAAAGTGATAGCTGTTCTGTTTTATTGAGCACACATAGAAAACTGTTCCCAACAGTTGTTGTTTCATTTGTTAATCTTTTACTCAATTTTGCATTTTCATTAAAAAAAAAAAAAACTTTTCGAGCTGTTTAGATATAAGGATGAATAAATACCATTTACAATAAAACCTGTCTGTAGAAAATGAGTAGGATCCATAGCTTATGACACTTGCTTCTGGAGCTGTGTTGGTCATATCAAGACATATTATAACGTCAAACATAACAATGTGTCAGTATGAGTTTAGTATCTGAACTAAAAGGAACTAACTTATGAAACTAATCGGATTATCTTTTGTACTGTGCTGTGTTAGATTGCGCAATTAACTTGTGGATTTAATTGTGAGGGATTGTTCACTTCACACAAAGTGAGTTATTATTTTTCATAGTGAATAATCTAGTTCCATAACTGAATATTTACTATTGGTCAAGTAACTTTGAATTAAGACTGATTAACAGTTCGTGAATCTGTAGTGTCTCATCAGAATAAATGTCAGGAAAAAAGCAGCCCCCAAGGCTACCACCCGAGGATACTCCCACTGAAACCCTTGGCCAGTCGCCCTTCCAACCTACTTCTAAAACTCTTTCTAGAAACCCCCCCCCCCAAACTACGCGGTCGAAAACAGTTAGCCACCTGTCAGGAATTCAGGCATTAGCCAAAACTAACTCTAATGAAAGAGGTGAGATGCCTGGCAAAAAGAGGAAAAAAAGGATGAAACTCGATCGCCAGTGGCAGTGCAACCCCTCCCTTCAAGTGTCCCAGAAACTAGTAGTGCAGATTACCCTAATTATTATACTGTCTCAATCAGAAAATCAATGGCCAACCCTTTTCAAAAGATCGAATAATGCAAATTAGGAAAGCTGTTTTTCTGATCGCCAAGGTAAATTTTGAACTTGTTTTCAAGCAGGACGAGTCTATTGATATTTACTTTACGTCTTCTCAGGCGGCAGACCAAGTCCTGTCAAAATCCAAAGAAATAATTCTTGATGGCTCGAAAATTTTAGCCACAAAAAAAAAAAATGTGGAAAAGTTACACAAGTATGTGCTTTATGGTGTTGATATCAGTGTAAAAGTGGAGGAAATACAAACTGAACTAATAGATTCTTCAGGCCTTCTCATAAATCCTTCAACTGCAATAAGGCTAAGTTTAAACAAAGAAGGAGTCCTTCACCCAAGCCGTTCAATCCTCATTTCCTGCAAAGTTGAGCTAAACAGAGAAATATTCTTGTACGGTATGTCCCTTTTTATATGATTTTATAAGCCTAAGCCCCTACAATGCTCTACTTATCTGGCCCACGGCCACAGCAAAAAAAACACTGCAAACAATCCCATCCGTCTTGCCTTAAGTGTGGGAAAACACGCCATGCAATTAATGAATGCCCTGAATCAGACCTTTTCTGCAGAAATTGTAACCGTAAGGTACAAACAGCCCTCCAAAAACAATCTTGCCCGGCTCACCAAAAGCGAGTCGTAATCCTTAGAACATCGGATAAAATGAACCTACCCTACTCAGTTGTAGCTTCAAGAATCCCTCGGCAGCCCACACCCCATCGGCCCAGTAGAAGCCAAGCAACAGTTGTTGTAGAAGATGCAAATACAGTATCATTTCCCAAAGAGGCAAACAATGTTCATACTCAAGGTATTAGTCAGTTCCCCCATCCCTTACCTAAGTTTACTTCAACATCCTGCACCCCGGCCCCCAAAAGATTCATCCGAAAGTTTGCCAAGAATGGCAAAGACTTGCAACTTATCTCACAGTCAGTCACTTAATTGAGGTTAGTAATGAACCAGGAGAAACCAAAAATATTCTCAAGAAGAAAGCTATCACCAAACTCCTAGGTGATGACATCTTGCAAACAGCTATAGCTTAACTATCTTCCATCAAAAGGACATGGATTCCACATCAAAGCTAGTTAAGCCTGTTGACTCAACTGCTAATCAAATCGGTGCCATTGCCCTAGTCAAAGGCAAGAAAATCTAAGTAAAAACGGCAAACTTTCCATCCCAGTCCAAAATTACCACCAATGATAATTCGTCGGCTGAAGAAGAATTTCAATATTCAAATCAAGCAAATGATGAAACTTCGACCACAATGGATATTTAAATGTATACTATGCAAGATTTTACGTTTCTCACGAAATTATCACTGTGCAATAATGTTGTTTTAACTATTACGATGACCAAAATAATTTGCGCAACAACCCTTAGCTAGCCCTGATAGCCCCTTAAGCCATATGAACTGTGAATATCTCGACACTTTTGATTTTGTAAAAAATGTAAAACCACCTAAGCTAATGGAAGAGACAAAACTTAATATAATCTGCTTTAACATCAGAAGCATAAGAGATATGTGGACTAATTTTAAAGATTTAATTTTAATTAACGGTTACTGCCCTTTCGACGTAATTGGAATAACGGAGACGTGGCTTTCAGAAATTGATGATACTAATAAATTTTCCCTCCCTGGCTTTCAAGCTATTCATATTGAAAGATAAAATTAACCAAGTCCTCTGGTGGCATTTCTCTTTACATCCGGTCAAGTCTAAAATTCATCAGGCTATTACACTGTGAATCCTTATTCTAGCAACCTATACATAATAGATGCATTTATACAATAATTGTTGATATAAGTGTTGACGACAATTCTTTTATTTTTTTCATTGTTTTTATAAACCACCCTCATTTCCGACACCTTTCTTTTGTAATCTTTTTTGATGACATTTCTAGTTTTATTAATTTACCCACAAAAGAAGGCAATAGTTTTTGGGGACTTCAAATGTAATTTACTAAATGTTAGCAGTAATAATGATTGTGATACCTTCTTTGAAACATTTACCTCAAGTGGTCTTCTTCCAACAATCCTTTTTCCTACTAGAGTTGATCCTATGAGGTCTACCGCTACTGTAATTGATAACATTTTTTGTATCCACTTCCCTGGGAAACCACCTGTCCTCCAAAATAATATTCTCCGACCTGTCAGACCACTTTCCAATCTATCTATCCCTACCCTTCCTACCAACTACTAAACACCCTAGAACTAATACCCCAACGTCTAATAGAATATATAATATTGTGAATATGAACCGGTTCACGGATCGTTTGAAATCATTTGACTGGTCAAAGGTTTTGGATTGTCAGGATGTTAATTCAGCCACAAATGGTTTTACACAGGGACTGAGTGATCTTATCAGTTCAACCTTTCCAGTCTGTAAATCAAACCGAAAAACTACCTATATACACCCCTGGATGTCCAATAGCCTGATAATCTCTTCATACTGTAAAAATGATCTATATAAGTTAGCTTGCAAAAGCAGTAGCGTTATTGACCTAACTAATAATAAAAAAATTACCAAAACTTATATACCAAACTCATCCGTGAAGCAAAAAAAAAAATATTATTATTCAAAAATCACTCACTGCAAAGGGAACTTGCAAAAAAACTTTGATCAACAATAAATGAAATTCTTTAAAAAAAAAGGAATTCAAGATCTATACCTATTAACCTTAAGAACAACATCAGTGGCAGATTAATTGACCCAATTTCAGTACCGGATGCTTTTAATAATTATTTCACCAATATTCCAAATGCTAACTCCTGTTCCCCCTCCGAGTCAATACACCCTAGCAAGAATCCTAAATCCATATTTTTCTCTCCAACTGATAGTAATGAGGTGCTTCAAGTTATCGAATCTCTCTCTAATAGTAGTACACCTGACTTCCTTAGGATAAGTAATAAGCTTCTTAGAACTGCATCTTCCTATGTTTGTGAACAAATTGTGCATATAGCAAACCTGTCTATGATCAATGGAGTCTTCCCAGAAATATTTAAATCAGCAATTGTTATCCCGATTCATAAAAAAGGCGATCCGTCTGAGATGAGTAATTATCGTCCAGTCTCACTTCTCCCAGTTGTATCCAAAGTGCTTGAGAGAATTATCTTCCGACGTCTTTCTTCCTTTTTATTTGAGATTAATCCTTCAGATTCGTTGATTTCTTCTCATCAATATGGGTTCCGTTCCAAATTTTCAACTGCTCATGCACTAATCGACGCCACACAGTTGATCCGTTCCCAACTTGACCTTAAAAATACTGTAATTGGCTTATATTCTGGATTTTTCTAAGGCCTTTGACATGGTTGATCACAGTGTTTTATTAAGTAAACTCAAGAACATAGGGATTCGTGGAATTTCTTTCTCATGGTTCGGCTCCTATCTCACTGGTAGAGTACAGAGTGTGAGTCTGGGCGGCATGACCTCGCATCCCCTACCTGTCCGGAGGGGCGTCCCGAAGGGCTCTGTTCTTGGTCCAATACTTTTTCTCCTTTATATAATGATTTGGTTACAGGCCTGGGTCCATCAGTGCACCCAGTACTTTTTGCTGACGATACCAATTTTTTCATCACCAGCCCTAATTTACCATCCGTCGTCACCTCTGCTCAAATTCTTCTGAATAGAGTACAGGAAGGGTCTCTCGTTAACTGCATGACCATTAACAGCAAGAAAAGTCAGGTTGTATTATTTCGAAACCCTTACAAAAAAAAAAAAAATGAAACTCAGCAAGCACTTGGCCTAAAAATATTCCACCAATCTCCTCCCGCAGGTCGAAGTTGCCAAGTTTCTTGGTGTCCACACATAGACTCCTCCCTATCATTTGCAACTTATGTATCCTGCATCAGAGCCATAATTTTGCGACAGGTAAGTATGATTAATCGTGTGAATAATTTTCTTCTCCCTGATATCCTTGTCACCCTTTATTACTCTTTTATTTACCCATATATCTCTCGTACTGCGGATCTGTTTGGGGCAACACTTATCCTTCAGTTACCAATAAATTAAAAACTGCCCAAAACCGTGCCATCAAAGCAGTTTTTCGGCTGCCCCGACTATATCCCACCCAGGACTTGTTCTCCAATTTTGGTATTATTCCTTTTGAACAAAACTATTAAGAAATTAAATTTATCCCTTGCATACTCCGCTTACCATAAAAACCTTCCTCCCCAATTATTATCTTATTTTAATTGCAATAATTCTGAAGGCCTATGTCTCCGTTCATCCAACCGTTCCTTTATTGTCCCCAAGTGTGTCTCTAGCTCTGCCCAGCGATCCCCCATTTATAAATCTATAATTCAATGGAATATGATACCCTCCAGTATCAAGCTATCTACAAGTTTTTCGCACGCTGTATAACAATGTTACTAAACATTGATATTATAAATCTCTAAATTTTTAATCAATTTGCTTTAATTTACCCGTGTTTTCTCTTTTTTTCTGTTTTTTCTTTTTTTTTCTTTGTTTCATTTTCAATTTTTTGTTTGTTATGGTCCTCAACAAGTTCGCTTCCAGGATCCATATTATTATTGGTGTTATGTTTCATCTTGTTTTTATTTCCATAAATTGAATTGAATCCATAGATTAGTTACTACAGTACAACGGCTATGGAACTCTCCTCTAGAGAAAGGGGATTGAGGGTCGAGTCGCTCTGCAATGAGGATCGAGTTCCTTGTTCATTTATTCGAGTTCAGTATTAATAATTTTTTTGAAATTTGATAAAAGTATTATATTTCACTCTTTCATATATTCGTTCAAACTTATTGATTCTTTACTGCTTGAATTGAATAATATAGAGATAGATTATAGTCTATTTCTATAAAAACCTTACCGCAATCAAACCAACCCAGAAGACCTTATGTGTCTACGAATCAAATTTTCTTATTATTGGCATTTCACGAAATGAAAGTTGGGAACAAAAAAAACCTTCAAAAAATTAGAGTGAATTCCAACCAGGTGAAATAATCAATGGCCTACTGACTTCATTCAGGAGTTTCTGGACTTCGATATCCTGATTCCTGACTCGACACTTCGTGATACAAAAAACAGTCAGTTTGCTTTAATAGTTTGCTGTTTAACATGCTGAGGCATTTGAATTAAATTCAAATTAGTATCGGTTTTTACAGTAGCTCTTATAAAAACAGACAGAACATACCCTTAATGCTTTCATTGGGGGATAAAGCCCAGTCCAGGGAGGTTAAGGTTTGAACGCCCCATCCTCTCTAAATGGGGTAAGTCACAAAGAAACACAAATATTTTACGATCTCATCGTCAAAAAATTCTTATAACTAATATTTTCTATTGTTGAACTCTTCTCTCAAATGGCTTGTCACTTCCAAGTGGAAGGTAGAACGATGAAAACGTAACCTGTCCTTTTGTCCTAGCCCATATTTGAACCCAAAGTAGAGGTGATTCTTCTTTTTTCTCTCTGTTTTTACGATTCCCCTTTAAAACAGGGAAGTCGACATAAAACTTCCTGAACTCCTAAAAATATTACAAGCAACTCACAAATGGCTTTTTACTTCCAAGTGAAAGATAGAAAGATAAAAACGTAACCTGTCCTTTTGGCCTAGCCCATATTTGAGTCAAAAGTAGAGGTGATTCTTCTTTTTTCTCTGTTTTTACTATTCCCCTTTAAAACTGGGAAGTGGACATAAAAATCTTCCTGAACGCCTGAAAACATTACAAGCAACTCCTCCCCCTAATGGGTTGTTACTTCAAAGTGGAAGATAGAAGGATAAAAAAAGTAACTTGTCCTTTTGGCCAAGCCCATATTTGAGTCAAAAGTAGAGGTGATTCTTCTTTTTTCCTCTGTTTCTAACCGATTCCCCTTTAAAACAGGGAAGTCAACATAAAACTTCGTGAACTCCTGAAAATATTACAAGCAACGCCTCCCCCAAATGGGTTGTTACTTCAAAGTGGAAGATAGAAGAATAAAAAAGTAACTTGTCCTTTTGGCCTAGCTCATATTTGAGTCAAAAGTAGAGGTGAATCTTCTTTTTTTCTCTCTGTTTTTACTATTCCCCTTTAAAACAGGGAGTGGAAATAAAACTTCCTGAACGCCTGGAAACATTACAAGCAACTCCTCCCCCAAAGGTGTTGTTACTTGAAAGTGGAAGATAGAAGGATAAAAAAGTAACTTGTCCTTTTGGCCTAGCCCATATTTGAGTCAAAAGTAGGGTGATTCTTCTTTTTTCCTCTGTTTTTCTACGATTCCCTTTAAAACAGGGAAGTCGACATAAAACTTCCTGAACTCCTGAAAATATTACAAGGCAACTTACAAATGGCTTTTTTACTTCCAAGTGAAAGATAGAAGGATAAAAACATAACCTGTCCTTTTGTCCTAGCCCATATTCGAGTCAAAAGCAGAGGTGATTCTTCTTTTTTCCTCTGTTTTTCTACGATTCCCTTTTAAGACAGTGAAAGTTGTCATAAAACTTCCTGAAATCCTGAAAACCCCACAAACCATATGCTCTCCCTAGGGGAATTTATTTTGATATTTTGTCAATTGTTATTATCTAATTTTGAAACAATTCAACAAAATATCAAGTTCGAGGAAGAGCGGGGAGACTTTAAGGCAAGGTAAATGGCCATGATACATCACCTACGGTTCAAAACTTCATCAAATAATTGTCAAAAAAGAAATAAATTAACTGAAAACTGTTTGATAATCGAGTCTTCTTCATTTTTAATGTCCTCCTAGCGAAATCGCATCACTAGGAGAAATTCTTTTTCGGGGGGTTTCCTCCTCATATCTGTCAAAGAAAAATTAAATCGCATTTCTAGTCACTGACACCTCAAGAGCACAAATTAAGATCCATCAAGAATAAACACAATTGGTGCAAAATGGAAAAAAAGCACGGAACAAATTTAACCAATCAAGTGCCTGCCGCAATGAGCTAGTATTAATAGAACAGGGAGAACTGACACAGTATTTCAAATAAATTTTAATGATATAAAAGCATAGGTTAAATATGGAAAAATATAGAAACTAGATATATATATGTTTAGATCCTAAAGTTTGTAGGAGACGGCAGTAAAAGAGAATTTGGCAACAAAACCAAAAGAACTACCGAAAGCAAGCCCCTTTTACACATAATTATATTTCTATATATTAAAGGACACAAGTTCCACTTGGCAGACATTTATAACCACTTGGACAGCAATGCAACCTGTCTGTGCAGCAAGTAGCCTAAAAGAAGTAAATTCAAGTTAATTACGGGACACTTCATTTAAAAATGGAGTTAAGTAATGCTTCACAATAAGAGAAAAAGACAGAAACTGAGAGGAAGATGAAACAGATAGGAAAACGTTACTGACGGAAATTCGTTTTGTATTTGATATGTTTACACACACTCACACACGTATACAGTACACAAAATATACATTTGTTCTTGAAAAAATCTCCATATTTTTTTGTTGAAAATTAACACCCTGAGAACTTTTTGGCTTCCAGCCAAGAAACGATCTAGATAGGTCAGGAGTTTGTGAAAATTCGCTAAGAGCCTTAATTTTGAAAACAACACTTCATTTAAGTGACAACGAGTTTTTCATCAGTATTGTAATGACGGCATGCACTAATATAAAAGGCTTCCTACATGTTACTGTGTGTTTTTCCTTCCTTCTTCACCTTTGTAAAGGAGTAGTTAGGTGAAAATCCTTACATAAACCAGTTGGAGCTTTTCTTTTATATAAAAACTAACCAAAGATTGCCCTTGTTGTAAGTATAACCTGAGAATAATCAATCGTAAATGAGTATTCCCAAAGTTATTGAATTTTAAGTATAGCCCATCACCGTCTGTTGAATGAATAGATTCAATTTAATCACCAAATCGATCATAGTAATAAAGAGGAAAATGATTAGTGGTTCTACATGTGCATGACATAGTTTGATAAACCTAAATTTCGTAAATCAGTAAATTTCGTAAATACAACAATGTTTTATGAGCGCCGTAAAAAATTGCATAACAAAACACAACTGAACTGTTTGCCAAGAAGAAATAGATAATTAATATTTATACTCTCTACCGATGAACAAAAAAAAAAAAAAAAAAACCAACAACAAACGTTGAGCTTAAACCCACAACCCTGATATTGAGAAGTCTGATACTCAACCAACTAAGCCAGCTGGCTTACTTTGTTGGTTTTAACAACTTAATTGTATTTATGTGATAAAATAAATGAGCTTTCTCGCAAAGTTTACAGACACAGCAAACTATTATGAAGGGTCGTTGGTGTCGTACCTTGCATACCTAAAAATAACCTTCCTTGTCGTAAGCAGCGCAGCAGCAAAGTAGGCTCCATGTATCAATTACTTTTTTTATCCAGAAACCCTTTTCCACACAAGAAGTTTTTCAAATAAAAGTAAAGAGCAGCATTAAATCAAGGATGAACAGAAATAATGTCAAACAATTTTTCAAGCGTAAAACTACCACAAATAATCATCATAAAATAAATGAAACCTAAGACGAATAGAAATTACGATAAATAAATAAGTTAGACTTAGTTAAACTCACGTTTTAAACTTAGTTAAATTACGATAAATAACTAAGTTAAACTCAAAACGAGCGAAAAGTACCACAAAGAGGAGTAGGGTTAACGCAACTTATATCTTCTAACGACTAGAAAATAATTCACACTTTACTGAAAAACAAAATACATTTTAAACATTTTCTCTTTTTTAACTTTAATAAATCCAAAATTATTAAGACTTTCAGGAATGAATATCAGTATGTGTTTTGAACTGTCAATCTGCATTCATTTGTCTTTTCCAGTAATTTTGGTTATGACGGTGATATTTTTTTTTTCTTTTATATTTTGAGAAATAAAAACCCTTAGGTGGAAATTAAGGTTGTGTACAGTTAAGTGGAATTTATGTTTCTGGTCTTTAGAAGGCACAACGGGCGTCAGCCCTACTCCTCTTTGTGGCAGTTTCTGCTCGTTTTGAGTTTGACTTGGTTATTTATTGTAATTTCTCCTCGTCTTAGGTTTCATTTATTTATTGATGGATATCAATAATAGTTTTTTCGGAAAACTATTTGACTGTATTTCAGCTCATCTTTAGTTTAAATGTAGCTCTTTACTTTTCTTTTAAAGAACTTCTTCTGTGGAAAAAGTTTTTTTAATTAATATAAAAGGACCGACTGTTAATGATATTAAAACATAACGACTAAAGCACATTTTTCAATTTCCTACTCTCATTTCTATTTTTATATTGACACTTGTTGTATAAGAGCAGCCCCAAAGAACCCTCCCCCCTTTCTCAGTGTCCGTGCCGGATCAAAGGACTGTTATATAAAATTAAATGATTCTTTTTTTTTTAGATAACAACCTTCGTGGCCTGATCAATGATTAGATGGCTCTCAAACTTATTTAGACACTGTACCCCTTTTTACCCACAAAACATTTTAGGTACCCCTTTTCAGTTACCGGTAATAAGTAAACTATAGCTAAAATATAAAATAAAATTGCCAGTCCTACAATTAAAGGGTTGTTTAATTTTTTTTTGCTCGTCGGCCAAGTGTCCCCTAAAAATGTTTGCGTACCCCCAAAGGGCCCTTGAGAACCATTGGATTAGATGATAAGCGAAGCATCCAAAGAAGTAGCTGACGATTGCATGGGTAGTCAATCGTCATAGAACAACAGTACAGCATTTAAATATTTCGCAGTATGCATCAATGTAGAAAATTGCAGTAGGCTAATTGTAGAAAAAAGCAAAGACAGATAATTCGAATGATTGAGAGGGAAACCTGGGATAAGCCCTTTTTAGGATTGTATAAAAAATGATGTTATTTCATTTGTTGATAGATAAGTCTATCTATCATCCATACATATGTCATTGCTAGGTCAGAACTAAAATAAGATAGTCACAGATATAAGGGATAAAAGACTGGATTAATTTGGATAGATCATACAACAGGCAATAATTCTTCAGAAATCATGCTGTTTCATACAATAATACGTCAAAGGAAACAAAACAAACCGTACGTTTTTCAAAAGGACAACATCCATATTGATTAACATCTCCAAATGGGCAACATGTTGTATGATCAGGGCACTGATACTGACCATCTGGACATATCACGGAAGTAACATTGATTATTGAATTCAAAACTCTGTAAATTGGGAAGGACCTGTTCTGGCCTAAAACAAGAAACACGCATTAAAAGTATTTCGAATTCCTCTGCTCTTTGCAGAGTTAATCCAACGCTTCTTTTTCTTCTTTCTTCGTTTTGAAAAAAAAACGACGGAAAGAAGAAAAATAGAAAAATAACAATAAGTAAGACTGTGAAAAATTTAATAAAATTCCTTGTGAATATAATATGAAATATACAATAGTGACACCTGCCAATAAAATAGAAATTACGCACATCTACATCGTCGACTAAGTGCCCCGTGCATAATTTCCGAAATGAAAAATGTTCAACTTGCAAGTATATAATTAGGGATTAACCATTCAGTCAAATTTAAGGCGTTTTTTTTTTTTTAATTAATTAAAAAAAAACATTTTCCACAAAATAGGTTTTTCAAAGAAAAGTAAAGAGCTACATTAAACCGAAAATGAGCAAAAATAAAGTCAAATAATTTTCAAGCGCAAAAACTACCACAAATCACCATCAATAAATAAATGAAACCCAAAACGAACAGAAATTACAATAAATAACCGAATCAAACTCAAATCAAAAAGAGAAGAAACTAAGATGTGTAGGGCTGACGCCTTCCGTGCTTTCTGGAAACAAGAAAAAAAAATTGCACTTTACTGAAAAAAATCCCTATTTCAAGCTGAATGTCTCTATTTCTCATAATATCGAAAAAAAGAACACCACCGTAACCAATATTACGAAAGAAATAAGAAATGAATGTGGATTAACAGTTTAATATACATATACTTATATTTATTCCTTATTTTAGTAACTTTGATTTATTGAACTTAAAAAAGTAAGTATAAGTATTGAACTAAAATAAGAAATGAATGTGGATCAACAGTTTAATATACATATACTTATATTTATTCCTTATTTTTAGTAACTTTGATTTATTGAACTTAAAAAAGTTGGAACACTTAGTTGGAAAGTTGGAAATGTATTTTGCTTTCAGTAAAGTGCAAATTATATTCTGGTCTTCAGAAGGGTTCGTTTTGAGTTTCATTTATTTATTGATTATTTTTTTGGTAGTTTTACGCTTGGAAATTGACTTTATTTCTGCTCATTTGGTTCAATGTAGCTCTTTACTTTTCTTTGTGAAAGTTATTTTTTGGAAAAAGTATTTTAAATTAATTTTAACAAAAACTAGCTAACTTTATACTAGCTTAATGCTAGTCACAGTGGCTTATAGTGAGTTGTTGTTAGTAGCAGCAGTATATTTTGTCACCATAAGCTAAAAAATCATGGTCAATTTATTACTTAAAGTATTTCTTGTGTATTTCATAAAGTTTTCACAATATAATTTCCCACAATACCAAGTCTTTAACTACTCACATAACAGACTATGAAATACATGGATATGACTGCTGAAACTTAGTTTTCAGTTAAAAATCCAGCTTATGTAATCAAACTGAGCAACTTTCGGGATAGGGATGCTTTTTAAAGTTAGGACAGTAAAAATCGTATGAGTACCACCAGGATATTTCTCGCGAGAGGGGGCCAGAAGTACCACTAGGAACTTTGTTTTGATTTCAATGGGTATGTTTTCAACTGCTATTTTTATAAATATTTTAGTGTCTTCATGTCCCTCAGTAGGCTACCTCCTCCCCCCTGCCACATCCATAAAAAATACCATGGCATTTTTGTGGAACTGTAGAATCCCAGATATGATAAGAGCTAACCGAAAGTGAATCCCGGTTAAGAAATTCTTAATAAATTCGCGTGACTCTTTTAAGTTTGAAATGCGAAGCCAGTAGATCATATAAGAATGCTATATATGTATCTGAGATGTTTCTATGAGAAATATACATGACCCATAAAAAGGGGAAAAATAAAAAAAAACACCTAGCGATAGGCCCTACGGCCAGACTTGAGGCCTTTGAAGAAGTACAACAGTTAACTTGACAGGAGAAGACCAATTCTGCAGATAACTTTTTAAACAATTTAGCAGAGGATACGAAAAGTCATGATGGAACCAAATTGCCACACGAATTTTGTTATTATAGAAGCTCTCTCTTGCGGCATTAGCAAGATGGACAAATGCATCTGATCACAGGCAATGTCTTTAAACGGCAGTTTGTGCTTTTGAAATCAAATTTTTATTGCACAAAAACCATAGAAGATGGTTATAATTTTTGTTTCGTCATTTTAAAAGGGAACAGTTATGATTATGGGTCTACATTGCGTTGCCTCACATTTGAGCATTTTTTTTTTTGGTGATTGACAAACAGCATTGATGATTTCTAACAATCTGAGAAAATGGACCTCCTCTAGGCCATATTGTATATTGTATAGAACAAGGAAACCCTTAATATACACAGTTTAATCAAGATATATGTATCTTATGGGCGATTTCTTGATGTCAGGTTTGATTAATTACCCTGTTTTAGTTATTCCTGTTTGGCTGAACACAAAGAGAATCTGTGTTCAGTCAAGGATGCTGATTAGCAGACAATGTTTATCAGAGGTCGGTGATGGGCTGATTAATAGCTAACTTTTGCTGTAAATGGTACTTCTTAGATATTTAAACCCATAAAAAATTTGTTGATTGAAAACAAATACAAGATAAACAAGTTGAAATTTCATTATTAGAGCTTAAGCAAATTAGATGCATTGTGGGTATTAAAATTTCTCTATGTTTATTTTTTTTTACTTTCTTCTTTGCGAGAAAAATCTAATCATATTCATCTGTTGCCTGTCCCCATATTAAAGCACCTGGAAGAGGGGCATTTCTAGCCTTTCCGATGTTGATTGACAATGTCAGACAGGATAAAAGCAGTCTAGAACAGATCCTGGGAGAAAGAAAGATCATCTATACTTCCAAGCTTTTACACCCCTTACCTCCATATTGCTGTTATCTTGTTGTTGTTTCCATTGTCTTACATCTGAAACCTTTTTTGGTGGAGGGAATGGGGAGGGGGAGGAGGTTCATCTTGTTGTATATTCTGCGTATAGCTATTTGTGTGTGTATTGTTTTTGACTAGCAAACACAATATTACCCTACCCTGAGTTTATAAGAGTTCCTTTTATTTTTGCTTTTTAATTAATAGCCCACGTGATCTAAATGGAACCTTTTCACATCTTCCTGACTTTTTATTGCATATGTTTCGTTCAGGACAACAGTGAATCTTGTCTTCACAACAGACTGCATTTTTTATATTGACAGCATGAGTAAATCCAGGGTTCATCATCTCACAGCATGTATATCCATCAGCACAACTCTGGTCACCACCAGGACAGACAATCGTGCCTGAAAATAGCAGTGGCTTAGAGTATAGAAGGAAAAGTAAAAAGTATGGTAAGTAAATAAGCAATCATAAATTTACATCTTTTTTATCCAATTAAACAACTGTAATAGAAATCAAAATTCATGAAGGTAAGTTGGTACACAGGTCGTATTAACATGTCTATTTTAAAATCTGAACTTGGTTTAATGAATTGTTTTCAAGTGAGTGAAATTAATGCTACACTAAACAGAATAAAATTTATCTATTTTTTTCCTATATATCTATCTTTCATATTCTCGTAAGTTTGGAGGATTCCAGACTTACGAGATCCCTGCTAGTTTTGATCCCTTCCAGAATATATCTCACACTGAAGCAAGACAAAAACCCTGAAGTAAACAGCATATGATAGAGCAATGCGGCTCAACAACTGCTATTTTAAAAAATGTCATGTTACTGCTACAGCAGGCATATCCATAAGAGCCATTTCTCTTTTAAAGGGTAGGAGGGACAAGGTTATTGGAAGGAGAAAAAAGCGAAAAAAGGATGATTCTTATGAAAGACATAGTAAATTATAGAACCAACTTTAAAACTCTCTTTGAAATTTCGAGCGTCACACTCGAAGGCCAATTTCTGCTGCATACGTGCGTGGCCCCCATTCACTTTCTTTGAAGCTATACGAAGGAGGACCAGAGATATCACAAACCCAAAAGTCTAAAAATTAAAAAAAAGTAGGCTACTGAAAATTGAAAAAACTTTCGAAATATTGGGGCAAAATCAAATCCAAGCTTAGTTCTTGGAATAGATTTAGAAATGTTCCAAGATTTTTCAGTCATTTAGAAAACTGGTTACTGATTGCATAACAATGGGAGGATACGAGGAAATCTCCCCTCAAGCTTCATAAGAAATTCCCTCCATGAAAATTGAGAACTAAGAATGCATTTTTCTAAAAAAAGTAAAAGTAAAGCAAAACCTATTACGCATAGCCCCCTGACTATTACCCGTGGCCCGTTTGACTCTGGTCAAACACTCTGAAACTATGATATCCAATTTAACCCAAACTTGGTCAAAGTAATTCCAAAAACTCTAAATCCAACAACGAATGCCCTAAATGATTCTTGGTATGCTCAACTACCAGTAACAATTAAGTATATTTTAAATTTGTCTCAAGTAAATTGAACTCTTTCGTCATATGAGCGTGCAAAGAGACACAATCCCTCCCACATTACTCTGAAATACCCTCCAGAAAAATTGAATGTTGTAACAATCGACTTTGCACTTGTGTGGACTGTATACTTGTGTATCCTATATGCTCTTCTCTCTTTTCAAGCATAATTGGATACGTAATGACCACAATACAGCACTTCAGACAATTAAAGTCTATTTTCCAGATTATAGTTTTTTTTTAGACCTTCAAAGCCAATTTAAGTTGAGCTTGTGACTGATTCCTTAATGTTTTGGATTGTGGGCTATTATTTTGCGGTTAAACTTGACTATTTCCTTGTATTCCATTGAAGTCACCAAACAAAAATTGTTCATCACACAGTTCGTAGTTAACGAACTGTAAGTAAGGAGCGACCCGGCTCAATAGTAACCGAAACTCTAAAAAAAGGAATTTTGATACCAAAAAAGATGCATCAAAAGAATTAGATTTTTATGCTGATTTCAAATATATAAGTTTCATCAAGTTTAGTCTTACCCATCAAAAGTTACGCGCCTGAGAAAATTTGCCTTATTTTCGAAAAAGGGGGGAAACAACCCCCTACAAAGTCATAGAACCTTGATGAAATCACACCATCAATACAGCGTATCAGAGAACCCTGCTGTAGAGGTTTCAAGCTCCTATCTGCAAAAATGTGGAATTTTGTGTTTTTTTGCCAGAAGAAGATCACAGATGTGTGTGTTTATTTTTTTGTTTGTTTTTTCCCCAGAGGTGATCGTATCGATCAAGTGGTCTTATAATATCGTGGGAGGGCTTATTCAAACGGAAATTAAAAGTTATAGTGCCCTTTTTAAGACACAAAAAATGGAGGGCAACTAGGCCCCCTCCCACGCTCATTTTTTCCCAAAGTAACCCGGTCAAATTTGAGATGGCCTTTTTGTTCAGCATGGTCGAAAATATAATAAATATGTCTTTTTTTTTTTGAGGATGGCTTATCCCCCACAGTCCCCACAGTTATGAACTTTGCCCAATGTTTATATATATTATTGGTTATTGGGAAGCATACAGACGTTTTAAGGGGGTATTTTTTCTGGTAGTGGGGGGGATCGGAAGTTACGCGGGAAATATTTTCATGGAGGAAGTTTTCATAGGGAAGGGACATTGCTATGAGGGGGCGTCGGATTTGCCAGCATTATTTTAAAAACGATCAGCAAAAAAAACAAGTTTTCAACTGAAAACTTTTGAATATCAAAACTTAAAAACGAACAGAACCTATTACGTAAGTGATGGGGTTCACCCCTAGTCAATACCTCGCTCTTTACGCTAAATTTTTTTTTAGTACTTTCACAAGAGCTATTTATTCTAATTAACGGCCTTTGTGATTACGGGTCATTCTTAAAGATTGGCAAAAAATTCGGACTTTAGCGTAAAGACCGAGGTATTTACTAGGGGGGCGAACCCACCTAATATACGTAATAAAAATATATACGAATATAGAAGTTCATTGCGTAAGTTAATTCGTAAGTTACGTATATTTATTACTAATAAAAACGTTCGCAAATAAAATTAAAAAACTTTCGAGAAAGCCATTTAGCCAAAAAAGTAAAATTAATATGCAAATTTTGTTTTAATTATTCATGTACGGTTGAGCCAAAACCGAAACCTGCATTATTTAAAAACGATCAGAAATTAAATAAAAAAAAGTTTTTTTTTAACTGAAAGTAAGGAGCGACATTAAAACTTAAAACGAACAGAAATTTTTCGGTATATGAAAGGGGCTGTACCCTCCTCAACGCCTCGCTCTTTACGATAAATTTTTTATTGTTTTAAAAAATAAAGTTGCAAGACAGAGTCAAACTTTAGCGTAAAGAGCGAGGCGTTGAGGAGGGGACAGCCCCTTTCATACACGAATAATTTCTGTTCGTTTTAAGTTTTAATGTCACTCCTTACTTTCAGTTAAATTTTTTTTTTTCATTAATCACATTGAAAGGATTGTATAGAGTTGTGTTCGAATCCCTGCATTTCAATGATCTGCATGGAAACTTTTAATCTTGGACATTTTCAACAATTTGAAACTTTTCATGAAATCAAATTTTGGCAGATCCTGACAAAATAATGAACCATTAAGATTGAGATTACAAACCAAACTAAGACAAGGAAACATTTTCCTAAGTTTCTATGGACAACTTCAAAACTATTAAACATTATGGTGATGCTTGTTTTTCTTAGCTTTGTTTTTAAAATTGTCTATGCTCTGCCTTAGCCTAGGATCAAATCATGGTTGCACAACAGCTGCAACTTAGTAAAGAAAAAACCACCGTCCATAGTAACCAAAAATACACGTAAAAAAAAAAAAAATCACAAGCGAGAAAAAATTAAGCATTTAAAAAAAAACATAATTCTGGGCCAGTGAATGGTAATTACCTGATTCAGGAATGGTAACTATTATTTTGACTAGTCCTAATAGTAAAATGTTACTTTTGAAAACAAATTTATGGGAATTTTGAAAAATAGGATCAAACGAAAACTACACCATTGGAATCACCATTTTCAAACCCCATAAAGGAAACTTGCATTCCCCCACCTTGAAAAACAGGAAAATCACTTTTTTTGCATCGATAGTGCTGATGTGTCCTCTTTTTAATCGTCACCACTAGCAGAGAACTGGAACAACATAGAGAGCTGTTTAGTAACTCACTAGAAAAAAACACAAAAAAAAAAAAAAAAAAAGGAAGTTGAAAAACACCATGGAAGAAAATTAGAAGAAACGCAATAGCGTTTCCTATAGTAAAGATACATAAGACTTCAATGTTTTATTAATTTTTTTTCCTAGAGACAGCTAATAAAAAACATCGCAATGGGCTCGTTCGATTGGAAATAAGAAGTTCTAGTGCCCTTTTTAAGATTCAAAAGTGGTTGGAGGGCAACTAGTCCCCCCACGCCCTCTATTCCTCAAATGCATCCAATGAAAATATTGATAGAGCCATTGTGTTCAAAATAGTCCAAAAGTCAAATAACTATATAAATTCAGGGGTTGACAAACGCCCAACACCCCCTGGGGCAAGGGCTGTAAATTATGCAAGTTTTCCATTGTTTTACATATAAGATTTTTTATTAATAAAAGAGGGTATTTTTGATTAAATCTGGATCTCCAAAATTAAAAATCAAAGTTCTTGTGTGTTTTTCAAGAGTCACGAGTGACAGGTGGGTAACTAGCCACCCATCAAGCCCTTTTTTGCCAAATATATCAGATTTAAATTTTGAGATATTCATTTTGTTCAAAATAGTCCAAAGGTCAAATAAATACGTCTCCAGTGTTTCCAAAATCCCCTGCAGCTTGGGGGCAAGGGATGTAAGTTATGAAGTCGCCTATTGTTAACCTATAAGGTTTTTATGCAAGGGGTGGCTGTATAAATGCAGGAGAAGAACTGATTCAATTCGAAATCGAAAAATCTAGTTCCCTTATTAAGAGTCAAAAGCAACCAGAGCAACAAGCCTCCTCCACCCTTTCCCTCCAAATTTTGAGATAGCCATCCAATAAAATTTTGAGATAGCCATTTTGTTCAAAACAGTCCAAAGGCCAAATGACTATGCCTCTGGGGTTAACAATCCCCCAGTTCCCAGGGCAAGGGCTGGGAGTTATGCTAGTTACCTAATGATAATATATAAGGTTTTTATTTGTTTTTATTATATTTGATTTTATTGCATATCTGTTCTTCAGAGTCAGAGTAGTGGTCAAAGGGCAACCATCCCCCCATGCCCTGTTTTTCCCAAATAGACCCAATAAAAATTTTGAGACAGCCATTTTGCTCAAAATAGTCCAAAGAGAAACCCCCACAGACCCTTGGGCAAGGGCCGTAAATTACACGAGTAGCCCATTGTTAAGATTTCAGAATTTTATGGAAGAGGTGATCAAATAAACTTTGGAGAGAGCTCAGTCGATTCGAAATCGGAAGTTCTAGTTTCATTTTTAAGAGTACAAAGCGATCGAAGGGAAATAAGCCCCGCCCCACTCTCTTTTTCCCCCAAAAGCACCCGATCAAAATTCTATGATAGCCATTTTGTTCAAAATAGTCCAAAGATCAAATAACTATTCTTTCAAGTTTGAACCCCTCCCCCCTAAGCCCACAGAACAAGGGCTGTAAATTAAAAAGACTGCCCATTGCTAGCCTAATGTATAAGGTTCTTATGGATCGAAGGGATGGTTGTATAAAACTACAGAGGAGGCTCATTGAATTAAAATTGAAATTTCTAGTTACGCCTTTTAAGATTCAAAGTGATCGGCAGGCAACCCACACCCCCAGCGTTCTTTTCCCTCAAATACATCTGATCCAAATTTTGAGAATAGAATGGTCATAAATAAGCTTCAGAATAGTCTAAAGGTCAAATAAGCTTCAGGAGTTGAACCCTCCCTTCAGCAACCAGAGCAAGGGCTGAATGTCATGCAAATTAACCATGGTTAACATATAAGGTTTTCTATGGAAGAAGTGATTGTATAAACTTTAGAGGAGGTTCATTCGATTGGAAATAACAAGTTATGGTATACCCTTTTAAGGTTAAAAAGTGATCTAATAGCAACATTGGATCAACCTACAGAGGGCGTGTTTGATCCTGGGTCTCGAAAAGGTGTAGAATATTTAAGTGAAACTTTAAGGAAACATTGAGAGGGATACCAAATCCAATCAACACACGCTGTGTGCTCGCTGGTTGTGAAAAAGGGAATATCAGCAATATACAAGGAATGGCTGAGGGTATTAGGTTGAAACTTTCAAGGTATGTTCAGGAGATGTTGAAAAAATATTAGAGGGCAACCAAGGTCCAGCCCTTCTTTCTCTTTTAGGTGCCCCTCTGCTCAACATTGATCACAGTTTTGGAATTGTCAGTTTACTCAAATGAGTCTAAAGGTCTAATAACTATACTTCCAGGGATGCCATGCCCTCCCATAGCCCCAGGGCAAAGATTGTAAATTATGCAATTTACCATTTGCAGGATTTACCATTAGGAATAGAGGATATAATGGATTCTGGTTGTATCTCAAAAGGCTAAGGTATTAAGGTTAAAAAAACTTTGGAAAATGTTGAATGGTATGCTATACTAAATTGAAAGGAACTATGTGCATTCAGTTTGTCAAAAATAGGATCTATAATATTTTAAAAATGGCTGGTATTAGTTGAAACTTTCAGAACATGTTTAGAGGGATTTTGAAACGTAGCTGGAGTGACGCCAGCCCCCTTTCATGCACTTTTTAGTTCCCGCCCCCCCCCCCCCCCCCCCCCCCCCCCCTCCAAAAATATTTCAAACAGCCCAAGTTATTCAGTTTAAACTTTCAAGGCAAGCTGAGGAGGATGTTAAAAGTGGTTGGAGGGCAACAAGTCCCCTTCCCATTCCCTTTTTAGCAACCCTCTCTCCAAGATATTTGATCAATATCTTGTTCAAAATAGTCGAAAATTCAAATAACTATACCTCCAGGGACAATGTAACCCCCCCACAGCCCTTAGGGTAAGTGTTGGTAAGTCCAGTCCACCTCAAGTCTCTCTGACCTGTTAAGACCTATTTATTCTTTTAAAGGATTAAATCCCAGATTTTTTGAACAAGTGTTTAAAGAAAAGGATTATATTCGGAATTAATTAGAGACTAAACTTCATTGTATCCTAAACCTAAGAATGACTAGAGTGTTTTCACAACAGTGGCGTGACAAGAGTTTATCACACACAACAGCAACACTTTAAGGAATTTAAAAATAAATTTCTTGTGAATTATTGTCTCGATTTATCAGTAGTTGTACCGAACCAATCGTGCTCAAAATCCTCCTCAGGGTCATACTGTGGTGTTTCTTTTGTGGATGAAGTTTTCCCCACAGTAGAGTGCAGACGGTCTTGTATGATAGTATTATCCTTTCCTGCTTAGATTAAAGCTTATTCCAATAGGCAATGCAAAGAACTCCCCCTAAAAAAAAAGTCCCTCCGGATCCCATCCTAAATACTAATGAAATTGATCCATTTTTGCCCCATCTTGGCTGGTCAAGCTCTCTATCACAAAGCTCACATGAAAGCTCAATTCTGAGAATAGGACAATGATCAGTGTTGGAGCTAATGTCACCATAGATGATAATGGCTTTCAAGAGGTCCTTTCTAGGAGCTCCAAAAAAAGGAAAAAAAAGTCCCCAATCAAAAGTATTTCCCCTTCCCTGTCTCCAAGTTTCTCCTTCCCAAACTTAGGAATTTACCTCAAAATCTCTCTTAATACCCCCCTTTGAAATAACAAAGATAACTAAAATAAGGGTTACAATTTTCAAAATGTTAAAATCAATGTGTTTTCTCTTAACATTCACCGTGATGGATCTTTGCTAATAGCTGTCCAAGATCAGAAATGAGCAGATATAATACTTAATCTAAAATCTCTTCTGAATACCCCAATTAATTCATCTAAATGGAACCCAAAACAATCCCCACCAAAAATAGTAGTATATAATGTTCCCCTAGAAATACCAATTCAGGAGTTAAAAGAAGGGCTCTCAGATAGGGCTGGTTACACAATCCCTCTAGAAGATGTCACTCAACTGGGTAAACCCAACTCTAATGGATTAAAAACAAGTAGATCTTTCTTATTTACACTGAAGGAAAAAATTATTATCCCAGAAAAGTTATTCCTATTTGGGCAAATCAAACCGCACAATGAATACAAGCCAAAGCCTATCCAGTGTCAGAAGTGTCTGAAACTGGGACACACAACAAATAAATGCAATGAAATTCTCCTAGGCTGTAGTAACTGTAAAGGATCCATCCTAAAGAATTGACAACTTGCAACAACACTCAGCCTACATGTATCAATTGTAAAGGCCCACATGAATCCACCAATAAATCACAATGCCCTGCATATAAGAAAAGAGCACTAACACTCCAAATAACAACAGAGAAGGCCATTCCATACCCTTTTGCCGCTATGGAAGCAAATGCTGCCCAATCACACCAAATACCAAAACCTATATTGAAATCAAACAAAACTCCCAAGTCAAACACTCCCAATGCATCAAGTACTACTTACAAAATACCATCCTTTAAGCCCCCTAGCTCACATCTCTATCAAAAAGAATCACCAAGCCAACAAGCCTCCTTGCCTAGTGAGATGAGTTCGGCCTAGCACCCCCTCCCAACAAGAAACAAACCAGAAACACTACCAGGAATTAATCCCTTAACTGACAAACTTGATGCACAACCAAACATGCAAACCCCAAATATATGCTTATTCATTCTAAACTGCAATGCAGTTCAGGCCATGAATATACAACAACAACAGAAAAACAAAAATCATTGCTGAATTGGCAAAAATCTACATCCCTAATCATATGCTCATTCAAGCAAAAAAAGATCTTGCTCTACTATTAACAAAGCTGAACATTGATACACAGTCATATGAAAATCAAATCAACAACACAACACATCAATACTCCAGTGGAACATAAGATCACTTACAGAAAAAAAGCTGAATGAACTAATATCTTTAATGAATAATAATTCCATTTAAATTGCTTGCCTCCAGGAAACTCATTTAAACCAAAATCAACAAATTAAGTCTCTGGGATATACTATCCTGAGAAAGGATAGATCATCAGAGAGAATAGGAGGTGGAGTAGCCTTAATAATTAATAATAATCTAAAATTCTGTGGCATCAACTTTCCAGATTTTTACCAGCAAATAAAGCTGATAAGTTCATTGAGCGTATGACTTCAAATAATATTGATTTAGCTGTTGCTACCTCTCCAAACCCGAATACATATTTCAATCCCCAAAAGTGGCAGTTTTCTCTACAATTGACCTACAAATTGTGTCATTAAATATTTTGAATAAAATTTATATAAATAAAATTGATAGTCTATGTACTGACCACACTTTGCCATAGTTTGCTCTCTAAATGAACCTGCTGAAACTCTATCATATACCTCCATATATATAAACACTAAAGCGAATTGGCCTATGTTCCAAAATAAGCTAAATGATGAAATTACAAGTTTCACCGAAAATTCATGCATTTCAAACGCAATAGTTGACACACAAGCTGAAATCTTGGCATCTTTACTAATAAATAAAGCTAATCATGCTATCCCCAGGACAACACCCAGGAAAATATTCCCTAAACACATTTCCAAAGCATGGTGGACAAAAGTGCCAAAATAAATGGAGAACAAAAAAAGCAGCTAGGAGAACATTCCTAAAAAAAACCATCACCTACTTCATATTTAAAAAAATTACAAGCAGAATCTAATCTAAAAAGGACTATAATAAATGCCAAATATAACTACTGGAATAATTTTGCAAATAATCTCTCCAGAGAATCACATGAGCCAATTATACATAAAGTTATAAGCCACATCTGTGGGAAAAAGACTTCCCCCAACCCACTCCTTTATGAGCTTATACATAATAATACCCATAATGACAATGATAATGAAAAAGCTAAGCTATTTGCCACTCTTTTTGTTAATAAGCTAACATCAAACAATTGCAGTAAAAAAAAAAAAAAAAAAAAAAAACATCCCAAATTCCTATGAACCCTAGTTACCAACCTCGTCCAGGATCTGAGTATATAACCAGTCCATTTTCAATCCAGGAAATGAATAATGCAATACATCATATTAGGACCAAGACTAGCGGCAGCTATGGCAATATACACCCAACATGGATAATGAATCTCAACCCTTCATACAAACAGAAACTTCTAAATTATTATAATCATGCTTTGGCTTCATCTAGGTTCCCCCCAATATCTGGAAATGTTCGTCCCTCCTACCAATCCTAAAGAAAAATAACCCAAAAATAACCCGAGTCTTATAGGCCCATAATGATTACTCCTGTGATGGGGAAAATAATGGAGAAAATGATCTATTACTGATTCCTCTGGTTTGTTGAAAAAAATAATATGATCCCTCACACTCAAACTGGTTTCAGGAAACACAACTTCTCAACAGATGCTTTCATATTATTAACAAATGCAATAAATGAATCATTCTCAAAAATAATATCCTAGTTGCAGCTTTCCTAGATTTTGAAGGGGCATATGACAATGTGAACCACCAAATCCTCCTCAATTAAACTTGCATACCTTGGACTACCCCCCAAGCTAGTATCTTTTATAAAATCGTTCATAGAACTGCGAAGTTTCATTGTTTGTGTAGGTTCACCTTCATCACCTCAAAAGACAATAACCAAAGGACTTCCTCAGGGAGCAGTCCTCAGCTGCCTCCTCTTTGCCCTATACCTCTGGGACATGAACCTCCCCCACACGAATCTACAATATGCTGATGATCTTGGTACTATGGTCATCTGGCAACACCTTTGAGATTGCACAGTCAAAGCTGCAAAAGTCACTTTTCCAATTTGAAAAATTTTCTCAACATTCAGATTTACCCATTGCACCTACGAAGTCAAAAATAATCCAATTTCACTGAAAGCAAAACCACGTTAATGCAAGACTAACTCTAAATGGAACAACTATTCCAGAAGATAATCACATTAACTACCTAGGTCTCATGCTTTGACCAAAAACTTAATTTCTACCTCCACATTTCAAACACAATAAAAAAATGCTATAGAAAAACACAGTATACTAAAAAGACTTCTTTCCACACCCTGGGGCTGTAAGGAGAAAACCCTATTCCAGTTTTATAAATCACATATAAGACACCATATTGACTATGGGCTCATCGTCTATGGTCCATGTGCAAAGACCCAGAGGCAAAAAACTGAAACAATACAAAATGATACTAATACATCTCATATTTGGTCTTAGGAAACCCACAATCACCAAGTTTCTGCTTATGGAGAGTGGATTAACAACAATAAGGAGAGACGTAGCTTTCTCTTGATAAAACATCTTACAAAAATTGAATCAAATAGCTCACACACTCTACGTAATTGGTTAAGAAATCCAGCCATGTATAGAGCATTGCAGATGAGTATACCAATATTCGGAAGAAGTTCCCTGTACCCGCAAAGTCTATTGCACCTACTTTCCCCCAATCCCCTCCATGGAATTGGTCAATCCCCATAATAAATACTCATTTCTCAAAGTGGACTAAAGATTTAACCCCCATCGCTTTTGTCCAGAAAAAATTTGCTGAACTTAATACAATTACTTATAAAAACTATCATGGCATTGGAACACCTTATGGAAAACCAACCTCTGATTGCTAATTCTAATAATATTATAGTTTATTCTGACTCTTTATCAAGCCTTGAGTTGCTGTCTTCAGCTCCTCAGTATAAGTTGGATATTGACACTTATCATTGTCTTGGTATTATAGATAATCTTGCTTCAACTGGCATAAGAACTTATTTTCAGTATATTCCTAGCCACTCTCGTATAAGTGGTAATCATCAGGTTGATGAAATAGCATAAAATGCTATAAATATTGACCAGCCAAGTGGGAGACCAATCCCCATTAGAGATATTTATTGATGGAGACTATCAGATACTATGTTTAATAAAAATAATCCTATCTTTTCCCCCTTTCCCAATTAGTATTTTTTCAAAAATTTATCATAGAATTTCGTTCTGGAACAAATGGACTAAATTTTCTTGCATTCTCGTACCAGTTTCCTAATGCAAGTGGTTCAGTTCCCCTGTCCCTTCTCTGCAGGCATTGTAATATGAATAATGAAACAATTGACCACTGTCTATTTGAATGTAAAATGCTGACGTCTGCACAACATACCTTGCTTTGTAAACTGTTAAATTGCTTCAAAACACCACAAAATCTCACTATCAGCCAAGAGCCTAGCCAACTATACCTGCACACAGAGCATAGAAATCGACATCTATCACCTTATATTTGAACTCATTGAGTCGAAAGATGTACTGAAAGATATCTGAGAATATCTAACAAATAAGAGACAACCAAGCCAGTAGCTCTGTAGCCCACAGAGTGAAGCAAAGGAAAAGGGCTAAATAGTATCGACTGAAAAGCCCGCCTGCTGTGAAATAGAAGAAGAAGACTAGGAGAGTGTGCCCGAATGTTGTTGCAAGGCAACTTTAAACTGTTTGATATGCAATGACTGTGGATCTTACTTCCACAAACAATGTGCTGGAATTGAACGTTTCCAATGGACTAAAAGTTGGCTATGCCTAGATTGTTCTGCGAAAAATGATAGTTTAAACAAGGATAGTCCAAAAAAGGTGATTACTTTTGCTGATACTTGTTCCAGTCAACCCCAGCCTCTCCCAATTACTCCCCCACATTGTCTATCAGCAATGACCTGGCAAACATTGTGATGGAAATTCGATCATCCCCTCTAGCTCCAAACCTTCCAAGTTTTAATGACCATCTCAAAGTCAACAAATCTAATGCCACCTGCCATACAAAAACTACTACTTGTGGCATGTGTTTGTTCTAATCCGCTATCAGACTTATCACTCCTTTCCCCTAGCAATGAGAGATAAATTAGAATTAATAAGCAGGAATTATGAAATCCCTCTAAATAGACGAAAACACGTCTAATGAAACCCCTCCTAAGTCATCTGATGTTAATGATGATCAAAATCAGGAAATTATCATTAATAATCCCACTGGGATAAATGTTCAATTATTTCCTATAACAAAGAGGTGATGAAACAAACTTGTATTTTTCAAAAGTTTGGTTACCTTGGTGATAACATAATTAAGAGTTCATCTGACCTGGAGAACATGAAGTTGAATGCTAATGAATGCGAACTAAAGGTCAAGACAATTAAGCAGTAATGAACTGACTACACATAAGGGTGTACGCAAATTTGGCTAGAATGATATTTGCAAAAAAAGGCAAAAATGTAAATCTCTGCATGTTTGCAAGAGTTTTAATGTTGGGGATGAATGTGAGGTCTCTGACAGCCAACTATTACACAGGAAAGTTTGTATTAAGTTTGGAAGTAATCGTTGTTTTTGTTGTGACTGGATTCATTTGAATCATGGCTATGATGCTTTCAAAAAGCTTTTTAATAATGCTGGAAAAGTTATCGTCAACTGTCAAACTCTCTCCTGTGTATTATCACTATGAATATTGATCAGCAAAAAACGAAGTTCGCCACACCAGCCCTCAAAGCAACATGAATCCAAATTATCAATGGCACCAAACAAACCCATTCAGAAGACCTCCATGTTACACTCCAGCTCCCTCTCATTTCAATTGCTGAATCAGTCCATCTCCTCAGTCCTGTTATTTGCATCAAATGAACCCAAGAACCTACAACAAGTATCAAATAGCAAATCAAGACACCCTGGTATGATACATTGCTCTTCATCCTACGCATTTCCCAGAATCCTTCTAGTGAATGTAAGGTCACTGGTAAATAAAATGGATGAACTTCAAATTAGTCATGACAAAAACCAGATTGATATTGCTTGCCTTACCAAAACATGGTCTGCAACTGAAGACTTTTGCTCCATTCCAAATTATGACTCCCAGTTTAAGCCCGGAATAGAAAAGATGGTATCTGTTGGAACCCTTGGTCCCAGTTTGTTCAGATAAATGTACTTTCCAGATTCTTTTCTTTTGGCCCCTTAATTATTTTCCTTCCCCTAGTAATAATTATTATTTTTTCTTTAATTTTGGTGGCGCCATTTTTCTGTCCTCCTAATTGCGTAGTTGGTTACATAGACCACAAGGTTTTAGTGCGCAATTGGGGATGTTGACCAGTAACTTAGTAAGCCTTGGATGGGCTGGAAAAATTCATTATCACAAAAATTCTTACACTTCCAATAGTATCCCTCTATCTCATGGCAGAGGAGTGGCTTTTTTTTTGTTGGTCTACCCTCCCAAATCGGATTCTTACATTTTCTGAGATAGAGAACAACTCCAAAACTGAAGTTCTATGGCTCTGGACCAGACCCAAAACCTCCCAAAAGAATTATCTTGTATGATTTTTTGTATTATTTATTACCCTCCTTGTAGTGGATTTAAGAAGGAGCTGACAGCATATCTGCAACTTTATACAGACAGAATTCACTGCAAGTATCCTTATGCTGCAATTACATTATGTGGTGATTTTTAATGAGCTAGACCAAAAGTGCCTTAGCTCTGCTCTTAGCCTTGACCAAGTGGTCAAGTCGCCTACACGCAGTGATAAAACCCCATAGCCCCTCCATTAGGGGGAAGTGACCATCTATGCATCTTTTGGACACCTTTATCTTCATTTCCCCCAAACCGATTGATCAGTTATTCTTATAGACCCATTACTGACGAGAAGGTCACCCATTTCAAATTAAAACTTAGTTCCAAATCTTGGACCAATATCCTATGTCTTACCAATGGTAATGAAATGTCTTCTAAGTTTTCAGCAGAACTTTTCCAGTTAGGCTATATTGTGACACCTTTCCAGTGAAAAATGTTACTCACAAATTTAACTGCAAACCGTGGATAAATAAAAAAATTTGTGCCTAATAAATGAATGTGATAAACTCTTAAGGAAGGATTTTTCCAAGAATCTAAAAACTTAGAAACATTGTTGTTAGCAAAATCCGTAAGCAAGAAAGGAGCATGGTGCTCACATGCTCAATAAATTTTTGTATTTGGACCCTAAGAAATTCCACAAAAGTGGCCAAGATTCCATGGGAAAGGTCTCTTCAAAGTTTTTCTTACTGGAGAGTAATGGTGACCCAGTGGGCGCAGATGTCATAAATGATCATTTTGCTTCAATTTGTAAAATTCACACCGCCACTTCAACATATGCTGGCCAACAGTGCAGTGAGTGACATTCCTGTGATTGAAATTCATCAGACTCAACTTAAACTCCAAACTCTTGACTTAAATAAGTCAGTATACCCAGGTGATATCCCTACCAAATTGATTGTGGAATGTGCCCAGTATTTAAGTGTACATCTAACTGCTATTTTAACCATGTTTTGTAGATGGTATTTTTTCAGTGTGTTTTAAACAAGCTATTATATCTCCTATACCAAAAACTAAGACCCAAAAGTTCCCTCTGACTTAAGACTAATATCAAAAACCTCCAGTTTCTCTAAAATCTTTGAAAGTTTTATTTATAATTTCCTTTTGATGATATTGATAAAATCAACCCAAATCAGTTTGGCTTTAAGCCCAAATCCTAGCACCACAAATTGCTTAATTTATATACTTGACACTATTTTCAAACATCCTGAGTTGAAAAGTTCCTATGTTGAGGCTGTTTCTGCTGATATTAGCAAAGCCTTCAACAATTTGGAGAATTATAGATAATGCAAGGGCTTTAGGTGCAAGAGATTTGTTTATGTATGGTAGCTAGTTCTTTGTCAGGCCATGAGCAATGTGTAGTCCTCCCTAATGGAGATTCATCAGGGTTTTCCTTGATTTCCTGTGGAGGCCCTCAAGGGACTAAGTTAGGTCCTTTAGCATTTTTAATTGTTTTTTAATAATGTTTTAACAAGTTTAGGCAACTCTTTTAAATTTATTTTTTGGTAGCATGCCCATAGGCCATTCAACATGGGCCATCTCCCACAGTGGGGAAATCACAAAGGGAAAAGAGTTCATCACCTGAGAAGATTACTCTGGGAAAGTCCTTTAAACCAAGATTCCAGAAGAAGATACTGAGCTCATAGGGGGAGGTTTATTAAATGTTTTCTTATATACAAAATGCTGATTACCATATACTGTCTTCTTTGAAGCAATGCTCATTCCTGTAGAGGGATGATCCCTGATAGTTTTCTTATTTTAAGAATGGGGTGTGCTTATGAAGTCCCATAGTAATAAGGACTAAAGTTTTGTAGTAACTAGCATGTTAAAAATACTTGAAGAACTATTAGTAAAAAACTGGATCCCATATTCCATCCTTGCTCTAATATAAACTTTATAGATTTCAATCATTGTTTTAGGTGATGAATCCCATTTGGTGTTAGCAAGCCGTTTTAGGAGAGCCAGTCTTTGAATAATGTTACTCCTGAGAGATTTGATGTGATCCTGCCATCTTAATTTGGAATCAAAAACAATTCCTAACAATATCACTGACAATTTATAATTTAGGGGGGAGCTATTCAAAGCAATATTCCATATGGATGCATGTTTTTGCCTAGTGAAAAGAATTGCTTTGGTTTTAGAAGTGGAGATAGATAAACCTAATGCTTCTGAGAAGCAAGAGATTATGTTAATGTCTTGTTGAAGATCTCAGACTAATTCAAGGACATTTCTGCCTGACTTCCATATTACTAGGTCATCTGGATAAAGCCCAAACAATGCACGGTGTAATTGAAACTCAGATATATATTATATATATATATATATAATATATATATATATATATATATATATATATATATATATATATATATATATATATATATATATATATATATATATATATATGTATATATATATATATATATATATATATATATATATATATATATATATATATATATATATATATATATATATATATATATATATATATATATATATATATAATATATATATATAGATTAAACAGAAGGGGACTAAGGATTGCTCCTTTGATAATTGATTTAACTTTTGTTTTATGTTTATCCCTTAACATCTGTTTTATTATTGTAATTGTTCTGATGTGCTTATGCTAGCTTTTGTGCTATTTTAGCCAATAAATCATATTCTATATACAAGGTTAGTTATTGGAAAAAGGGGATATGTTTGACCTGAATCCATAAAAAGGATAAGAATATTAAGGTAAACTTTTAGAAAACATTAAGGGCATATCAAACAAATTCAAAGGATACTTTATGCAGAAGGGTTGTCAAAAGGACACAGCAGCAACACCTAAGGACAGGTAAGGGTATTAAAATGAAACCTTAAAGGCATGTTGAGAGCAATGTTGAAAAAGGAACAAAGGGCACCCCCCTTGAGATTTTAGTTGCTCCCTTTAATACTTAGCCTATAGAGATTTTAAACAGTCATTTTAATCAAAATAGTCACACAGTCTAATAGCAATATCTAAGGGGATGTCAAGCCTCTGCAAGGTCCAGGGGAATGAATCCAAATTATGCAATTTGTCAATTTTTTAAATGCAGGATTTATCATTGAGAAAGGAGGAATTGTTTAATCCTAGGTGTCTCTGAAAATGCTAAGAGTATTGAGGCAAAATCTTGGGAAATGTTGCAGGGTATGCAGAGTTAAATAAAAAGCAACTATAGTATAAAGAAACCATCTGTATCCAAGTTATACAAAAAGCCTATCTGCATTACTTTAGGAACAGGTAAGAGTATGAACTTGACACTTTCAGAGCCACTACTACAACTGCTACTATTGCAGCTGCAAATGAGACTGGTTACAACTGCAAATGTGACTACTATCAACTGTGACTGAAACTGTTTGCAACTACTACTACATCTACTTGTGACTTCTTTCAGGGAAATGTTGAGGGGATGTTAAACTTTGAAAATTTAATGGTGAAAAAAAAAAAAAAAACTTTGATGTTTTGATACTTTGATGTTGAAAAACTTGAAACTTTGGCAATGAAAAACAAAAAAATTGATTATAAAAAAAAAAATGCAAAAACAGAAGTTTTTCAAAGAAAATTTAAGAACCACATTAATTTTAAGACCAGCAGAAATAAATTCCTACAATAATTTGAACTCAAAAACAAACAAATATTACTGATGAAGAATAAATGAAACCCAAAACAAACCAAACTTAAAAAAAAACAATCAGAATAAAATCTCCAGCAGAAATAAATTCCTAAAATAATTCAAACTCAAAACAACCAGAAATTATTATTAAAAAAAAAAAAAAAAAAATGAAACCCAAAACAAACCCAAATTAAATAAACAATCATAGGAAACAAACATACAATAGGTACTAATATAAATAAATAAATGTTAAACAAGTAAGATTTATAATGAATATTTAATTAAAATTTAAAAAACACAAAAATCACTACAAACAAGAGTTTGACAACTGCCCCCTTCCCTAACTGTAAAAGTAATAAAGCCTACTCTATCATTAGCACTTTACTGAAAACAAAAATTATATTACAAATACTTTCTTTTGTACTTACAATGTTAAAAATAAAATTACAGTGAATTAAAATCTTGGACTGCTGAGCTTTCAGTAATAAATATCATTATAAATCATATTTCAGTTTCATTTTATTAGTTCTTTCCAAGGACTGTTCAAGACACATATAGTTTTCAATAAAATTCAAATGATGCACCAGGCTTTAGATTTTTTACTGTAATGGAAGGGGACAGTAGCCACAATCTTGTTTGTTTTAATATAGATTCGCATGTTTATAACAGATCAGTTTTATAACAGATCATTCAGTGAAAAGAACAACAAATAAATATATAATTAGGGCTATATATGTTTTCCATCAAGGGGGAATTAACCAAACTTGACTCGTCACATGGCTAACAGCTAGTGCATAAGTACCAAAAAAATTATAGAAAAAAATGTTTTACTTTGAGGGTTCTTGTAAAATCGAATTTGCAAGAAAAATAATTATTATATTCAGAAAGAGCATAAAAAATGGCATCACATGGTATGTTCACTTTACTAGTAGGTGATTTATATGGATAGCTCAATATTTACCTACTTGACAAACTTCTATTTCTATTGGAATTTTGAAAAAAAAAAAAAAAAAAAAAAAATTATACATTAATTTTCAGTTTTGATTTCTTTTTCTCTGGTTTTAGCATTGAAATGCAATTCCTGTTGTTTGAGTAGAATTTTAAGCTATATCAATGTTTTTTCCCTAAATTTAGGAAATTTATTTGCAGTTTTGAAACCCCAAAACTGAGACTGAGCAAAGTTGTGAAGCTGGAAACACATTTCTTGTACTTCATTTAAGCAGAAGATCTATTTTTCAAGGTTTTCACTTTTATAGTAATGGGATTTTTAAAGGTCATCAAAGGTTAATTCCCTTTAGAGTGAGAAGGAGTGGAGGTGGATACTTCAAAATACCTTCCCCAGACAAACTTTAATCTTTAGTTCCATCCTAAAAGCTTCATTTTCCTAATCAGGGGCAGATACAGTATTTTTTTTAGTGGGTGGGGGGGCAAAATAGCTTGATCTGATAAAAAAAAAATTAGGGGGGGAATAGGTTGATCCAATAACTTGCATTAGAAGCAAGTTTAATTAACGCAAACTTGAGTTAATTAATTAAAATTAAACTACTTTTGACTACGCTAGGGGGGGGGCCTCCCTTGATCCACCACTGTTCCTAATCTAGCCCCTTTCCAAGATGGTAGGCTAAACGTAGCTTGTCTAGAATTTTGACCCTCTTTTAGCTAATTTACCTGTTGAATTCGCTACGAGGGCCCAAGTTCTGAAGTAAATTTTTTGAATGAACATTCCAAAGCACAGCTTCTCCATAAGCTGTACAAAAGAACATCAAAGTCAAAATAAGCCGCATCTTCAACATTTGAATTTTCAATATAGAATTTAAAATCCCTTACAAAAACTTTAATAGAATAACGTATGTAAAATGAAATGTATAACAATTTGAGGTTAAAATAAAATTGAAATTATTTCTTATGATACTTCATAGGATGTTTAATTCAAAAACGATTAGGGAGCTTCATTTTCAATTCAAACATTTGGGATCATTTTCATCAAAATAATATAAACAAGGATAAATTTAATTCTTGGAAGCCTGCAGTTCACGCAATTCCATATTAGCTTAGAATATGGTGTTTCTCAAGGTAGGCCAAATTTTAAGCTGGTTTTAATGACTTCATTATAAATTATACTTATCAAGAAACCAGTTTGCTGGTTAGTGTTGGTAGGCTTAGCCTAGCCTACTTTAGTCTAGGCCTGTATCCTTACTGCTCAACATGGGTTACCTTGGCTCTCTGGATCGCCTCTTTGGAATATTTGATCCGAAAGCCATCACTTTGCTTGAGTAGTAGTTTGCCAACTTATTCTGCAATGAGTCAGGTAAACTTGGAATAGCCTATAACTTTGGTTTAGGCCAGGGCACAAAAGCAGGGTAAAATACCCAGTAAGTTAGTCAGACATTTAATTACCACTTCAACAGATAAATCACTATAAAATCTCTCTATGATTATGCCCCCTAGAAATTAAATTATTTTGCCATTAAATTTATCTATTCTGGTCAATTTATAGCCCTACAAGATCCTATAGCCTAACTGACATAGGGAAAAGGTGAATACAATACTCAGTTCCCTTTTTGTATGCTCTTTCCAAACATAGCAGACCAATCAATTCACTTGTAAATACATCTTCCTATAGGCTAATGGTCCCATATTCTTCCTAATAAGAATATGCTAGAGTAAAACAGGCCTAGCCTACCTCATTTTGGGAAAGACCACTTTTTTCAGATAAAGAGACAGGTTTTTGGACTGCCCTTATTCTAGTGCAGCATGATGCAATGTGAGTGTAGTAACAAGATTTCCCACCTTTTATCTGCCTTCCCTGTGAAATTTCACCAACAATTTGTCATCATAATTTGAAATATGGTTTCTGTTTTGACAAGCAATTGCAAATAAAAAAAATATAATTCTGGTCATATGATATAATTTCTGGCCACAATATATTTCTCTGGCCACATTATATTTCTGGAAAAATATAATTTCTGCGTCACAGGTCTCTCCCATCTACAAGCAAGTCCAATCCACCTGGCTAACTGTTTCTTTAAGCTTTGATCTATTGAGCTTCTGAATTCCTTTCTGTTGTGGTACTGTGGTTTTGCTTGATTCAGGTTCAGCTTGACAAGTAGAGTGATGTGGTTGCTTTTTCCTAGTGGTGGGAGTGAACTTAGTTGATATACTGTCTCAGGACTGCAGGTTAGCACTAAGTCCAAGGTGTTTTCCTTTGCGCTCTGGCGGAATCTGGTTGGGTCTATTTACCAACTGAGTCAGACAATGGTCTTTGAGCATACTGGCCAAAGGATGATTAGATGCTTGGTTTTCATACCTTTTTGATTTCTGAGAAATGAAGTTGCCTAGTATGTACATTGGGTGTTTCATGTCTATGAGCTTAGTGAGAGCTGTGTTAAGGAGGTGTAGAGATTCTGTTTTTTTCTTCAACTGTTTGTGATGGTGACCAATAGACACAACCAAAAACTGCATTGGACACCTGTTTTTGAAGTGTATCTAGTCCAAACTTGGTGCTATCTGCTCCTGGAGAGATTTGCTGGTATTCACACCAGCTTTGACATAGATGATGCACCCTTCTGCTTTGGACAGACTTTGGTTATGCAGATCAGGTCTGGTTTCACATCATGAATAAGGAGCTTTAGTTCACCCATTTTGTTTAACAGTTGGTCAGCATTGGTATACAGGATACACAACTCCTTGAGCTTTCCATCAGATTTCCAGATCTTCTTTCTGGAAAAGTTGTCACATTTCTTATTGGTCAGTACTTTGGTAGCAGGGTCTTTAGACCCTTTGTCATTGAGGATGTAGTCAGTTACAGCATGATAGGTCTGTTGTTTTTTGGTGGGCCTGCTGTTCCAAGAGTTCTAGGGTTTCCTTGGATTTGCAGTTGATGTCTGGTTATTGTTCTTGGAGGCTCTCAGTCATCTAGGTATGTCATTTTGGAAGAAGGTCTGAAGGCTTTGCCTTTTTTCATATGATTTTTGGACAATGTCCTCTTCAGTTGTAGTTCTGATTCAGGGAGCTGAATCAGCAATGGTCGTCCTCTAGACCTAGCTTTTGCTTCATTTCTGTTCTTGTTTCCCAGCCTCATGACTTTCACAATAGTGGGCATTGGTAATTCAAGCTCATTTTCTATTATTTGCTTAACCTCCCAACAGGTCATCAACATTTTTGTTCTCAGGCAAATTTTTCACAATAATGTTTGTTTTTCATCACTCTGTCTCCTGTAGGCAGAAGGCTTCTTCTCTCACAATTTTCTCACTTCATCTATGTTGACAACCGTCTGTGAGTAGTTCTTTTGATGTTTTCAAGCCTTGAATTGAGGTCTAACAGTGCACTGTCTACATAGTGGTGCATCTCATCAAAACTTGGGGTTCTGGGCAAGCTCTGATCTTAGGAGTGCTATTTCAGAGGATATTTGCTTCACGGAATTGTCAACCTTTGCTATCAAGTCATACAGTACTTGAATTTCTGGAGACAGAGTTGGGGTGGGATAGTTTGGTATTTTAGTTGGGTTTTTGCACCTTGCCAAGATCCCCCACTGGATGGACTGTAGTAGTTAGGTGGGTTTCTGTTCCTGGTTTGTCTGTTGTTCATGATTTGTTATTAATCTAAGGGGGGCTCAAGCTATACAGAAGTAAAGCTATACCAAATCTTCCTGGGAGGTCCCCAATATATACAATTTGTGTGAGAGCAAATATGCCAATATGTTTTCTAAATATTTTCTCAGCCAATGTGTTTTCTAATTTGAAATTTTTGCCGACCACAATTTTCACAATATCAAAACACTCAACTGGAATTTCAATTCACTGATAATCAACCCTTCATCACCATCATCAACACTGCTAGATGGTCTCCAATTTGACCAGGAACTCAAGTCCAAACTTCACCAAAAACACCGAGTCCCTGGGTCGGATTTATCACCCAACACCCAGCACTGACTGTAAAGAATGTAAATTTGTCTTGGGTAAGTAAGTCTGGTCTGTTAGTCCCTCAGTTCTGCGGGAATGAATCCAATAGGCCAGGCTAGGCTACAGGCTCCTCTTTGTCTTTCATGCCTTTCAGATTTTTTTCTTTCTCTTTCTATTTTCTATTCAGATTTTTTTGTCTTTTCAGCTAATAAGTCTAAATGTCCATTGTACAAACAAAGAGCTGTTGCTCTAAAAAATTACCAAAGAAAGGTCAATACTTTACACTTTTGCCACTATGGAGGCTAGAGCAATACAAAGTCAAGTCTCAAACATGTGTAATAGATCAGAACCTCTGGTACCTATTTTTCCATTGGTGTCAATAACAAAAATAGGAAAAAATCAAACCCAAACAAAGGGTATAGCTCCCCTTTGTATCAATGAGAATGATTATCCCCTGTTAATAGCCCCATCAAGAAAAGAATATAGGCAAGAAGTGTCAACCCAGTCCCCTAATAGTGAAAACGTCCTATCTGATATGTGCCTCTTTATGCTCAACATGTTAGCCCTGGGAAAAGTCACCATGCCACCCCAGCAGAAATCAGGTATTGCCAGTGAGATAGCCTCAACCTATCTCTCAAAAGAAATACTTGCCCTGGCTGAAGCTTGCTTCACCCAAATTATGAATAAGTACAAACCATCATGTTCAGCTCAGATCCAAAAAAACTGGCCACTGACAGGGGGCTGTCAGCCCAACTAACTGTTCCCCTGTCTGCATCCATTGTTTATCCCAATAATTTATCAAGTTCAATCAATATTTTTTCCAACAAGTAATTCACAACACAACTTAAGTAAGGATAAAGTATTACCAAGTATTCATAGTGGAGAACCATTGGATAGTTCCAGTTTTGAATCTTACAAGTTGGAACTTAGTAATATTGGTGATGCCCATATTGAAAATGAAGATAGGACTATTTGTGCTTTACAGTAATGTGGATTGTGTCACCACAAAAATGGATGAAATAAAAGCTGTAGTGTCAGCAAGACCTGAATTGAGTGTGTTTGCCTTCACTGGAATTAAAGCAAAGTATACTTCAGTGCCACTGACTGATGTACAAATCCAGATCACCAGATTCAGAATAATTTCAAACCTGGTGAAACTGGAAGGAAGAGGAGTTGTCCTGTAAATCATCACTGAAGGCAGGGAGACCTTAATCTTGGTTCTCAGTATGAGCTGTGGGTAGAGCAGGTCTGGATAAAGAGTTACCCCTTAATTATAGGTTGTATTTATAGAAGCCAAAGCTCTCCCTGTCAGAAAAATTCCCACCTTGCTATTGCAAATTCTATAAATTCAGTGATGAGTTGTCCTTGCTGTAATATAGTAATTGTTGGAGACTCTAACCTGCCTCAGATTTAATGGGTTAGTGGTTATGCTGCTACAAGAGATAAAGATGACCAAATTGACCCACTCCTGAGTGCCTACAAGAACGTTCATTGCATCAGACAATTGATTTCCTGACAAGGTGCAGAGAGGGCCAAAACCTATCTCTCCTGGATCTCCTATTTGTCAAAGATAACGAGGCTATCCAAATTATAGACCCAGAGCCACCTTTTGGCACAAGTGACCATATAGCCATAACTTGTCAACTAAAGATATTGTTAACTAAAGATCCTGGACAAACAGTTTTAGAAAGCATGTGTATACAAACTATAACAAGGTCAGGCAAGATTTAGCTAACCAAGATTGGTCTTTTGTTAAAAGAATAATATAGAGGGAGCTTGGCTTGAGATGAAAATACAACTGCAAAAACACAGCAACTGCTTGGAAACAAAGACAAGAAGGCTCCTTTTCATCACACAAGAAATCAAGCTAGCAGTCCAAAAGAAAAATAAGTTCTGGAGAAGGCACAAGGATGTCCCAATGCAGACAAATACAAACAGATATGAAACAAAGTCTGCTACCTTACAAGGGAAGTTACTAGAAAGAGTATTTAGCTTCAGCATTGAAAACAAATCCAAAGAAATTTTGGAAGTATGCCTCCACTCAAAAGCCCAGAAGACATTCAGTAACCAAACTCTCAGTTAATGGGAATACCATAAACAACCCTGCAGATATAGCTGAAGCTCTGAACCAGCAGTTCAAGTCAGTTTTTACACCTCCAGAAGATGCCCCCTTGCCACAGATGCCAGAATATGATATTCAGAATCCATGCAAATTATTACTGTCAGCACTTTGGATGTGGAATCATGGCTCAAAATTTTGAATTCAAATAAGTCAGTTGGTCCTGATGGGGTTCACCCTTGGACTTTGAAAGAGGCTCATGCAGAACTTGCCCTCCCCCTAGCAAAAATGTTCCAGAAGTCTCTTGATACCAAACAAGTCCCTCAAGATTGGCAAAATGCAAATATCACACCTGTTCACAAGGGTGGAAGCAGGATCTATGCCACCAATTCTACAACATACAATTATAGATTTACACATTTGAAAAGCAATTGACCAGGGATTTAAGGGACCAGTGCCTCAAATTATATCTTGTTAGGCCTGGGTATGATTTGGAAAACAATCAGAAATTCAATTAAAAAAAAAAGAGCTTTTCAACTGAAAGCAAGGAACAGATTTGAAAATAATTGAACATATTATTCTTTGTATGAAGGGGCTGGCTCCTTCTTAGCTCCTTACTCTTTATGGTGAAGTTTGGCTTTTTTTTCAAATTTTTTAATAAAATTGGTAATTGGAAAAAAAAAATATTTTTCAAAGCACTTAAAAAACTTTCTTTTAATGAGCAAGGTGTCAAAAAAGGGGTACAGTCCCTCTTACATACAGAGTAATCTATATTTGTTTTAAGTTTTAAACTTGCTCCATACTTTAGTTGAAAAACGTTTCTATTTGTTTAATTACATTTCATGAAACTGTAAAGTTTTATGAATACAATACTTCTGGCAATGCAGAAAAAACGATCAACATTTCAATGATCTCTGTTTGGATTTTGATGGGTAATCAAACAGTTTTTGTAATGGACTGTAACTTACTTACTGCGACCTGGCTCAATCTTAACCAAAACTCTAATAAATGAAATTTTGATACCAATAGAAATATCAAAAGAATTGGCTTATTATGCTGATTCTAAATATGTTAGTTTCATTAAGTTTAGTCTTACCCATCAAAAGCTCAAGCCTGAGAAAGTTTGTCTGATTTTCGGAAAAAAGGGGGAAAGACCTCCTCTAAGTCATAGAATTTTAACAAGAATCACACCATTGGATTCAACATATCAAAGAACCCTACTGTAGATGTTTCGAGCTCATATCTGCAAAAATGTGGAATTTTTAAATTTTGCCAGAAGATAAATCACAGATGCATGTTTATTTGTTTTTTTTTTTTCAGGGGTGATTGTATTGACCTGATACTACAGGCCAAATAATCAGCAAATCATTCCTATTTGGTTTGAACAATGAAGTAAATCTGAATCAACCTTTGCTGTTGTTTGGCCAAAGAAAAGTCTTTAAAACCTACTGGTTGAAGCCTATCCAATGCCATAAATGTTCAAAGCTAGGACATATAGCTAAATTTTGCTTGTCAAATACTATAACCTGTGCAAAGTGTAATAACCAGCATAATGAGGATGCTACCTGCCCCAAAGAAGATCCCAAATATATTAACTGCAAAGACCCTCATAGATCAGATAATAAGTCTAAAATGTCCATTGTAAAAACAAAGAGCTGTTGCCCTAAAAATCACCAAAGAAAGGTCGATACTTTACACTTTTGCCAGTATGGAGGCTAGAGCAATACAAAGTCAAGTCTCAAACATGCGTAAAAGATCAGAACCTCTGGTACCTATTTCCATTGGTGTCAATAACAAAAATAGGAAAAAAAATCTAACCCAAACAAAGGGTTTAGCTCCCCTTTGTATCAATGAGATGATTATCCCCTGTTAATAGCCCCATCCAAGAAAGAATTCTTTTGCAACTGGGAAGTCTAAAATATAGTTAGATACTTTTAAATCAATTAGCTTCTCAGGGTTTTAAATTGGTTGCAAGTTTGTACTCTTTGGGGTAGAGTTGTAGTTTGGTGCCCTAAACCACATAAACTGTCACCCAACCACCACTGCTGTTTTGGTGTCTGCCCCCTTCCCCCCCCCCCCCCCCCCCCCCCCCCCCCCCCCCCCCCCGGGAAATTTTCTGCCTGCACCCTTGGTTGATACAGATTCCAGTAAGGCCAAATCCATGTCTATTGGTATTTTACTCTCAGCTTGGAGAAGATTGTCAGGGGTAATGTATAATTTCTGAAACGCAAATTGAAGTATGTGGCAATCATGACAAGTGTGATCTGAATAAGTCTAGAAGGTATTCTATCTAGCTAAGACTTTTGGAGGTTCTCAGCAACATTTGAGATTCCACCCTCACATAAATGTAGTTTGCAAACAGGCTATGCCAACTTCTGGATATAGCTGTGCATGATATGTATCAGCATAGATGAGTCAATGAAATGAATTCTTGTCTATTTATGAAACATTTTTCTCTGTTGAATTTTTTCTGCTTGATGTTCACCAGTAAATACAAAAAAAAAAATATAATAACATCGTTTTTGATATCAATATTCATGTTTTGATATCAATATTTGTTGCAATATATCAATATGTTGATATTGATATTCAATATTGCCCAATACCATTTAAAAGCATATTTAAAAAAAAACAAAAAAAAACTGGGTGATGAGAAAAAAAATTGCCATTTGTAGCTGATTCAGGAGTGGTAATTATTATTTCCCTTAGGCTATTTTAATACAGTACTGTAGTAAAAATGTTATTTTCAAAAACGAAACATTTGCAGAATGTTTAAAAAAGAGCTAGAAACCCCTTAAAGACAACATCACAAAAAAGCTGATGTCATTTTTTTAGGGGTTTCTGGCTCTTTTAAAAAAATCTGAAAATTTGCTTTTCTTAATAACATTTACTATCAAGACTACTTAATTGTCTGACTAGACAGTTATTCTTTTTTAAACTTTTTGGCAAAAAAGTTTATAAGTTTTTTTTTTTTTTTTTACTTGATTGTCTGACTAAACTTTTGGCAATTATGGACTGTTTTACCTTTTAGGGCCACATTAAGGGCTTAAAATGGAATCTGCCCCAGAAACAATTTTTGAACTATGAAAGAGCATGAGAAAAGGTATCAAGTTTTTTATTCACTTTCCTCCTAGCTAAATTATGCTGTAGACTGCAAAATTACCAAGCATTTGAAGTTAAAGCCTAATCTTGAAAATACTGACCTATCTTTGACATAGGATCTTAAATTTAAAATAAAATGTCTAAACAGACAGACTCAATTTGGATAGGTTTAATGTAAGATCACTGTTGTGAGGCAGAGTAATTGTATTTTAATTGGCCAGACTATAAGATTAATTTTGGCTAAATTTAAATGTTAAAAAGTGTAGTTTTTTAAGGTTATAGTCAGCCAATGCCAACCAACCTGTTTTAATCATCAAATCAGCTAATCTATGCTGTCTAACTACCATATCTAAGCCTATATATATTACACCTAAAATTAGGAATGTTTTGCCCATGTTTAGGGAAGATACATTTTAATCAAGATAATTATCAGAGATTAGGCACTCATTTCTCATTTAGTGGTCTAACATAGCACTGGATTTCCCATTTTATAGTCTTTCCAAGTATATAACAGCCCCTTCTACTCTCACCCAAATGGAGCAATATATAGCTTCGTGCTAGCCTATAGACTGTCTAGAAGTTAGCTTATTTTTTTTTTTCAGTTATCTTTAGACCTATTTGGCAATATTAACCAACTTGGTAAAATTCTAGAGAAGATGCTCTTTGCTATCTTAGAAAGTAGGGTACCAGTCTGTATTAGAGATCCATTAAAAGAAACATGCTAATAAAATGAAAGTAGTTCCATTAAGGTTTTGTGTTTCATGCTCAGTCCAAATATCATTTTTACATTCTTGACAAAGTATAATCTCCCCCTTCTCCCAGCCTGATGCTCTCAGATATGGCCCTAAATAATACATTTTTCCATTGTTTGACTTCTCTTGATGCTATTTATTTCTTTTTAATGGGCTTCTTTACCTATCAAGAAATTAAGCCTATCTGATTGTAAAAGAATTTAAGATCCATTGGATAGGCCTATCAAATATTAGTTAAAAATGATTTAAAAATATGAATAATAATAGAAGGAAACATGATAGGCTAATTTATTTATTTATTAATACCAAATGTATAAAGTTTTTACAAAACTTGTCATACTAAGTATTACAACAATAAAGGCAATGCTAAAATACTCTTTATAACAACATACATGTCACAAGAACAAACTAATGTATTTTTTTCTCAAAACAGATTACAATAAGACCTAGTATAGAACTCTGTAGAGAGTTTTTTCTGATTATTAAATAAGCAACTGAAAGTAAGGAGCAACATTAAAACTTAAAACAAAACAGAAATTATTATGTATATGAGGGGGTTTGCCCCCTAGTCAATACCTTGCTCTTTATGCTAAAGTTCGAATTTTGTTCCAATTCTTTAAGAATGACCTATGAATCACAAAGGCCATTTAATTAGAATAAAGAGCTGTTTTGAAAGTTCTAAAAAAAACTTTAGTGTAAAGAGCAAGGTATTGACTAGGGGGCAAACCCTGTCATATATGTAATAATTTATGTTTGTTTTAAGTTTTAATGTTGCTCATTATTTTCAGTTGAAAAAACTTTTTTATTAAATTTCTGATTGTTTTTGTAAATACTGCCTGGGAATCCGGTGCCCACGTCATAGAAATGTCCTTTCCCCCATGAAAAACTTCCTCCATGGGAAGATCCTCCGACGTCCCCACATCACCAGGAAAAATCCCCACTGAAAATGTCTGTATACTTCCCAGTAAACCATACTGTATGTAAACAATGGGCACAGTTCATCACTTGCAGCCCTTCCTCTGGGGACTGTGGGGGATTAAGTCATCTGTAAAGACATAGTTATTAGATTTTTCGACTATGCTGAAGAAAATGGCTATCTTAAAATTTTGATCAAGTGACTTTGGGAAAATGAGTGTGGGAGGGGGCCCTAGTGACCCTCCAATTTTTTTTGGTCACTTAAAAAAAAAGGGAACTAGAACTTTTAATTTTTATTTGAATGAGCCCTCTTGCGATATTCTACTACCACTGTGTTGATACAATCACCCCTGGGAAAAAAGAAAAACGACTAATAAACATGCATCCTTGATCTTTCTTCTGGCAAAAAATACAAAATTCCACATTTTTGCAGATAGGAGCTTGAAACCTCTACATCAGGTTTCTCTAATATGTTGAATCTGATATTATGATTTTCATTAAGGTTCTGTGACTTTTAGGGTGTGTTTTCCTCTTTTTCGAAAATAAGGCAAATTTTCTTAGCTTGTAACTTTTGATGGGTAAGACTAAACTTGATGAAACTTGCATATTTGAAATTACCATAAAAATCCAATTCTTTTGATGTAGGCTATCTATGGTATCACAATTCCGTTTTTTAGAATTTTGGTTATTATTGAGCTGGATTGCTCCTTACTTACAGTTTGTTACCACTCTGCCTAGAGTTTGGATTAGACATGAACAAATTAGTTGGAATTGGCTTTGATGGAGGTAGTAACATGTCCGGCTTGCACAAGGGCACTCAAGCAGAGATACAAAAGCAGTATCAATTTGCCATGTACATTCATTGTGCTGTGTATTGTTTAAACCTTTCCCTGGTGTAGTGGAATTACTCTAATGCTATGTAATTACTTTCAACAAGTTGTCTTTTTTCCTATTCCCTCAAATGAAGTGAACCATTACCTTCTGCTCTGCTGCATACAAAAAAGCAAAAGCCACTTTGGTTTTATGACACTTCATGAGTTTGAAAGGCATAATGGTATTGTCACTTTTCTGGAGCTTTCCCCTGCTGTTGTTAGAGTGCTGGAGAGCTTTGTGGACAACCAGTCCGATTCAGGTGGTCTAATGGGGAAAGCTAACTCCTTAGTAGCACCTATTCAGCCTACATAGTATACGTAGTTCAGCTTCATTGTCCCTCTGATTCGTGTAGAAAAGTGGGTTCGATTCTGCTTTCAACTTCCTGTTTCTCCACAGATGGAAAAATTTCGATCTACTTACCTGCTGTGAACATATCAATCTATTCAAGTCTGTATTAAAAGAGCTAGTGGAAGCGGATTTTTCTTTTTATTACGGAAAAGCAGTCCAGACAGCTGAAAAGTGTCTCAATACCAAGGGGCACCCGCCTCAACACCAAGATGCCAACGTTACTGACTCTCTTCTTCAGACACTTCTCTTTTTTAGAAAGACTTTGCCTTTTCCCCATACCTCGAGAAGAACTCGCTATGTGAAGGACTCTATATGATGTTTCTTAACCACTGAGCTACAGTATTTCAAATCCAACTTTTGTTCCCTCGTTTTATTGTTGATGCTGTATTACCCGAGGTTGGGACAAAGCTGCAAAAATGTAAGTAGTTCTGTTTCTCTGAGACTAGCCTCCATCTGAGCTAACTAGATGGCAACTACTTTTTCAACTGTGCGTTCACTCTCGATTGTATTTTTTCGGTTATCATGTCATCTGCAGAGCATTCATTTTAGTATACTAAAGCAGCTTAGAACATTACTCCAAAATCAGATAGAAGAGGAAAGGTTGAAAGGTTTACACACATGTCTATCAATTAAAATCTCAAGATGGATATTGACTATGCATTAAGCAACTTTGAGAGGAAATCAGCACTAATTTAAATAAAAGAAGTATGTACAGTGCTTATTTTGTTTTGTATCTGATTTAAGGATTAGTAAGAATAGAGCTCTTCAGTTTGGTTAATTAAACTCATTATTTTATATTTTTTAGTAGTATAGTAATAAATAAGCTCCAAAGGGGACTATGACAGTAATATACCTAGTTGCTGGTAAGTTTCTGGACTCCCAGTAGCTTTTTGCTGATGAGCCCATACCCCCCCCCCCCCTGCCAAACGGAAATCCTAAATAAGTTGCTGCTCATAGGGTATAACAAATGATTAACCTCAATCTTGTGCAGAACTTATTGGAGACTCTTACCCTCTTGACCTACTTAGTTGTACACTATGGGGCACACTATGTAGCTTGGGCTATTTTCCCTGGCTGCTTTGAGCCTTGGCTTTGCCCAATGCGAAGCATTCCTTGCAGCTGTGGATTCTACTTTAGCAAAGGGATTCTTACATTCAAGCCACGTTATGAAATTTTGCCTTTGATTTTTCTTGAATGTTCTCTGTAGTTGTTTTTGAAACAATTTATTACTTCAATGCAAATAATTTCTAGCGTTATTCATAGACATTGCTTCTGCTATGGCTTGTGAAACAAGGATGACTAGTGACTGGATATAAGAAATAACACAAAAAGTGTTTTTGAATCCTGTTTTGATTTGGGAGGGGATCACTCTGTTGTAGATTTTTTTCTGCAAGACTGACTACAAACTTTTAAATGGATAATTCAATGGGGTGTTCTTGCCCATAAGATATGTTCATTTCTTCATGGAAATAATAATAAAAAAAATCAGTATTTTTTTTTCAGTTGACAATGTCCATAAAATATTGGCAAAGATGGTAATGGGGCCACAGGAAAATGACGTATGTGAACGAAAATACGTTCGAGCCATAACAATATTGTTATGATACTTTCAAAACTCCATGGTGCCTTTGGAGAAAATGGCACAAAGGTCCTTGACAGAAGATATTTGGAAAAAACATGGAAACTCATGGATAAGGTATGTACTTTGTATATCTCTGTGACTTATCTGTTAACACAGTATATTAATGGAACTTAATCAGAGCTGAAGTAATGTAGGTTTAAGAAGTGATGCAGTTGGCCTTAACCTTAAAAGCTTTCACGTGTAAAATACCCACAATGTATTTAAGTCCCCCAAAACGCCTCTCTGCAGATTTTGTCAAAATGAAATGTCTAAATGAAGTTGAGACACTTGATCCAAGAAATGCAATCGAGTAGCTTTTGTTTACTGCTACTGGTAATAATTAAAGATGCCAATCTTTCAGTAATAGCATCAGAGCCCAGGAATCCAGAACTAGAGCTGCAAACCCAGAAAAAAGTTTACTTATCTCTTTTTGAGCTCCTGCAATCTTGCTGTCTTATAGGCACACTGTAAGTAATTCCTCTTGATTGAACCCTCTTGGGAGCACTGTTGGTCATTAACATCACTAATATTTAACATAAAAAAGAATAAAAATAAAGAAGGACCAAGGATCTAAACTGGTGTTGATTCTAAATCATAGGCAGCACAATAGAACTGTCTTAAGTAAAGGACAATGTGGGCACAAAGTATTCTTATTATTTTTTTTTTAGACCAGGGCACTTTGTATTAAAGGAGTTGTCATACAAAACTTCGAAAAGGGCTCACTCGATTGGAGATTGGAAGGGCTAGTGCCCTTTTTAGTATTCAAACGCGATTGGAGGAAAACTAACACCCCTCTCACACCCACCATTTCCCCAAACTCATCCAATCAAAATTTTAAGATAGCAATTTTGTTTGACGTAGTTGAAAGGTCCGGAAATTATGTCTTTGAGGATGACACTCCCCCCACAGCCCTCAGGGCAAGGGTTGTAAGTTGTGCCCTGGGGGCATATAGGGTTTTTTTTATAGAAAGCGTTGTCACAGAAACTTCAAAAAGGGCTCATTCAATTGGAAATTTAAATGGCTAGTGCCCTTTTTAACAGTCAAAAGGGATTGGAGGGCAACTAACCCTCCTCTCCACGCCCACCATTTCCCCAAACCACATCCAATCAAAATCTTGAAATAGCCATTTTGTTCGACGTTGTGAAAGTTCTGGAAGTTAGGTCTTTGAATAGCCATTTTGTTCGACGTTGTCCTGAAAGCTTCTGGAAGTTAGATGGCACCCCCCCCCCCCCACAGGGCAAGGCAAGGGTTGTAAGTTATGCTCCTTGGGCATACAAGGTTTTTATAGTAGCCTAAGTGTTGTTGTAGAAACTTCAAAAAGGGCTCATTTGATTGGAAGTTGAAAGGCTAGTGCCCATTTTTTTTTTTTTTAGTAGTCGAAAGGGACTGGAGGGCAACTAACCCCCTCTCACGCCCACCATTTCCCCGAACACATCCAATCAAAATTTTAAGATAGCCATTCTGTTCAATGTAGTTTAAGGGTCCAGATATTATGTCTTGAGGATGACAACCCCCCCCCCCCCCCATTCCCCTGGGCAAAGATTGAAAAAAAGGGCTCATCCAATTGGGAATTGAGAGGGCTAGTGCCCTTATAAATAGCCAAAGCGATCAGAGGGTGACCCGCCCCCCCTCCCCCCATCATTTCCCCATACAGTTCCGATCAACATTTTGATATAGCCATTTTGTTAAATGTAGTTGGGGGGTCCTGAAATTATGTCTTTGAAGATGACAACCCCCCCCACAGCCCTCAGGGCTAAGGTTGTAAGTTATGCCCTGGGGGCATATAAGGTTTTTATAGAAAGCATTGTCATATAAACTTCAAAAAGGGCTCATTTTGAGCTGAAATTGAAAGGGCTATTGCCCTTTTTAATAGTCAAAAGTAATTGGAGGGGGTCAGTCCCTCACGCCCATAATTTCCCCAACATTTCCAATCAACATTTTGATACGGCCATTTTGTTCAATGGAATTGAAAGGTCTGGAAATTATGTCTTTGAGGATGGAAACCCCTCCCCTCCCATAGCTCTCAGGACAAGGGTCGTAAGTTATGCCCTTAGGGCATGTAAGGTTTTTTTCAAAAAGCACTCATTTGATTGGAAATGCAAAAGGCTAAAGCTTATTTTAATAGTCGAAAGTGATTGGAGGGCAACTAACCCCCCCCCCCTCTGACGCCCCCTTTTCCCCAAACACGTCCAATATAAGAAACTTCAAAAAGCGCTCATTCGATTGGAAATTGAGAGGACTAGTGCCTTTTTTATTAGTCGAAAGTAATCAGAGGGCAAAATTGACCCCCCCCCCCGCCAGGCCCATCATTTCCCAACCACTTCCAATCAAAATTTTGAGATAGCCGTTTTGTTCAGCGTATTTGAAAAAGTCTGGTAATCATGTCTTTGGATAAAAAAATCCCTACAACCCTCAGGGCAAGGGTTTTAAGTTGTGCCCGAGGCCATATGAAGCTTCTATAGAAAGCATGGTCATATAAACTTTGGAGGGGGCTCATTGGATTGGTTAATAGTCGGGAGTGATTTGAGGGCAACTAACCTTTTCCCCAAACACATCCAATCAAAATTTTTAGATAGCCATTTTATTCAACATAGTTGAAAGTTTTGGAAATTAAGTCTTTAAGTATGACAACCCCCCCCCCCACCACCACATACCTCAGGGCAAGGGTTGTAAGTTATGCCCTGGAGGCATATAAGGTTTTTATTGAACGCGTTGTCATAGAAACTTCAAAAGGGCTCATTCAATAGGAAATTGAAAGGGCTAGTGCCTTTTTTAATAGTTGAAAGTGATTGGAGAGCCACTAACGCCCTCTCACGCCCACCATTTTCTCAAACACTCCAAAAAAATTGAGATATCCATTTTTTTCAACGTAGTTGAAAGTTCTTTTTTGGAAATTAGGTCTTTTAGGATGATAACCCCCTGACAGCCCTCAGTGCAAGGGTTGTAATTTATGCCCTGGGGGCATATAAGGTTTTATAGAAAGTTGTTTTTAGAAATTTCAAAAAGGGCTCATTTGATTGGAAATTGAAATTGTCCTTTTTAATAGTCGAAAGTGAGTGGAGAGTAATTAAACCCATCTCACGCCCACCATTTCCCCAAAATCATTCAATCAAAGTTTAGAGATAGCCATTTTGATCAACGTAGTAGAAGTTCTGGAAATTATATTTTTGAGAATGACATCCCCAGCCCTCAGGCAGGGGTTGTAAGTTATGTTTCTGGGGCATATAAGGTTTTTATTGAAAGTGTTGTCATAGAAACTTCAAAAGGGCTCATTTGATTGGAAATTGAAAGGGCATGTGCCATTTTTAATAGTTGAAAGTGATTGGAGAGCGACTAACGCTCCTCTCACGCCCACCATTTCCTCAAACACATCCAATCAAAATTTTGAGATATCCATTTTGTTTAACATATTTGAAAATTCTGCTTAGAGGATGACAACCACCCTAACAGCCCGTAGGGTAAGGGTTGTAATTTATACCATGGGAGCATATAAGGTGTTTATAGAAAGCGTTGTCGTTTCAAAAAGGGCTCATTCGATTGGAAAATCGAAAGGCATAGTGCCCTTTTTAATAGTCGAAAGTGATTGGAAGGCTTGACATTTTTTAGTAAAGATCGATGTGGGTATAATGTATTATTTTCTTTGTTTTTGTTGTTTTAGACCAGGGCACTTCGTATCGAAGGAGTTGTCGTGGGAACTTCGATACTTCGAAAAGGGCTCAATCGATTGAAAATAGAAAGGGCTGATGCCCTTTTTAATAATCGTAAGTGATTGGAGGGCAACTAATCCCCCTCCCATTTGCCCATTATGTTTAAAAACTAAATGTTGCTTTAAGATCAAATCAAAATGCACTGTGTTAATGCTAAATCCCATTAAGGCATCTCGGTAATATGCCAAGAACGACTGAGGCTATTATGGTCAAACTTTCGGGGTTACTTCTGCTCTTAGAATTTAACTAAATCAAAATAGCGTAAGTGTATCCAAGCTATCATAGGCAGCGCCATAGCGCTGCCTAAGTAAAGAACGATGTTTGGCTCAATGTATCGTTTTTTTCCATACCTGGGCGCTTTGTATCGAAGGAGTTGTCGTAGAAAACTTGGGAAAGGGCTCATTCGATTGGAAATTGGAGTGGCTAGTGCCCTTTCTAATAGTCGAAAGTGATTGAAGGGTAACTAGTCCCCCCCACGCCCATCATACCCCCAAACACATCAATCAAAATTTTGAGATAGATATTTTGTTCAGCGTAGTTGATTTCCAGATAGAAAATATGTTTTCGAGGAGGACACTCCCCCACAAACCCTTGGGGCAAGCGTTTTAAGTTACGCCCTGAGGGCATATAAGAACGATGTTGGCACAATGTATTATTTATTATTTTTTTCCTTTAGAGCAGGGCACTTCGTATCGAAGAAGTTGTCGTAGAAACTTCGAAAAGGGATCATTCAATTGGAAATTGGAGTGGCTTTGTGCCCTTTTTTATTAGTCGAAAGTGATTGGAAGGCAACTAGCACCCCTTCCACGCCCACCATTTCCCGAAACACATCCAATCAAAATTTTGAGATAGCCATGATGTTCAGCGTAGTTGAGTTCCAGATAGAAATTAAGTTTTTGAGGAGGACACTCCCCACAGCCTTCAGGGCAAGGGTTGTAAGTTATGCCCTGCGGGCATATAAGGTTTCTATTAAAGGAGTTGTCGTAGAAACTTCGAAAAGGGCTCATTCGATTGGAAATTGGAGTGGCTAGTGCCCTTTCTAATAGTCGAAAGTGATTAAAGGGTAACTAGTCCCCCCCACGCCCATCATACCCCCAAACACATCCAATCAAAATTTTGAGATAGATATTTTGTTCAGCGTAGTTGATTTCCAGATAGAAAATATGTTTTCGAGGAGGACACTCCCCCACAACCCTTGGGGCAAGCGTTTTAAGTTACGCCCTGAGGGCATATAAGAACGATGTTGGCACAATGTATTATTTATTATTTTTTTCCTTTAGAGCAGGGCACTTCGTATCGAAGAAGTTGTCGTAGAAACTTCGAAAAGGGATCATTCAATTGGAAATTGGAGTGGCTTGTGCCCTTTTTATTAGTCGAAAGTGATTGGAAGGCAACTAGCACCCCTTCCACGCCCACCATTTCCCGAAACACATCCAATCAAAATTTTGAGATAGCCATGATGTTCAGCGTAGTTGAGTTCCAGATAGAAATTAAGTTTTTGAGGAGGACACTCCCCCACAGCCTTCAGCGCAAGGGTTGTAAGTTATGCCCTGCGGGCATATAAGGTTTCTATTAAGGCGTTGTCATAGAAACTTCAAAAACGGCCCATTCGATTGGAAATTCAAAGAGCTAATGCCCTTTTTAATAGTCGAAAGTGATTGGAGGGTAACTAGTCCCCCCCCCCCCCCTACGCCCATCATTCCCCCAAACACATTCAATTAAAATTTTTAGATAGCCATTTGTTTCAACATAGTTGCTTTCTAGGTAGAAAATATGTTTTTGAGGAGCACACTCCCCCTCACCCTCGGGGCAAGGGTTTAAAGTTATGCCCTGAGGGCATATAAGAACGATGTTGGCACAATGTATTATTTATTATTTTTTTCCTTTAGAGCAGGGCACTTAGTATCGAAGAAGTTGTCGTAGAAACTTCTAAAAGGGCTCATTCGATTGGAAATTGAAATGGCTAGTGCCCTTTTTAATAGTCAAAAGTGATTGGAAGGCAACTAACACCCCTTCCACGCCCACCATTTTTCCAAACATCTAATCAAAATTTTGAGATAGCCATTTTGTTCCACGCAGTTTAAAGTTCAGGAAATTATACCTTTGAGCAGGACACTCCCCCCACAGTCTTCAGGGCAAGGGTTATAAGTTATAAGTTATAAGGTTTTTATTCAAATCTTTGTCGTAGAAACTTGATAAAGGCCTCATTCGATTGGAAGCTCAAAGGGCTAGTGCTCTTTTTAATAGTCGAAAGTGATTTGAGGGCAACTAACCTCCCTCTCACGCCCACCTTTTCCCCAAACACATCCAATCAAAATTTTGAGATAGCCATTTTATTCAACGTAGTCGAAAGTTCTGGAAATTAGGTCTTTTAGGATGATAACCCCCTCAGAGCCCTCAGTGCAAGGGTTGTAAGTTATGCCCTGGGGGCATATAAGGTTTATATAGAAAGTTGTTTTAAAAATTTCAAAAAGGGCTCATTTGATTGGAAATTGAAATTGCCCTTTTTAATAGTCAAAAGTGAGTGGAGAGTAATAAACCCCCCTCTCACGCCCACCATTTCCCCAAACACATCCATTCAAAATTTTTAGATAGCCATTTTGTTCAACGTAGTTGAAAGTTTCGGAAATTAGGTCTTTAAGAATGACAACCCCTCCCCTCCCCACACCCTTTGGGCAAGGGTTGTAAGTTATGCCCTGGGGGCATATAAGGTTTTATTGAAAGCGTTGTCGTAGAAACTTCAAAAGGGCTCATTCAATTGGAAATTGAAAGGGCTAGTGCCTTTTTTTAATAGTTGAAAGTGATTGGAGAGTGACTAACGCCCCTTTCACGCCCACCATTTTCCCAAACACATCCAATCAAAATTTTGAGATATCCATTTTGTTCAACGTAGTTGAAAGTTCTTGAAATTATGTCTTTTAGGATGATAGCCCCCTCAGAGCCCTCAGTGCAAGGGTTGTAAGTTAAGCCCTGGGGTCATATAAAGCTTATATAGAAAGTTGTTGTAGAAATTTCAAAAAGGGCTCATTTGATTGGCAATTGAAATTGCCCTTTTTAATAGTCAAAAGTGAGTGGAGAGTAATAAACCCCCCTCTCACGCCCATCATTTCCCCAAAAACATTCAATCAAAGTTAAGAGATAGGCATTTTTTTCAACGTAGTTGACAGTTCTGTAAATTATGTATTTAAGGATGACAAACCCCCTAGAGCTCCAAGGGCAAAGGTTGTAAGTTATGTCCTGGGGGTAAATAAGGTTTTTATAGATAGAGTTGTTATATAGAAAATGTTTTTAAAGAAAATGTTAATATTATTTGATTTATTAAAGTTATAAAAGTAAAAACATTTATATTTTTTCAGTAAAGTGCAAATTTTGTTCTGGCCTTGGGAAGGCATAGGGGTTTTGAGCCCAACTTATGTTAATTTCTGCTTGTTTTGAGTTTGACTCGGTTATTTATTGTAATTTCTGTTCGTTTCTGGGTTTCATTTAACTTATTTGTGGAAAAAGTTTTTTTTAATTAATCAAAGAAAGTAAACAGATTTTTTTGCGAATGGTATCAAGTTTTCCATTTCAGATCAACTAGAGGAGGTATGAAACTAAATTAAACACTACTATTTGTGTCCAGATTTTTAAAAGGGTGTATATTTTAAAAAATTGCTGAAAATTTTTCTGCAGCATAAAAAATAGCAGGCCAAACTATATAAAGTATTAAAAAAAGCGAAAAGATACAAAGTGTTATTTTCTTTTTCCCTGAAAAGACTATGTCAATATAAGACGAACAGAAATTAATTGAAAAAACGTTTCCCACAAAATAAGTTTTTTTCAAAGAAAAGTAAAGAACTCTATTAAACAAAAAATGAGCAAAAATAAAATCAAATAATCTGCCAAGCGTGAAACTACCACAAATCAGCATCGATAAATTAATGAAACCTAAAACGAACAGAAATTAAATTAGATAACCGAGTCAAACTCAAAACGAGCAGAAATTAACAGAAGTTGGGCTCAAAACCCCTATGCCTTCCCAAGGCCAGAACAAAATTTGCACTTTACTGAAAAAATACAAATGAATGTGCATTGTCAGTTTAATATACATATACTGATATTTTGTAATCAAAATGTTAATATTATTTGATTTATTAAAGTTATAAAAGTAAAAACATTTATATTTTTTTCAGTAAAGTGCAAATTTGTTCTGGTGTTGAGAAGGCATAGGGGTTTTGGGCCCAACTTGTGTTAATTTCTGCTCGTTTTGAGTTTGACTCGGTTATTTATTGTATTTTCTGTTCGTTTTGGGTTTCATTTATTTATCGATGCTGATCTGTGGTAGTTTCACGCTTGGTGAATTATTTGATTTTTTTTTTGCTCATTTTTTGTTTAATGGATTTCTCTACTTTTCTTTGAAAAACTTTTTCTTTGAATAACTTTTGACTCTTAAAAGGGCGCTAGAACTTTCAATTTGCAATCAAGTGAACCCCTTCCGAAGTTTATACGACCACCCCTTCCGTATGAAGAGCCTCTGGGAATAAATAAATAATAATACATTGAACCCTTATGGTTCTTTACTATAGGCACCGCCATAGCATTGCCTCTGACTGAAACAGGTGACTAGAACTTACAATTTCCCTTTCTAATGATTATCTGAAATTATTCAGGGGGAATATATGGGGAGAGGATTTCCATGGGGAATTTTCCGCGGGCAATTTTTTGGATGGAGGGAAACGCCTATACCCATTCTTAACATTAATTTGCACGCCTATTCTTGCGCCCTGAGCTCTCATAACATCCAAAAAATAATTCATTTTTCTAAGATTTTGACTAGGATTCCGTGTTCTCCCATAGCCTTTGCCGCGTTCCCTAGGAAAAATTCCATCAAAACGAGCCATGTAAATGGGGATAGAACACAACCCTGGTTTCAATTCAATGCGAAACCAGCTACTAACCTCATTTCCTACATTAACCGCAGTAATATTATTCTCGTACATATCACTAAACGCTTTATTACATTTATTTGGTATGTCTAACAAGGATAGGGCTTTCACTAAAGCTCTGAGTCTAACTCTTGTTCATAATATATAAAGCTAAGGACTAAAGGGGTCTTATAACCAATTATCAATCTAAGCGTGAAAATTTTGTTGACGGATCCTCTCATCTTCCTAAAACCACACCGTTCTTCTGTCAAAGCTGCCCTACAGAAACCGAGCTAATGCCTCATAATTTACCACACTCACTCTTATCACCTTTCTTATAGACGGGTTTAATTAAAGTTTTCCTAAAATCCCTAGGTACTTCCCCTTTTAAAAAATCATATTCATAATCTTCTGTAAATTTTCTGTAACTTCACAACTGCCATATTAAAAAAAAAAAATCCATTTACTACACTATCAGCACGCGAGGGATTATTTTTTTAGTCCTTTTAGCGCTGGTTCTAATTCGTCCTTGCAAAATAAATCTTCCTTCTCTTCCAAAGTGTCACAAATCTTTTCATTCTTTCTATATCATTTCCTGTAACTTTATCACGGTTTGTACAGCGAAATTAGCATCACGTTAGTAGTTTGTTTATTTTCTGGTTAAAAAAGGAAATTTCACAACTCAACTGAGGATTAACGCGTTAGTTTATCATAACGAAGTTTTTTGTCATCATCAAACTTTTTATCTCAAACCTATCGAGGAAAAAGCTTCGCAAAAATATCAATGAAACCCTTGCCATTCTCTTCTCATACTAAATAAAAAACAAGTTTCTTTTAACTGAAACTAAGGAGCGACATTAAAACTTAAAACAAACAGAAATTATTCCGTATATGAAAGGGCCTATCCCCTCATCAGGACATCACTCTGTACGCTAAAGTTTGACTCTTTGTCACAACTCCACTTTTTAAAACAGTAAACAGCCCTATTCATATATGGAATAATTTCTGTTCGTTTTAAGTTTTAAGGTCGCTCCTTACTTTCAGTAAAAAAAAACAAACTTTTTTTTGTATTTAATATCTGAACGCTTTTCAACTAATGCAGGTTCGAATTTGGCTCACCGTACATGAAAGAATAAAACAAAATTTGCATATTAGTTTTGGCATACTTATTCCGTATACGAAGGGTTGCCCTCTCCTCAGTACCTTGCTCTTTACGCTAAAGCTGTTAGCATTTCTAAAAAAAACTTTCTATTCTAATTAAACGGCCCCCGTGTTCCAGTAGACGCTCTTAAAAAGTTGGGACAAACAGTCAAACTTTAGCGTAAAGAGCAAGGTATTGAGGAGGGGGCAACTCTTCATATATGGAATAGTCTAGGATAAATAATATAATGGAATAAATATGGCTCAACCTCTATAAAATGTACCAGTCTGCCTCACGAAAAACTCCTAAGTGGAAATTTCATCCAACGTAAACTGCACCCCCCTCCCCCCGTCAAAGTCCATCCAGACAGTTCCATCATCGCTGAGAACCCCCCTCCCTGTAAAATTGCTTGCGGATGATTCAGCCTGAAAAATCTCCTTAGCATTCTTTCATTTGATAAGACTTTAATCTCTAATAGGTTTCTCGATCACTCCAGAAATGCCCCCCATTGTTGTAGAACGGAGACCTGAAACAAAGTGTCCGGGCTGTTCGGGCATCAACCCATAAAAAAGAAGAAAAAGAACAATTAAGTTTGATGATTACTCTCTTAGCTGTTGATCAACAACAACAGCAACCTTATAAGAAAATTAAAATATATTTTCTTGTGAATTATTATCGCTTCTAATCAGCAGTTGTACCAAACCAATCCTGCTCAACTCATCCTCAGGGCTATACTGTGGTGTTTCTCCTCCCCATAGTATAGTGCAGACGGTTTGATATCATTCTATTTTCCCTTCTTGTTTTATTTTTTTTTTTTTTTTTTTTAAAGCTTTTTCCAATAGGCAATGTTTAGAAGTCTTCCAAAAAAAAAGTCCCACCAGATCCCAAATCAAATTCCAGTGAAAGTGCCATAGTGAAAGATACCCATCTTGGCTGGTCAAGCACACTATCTCAAAGTTCAAATGATAGCTCCAATTCGGAGAATAGGACAATGATAAGTGTAGGGGCTTATGTAACCATAAATGATGATAATGGGTTTCAAGAGGTCCTCTCTAGAAGCTCTAAAAAAAGAAAAAAATCTCCCCAATCAAAAGCATTTCCCCTCTCCCTGCCCAAGATCCTCCCTCCAAAAACTTAGGAATTTACCTTAAAATTACTCCTACTACCCCCTTTGAAATAAAAATGATCAGTGCAATAAGAGTTGCAATTTTTAAATTGCTAAAATCAATGTTCTCTCTTAATATTAACCGTGATGGATCTCTGCTAATAGCTGTAGAAGATCAGAAATCAGCAGATACAATAATTAACCTAAAATCCCTTCTGAATACCCCAATTATTGCATCTAATTGGAACCCAAAACAATCACCAACAAAAATAGTAGTTTATAATGTTCCCCCAGAGATATCCACTCAGGAGTTAAAAGAAGGCCTCTCAGATAGGGCTGGAAACACAATCCCAGTTGAGGATATTACCCAACTTGGCAAACCTAACTCTAATGGCCTAAAAACTAGTAGATCCTTCTTATTCACACTGAAGGAAAAAATTAATATCCCAGAAAAATTATTCCTATTTGGGCAAATCAAACCACACAAGGAATACAAACCTAAGCCTATCCAGTGTCAGAAGTGTCACAAACTGGGACACACGACAAACAAATGCAATGAAATTCTCCGAGAGTGTAGTAATTGTAAAGCTTTCCATCCTAAAGAGCTGACAACTTGCAACAACACTCAGCCTACATGCATCAATTGCAAAGGCCCACATGAATCTACAAATAAATCATTATGCCCTGCATACAAGAAAAGAGCTCTAACACTCCAAATATCAACAGAGAAGGCCATCCCATACCCCTTTGTTATTATTAGCCTAAGAGTGAAAATTTGGTCGACACATCCTCTACCTTTTCTAAAACCGCACTGCTCTTCTCTTAAAACATTGTCTACGGCATCTCTCAGTCTAAAAAGTATCATGTTACTAAGTAATTTGCTACCTACAGAGACCAGACTAATGCCTCGATAATTACCACACTCACTTTTATCACCTTTCTCATAAAGTGGCTTAATTAAGGTTTTCCTAAAATCGTTAGGTACTTCCCCTTTTTCAAAAATCATATTGGCATAATAATATCATGTACTTAAAGGATTGCTCATCGAATACACAATGGCAAGTATTTACTGAAAACATTATACCTAAGGCAACTTAAGAATATGCTTAAAGGAAAGGATTTGCAGATGTTTATAAGATCATAATTACCCCTATTTATAAAGGATTAATCTTTCGTTTCTAAAGAAGATAGAAAAACTTTACTTGTGAAATCTAATAACAAAACAAAGAAACATGTACAATTTCAATTGACGTGTACATTTCAAGCCTAGAAAAATAGCAAGCAGAAAGTAGAAATGATTTTTGGAGGCTTAGATGGGACTCCTCATGAGGTTAAATATAAGTCAGCGTCAAACCAACACTACATGGATGTAGTTTCCTGTAGAGAACTCCATTTTTACATCTCTCCTTTGCCTGCACCTTTTTGTTGGAAGTATATAATTTGAGGGTTGTGTAAAATTGTTAAGAATATTTTTTAAATTATCGTAAACAACATATAGGATAATGCGGTGACTACAAGTACCTGAAAACATAGTTTATGTTTTACGGCAAATAATGCCGCAATAAAGAACTGTCATTAGAGATTTTAAAAAATTACAATGCCTATATGTATATATGTATATATATATATATATATATATATATATATATATATATATATATATATATATATATATATATATATATATATATAATATATATATATATATATATTATATATATATATATATATATATATATATAATATATATATAATAATATATATATATATATATATATATATATATATATATATATATATATATATATGTAAATATGGGATAGACTACAGAAAACTATATTCATCCAGTGAGGCTTTGAGGCTGACTGATATTTAACCTCGTGAGGAATTTTTTATAAGGAAAACCCATTTGAGATTCTGAGTCCCATCTAAGCCTCTAAAAATCATTTCTACTTTCTGCTTGCTATTTTTTTAAGGCTTGAAATGTACACGTCAATTGAAATTGTACATGCTTTTTTGTTTTGTTATTAAATAAAAAAACAAGTTTTTTTCAGCTCAAAGTAAGGAGCTACATTAAAATTTAAAACGAACAGGAATTATTACGTATATGAGGGGGGTTTCCTCCTCAACACTTCGCTCTTTACGCTAAAGTTTTTCCGCATTTATAAAAAAGTTACTTATTGTTCTAATTAAACGACCCTTATCTTTCAGGAGTGGTTTTTAAAGCATTGGGATAAAATTTAAACTTTAGCGTAAAGAGCAAGATCTTGAGGGGAAAAACCCCCCTCATATACGTAATAATTTTTGTCCGTTTTAAACTTTAATGTTGCTCCTTACTTTGAGCTGAAAAAATCTGCTTTTTCCGTTTAATTTCTGATCGTTTTAAATAACGCCAGGAAATATGGCGGGAAAATCCCCCTCCCCATGGAAATATCCTCTGGACAAGTCAATCCTGGTGAAAATTTCCCCCGGATAATTACCCTTAACTTATCCACGCGTAAAATTGAGTCGTTAAATTAGGAAGATCCAGCATCACTTACACTTCAGCATTATTCAACAGAACTAGAAACATTCAAAACTATGTTAATTATAAATATTGAAATTTGGATTTCAACTGATTTCCAAATTTATATTCAACCTAAAATTTCCTAAAAATGGGCAACTTCTTTTTGCTTTAAAACTATTTTTACTGATGATAAAACAGTTAGCCAGGGTTGCATCGTTGAATATAGACTAGTTAAAAGGAAAAAGGCATTGGGAAAGGCATCAGCTGGCTCGGAACCTTGATCTCAAATAATCTACGGTCGTTTCGATCGCGGGATGTTTCCGAAGCTTAGCTTTAAGCCTCTTTCACATCAATCCGTCGGTGCGATGCGTTGGCAGAAGTCTTTCACATCCACGCAAGAAGCATTCATGCTGGACACGGTGCATATATTCCTTTTCGGTTTCTTCTATTAAGTTTTCATCACATTAAGTAAAATTTTATTTCTTGAATAATACGGTTTTGATGCATATTCATTTCCACAGTTAAATTAGGGATTCAATTCGTCAACTATTTGAACAAACAGATGAACTAACTTTGCTTGTGCTTCTTATAGCCTAGTTGAAAAATTTTAGGTACTCTCTGATTCTGTGAAAAACTCGTGGCTAAGAGTAAATTACAAGATAGATTAATTTTGGAACCAATTTTTACCAGTGACATTGCTGAGCTCCTCATTACAAATAGCGCAGATTGAACTCCATGAATTTTTCTTACAATCCACGTCACTCTTACGCTAAGTTAGCCAATCTTTCCTCCAAAATGTCCATTATAAATGATCCAAATAACACAATCTTGATGTCTACGCTCTAACGTAACGCAAATATAGAACTTGATTCAATTCTTGTGCAACGTTATATTTAACTGTGCAAGCTATGCGTTCTGCCGTCGCAAGTGTGGCGTAGAGCTTGATAGCAATAATACGACAAACTCAGCTTACTTACTCTATGCTAGAATGGTTTCTATTATTATTTTTGTGCAATATTATATATGTCAATTAAACTATTAAAGCACCAGTCTTATTCTTCGATGACTTGAATCTTTTTGTCTCCTACAGAATCACAAATGTAATTTTTCTCAATTTTATTTTTTTATTTTTTATTCTTCTAGGTGGTGCGGCATTGCCAACATCCAAAGTTAAACCTGAAGAATTCTCCACCTTATATTTTAGACATCCTCCCAGATACGTATCAACATTTGAAACTGATCTTTCAAAGCTACGAGTCTAATCCGGAGGCGCTTAAGAGAGTGAGAATTGAAACTTTTTTCTTCTTTTCTTTCTTGTTCTAGAAAATCAGGAGTTTTCCTGATTTGGCAAAACATTGGTAGGTACAAAAAACTGTTTCATTATGCAATATTTTTTTTTATATCTTCCTTTTTACTTTCTCCCTACAATATAAGGATTTTGTAATTAGGGGGGTTATATCTGCTTGTGCGAAGCATTCACTTGTTAGTTAATATCAAATTAGAATTTTCCTGCTAATTAACGTTCATTTTGCGAAAGGTGTATTTCTTAGCTAATTATGACGTTTGCCTGTAATGACACAGTCAAGTTGACGCTTCAAAGATAGATTTTGATATAAAGGGTAGAAGAAGAAAGAAAAAGAGGAGCCGGTACTCAAGGGTGTATGCAGCGTTTTTTTTTCGGGGGGAGAGGGGTTCAAGAAACTTTAAAAAGTGGTTCAAAAATTTGTTCAGCTGCATTTTTGTTAAGTTTTTATGAGTCGGATAAAAATTTTGGATGAGGGAATGCTCAAACCCAGACCCCACGCCCCCTTTGGATACGACATTGTCGGTACTCAAGATATTGTAAACTACTAAATCAAACAGTTCGTAGAGCTAAAAAAAATCGCTTCATCTTAAATTGTGATAATAATATTATTTGACAAATGTTTTGCATCGAGACGTAATCTTTTGAATCGATTCACACATTATTATTTATTATAGTAGATAGATATATTCTTTTGGATAGAATTCCTTTGGATAATAACTACAAACAAACACATATATGAAAAAAACAACGCTTTTCATAATGGGATATGACTTATTTTTTCTATTCACTAATGTTATTATCTTTTTAGATTGACTACTTCGTGTTATTTATTGACAATTTGGGAAGGAAATGCAAGCAAGCTGTAAGACTTTTCAAAGAGGGGAAAGAACAACTTTGGGATCCCTCTTCCCATTTTAGAAGAAACCTGATGAAGCTCAGTTTAGTTTTTAGTCATATGTTGGCTGAGCTGAGAGCTCTCTTTCCAAATGGACAATATGCCGGTGATCAGTTCAGAATTACCAAAAGTGATGCGGCGGACTTCTGGCGCACCTCATTTGGTGATAGGTAAGACTTGTCAAAATGACTGTGTTAAGCTAGTTATAGCAACTAGGGTACTGGGCCCTTCTTCATTCATAAGGTTTTCATAATATACGAATAGTTCTAGAAATGATATATACACATAATATATATATATATATATATATATATATATATATATATATATATATATATATATATATATATATATATATATATATATATATATACATGTGTGTGTATATATATAATATGTCATATATATGACTCGATTCTATTGTTCGTAGGTAAAAAATTGAATTAATAACACATAAGGAACCTACTCACATGAAAGCAACTGAATCTCTGCTTACACTTCAATATTCACATTACATAATTTATCATAAAAAAGAAAAGAAAAGCAAATCCATTCGAGAACTAGCGTAAACTAAAGATAAAAAGAAGGAAGAGAAAAAATATTCAAAATATTACTACCTAGTCTAATTATTATTCCTGATAATAATTACTGATGACCCAACTAAAGTCTCTTAGTCGTTTTTAAAAGAACTGATATTATATGACTCCCGTTATCTGACAGGGTTAGAGCTCCAGGTACGACGTTTGAACGCACTGCTGGGGTCTATGGCACCACTTCACCTATAATAGTAAAGCCATGTTGCGCATAAAGATGATTTAAAATTGATAACTTGTCATTTAAATTGCTTAACGTAAGCTTAAATCGTTATTTTCATGTACTCAGCCCCCCCCCCCCATTTCTTTTACAAAAAATGGCCCGAAAGACATAAGAATTGAAGAATTACGGCCTAAAGTTTTACTTTTTTTTTGTATTTTTATTGAAGCCCAATCCTTGGAAGAAAACACAGGGATCTCCCTAAGGGTTAGGCCTCTAAATCTGTGTCTAAAACCTAAGAACGTCACTCATGTTATACTAGCTTTTATGGTAGTGTAAACAAGCTTTTATACTTTTTACTTGTCTTGCTTAACTTGGTCTTTTACTGGGCAATGCTGAGCCTAATTAGTAGCTGAATCCTCCTAGGATTCCTTTTGTCTGCTGCTATTACCGGCACATGATTCTATAGTATTGCACCACCGCTTTTTCTGTCATAGATTTTCCGGTTATTGCCAAAGTGTCAGCTTTCCAGGGGAAGTTTTACACTGGGGGGATTTGACAGAATTCCTATACGAAATTCTTTTTATTTGTCTTACTTTCTCGTTGCCTACTCAATTTTGCACGTGGAGATGTTCCGGGGAGATTTTCAGCATGTTTGGATTTCCGGGAAATAATTTCCAAGGAGGGGGGGGGATTTCTTAAGTGATTGGAAAAACGATTAGAACTTTTTAAAACAGTTTTTTTAAATGAAAGTATTCTAAGGAGAATTTTTCTAGCTGAATCTTCTGCAAGAAATTTTACGGAGGGGAGGAGGAGTGTATTTTATGGGGAGGAACTACACGGGGGAGTTTCTTGTAAGGGAAAGGGAGTTGTCACGGAGGGGGAGCCATATTTACCGGTATTATTTGAAAACGGTCTGAAATTAAATATAAAAAGAGCAAGTTTTTTAAACTGAAAGTAAGGAGCGGCATTCCGGAGAAATACGTCCAAATAATAACAGTTTTTAAATTTTCAGAAGTCATGAGAACAGACCAGGTGTCACCCCCCCCCCCCCCCCCTCTACAGAAGACCAAGATAACACAAGAAGGCATCATATTTGGTGAACTTTCAAGACATCACAGATATTTAAAGTTTTAATTTGACACCTCATTGCAATCTGATTTAGGATGTTCGGTTTTTTGGCTTTGAAAAGTCAGAAAAAGTTTTCGGCTGCATAATTTCACATATGAAAACTAACCGTAAGGAAGTTCGTCGTTAAAAAAAATAGTTACCGGCATGATCAGCCGTAAAAACGGCTTTAAGAGGGTGAAGAGCCCAAAAAGAATTTTAACAAGGGAGGGAGGAGGAAGATAAGGTTTAAACAAAATGTTTTACCAAAAAGTTCTTGAAAATTCTTGATTATTTTATACACCCTTTCCTTTCTTGGAAGGGAGTGAGGGCTACCAGGTATGTTCCCTCCCCCTCCCGCTTCAGCACATATGCAGGGGTTGGGGACTCCAAGTGATCCCCTTCCAGTCTTATGTTAAAGTAATGTTACATTCACATGGTTGCTTGCACTTAAGGGGAAAGGTGGGGGGTTTGGCATCATTACGTTTGCTAGTAAATTTCCCGGGGGGGGGGAGGGCAATTGCTACCAGGAGCGTTGTCTTTACCAAATTATAATTTCTCCTTTTTCATTTAATGTACATTTTTCTATATCTTCTTGTTTTCTCGGGGGTAAACAAGTTTCAAACATAAATTACACTGAAAACAACAAAAAAAATGCTTTAATCGTCCCTGGGTGCCATTTTTGTCTAATATTCCTTTCAAATGAGCCCTTAAACAGTTCTCTATGTATTGGAGTGTAAGTACCGCTGGCACCACTTATTGGAGGTTTATCGTGCGGGGGTCACCACTTTTAAAGGCAAAAATGGCGCAAAGAGTTGCTATGCCACTTACTGGAGAGGTAAGATCCCTCTTTGGCCCCAAATTAGTGGGATTTCCGCGGTTACTCCAACGGTTCCGTATATACCAACGTGATCAGATGGTCTATGGCCACATTTAAAGCCAAAGTTTACCGATAAGATTTCTAACTAACTCTTTTAGATTCGACCTAAGCTGAAAAGTTAATAGAGTACATAGGAAAATCTTACTGTATTAACAATCACGCGGTATAAAAAGAACTGACTAAAAAAGGGACTTTTCCTCCCAGCCCGCTAGCCGCAGCACGTGGCGGGGATTACTAGGGTGGTAATGAATCTTTCCAGCCAATCCTGGGACTTGCTAATTTACTGGCTGACCTCCCTAACTGCGCAATTCTTTACCTCGTGGTCTATTAAGCACGTACGCAGTTAAGAGGACCCAAAATGGCGTCAAAAAATAATAGGAAAATTAATATTTATTACTTAAGGAAGGAAAATAATTAAGGGGCCAAAAGAAATGAATCTGGGAGGGACATTTGTCTGAAAAACCTGGGACCAAGGGTTCCAACACCTCCCTCCTAAGATAAATGGCCCACATCCCCGTTGGATTGGCTGGAAATTCAGACACAAAATCAAATTAAAATAAACACTAAATTTCTTTTTCATCTTCCTCTGGTCTTCCAGGTCTTCCAGGTTTATTTCTTCCTTAGAGCTCCTGCCGTGCGAGGGTTTCTTCCTTGCCGAGTAGTGTGGGGTACTATGAAGTTTTCCTCATGTTTCAGTAGTTTCTCTTCCTCCTCCGTTGGAAATAATTGCAGGATGTCGTCCTCGGGACTCGTAGAAATTCATTGTGCACAGCACAATCAAAAACAAAAATTTTCTTGCTCTCACGAATTTACATTTGAGAGGAGCAGAGAATCAATTTCTGGCACATGTGATGATGCCAGCCATCGTGAAAAATTGGCTGCACTAGCCTCTTAATTTCCATCTGTGGAAACAACCACAAATCTCGATCAAAAAGTAAATTGCCCCTTGGCATAATTTCAAATAATCTAAGGCCGAAAATGCAAAGGCCTGTGACAACGATAGGGGTACTGGGAATGAAGTAACATTTTGAGAGAACCATGAATCGCCTTTTTTCTGGGTTCCCTCCCCTGGGATAATTAATATGCATTGATGCGTTGAAGCTAATTGAAGATGAAACTTGGATACATCTCCCACTGAATACAATTTGCCGGAAATAATTGTCGATTCCCATGAAGAATAACAGCCATGAATAGGGTTACTGGACAAAGGTTTGGGTGAAGTATGAAGTGACTGGGAGAGAGTATCCCCCAAGGACTCCAGATCAGAAAGGCAAAATCTCGGTAAAGGGATCACAACTTGTCCGCCAGTTGTGCATTGAGGAAAATGGCTATCTTTTACGACTTCCCGCAGGGGATCTTCCCCAAGGGATTCCTCCCCCTCATAAAGGATCGATATATCTTTTCTATTGATAATACTAATTTCAGATTCGTTTCCAAATTTTTCCAATCCGACTCGACATTCAATGTCTCCCAACTTTCCCCCAACCCGTTGTAGGTCATTCATCTCTCTTTTGTAACCATTTTCTTTTATTCCCCATGGGTCTTTGACCTCTTTTTCCCCCTTATTATCCATGTTTTCAAGACACAGCCCATCCAACATTTTTTTGTTTTTCGCCACTGCAGGCTGAATCTCCAAATTTTGTCTCTTCTTTGCATTCCTCTTTTCGTCTCTACTTTTCTCAATTCTGTCATTCGCGCAAAATAATAAATCCCCGTTATATCTAATTTGGACTCCAGTGTCCACTATCTTTGACTGAATAATTTCATTGTAGCTCCGTTTAATATCTCTTTTCTCTCTCTTAGTTTTCTTTTGTTTTGTAGTAGCATTAAATAAATCGTCATGAAATCTGAATTGGACTCTAGTGTCCATCTCCGACTGTCTTTCTTCATTGTATCTCCGTTTAACATCTTTTTTCTCTCTTTTAGTCTTCTTTATTCTTACCGCAGAAACAATTATTTCGTCATCAAATGGGAACTGTACTCCGAGATTTGGTTTTTCATATTCTACAAAAATTTCTCGAATTTTCCGAGGAAAAGCGCGTACAATAAATTTTGTCTCCTTTTTCTCTGGTACAATCGGTGTTTCATTTTGGCCTGTACTTGTTCGCGTCTCATATTCATTAAAAGTGTTCTCAAGTTTACTATTATTTGCAAATTTTCCTGAAAAATCAATTTCGCGTGTCTTATTTTCAATATTATCTTGTCTATTTATTTCCGCACCCCTTTGTGGATTATCGACATTTTGAACCTGCGTATCAAGTATTTCGTTTTTTCCAACAGGGTGGCACAGCCTTCCCATTTGTTTTATGGGCCGGTTCATCTCCCCCCGTAGTTAGCGAAGTATTATATTTTCTCGTAAAGGTGTTTAATGTCTGGTAATTATCTTTTTCTCGCGATTGATTTTTTGACAAATTATTATGGCTATCTGACAGCCTAGAAGTTAGTTGTGATAAAATCTCACTTTCTGGAATTCCCCAGCGGGCTTCTATTAGACCTATCATGGTTTTTTTAAACTCTTGGTGATATCTTTCTTCTTTCTCTCTAGCTATTTTATCATTCTCCTTTTTTCGTTCTCTGGCTATTCTATCAGCCTCTTCCTTTTTTCCTCTGGCTATCCTATCAGCCTCTTCCTTTTTTCTCTGGCTATTCTTTCTTCCTTCTCTCTTTGCTCTCTTTCTTTTCTATCTCTTTCGTCTTCTCGTTCTCTGGCTATTCTCACTTCCTTCATGAAATTTAATATTTGTTGTCTCTTATCTTTCTCCCTTTCTTTTCTATCTCTCTCTCTCTTTTTTTTCTATGGACTTCACTTGCCCTTTTAATCTCATCTCTGTCCGACATAATTTCAAAATTTCGTTTGTCATTATTTCTTCTCAATTCCTTTTCTGAATTCCTTTGTTCCCTATCTGTACTATCTCTATCCTGCAACTCCCCTTCATTTGGCACAGCCTCTGAGGGATGAGTTCGTCTTGTTTTTTCATATATTATTTGTTCTTTGTTTATTTCGTACCCTCTCATTTTACCGCGTATACTTCTCTCTGATTATATTATCTCTTATTCAATTAGTCAATCTTGGTAAGTTCAAAAACTGTCACGCAAAAATTATTGTACGCAATTACTATTGTGAATTATCAGCTCCGTGTAATGAGATTCAACAATTTTTCAAATAACCGGAATGTCTAGACTTCATTAGGAAATAACGACTTCTTTCACAACAAGCAGTTTTACGCGAGTGAATTATATCTCCGAAAAACGAATTAACAGGGGTTGGACGAGAAAATAATCAGAAAAACCACGTGAATATTCCACTAGTGAATTAGCTGGACTAAACTCAAACAGGGGAACTACCCTATAAAACAAATCACGTATCCTCTCTGGATGCTCGTATTCCAAATATAATCTCCTCCTGGGCTGATTACTCAATAGGACAGGTGCCTCCCACCTTCCTTGTCCAATATGCGCTCAAACTGACAAATTCTCCTAATTTGCCGTCCTCAATGCTCTTATAACCTTCGTCACTGAAGATTATCTCTAAGTCCGCCAATTCACTCAAATAATAACCCAACTTCCAACGTTTTCTTATCTGTCCTTAAACCCTGTAATACTTTTAAATACGGAGATTCCCCCACTGTAGACTCAACTCATTAATTTCACGTTATTCTTTTTTATTTTGTCTAACAAGGCCCACAGCCCATTATAGACTTTCATAATTCTATTAATTAAATGCGTAATTTTGTCTTTTTATATGTCACCACAATAGGCTACTTTGTAGGCCAAATTAATCGTCTCTTCGAAAGCGCGGAATTCTTTTATTATCAGATTTACTGATAGGACCTTAACTCGCTGCCACCACTTATTGGAGGTTTATCGTGCGGGGTCACCACTTTTAAAGGCAAAAATGGCGCAAAGAGTTGCTATGCCACTTACTGGAGGGGGAAGATCCCTCTTTGGCCCCAAATTAGTGGGATTTCCGCGGTTACTCCAACGGTTCCGTATACTAACGTGATCGGATGGTCTATGGCCACATTTAAAGCCAAAGTTTACCGATAAGGTTTTCTAACCAACTCTTTTAGATTTGACCTAAGCTGAAAAATTAAAAGAGTACATAGAAAAATCTTACTGTATTAACAATCACGCTGTATAAAAAGAACTGACTAAAAAAGGGACTTTTCCTCCCAGCCCGCTAGCCGCAGCACGCGGCGGGGGTTACTAGGGTGGTAATGAATCTTTCCAGCCAATCCTTGGACTTGCTAATTTACTGGCCGACCTCCCTAACTGCGCAATTCTTTCCCTCATGGTCTATTAAGCACGTACTCAGTTAAGAGGACCCAAAATGGCGTCAAAAAATAATTGGAAAATTAATATTTATTACTTAAGGAAGGAAAATAATTAAGGGGCCAAAAGAAATGAATCTGGGAGGGACATTTATCTGAAAAAACTGGGACCAAGGGTTCCAACACTATGATATTCCAGTGCCCCGCTAGCAGTGAACAAAAAGAGGACATCAGTGCTACCCATGCGAAAAAGCCTATGCGAAAAGGTGTTTTTCCTTGTTTACAAGCCAGGCCACTCTTAAGTTTACTGTATGAGGTTTTTGGCCATGGCGATTCCAATTTTGTACTTTTTATTTCGTTCTGACGCCAGGTTTTAGCCATTTTTGAAATTTCATTAAACTGTTTTTTTTTTTGCAAAAAACATATTCCGGGTTGCAGCGGTAGCTAGCAATCTAGTAAGAGACGATCACGTCCAATGTTAAGAAATATAAAAACCCATAACTCCTAATAAAAAAGTCAGATCAAAACAAAAAGTACACTATTAGAACCATCATGTCTGAAACCTCTGTATAGGAAACTTTCTGTCATTTGGCTTGAACAGCAAGGGAAATATATTGCTTGAAAATAAAGAAAAGTGGCAACTACTACAGCATTCTGCCTAAACGGCATCTTGTTTTCTTTCTTCTTTCTTTTCCAAAGATAGCTTGGTACTGGAGCATCATAGAGAGTTGTTCAATGGCTCATTTTGAAGGAAATTATAAAGATACTTGATGTTTGAAGCAATCAAACAGTTCGTGGTAAAGTTATATTAAAACTCTATATTCCATAGATAGCTTGGCACTGGAACATCGTAGAGAGTTGTTCAAATAACTCATTTTAAAGGAAATTAATACATAAAGGATCGATACAGTTCATTATAAATTGGGACCCATTAAGGAACGAACTTTAGCCTATAATAAATGAAGTAGTAAAAGGAATCATTTTATATACATGACTATTTTAATCATATTCCTTAAAAAATCATCATAATCAGACAGTTCGTGGTAACGATCTGTATAGTAAGAGCGACTCGTCTCTATAGTAACTGAAACTGTAAAAAAATTGAATTTTAATATCAATAGATACCTCAAAAGAATTGGATTTTTATGCTGATACCTAGTAAGAGACGATCACGTCCCATAGTAAAAACTAAATTAACCTCTAACTCCTAAAATTAGAGTCAGATCAAACAAGAAGTACACTATTAGAACCGCCTTGTCCAAAAGCTCTATATAGCAAACTTAACGTCACTTGACTTGAACAGCAGTTCTAAGAATTATAGAACTGTAATGTTTAAGGGGGACTTCTCGCCATTTTTCTTTTTCTTAAATTTGTGCCAATGCTAAAATAAAACAATGAAACTTTTTGTTATTACAGAAAAAGTAATGAAATTCTTTTAGCGATGACGAGAAAATGTATTAGATCACCCAGAAAACGACGAGAAAGTGGTCACATTGTAATAGGCTATAGAACTGTAATGTTTAAGGGGGCTTCTCGCCATTTTTCTTTTTTTAAATTTATGCCAATGCTAAAATAAAACAATGGAATTTTTTGTAATGACAGAAAAGATGCTGGCACTTTGTCTGATGACCACAAAAACAGTGACACCCCTTGCAACGACACTTGGTGACGAGTGGAAGATAAATTAGTAGAATATAAACTGAAGAAAGACGGTTAGGCTGCAATACGTTATAGAACTCTAAAATTCGACGAAAACTTTTTTTTTTTTTGTTTTAGCACTTTCCTGGGTGTAAATCTTTTGCGCACGCTAATCATTGGTTTCAACAGTGTGTGAATATGACTCAGGAAGACACAGAAGAGAAGATGGTCGGATCCAACCCTTCCAGAATTCTTATAAGACCCTTCAGTGTCGTCAATTCACGGAAATATTTGAACAGGGCCACATATTTTTTAAATTTTTTGAGTTAAAAGTGTAAAAGATTATTTTCAAATATTGTTTTTTTTTGGTTTTTTAAAAAATGAAAAAAAAAAACATATCATTCAATTTCTAGCTGTGGTAACCCTCGCCCCCCTTGTGATCGTCAAAATTATGCCTCCGCCAATATATATTCGAGCATCCATGTTTGGTTCAGTTTCATATGGCTTTTATCATTCCTGGATTCTGTTTTCGTTTGTATTATTGCAAAAATTGGTAATTGTTGAAATATGAGTAAATTACATTAGTCACGTGGAATCTCCTACGAATTTGATCATCCCTTTTAGCCCTGGTTTTTAATTTTTTGAGTTAAAAGTGTAAAAGACTATTTTCAAATATCTGAGAGGGGATATTTTTTGGTTTTTAAAAAATAAAAAAAAACATATCATTCAATTTCTAGCTGTGGTAACCCTCGCCCCCCTTGTGATCGTCAAAATTATGCCTCCGCCAATATATATTCGAGCATCCATGTTTGGTTCAGTTTTATATGGCTTTTATCATTCCTGGATTCTGTTTTCGTTTGTATTATTGCAAAATTTCGTAATTATTGAAATATGAGTAGATTATAATAGTCACTTGGAATCTCCTACGAATTTGATCATCCTTGGTAGCCATATCTGTAACTGGCAAATTGGCTATTATTCATTACATAGTATAAAAACAATGAGATTTTTTGAAAAAAAAACTACGGTAGTTTGTCTGATTACAGATAAAAAGTGGTCAAGCATTTTGCGATGACAGGAAAAACGATGGCACTTTCCTGGATGTAAAAAAAAAAAAAACCATTACACTTTAAATTTTCTTTTAATGACAAAAAAAGGAGTGGCACTTGTCCGATGACAGAAAAAAAATAGACACTTTGTCCAATGACAGAAAGAAATAAAACAATGACACTTTGGCCAATGACTGAAAAAACTGACCGTTTTTCTAACGACAGAATAGTTTTGTGTCGTCAAACTGTCTGAACTTGCTGGTGCATTGCTAATGTCAAATGTTTCCTGGCTTTGGGTATTTGTAAAGTAATTTTGTCTCTGGATGATTTTTGTCGGTTATATGGGCTGACCTATGTCGTTGCTAGCTCCCTGCTGTCTATTTAAGTAATTAATGGCACTATAAACAAAAAATTTTAGCAAAAATTTCAATAAGATGAGGCTAGGTTTCTTATGAATAGGTACAGTGTTGTCTCTCCTGAAAGAGTCCATTATTCTTTTTTTTTCTCCTTTTAAGACTCATAATACGTCAGTCGCTAAGCTATTTATCCTTCTTGAAATCGTCGATTTAGATGTAGTGTATATTCAACGGAAATGAATCCCTATGGAATAACTGTTCTAAAAGAATAGCCTGGGAAACCATAGACAACTTCAATGACTATGGCTTCAATTGATTGACGTCATTTAAAGGTCTCCGGTCATCTCTTTGAACTACTCCATTAAGATTACAGCTATATATGTATCTTTAAACCAGAGACGAATTTGAAAAGAAAAGAAAAGAAAAATTGTTACCACGCGAGCACACATTTTGATATTTTGGGCCTTCAGTAGGGAGTACAGGAGGTATCTGTGAGTAATGGCCTATAATTGTGGTAGCGGTGGTCAAAATATTTTAAGTGGAAGTTTTTTGAAAAAAAAATATGCAAATTTTGTACTACCTGTTGTTTTTTTTACTTATTTGAAAAAGCTGGCATACAGCGGAATTTAGAAATGTAGTTTTATTCAAGGTTTGGAATATTAAAAGTTACAGTTATTGTTTTTTTTTAAGGATATGTAAAATTATTAATTTTCAGAGAAATTACAAAAACTGAATCGTTTACACAGTAAATAAATGTGTGCTTTTTAAATACCGAAACTAAAATTGTCCTTTTCTTTAAATTTAGACTTTATATCTAGAAAAAAAATTGCATTATGAAGTGTCTTTGAAAATAAAGATTTTCCTTATAGTAGTTTTTTCTTAAAATTTTTTTCTAGGTAACATGCATAGTAAATATCAGTTATATTCTTAATTATTAATATTTTCCTAAGCACGTATACCAAATTTTCGTATTCTTTATTTGACAACACAGTTACCGAACGTCTTTCTTTTTCTTTTTTTACTTTGGTCTGAATGGTCTTAAAGCATTGTTCCCAAAATTGTTATAATTTGTCAAAAATTGACAAAGTCGTCCATTTACCTTGGCAGCGTTCTAATAGCTAAAAATGTTAGGAAATGGGTCTGGCAGCTCTTCTAATAAGTTCTTGTCTTCTTCTTCTACCAGGCCGTAAGTCTCAAAAAGTTTTGGCTATCCGATAGCAGAAAATGACACCTCTAGTAAGGATAGTACCAGGAACAAATTTGAAAATCTTTGTTGAGAATTAGAAACAAAGGTTTCGTTTGGATCTGTTTTTAAGAGAGAATGATTGCTGTTTTTTTTTCTGATTAATACCTTTATTTTCTACAGTACACAAAAGTAATAATACAATGAAATAAACATATCCACTACTAGAGGGCCAAATGACTTGTGTACAAGTGCTCAATTGATTAATTAAGTTACATAGTCAAAAGACAGAAACATTAAATAAAAAATTAGTCATATACATAATAGTCACAAGAACCTGCTCTCACCCTGCTTCTCGACTGAGGAGAAACTTTTTGACTTGGGATTTAAATCCCATTGAAAATCCGCATCGAAAATAATTTCTCTAGTCTATTGTAACGGGTAATATTATTTTGAACTGGTTGCTGTTTTTACTGATTTACTGTTTTGTATAATCCACTTAAAAAAAAAAAAAAAAAAAAAAATCCCAACGGAGAGCAGAGTTCGTAAAGTTGGGTATATAGAAAGTAGGACATACGAAAAGATAAGATTTTTATTATAGATCAAACATTGTCACTTATATTGCTAGCATAGCTGCCTCTTACCGAGTGGTAGCACAGCAGATTTATGCTCTGTTTAGCAACACGGGACAGATGTTCAATTCCCGCTACAGAAGGCTGAGCGACAGGCTTACTACCTGTCGATTCGACGTTCTGTGTGTCTTCAATGACTTTGCAGGATCCTTATCCTTATTCTTTTAATAGTTACCGGTTAAAACGGCGGACTGGAGACCGAAGTTAGATTTAGAGGTCACATCTGACCTCTAAAGAGGTCAGAGGTCATAGGCTAATTGCAAGGGGGATAAATATAATTTTTTTTCTGTGTTTCTTTTAATTCAGTCCTAATTAATTTGACGAACAAAATTAATGTAACTTAGTATCTGGTCTCAAAATTTGTTGTTGTTGTTTAATTGCTCCACAATTTTGCCTCTTTTCATTTCTAAATCAGTTCACGGTATTTTATCAAATTGTTGGGTAGATCGATGGATATAAAATATAAGATGGATAGATGCATAGTTACATCTAAAAAAGGATAAAACAGCGATTTACATAACAAAGTGACTGTTGTATTTGCGCTTTGTAAAAGATTTATGATTAGAATACATCAAGTAAGACTAATTATGCTTGTATATGATAGTTAAAAGAGGGCTATGTGTATTTGATTAGGTTTTTTGTTGATAGATAACATCTATTGATTTTATTTAGGATTATAGTTTCATGGAAGGAGTTTAAAGAAGCCCTTTCAAGAATTCATCCAATTACCTTTGGTCTTGAAACTATAGCTCTCAAATCAACGATTGACTTGACGTGTGATGACTATATATCGAATTTTGAATTTGATGTGTTTACAAGGTAAATTTTTTTTATCATTTTGGCTGAAACTTGGTAAGAAAAATAAAGTAAGTAAAAACAATTTCTTCTAAGTTTGATTTGTGGACAGTTATATTTTACCCCTTGGCTTAAATATTGTAAAAAATTAATTAAAAAAAAAGAAACTGTGCAGGAACATACATTTTAAAGGAGCAACATCGGGAAAGAGAAAGGGGGAATTTGAATGTTTTTCCAGTGCCAAAAAGATAGACGGAAAGAAAGAGCCATTTTTTGTTTACTAGAAGTTACAGATTGAGTTCCAGGATAATCTTTTATAAATAGCTCTAGGATAAAATAGAATATTTTTCTAGAAGAGCTGGTTGCTTGTCTGTATACTTCAAAATAAAAAAAAGCACTGCTATGAAATAACTGTTAAGGAAACAAAAGTCTAAACAATAACGGAACGAATTCCGAGAAGAATTAATTGGCCAATATAAAAGCACAAAAAAAAATAGAGATATTAAATCGAAAAAAAGAAAATTGAAAGATGAAATGCTACGTAAATCATGGTGTAAATGAGCTGAGATACCTGTTAGTTTTAAAGTTGGATTGTCAATCGATGTGGGTTTTAGAGCCCCCTGTTTACTCAGACAGCAAGATAATAAATAAATAATGAATCTCTAAGGTAGTCAATATTTAGTTAAACTTATACGTCTCGATAAGTAGAATAGCGAAATATAAGGATAATTTTATTAGCCTGTTTGTGAATGATTTTAAACTTATAGCTTTGGTTTTTGGCTAAGCCATAGTGTAACAAGAATAGATTCAACAGATATTCCAAATGTTTTAAGATGCAAAAAAGTTGAATAATATGCTTCTTGTTGTAACAAAGCTAGGAACACGGGATTTTCACATAGAGATAGAAAGAGGAATTGGGGACAGATCCTCCCTAGTTGATGTGTATTTTTTTCACTCTATCATTACAAAAATTCCCTAATTTTTAAATGTAGCCTTACTTACTTACTTGCTTCCTGTGAGACCAGACACTGACACCTCACCCGGCATCTAGAAGACTCCGTATGGTTGACTCCCATTTGTCGCGATCTTGTGCCAGCTCTTCAGTAAACGGAGCCAGCAGCTCTCCCACTTTCTGCCAATCTTTTGAAATCCACCAATGGCGTCAGGTCCTTTTTGACAGTTGCCAACCAATTCTTCAATTGACCGCCAGGACGCCTTCGCCAATCTGGAAAAGGAGTAGCTAGATGCACTTGCTTGATGATGCGGTCATTGGGTCTTCTAAGGGCATGGACAAGATAACGCAGTATTCTCTGTTTGACAATCGTGGCGGTGGGTTCGATGTTACGGCAGTGGTAGCGCACATCAGCATTTGAGATTCTGTTTAGCATCGAATACACTTAATTTTTCGTAAACAGCGGTGTTCAAAGATCATTGAGATGAAGCGCCTTCATTGACCATCAGTGGGCACTCCTGCCTCCTGGCCTAAAATGTAGCCTGACTCCTGAACGCCAAGTTTTGCAGAATCTTGCCTCTATACTTTTGTCTAAATCTATGCATTTCCATTCAGGATCATTATCGAACCATACACCAAGGGTTTTATATCTTAGCCCCCAAGCGCCAGCAATCATAAGCTTATTCTTATGACATTAAAATGCTGTTGTTTATACTTAGAGATAACCTCATCAAGGTTGTTTTTTTGATGTTATAAATATGTAGTCTAAATCATGTTCAGGTGGAACTGTCATTTTTTTTTTTTGAGGGGGGGAGGGATTAAAGACAGTCCTGGTTCGATTTCGGGATTTTGTTTCTCTATATCGTGTTTGTTTGAATATCTTGGAAACTTGACAGTAAGTAAAACAGAAGGAGATAGAGAAACAAAAAGAAAAATAATTAGTTCAAGTCTAAGTTAATGGTCGATAACAATTATGTGCTTTAGTAAAAGGGAAATCCCCCTAAGAAGGAAAACTCAATCTTTCTCTTTTGAAAGAGAACTACAGTCTTCATTGTCTGAAATTAATTTGCGAGGGATATTATGCTACCAACCGAGAAATCGAAAGATGAAAAACGCTAAGGATGACCAAGGAGAAATACCAAGTGACTAGAGTTGATAAGGGTATTTTAGAGATTGGAGTATTGTTTTTCATTTTTTTTTTTTTTTAAAGAAGGAGAAAAGAGAGCCAGAGAGAGATAAAAAACGGCGACTATAATGATGTAAATACATTACTCCCAAGAAAGTTTCTGAAAGCTATTAATTTTCCTAATTAATGAAAACGATTTATTAATTTTGGTCCAGATAAGCATAATGCTCGTGTAGATGTACGGTAGAATACGCCATAGATGGTTTCCGCGTCAGCTGTGCCAAACTTGCTGTGCTAAAACACAGTTATAATAACAATACCCTCGTTATATGTTACGGTTCCATGGCTGTGCCCGAACGCTTTATCTTCCGCCACTTGGTGACTTGCCGTCTAAAACTGAGTTGTTGAAGCTTCGTTCGGTATTTTCTCGTTGTTTGAAGTTTTTATTAAGCTTCCCGTTGTTTTGCAAAAATAATTTTATTTTGCAAAAATATTTTATTCCCAAGCCATTATATGGTACGATTAATGTAGATGTGATGTGTTTAATACGAATATAAATTACTTGTTTCATTTTCTGCCATTTGAGATTATTCACGAGTGCTGTTTTGATTAATTCTATATTTTGTACTGTGAGCAAGTTGAGTTTTGCTTCATATTTTTGGTTCGTTTCTTTCTTTTTTCTTACTCCGCCCCTCTTTTTCATATGTTAGTAACCGGGCAAAAACAAATTAAACTTCCTTAAATATAAGAAAGAATGAAGGACTGTAAATTGAAAATTTAGTTTACAAAACTTTGTTTTACAAGGATGGATTCTTTTCATTTCTTTAGTATGTCTGTTTTTATGGTATTACGCAGTAATATACTGGTATCAGTCTCAGCATTTGTTATTCATTTTAATTATTTCTTATCCTTAAAGGTTATTTCAGCCGTGGTCGTCTCTTCTTAGAAATTGGCAGATATTAGCAGTGACTCATCCTGGTTATGTGGCTTTTTTAACATATGATGAAGTGAAAGCACGACTGGAAAAGTACAAAACCAAACCTGGAAGGTGAGACCCAAAAATTAATATTGGAACTTCAAAAGTAAAAAAAAAAAAAAAAAAAAAAAAAAAAAAAAAAAAAAAAAAAAAAAAAATCGAAAGTTTGTTAGTACAAATTTGACTTTTGCTTGGTCGAAAAAAAACGACACTAGAAATGTAAGAAATTGAATAAATACAATCTTTGTATTGCTTAGGTTTTTTTTCTGAATTAATAGCCTACAACTAAGACAGGGAGATGGAAATTGCTCCTTTAGGTCATTACAACCGGCACATATACTTCTTGGATTACAAGTAGTGTTGTGACACCACCTCTGTTACATTAGAATATTCACTAAAAAATACCTAGAGACTCTTGGGTCTGCAACTTGAGCCTACCTATCGCAGGGCTCTCTACTTTGATGAGTTGTGGCCCTTAAAGTAAATTTATACGAGAAACTGCTATGGCTTTGTGCGCTGTCGTATGACCTCAGACGGCTTTGATTTGCGATTTGTTGAGGAATTCCATTAGCCCCCTCCCCGTCTGCATCTATGCTTAATGAAGACTATTAAAGTGACTCAGTTCTTTCACCCTCTATAGAGATTTTAGCATTTAAAGCAGACAGTTTGAACCGTGTTGTCTAACATATTCCTTTTCCATGGAGAGAGGATATGTTACCCATATCTATCCTTTTCCATATGAGAGAAAGCCTAGATTACCGCTGAAAAAGGACCAAGTGGAAAGTAACGCTTTAGTATCTAGAACTTAATAGCAGCTTAACTTAAACTTAATAGCGACGTGTTAATAGCTAGAATCGTTACGTAAAAGATGAGATCAACTTTCTTGGTTTCCATATAGAAAGAATGATTTCCTAAAACCTACTTTTCATTTATTCAGTTTTCTTTAAGAGAACAGATGTTTCAGTGATGCCCTTATTAAGCCTGTAAGGCGATGCACCTGTAACCTGCTACCCTTTCCCTGTTCAGTTCTATCTTACCCTGTTCACTGTTCTATCTTACCGATGTGCTCACCAGAAAATCAAGTCTTCGAAAGTAAAGTTTTTAGCAGTCATCTGGGGTTGTCCGTAAAGGGTTCACTGGTTGCATCTAGTTTGGAAGAGTTAAAAATTAGATGGCTGTATTGTTTATATTGTTTATATGTCGGAATAGTTTAAAATTAGACGGCTGTATTTTATTTTGTTGATAATAAGGGTGTTTTCATTTATTATTTTTGAAGTATAATGTGTATTAACCATTGTCCAGTAGGGTTTTTAGTATAATAAATCATACCATATCACATATCTCCTATGTGTGCCCTTTCAAATGGTATATAGTTACTGAGTTTATAGTTTTACCCTGCTTTTATTTTAATTTTTATTCACAAAACGTGACAGCACAATTACAGCCTACTCGAAAAGCTTGTAGCCTACTTGTCCAAGGAGCCTATGGCTAAACGCAAAATCGATATAAATTTTCCAAGAAGCACAACATTTAACAGTAAAAAGAAGGAAATAAAGAAGAAATAGTGGTAAGAGTGATAAAGGGAAAAGAGGCATACCCATTATATTTTCTTTAATCTTTGAGTCGTTCAATATTTGTCCATTAAACATTAACACAGTATGTCCAAAAATTGCTACCACAATTGCTAAGGGTAGCGATGTATTAGGTGATTTTCGGAGATTCGGGGAACCAATTTTTGGGATTCGTAAGAAAATTACTTTAATCTTTGAGTCGTTCAATATTTGTCCGTTAAGCATTAACATAGTATGTCCAAAAATAGCTACCACATTTGCTAAGGGTAGCAATGTATTAGGTGATTTTCGGAGATTCGGCGAACCAATTCTTGCGATTCGTAAGAACGAAATAAAGAAACAAAAAGCCAAAAACTAAGCAACTTCGTTTTAACATCCCCAAATAAAAATAATCACAACAAATGAACTACACATAATGAATGTAAAACGATGCTTCTACGCAACTATTGAATAACGAGCCTGATTTAAATTCTGATAACGTTTGTCAATACCACCAAATTTCAGAGTACATGAAATTTCGAGTATCTATTTTTAATTTACTGTTCATAATGCCTTTCATTGTATTCTTGGTAATGTCAAAAGTCATAGCTTTAAATTTTCCAGGAGATAACATTCTTATGGAGTTCAATATTTTGGACCATTTGAATCTGATTATATAGTACTTGTAGTACTATTTTTAACTGTTTCTCATCTAATTTCCTACGAAATATCTCTTCGTCGTACATTTTATGTCGTAGGTTTTAATATAATGTGGTCGAGTTTTCAGAAGCAGATTTAACTAAAATAATAATAAAACCTATCATTAGGTTTTGTTCTTTATTCCCAGCAATGTTTCTTTATTTATATTGAACCTATGTCTTTTTCAGTTGGGCTACAGTCTAAAGGTTCCAATCTTAGAATTTCAGAGTTCATATGTATTCTTTAAAAAAATGTGTTTGGTTTGACCGTCTGCACCAGAAAGTGGGTCTTACTTATGCCTAAAACTTGCACAGAGATAATAATTTTAGAATTTCCTTTCGCTGTTGTAGTTTTCCAGTAAAAAACTAAAGTTGAACTAAACAAAAAAAAAAAGAATGGTGACATTTCTTTTTTGAACTAGGTATGACACCATGACAGTATTTCTAGGCCAGACGCTTAAGCAGTGAGGGGTCGCTGTTAACACCCTCCCCCTGAAATCTCAACATTTTATTGTTCTTATAATTGTTTGCGTTTTTCGTATCACTAGCCCGTTTTTCTTGTGGCTAACCTGTTTTTTTTTTTGTTTTTTTTTTTGTATCGCTAGCCTGTTTTTTTCAGATCACTAGCCTTTTCTTCGTATCGTTAGCTATTTGTTTTCTTTTTTTTTAATTCTGATCCCTCTCCCATCCTTGAATTAATTAATTTTTATGTGTGTGCTCTATACTAAGCTTTTTTGTTAATATAACATTTTTTAAATGTTGTCGTGTAATTCACAGCTACGTATTTCGCCTGAGTTGTACTCGACTAGGTCAATGGGCAATAGGATATGTTACCGCAGATGGTTCGATATTGCAGACAATTCCCCAAAATAAGTCCCTGTGCCAAGCGTTGCTGGATGGATACAAAGAAGGATTGTAAGTTTGAATTTTGTAATATATGAACCATTTTAAATAAGTTGTCTCGGTTCTAAAAGATCTTTGCAAAATCGTTCTATTGCTAGTTATGACCGTCATATATTACTTTATGTGTCTTTTTATCCAAAAAATTGATTGAAGGATTTTTCTAACCCAAGTTGAATGGTACAGCCCCCCCCCCCGTCAAAGTCCGAGGTTTTATTTAAAAGGAATATCACATTATTCCTTTAAATCTGTATAACTTGTGCGCGTAACAATCGTTACGAATTTCTCCAGACTCGAACCGCTGACCTCAGGATTTCGAGTCTGGGACGCTAACCACTAACCGCTAACTGAGTGCCAAAAGCTTGAACTTCTAGCCCTGCTCAAAAGAAAGAAAACAATTTGAGGTTATTTAGAGTGTGAGGTTATTGAATGAAGGCACTTGAATTTCTTGTGTATTAACTTTTGAGACCAATTTGCCCAAAACATGGGACTGGAAAAAACATGTGAATCACGTCATCTAGAATTCAAGTTAGAATTTTACTCTTTTAAACTAGTATTGCATCATATTGTACGTCAGAGGTTATCAAGCACGGGTTGTGACCCATGAATTGTCCCAGAGCATGTAAATGGAGCCCACATAAATTAAAATCATTTTAGTTTTTCAGTCTAGTAGTATATGAAAGACATTTAAAATTAAAATAACAATACTAATGAGAATAACTATTGTATTCTGAGTGTAAAAATCCCATTTTGAGCATAAAAATCGTATGAACAGTATAATAAAGAACAGCCTACACCAATGTAAATTGGAATCCATAATATTATACTATCTTATGATTACGCAATGTGTATCGAAGGAGTTATCTTAGAAACTTCGAAAAGGGCTCATTCAATTGGAAATTGAAAGGGCTAGTGCCCTTTTTAATAGTCGAAAGTGATTAGAGGGCAACCAAACCAGTCAAAATTTTGAGATAGCCCTTTTGTTTAGCGTAGTTAAAAGGTAAAAAGGAGGAGGATGACAACCCCCACAGGCCTCAGCGTAAGGGTTGTAAGATATGCCCCGAGGACACGTATGGTTTTATCGAAAGAGTGGCTGTATAAACTCCGGAAGGGGCTCATTGGATTCGTTCTATTGCCCGTTTTAGAGTCAAAAGGATCGGGGGTAGTCACCACCCCCCCCACGTCTTTTTTTCCCCAAATGCATCCGATAGAAATTTTGAGATAACTATTTGTTAAAAAATAGTCCAAAGATCATACAACAAGACCTTTGGGGTTGACAGAATCCCCCAGAGTCTTGGAGTAAGCTTTCTAAGTTGTGCCCCAGGGGAATATAAGGTTTTTATGGGAGGGATGGTCGTGTGAATTTCACAGGAGGTTCATTTGATTGGAAATGTATAGTTCTAGTACCTTTTTCCGAGTCAAACGTGACGGAGAGCAACTAGCCCCCCCCCCCCCCTCCCTGACATCCTCTTCTGAAACACATTCCATTGAAACTATGAGATAGCCATTTTGTTACCAATAGTCTAAAAATCATATAACAACGTCTTTAGGGTGGACACAATCCCCCAGAGGCCATGGACAAGGGTTGTAAGTTATGCCCCGGGGCATATAAGGTTTTTATCGATCGGGTGGTCGTGTAAACTTTGGAGCAGATAGAGCTCATTTGATTAGAAGTCCGAAGTTTTAGTGCCTTTGTTGAACTAAATCAAAACTTGTTATGTGTACACGGATTGTCAAAAGGGTGTAACACACAAATAACTGAGTATATCAATTTAGAAAATTCAAGAAATGATAAGGGAGATGATCTAAAAGGCAAGTATTTGCATTTTACCAATACTACTACAACTACCATCACTACTACTATCACACTACTCCATTTACAGTATTGAGGGGAAATTTGAACTAAATCAGAATACGCTATGTGCATGTACATCTGTCAAAATAGCGTATCTCAAGAATTGATTCGGGTATTAAGTTTGAATTTCCAGAGAATGGTTAAAGGGGAAGATCATCTCACCAAAAGGCAATATGTGCACAACTGCTAATACTACTGTTTCTGCTACATTTACTACTGCTACTACTACTTCTATTGCCACTATTTGTAATGTTAAGAGCATTCAGATGAAAATTTAAAGAAGTATATGAACATACAGGTTATCAAAAGGACATATCAGCAATACCATAGCAATGGCTAATTGTATTAAGTTGAAACTTCAATTTGAAACGCATTATGCCCACACAGGTTGTTAAACGGACGCATCAGAAATGCTTCAGGAACGATTGATGGTATTAAGCTGAAATTTCACCGCGTGTTGAAGGGGATGCTGTAGAAAGCAAAGGTGCTATGCGCATACTGTTACTAATGATGCTACAACTACTGCTACTGCGCAAGCTAAGGGTATTAAGGTGAAATTTATAAGGAGTATTTAGCGGATGCTGAACTAAATCAAAACAAACTATAAGCATGTGGACTTTCAAAAAGGTGACTAAGCAATATCTGAAGAACTACATGTATTATTAAGTTAGACCTTCAAGGGTAAGTTGTGGGTGATTTTGAACTAGCCAGAAGGCACTATATGTATACTTTTAATACTACCACAAAATTTCGTGTAAGTAATGGCACAAATCCCAATTATACAATTCCCATAATTATACAATTGGCCCTTTATGCTTTAAAACTAAATGTTGCTGTAACTAAATCAAATGGCATTGTGTTTATGTTTGCCAGTAAGACATCTCAGCAATGTATCGAGAACGACTGGGGGTATTAAGTTGAAACTTTTGGGGCTGCTACTAGTACTACTTCTGCTCTTATAATTTAAATAGATAAAAAGATTGTAAGTGTATCCGGTTGACAAAGGGCATAGATAGAATCTTTAGGGAATGATATTAAGTTTTATTTTTCAGGTTAACCTCAGGAGTTATAAAATTAGATTAAAAATTATTGTTTGTGTCAGGATTAAAAATTGCTGAAGAAGTTTCTCCAACATACAAATAGCAACCAAACTATGGATTCTTATAAAAAAAACTGAGAAGATATAAATTATTATTTTTTTCCATGAAAAAGATTATGTCAATAAAAAACGAAGAGAAATTAATTTAAAAAACTTCACACATAACAAGTTTTTCAAAAAAAGTAAAGAGCTCCATTAAGCTAAAAATGAGCAGAAATAAAGTTAACCTTCCAAGTGTAAAACTACCACAGATCACCGTCAATAAATCAACGAAACTCAAAGCGAACAGAAATTACAATAAATAGCTGAGTCAAACTCAAAACGAGCTAAAACGAACATGAGTAGGGCTAATAAACCCCATGCCTTCTTAAGACCAGAACATATTTGCGCTTTACTGAAAAAACAAAAACAAATGACCGTGAATTCTCAGTTGAATTGACTTGCTAATATTTATTCATTCAATTTTTGATAATTTCTAATTTATGAAAGTAAAAAAAGTGAAAAAACTTATAACGTATTGTGGTTTCAGTGAAGTGCAAATTATGTTCTTGTCTTGAGAAGGGTTATCAGCCCTACTGATGTTAATGTTTTTCGTTTTGAGATTGACTCGGCTATTTATTGTAATTTCTGTCCGTTTTGAGTTTCATTTATTTATTGATGTTGATTTGTAGTAGTTTTGCACTTGGAACGTTATTTGACTTTATTTCTGCTCATTTTTGGCTTATGGAGCTCTTTACTTTTCTTTGAAAATCTTGTTTTGTGGAAAAAGTTTTTGAAATTAATTCATGGTAAAAAGGTGTCAGTTTGAAATCATGCACTTTTCTTCAACGTAGTTCAGTGCCATCTAGATTCGGTAATTTATTTAGCTTGTTTTTGTTTTAATGCATGTTTTTGATTATATTTTGGCACGCACGGGTATTCTTATAGAAAAATGGCCACTTCTGTATTATGTTTCATACGTTCAGCATTTTTCAGTAATGTAAATTTGTTTTGCATTGTATAAATAGCCCAGAAAAAGCGACCCACTGCTCTGATTCCACTTTAAACATTGCATTGTTCTCCTGGGTACATAAGTTGTGTGTATTTTGTAGTTATTTGTACCCCGATGGTCGTCCGTCGAATCCTGATTTATCTGGGGCTGTAGCTGTTGCACCCGAGGATCATGTTAAAGTGACAAAAGAGCAATATGAGCTGTACTGTGAGATCGGCTCTACTTTCCAGCTGTGTAAGATTTGTGCTGAAAACGATAAAGACGTGAGAATTGAACCCTGTGGTCATCTACTCTGTACTCCTTGTCTTACTTCTTGGCAGGTAAATACAGTCAGTTTTATCCAGCTCTTTTTTGACGCTACCAAGTGTTTCACTTTTTTATTTTAGCAGAAGAAGAAGAAGCATTGTATTACTTACTTCTTTGACGGTTTCATTTTTGAAACTATTTACTCAGGTGAAGCACCCAAAAATTTGTAGCATTTATAAAATTCATAATCTTTATCACTTCTGGAAGAACGTCTCCTGAATCTTTCTATATATTCCAGTTTTTATTTTATTTTTTAATTTCTTTCCCAATCTTTTATTTCCAATTATTATTTCTGTTATTATCAGTGTTTCTTTTATTAGTAAAGTCATTGGCTGGTAATAAGATCCTCATGTCTTGCACCAAGAGGTCAAGTGAATGCGTTGAAGCCTGTGTCTCAAGTGGCATTATTATTCCTTGTTAGATTTCTTCTTTAATTCCTTTTTTTTGTCGCAAAGATGGACATACGTATTACATTTTGAGACTTGTGGCGATACAGCTGCAATTCGTGTCATATTTATTGACTTAGTGAAAGGTACTAAAAACTGCTTTTCAGTGTCAGTGCATTAGGAATGTTTTTTTTTTTTTTTTTTCGCTAGTGAAATCTCAATAATTGAACAGTTTAGAGTTCAGAGTTTTATTCACCAAAAAATACAAAATGGAAATGCAATACTCTTATTCCCCTCGAAAGGCTCCATGGCCAGGGATACAAAGGGGATAAAAGCAACTTTCTTTGAAGGGTTAAACTAAATTTTTGGGAATATTTTTTATGGTTTTGTAATGGACACGGCTATTACTGTAATTATAGTAAGTTGTCATTGCTATCTTAATTTTTTCTGGATTTTTTACCTAAGTAAAACAAGTCGCAAAGTTGTAAAAAGGTGTAGAATATATTTGAACACGTTTCATTATATAATGGGAAATCGGAAAAACAACGAACTAAAAGTGAATAAAATCATGTTACATCCTTTTTCTTATATGTTATTTTTAATACAGTTTATGTTTATAACCTATCCATTTAAGGTCACTCTGAAGGTGTGAAGATGAAAACCAATAATAAAAAGCATAATCGTTATAATTCATGGAAGGGAGTGTTATGATTTGTTTTTTTTTGGGGTGGGGGGGGGGGGGTAAAGATCAAAGATGATGACAAGAAAGGTCTAGCAATATGTTAGCAGCTCGGTTATTGAAATTTCACCTAAATTTTTCAACGAGAGGGGGGGGGGGGATAAAATAAAATAATTCAGTCTGTAATGTTCTTCTAGAACTACCTTCGTCATCTTGATTTGGCTTAATTTGCTTCAGATCTCCTTCCGGATATTTCTAAGCGCAGAGAACCTTCTCAAATTTTTATTGTTTGTCACTAGTGCTGACACAAAGCTTTTAACTAAAAGTAATTTTTATCTGATTCAGGCATTTGCAAAGATGTTCAGACTATCAGTGCTTTGATTAGTCATTTCCAAGCAGCTTGTAACGGATCAAAACTTAACTTATTCTTCGTGAGTACAATTTGATGAGGCCTTATATATTTCAAATGATAAGGGGTATACTCAGTGGGCGAGAGTAGCCATAGAAATTAAAAAACATATGTTTGCTAACCTTTCGATAAATAGGGACACAGGTAATTTAAATATTGACCCAATTTATGATAATCTTCTAAAAAGTGAATGAACAGTCAATAAGGGAGTTAAGATCTTAAATAATCACCAGGGGACTATTAATTAACGTCATTTCCAGTTTTTTTAATTTTACCTCAGTTGCTCTGGTGTTCTCACTGAAGTAACTCTAATAGCATCTTTTTCCTACGTGGATTAGTTTGCGCCAATTGTATATTTTTTGCCGATGGTATTATTTGTTTTTAGTTTTAGTTTGGTTTTTTATCTTGTGTTTCTCTTGTGCTGAAGACGCCTTGTTTTGATACAGGCGAAATATCCGCGTTGTTTTACATTTTTTGTCTTTTCTCTCCACTGGCCGTAGTGAGATTTTTCTCTCTGTTGGTTGTTTTTTGTCATGGCTGGCCAGTTCGGCTTAAGATCTTTCATCCTAATTCTATAAATCATAAAAGATAGAGACGTTCTCAAAAACTTTTGAAGGAGGACCAGTGTCCTCCCTTTGGTCCACAAATTTATAAAAAGAGTGATAAGGAGAAAAATGCTTTAACTTGTGCTTCTAGTCTTTCTAGTCTTGTACGTTTAGTAAAATTTTCGGCTTTTTTCCCGACCCGAGGAAGATTGGAATGTTTGTCTCTCATTACAGGCAATCTAACGGTCTTATGTCAATTTTAAATTCTTGGTCAACATGCCTGAGACTCTAGGCAGGCATGCCTTTCCAAAAACTAACAAACAAATATGTGTCCAATAAGAGAGTCATGCATACTCCCACCATTTACCCATGCCCCAACCATTTAACCTTTGCCTCTCAATTAATTGGACTATCTTGTCTTGGCTTTTCTCTGTCTACAATTAGCCATGTCTTGATGCAACCTATGCAACCTGCAAAATACCTGATAGCTTCAATTCAAAATCAACGGACTCCTTTCGCATGGACTGGACTGCTTTCGCATAGTTGGTTTTCTTCGTTTAGGTCAATATTTTATTTTACAATTCAGAAGTTTGATGAAGAGGACTTTTACTTTTATTCTAAATTTTATTGATGGATGAAACCCTATGATCGCGGTTCTAAAAAAAACTTTTGGGTGGGAGTAGAGGTTTGCTATCAAATAGAATGATTCAACTATAGCTAGATAGAAATTTAATCTACTTTCAAACCATGCCTCCTTCTCGGCAATTGAATTTTTTGTTTTCAATAGCTTCAGAAATCTCAATCTTAGTAGCACCTAATTTAATTTGATGAGAGGAGGAAAACATATATAAATCTGTGTAATACTTGGACGTAATATGTTAATATCTTTCTTGCGTTATTTGTGCCTTTTGGGAAGGGGATGAACTGTAACCATGTAGCTGTATAAAGTCGTTTAGACTGAGCTGTTTAACTAAGGTTGATTTCAGATTAGATAAGCCTAACTTGAAACACTGTAATTTATATTTGGGCATTAAGAAGGACAAGGGATGGGATCTGTTGATCTCTCTCTTCTTTCCCCTTGTCCTCTGAGGATAATTGCACATCTAATCGAAAAATGCTTTTCTCTTGCTCGCTCCTATCCTCCCTTAGTAAAAATCCTACTGTAGACCAAACAAAGCATTTTTCTTAAGAAAGGATAAGCGAACTGAACAGAAACCTACCTGGTAAGGTAAAGGGGGAGGGGGGAGGGACTAAGACTCAAAACTATACGAAGCTCGAACAGGGAAATCGTTGAGTAAGTAAACTATTATCGATTCAGGCAAAGACCTTTTGTTACGAAAGGGTTAAAAGCTAAGTTTTTTGGACTAAAATTAGTAATAATTTCTATTAATGAAACCGAAAATTCACTATTTATGTCTGTTTATTATAATTTAAAAACACGGGCATTCAGGTAATAGGACCCTCTCCCTTATTCGGATGGTTGGGAGGGATCAAGCCCAAAAAGAAAAATACTTTTTTGGCATTCAGTTTAATGAGGCTATAAATACGACTATTTTATGACAGAATAAGGTATTTCTTCTGTTGCCTAGCATTAATAAGTCGAACAAATTTTTTTTTTTTCTCACAAACACACCTTTTGGGGATATGTGCGATATGTTTTTCATTGGAAAAAAGTCACAAAGGGAATAAATGACCAAGAATCTCACCAGAAGTTTGTTTATAAATTAACTAATCAATTATGCTACTGAATAAGATATAGCTGAAGCGGATGCAAAATACATTCCAGAAGCTGATACACTTTAATTATAGAGATAGAAACTGATACAGATTTTTTTTTGTCAGGAGTCCGAAGGACAGGGTTGTCCCTACTGCCGTGCTGAAATCAAAGGAACCGGCCCTGTTGTTGTTGATCCATTTCCTTCCGACAACAAAATGGGTCTGAAGTGATAATTGGTGATTTTTGTCTGTTTTTCTTCGCTAAATTATTGACTGACTGCCACTACATTTGCGCTTAGGTTTTCTTCCGTTTTAGTTTACTGCAAAGGGAGAAGAATAATACTAGTTTAGTTGTTAATGTACAGACTGTTCGAAAGAATTGTCAAATTTACTCCAATATTTCTGAATATGTGCTCTTTGTGAACTTGGCTTGTTTGTTTTCTTGTCATAGGAAACCTTATCTTTTTCTTCTTCTTTTTATAGTATTTTCAAGCGTACTTATACTTAACTTCATGGAAGAATATGGGAGGGGGCACCTTTTCTCATGGATATTGTTCTGAAAAACCTGCATCCCCCAGAAAAATATGGAAACTGCGCTCTCTAAATGCCCCTTTTTGTGCCGTTGGTCCACCCATATCCGAGCTCAATTGCATAGACATCCCAAAGAGTGTTTAGGGTTGATGAGAAATAGTAGGTTTGTCCTTGGGGATTTTCCGGGCTTCCACACCTTGAGAAATATATCTTGAAATGTACAAAAATATGGAAAAAGGACAGCTTTTCAAATCCCCCCTGTTTTTTGCCAGGATTGGAAGATGTAGTTCTAGAAATACAAGGGTTTTTAATGTCTACGTATTTTGTGGCTCGTACGCCTGCAACACGGACTGAAACTTCCGAGGCACAAAAATATATGTAGTTCGCTGCATGTCATTGGTATTCATTGGCGTGCAATCTAATAAGATTGCGCATCAAATCTGACCTGGGAATTTTGATATCCCGGTATTAGGTACTCAGTTGATTTGTTTTGATTGTGTTTTTTTGTGACTGTTATATTAGCAAACGTCATTACTCGAGGGACCCCTATCATAAATGGTGTTATGTATTACAAGTTATAAACCGTGGAGGCCAACCTTGCAATATTTAGTTATTTGCGTTATTGTTTGGTTTTATATAGGTTTCCTCACGAACAAAGGAAACGAGAAAACATTGATGTAACTTAGGTGGTTCAGACTGATGTATCCTTAGATAATTTTATTTTTGAAGTACATACCCAAGTAGATTGGCAGATCCGGGGGGAGGGTACTGCGCCGTAACCAGTTTGTTTCTTTCAACTTTCACTTTTTTTTTTAATCTGTTGTGAAAAAAAATATAATAAAGAAGCAGTAATCAAACTTCTGTCCCACCATGTTCCAAAAATGCTGGATTCGCTGCTGCCCCAATCAATAAAATATTCGTATTCTAGTTTGATTACTTTTTATTTGAGTGCTACACAAGTCCATGATACTGGTCTGCTTGCCTGGCAAGTAAAAAGACAAAAGTAAAAACTACAGCCGTCACCAATAAACTGAAAGCTTTTAACCCGCAAACCTTTCTTCACCAAGACTTTTTTGTTTATGCCATCTTATCAAACTTTACGCCTGCCCCTCATTGGTAAGAAATTCTTTAATTTTAATCTTGTTAATTTTCAACCATTTTAATCCAAAATCAAAATGCCACGTAGCATAACTTGTTAATAAAACCAGGGATCAGTATGTTCAAGTTTGCTGCAAAAATCCCCCGTTCGTATTTGAGTGTTCCTAAAAGTGAATATTTATATTTTTTAAGTAAGGTTGAGGCCTCCAAAAGAGCATTTTGAAGTTGGGTCAGGCACTCAGAGGTATTTCTAAAATTCTGAGACATGAATATGTTCCTATAGGGGGGGGGGGGTTAAGGGTATGTTTTGTTGCTGCAAATGTAACAGTTTTTTACTTACTGCAATGAAGTGTCGCAATTTTTGCATATTTTACTCTCATGAGGATTGCTTTTATGTATAGGCTAAACTATAGATTTTAAGTGCTGAACATTAATACAAATTTTGGAAAGCCACGGAAAAAAAAATGCGCAAAGAACAGATCTGTTATTCTTATTGAGAAAATAAAACGCTGAGACGAAAATTGACGTGCCAAAACTCACAGGTTTCTTCTGCGTGATTTTTAATTCTTTCCACCAAGTTCCTTTGATTTATCATATGTGAGAATATATGGATCATTGTCACTTTTTTTCTTCTTCATTTACTTCTTTTGTAGTTATTTTTTTTTGTTTTTGTAGTGTTGTATGAAGTAGCTATTAATAGTTACAAAACTTTCTTCGGGTTCGCGATACTGATCTGATTTCCGGTCTGAGTTTCTCCTTCTGTTTTCCTTTTTTGGCTTTTATCTTTTTATATGCCATTCCTTTATTATTAATTTTATGCATTTATCTATTGGGAGGAGGGAGGGAGGGTGACTCAGTGGACATTTCGAGTAAAAAAATTGAATATACGACCTTGAAGACACTTTTTTGTGTCTTCAATCCTATTCCTGCAAATATTGCGTGGTTTCCCTCCATAAGGTTTTGCCTGTTTGAATTTGTCACTATGGTTACTTTAGTATATCGACACACATTTGTACTGTTACTAAGGCTGATATTTAGCTAGCGCTAATTTGAGCCAATCAAAATTTTCATAGAATTTTCAAACCAATAAGAAAATTCTTTGAAAAATCTGATTGGCTCAAATTACTGCTAGCTAAATCAGCGTTAGTAAAATTTTATTGTGAATCGGCCATACGGGACATTTCATAAAACTTTGACCAAACTCAGAATCAAGGAGCGATACAAACTAATTTGACAGATTGTGGCCAGAAGAGGTGCGGGAGAAAATAATGGGATTACTTTTAAGACGTACGTTTGCCTTCCTTCCTATGTGAAGAATCTTTTTGCTCAATATTTATGAAGGGAGGGAATTATACTCTTAACTCTCCGAGGATGACTATAATATCCTGTTATTTCAAATGAACGAGCCCGTTGTTTGGCATTTTTCTTCCAATTTGTCACTTCCTAGTGACAAAAAAATAAGTTTTGTGCTCGCCTTAGAACTAATAGATTACTATAGATACTATAGATTACTATAGATAATAGATTACTCAGGCAGGCTTTTTACTTTTCGGGCGTGAGAAGAATTAAGGAGTTTCGTGAAAATTTTATGCCATACTGCGTTTCTATCAATGGAAGAATAACTGGCCTAATTTCTTTTGTAAATGGTTTTATAGCAAGATTAATGTAGATATTTGAGTTTCTGATGATAAAGGATTGATCAAAACAAAAAAAAGGAATTTGGTGTTTTAATGCGAAATAGGGCCATAATAGCTTGGTGTCAAATCATCTCTACTGCTTCCTACGGTATAATATGTGAGTCACATAATCTAGGTTTCATACTCTTTGTCTTATGTTCGGTTTATTGTGCTGTTCTACTATTTAAGTAATTATTTAAATATTGTATATGAAATCGTTGTTTATATCGATATTGTTGATATTGTAATCATGTAACATGTAACTCGTTTTGTATATACTGTTTCATTGTTATAGCAAGTTAAGAAATTTGTAATCTCGATTTAGTTTTTTTTCTGAATTAAACTAAAACAAAGCATATTTAACGAATCTAGTTTCAACAAGTTATAGCTTGAAGGAAAAGACTTGCGTACATTCCTTTTTTATATCGAAAAGTTTGTACACAACAAGTGTAACCATACTGTCTTTCATGTTCATTGACAGTAAAATTGAAAAAAAAGGAGAAAACTAGGAGAGCTAACCGATATGACTTGAAACATGAAAGATTTACTAATAAAACATAATTACAACTCATTTACTACCCTAGGCCACGGAGATCAGAGTTCAGTTTGTCAGGTTATCATGGTTGCAGTGCCAGGTGCAACCTAATAAAGGACGAACCACGTTCCATAGTAACAAAAAATTTAAAAACGCGTTAGAAAAAACAAAAAAAAAACAAAACTGAAAAGTAAGAAAAAATTGCCATTTCTAGCTGATTCAGGTATAACTCCTATTAAACCAAAAATGGACAAAAATAGAATCAAATAATCTACCAGGAATACAACTACCATAAATCAGTGTCAATAAATAAGTGAAACCCAAAACAAACAGAAATTAAAATAAATAATAGAGTCAAACTCAAAACGAGTAGAAATTCATATGAGTGGGGTTCTAAACCCCTATGCTTTCTAAAAGCCAGAATTTAATTTGTACTTTACTGAAAATTAAATAAAAAAAACAAGTTTTTTAGCTGAAAGTAAGGAGCAACATTAAAACTTAAAACGAACAGAAATTATTCCGTATATGAAAGAGGTTGTCCCCTCCTCAACGCCTCGCTCTTTACGCAAAAGCTTTTTATTGTTTTAAAAAATAGAGCTGTGAGAAAGATTCTAACTTTAGCGTAAAGAGCAAGGCGCTGAGGAGGGGACAGCCTCTTTCATATACGGAATAATTTCAGTTCGTTTTAAGTTTTAATGTTGCCCCTTACTTTCAGTTAAAAAAATCTTGTTTTTTTTAATTTATTTTTTGAACGTTTTTGAATTAATGGAGGTTTTGCTTTTGGCTCACTGTACATGAATAATAATAATAAAAAAAAAGTGCATATTAATTTTACTTTTATTTGGTTAAATGGCTTTCTCGAAAGTTGTTTAATTTTATTTACGAACGTTTTTATTAGTAATAAATATACGTAACTTACGAATTAACTTACGCAGCGAACTTCTATATCCATATATTTTTAATACGTATATTAGGAGGCTCGCCCCCTAGTCAATACCTCGCTCTTTACGCTAAAGTTCGAATTTTCTTCCAATTCTTTAGAAATGACCCCTTAGTCACAATGGCCGTTAATTAGAATAAATAGCTCTTATGAAAGTACAAAAAAAATTTGGCTTCTTTGGAAAAAATATAAAAAAAAGCTGAGAAAGATATAAAATGGTGGACTCCCCCAGGAACTACCTACCAAAAGACAGTGGGTCTTCATAAGAAATCTCCCGAAAGTTAAAAACCCCTGAAATGGCATAAAAAACACACACACACTTTAAACTGAGACAATAACAACAATACGAAGAACAAATCTTTGAAATATAGGAAAATAATCGTTTAAAAAATTAACTTTAAAAGAAATCGCCTTGTTTCCAAGTACTGTTTGGTTTTGAAGTGTATCTTGAAATGCTTGCGTATCAGAAAACAACTTTGGAGAAACGCTAAATTGATATCCCTATTAAACTCAAATGTTGAACTCGCAAATTTGATTGGTTACGACATGTGCTAAAGAAGGTTGCAGACATCTCCTGTTTATTCTATAATGGAATCCGCCTTCTTTCCAAGCACTGTTTCGTTCAGAAGCAAATCTTGTAAATAGGTTGGCCCACGGTTCAACCTGTTCGTATATTTCTGCAGACGTTTCTAATTCTATGAGAGTGTCACTGGAACATTTTTGAGTTCGACCTAGTTTTGTATTTTCTGTTGTGAGTGAGGTATAAAAACTACAAAAATGATGATATTTTTAAAATGTTTTTCCCTCTGTGAATAATGGTAAGTCCGTTATTTTGGAAAATAATGGTGTCACAATGAACTGAAAAACATATTATGGCATGTTATTTTGTTTGTGGACGATGTGTCTCCCAGATATATATTGCCTGTCCAGCGGGGAGAGGGGGAGGGCATAAAACAAGGTTAAAAGGATTGCCTCTCAGGAACACATATGTTTACATGACAAAGTGTTTGAGAAAATATCACAATATCGCACTATGCCACATAGATAAAGGAAAAATGACGCTTAGCAAAAAATGCGATAGAAAAGGCTACACTATACCGGGAAAGCTAAAGAACACCACGAAATGCGATGAGAAAGGCCATATCCCTTGTCTTAGAAATAGTCTACACTATGTCGTGAGAAGGGTCCTATGCAATTTTGCAGTATTTCCCATACCTCTTGTCGCAGGATACCCTATATCTTCCCATACTATGCCGTGAGGTGTCTCCTATGCCCCAATGCAATGTCATGAGGTGTTTCCCATGCCCCTTTGTAATGTCGTCATATTCCCCCTATTTCTTGTCGCAGTATGCTCCATATCTTCCCATACTATGTCATGAGGTGTCTCCTATGCCCCAATGCAATGTCATGAGGTGTTTCCCATGCCCCAATGCAATGTCGTGAGGTGTCTCCTATACCCTAATGCAATGTCGTGAGGTATCTCCCATGCCCCTTTGCAATGTCGTCATATTCCCCTATTTCTTGTCGCAGTATGCTCCATATCTTCCCATACTATGTCGTGAGGTGTCTCCTATGCCCCAATGCGATGTCGTGAGGTATCTCCTATCCCTTGTCGTGTGAAGTGACCAAGCAAAAAGGAATTGCAGGCTCTGAATAGGGATTTGTCGTGCAAAGTATTGTGACGAGTTCTACTTATTTCTTTTCATGGGGAGAATTTTCCGGAGGTGAACTTTCCGGGGAATTTTTTACACTGGGGGGATGCGGTAGAATTCCTATACGAAATTCTTTTTATTTGTCTTATTTTCTTTTTGCTTGTGAAGATGTTCTGGGGGAAATGTTCAGCGGGTTTGGAACTGTTTGGGGAATTTTTCCGCTGGATGAATTCTCCATGGGAGAATTTTCTGCTCGAGAATTTCTCCATGGGGGAATTTTCCGCGGAAGCAACTTCCCACCGGGGAGAGGGGATTTCCGGGACATTTCGTTCTGATTCGTATTGCACATACCTGTTGTGTTTGTCTTGTTGGTACAAGAGCGAAAGGTTCTATTTGTTTGCATTGCTCCACTTCTCCTTGTCATGCCGTGGCTTATGTATAAATTATTATTTCCACACATCAAAGTTTGGTAATGAATCCTCTAGTCCCTGAGAGTCCATCCTCAAACGAATGGAACCCCGTCCGAAATAAAGTTGTGTTTGTGTTACAAGGTAAATAAATAAAATTTCATCCAAAATTCTACAAGGACAGTTATGCCTTACTTACTTCTGAATCTTTTTGTCTATTCCTTTGATCGGTTACAATAACGAGCCTTTGATAATGAGCCTAAGAAGTTTTCTACGTTCTGCTTTTCTATCAAGTCTTTTCCGCCGGTCTTCTTCAGTCTCTTTTTTAAGTCTCTTTTTATAAGCTTCGCTCAATTTAGCCAAACGGGCAATCCTTTGTTCTTCTGTCTCATTTTTTCTTTTTTCCCTCATTTTTCTAAGATGTGCCAGTCTCTGTTCTTCAGTTGGCAAACGTTTTTGCAAACGTTGCCTTATCTGTTCAGTTGTCTTTTGGGTTCCCGAAAGTATTTTTTCTTCAGTCGCATTATTTCGCTTTTGTGACATATACTGACGATGTCTTTCAAGCTGTGCAAGTCTCTGTGCACTTTTTATCTGCTTTCTATAATTTTTAAGATTTTCTTTACGTTTTTGCTTTACTTCTTTCGTCTTTTGTTCTTTCCTTTTCGCCATCTTAGGCTGTTTTGGTCTTTGAACATCATCGTATTTTTCTTCTTCCTGCTTTCTCTTTCTACTAACATGACTGAGGGGAAGAAACATCTGACGATCTTTTTCAAGCTCACTACTGCACTTTGTGTCCTTCAACAGCGATTGTTTAGTTTCCTTTGTAGCTACGTCTACTTGCACTTTTTTGGCTCTAACTTCGAATTTGTTTTGGTTTGCTACAAATTTCGAATCCCCATAATATTTAAGGATGATTATTTCTTCATCGCTTTCTTCAGTTTCCCTTGCTCGTTTAGGAAACCCTTTACTATTTTCAGCTTTTATCCTTTTCCATGGTTGTTCTGACATGTTTTTCTGCCGTTTTCTGTTAGCTACTATTGCCTCTGATTTTTCCGATACTTTCTTTTTATTTGCTCCTTTGGCTTTGACATGAGTTTCGTTCCCTAGTAGTTTAATCACATTAGATCCACGCATCTTTTCATTTTTCCAGCGCAGTTCAATAGTACTTTTTTTTAGTGACATTTTTTTAGCTTCATTACCAGACATTTTAACACAATATGTCATATCTCGTACCTATGGTTAGTTAAAAGCGAACGGTGAATGTGCCAGAACTTTCTTTTTGATGGAGAACATGAATACATGGTGGCTATTCAGTACTATTCAGCTTCCGAGAGATATTTTTACTGTAATTTTTTTTGCGATTTCTGAGATTCAATTAATAGCATGTTATATGCAGAAATAAACTTAAAACAATGCTTTGTTTATTCCCATGACAAGCTATAATTTGCAGAGCAATATGTCGCGTGCATAGCCCGTAGATTTGTTAAGGTTGAAATGTTTACTATCGTCATAAGTGGAAATTTATGATTCTAACGCTCAGAATCTCTGAGTCTAACCAATCTGTGACTTTCAACATAGACCTAAGAGATTCTGGCAATAAAATTAAGATTAACAAGTTTCTCTGGCTTAGAAAAACGTCCAGTAATCATCATCTGACTAGGACTGATAAAATTTAACTTAGATATTCTTAAACAGGTAAGAGTCGATGCAAGGGATTTTTCCAATTATATTAGCCACGTCATAGACACATAGTACCTTTAATCTTTTATTAAATTACCAAATCTACAGGAAGCTTCTAGGCTGCTGAGTTTATGCAGCCAACAGGTAATTTTAGTACTACCTTCCAGCCAAACTCAATTCAGCTTTCTCAGATTCAATCTCCTGATTCACATTTACCCTCAGTCCAGCCATCAAAAGAGCCTTGTAGAGAACCAACACAATCATGCCTAGCCCCTATTCAAAAATGGAAGCCTGTCCAATTCTGTGCTTGATTGTTACTACTATTACAACCTTGTTCATCATAGTTTCCGCTAATGGAAATAACCAATTTGAAAAGATATGTTCAATTGTCATTGTCATTGTTATTCACTGAAGTAACCAATTTGGAATAATTGGAGCAGTGAAAAAAAAAAAATTAGGAAAGCTTGGTTTATGGAGAATAGAAAACAGAAACATTCATGCTCTGGTCAATAAATCAACTCTCTCTGGGGGTGAACCAAGTGCAGATCCAAAAACTATAGCTAATGCAAAACAAATTCCGATATTTGATTCCTTTAGTCAACAAATCGGAAATATGGATTTTAAAGTCAATATTCCCATCAAGTTTGGGGGGGGGGGTTCCACGGGTAGGTATTTTCTAGGAGGGGGGTATTTTCCGTGAGGTGTTATTTTCCGCGGGGTATTTTCCTTAAGGGATGTTTTTTGCGGGGGTGGGAGGGGGGTGTAAACGGCGGCTCTCACCGTCTACATACTGTAATTTTTTTTACCACTTTGCTTAATTTGTTGTTTTCATTTTGTGGTATTTTCTACGCTCGTAGTTGTTAATCGTTTGGTTTGAAAAAGGGTAATTACCTGCTTCGGTGGAGCCGACACAAAAGCTACTTCCTCTTTGTGTTTGGGAACTTTTGGTTTGATTTTATTTCTTACGTAGATGTATCAGGCCTTTCCTGAACGATGAGTAATAAAAATCTGTGCTGAAAATATCGGAACTTTGAGAATTTAGATAACAAAAAAATCACTTTTAGTTGCGCCTTCTTTAAATTAATTAAAAATATTCTTTCGAAAAACAATTTTTCAAATAAAAATAAAGAGCCATATTAAACCAAAGATTAGCATAAATAGATTCCTATAATAATTCAAACCCAAACTGATGAGAAACTACGGTACTGTTTCGCTTAATGGTACACAGCGGCTGTAGACAGTCGAATGAATGCCGTGATGGAGACCCGTAAGCGGGTAATTGTTATCTAAATTAATTAAAAAAAACTTTAAGAAAAATAAGTTTTTCAAAGAAAAGTAAAGGCCATTTTAAACTTAAGCTCAGCAGAAACAAATACCTTCTAAAATTCAAACTTAAAACGACCAGAAATTACTATTAAAGAATGAAACCCAAAACGAACAGAAATTAAATGAACAATCATAGCAAAAACATACAACAAGTAATAATATAAATGATTAAATAGATCTTAAAGCGAGTAATGTTTAGATTGAATATAAAAATCAAGCTTAAAACGAAAACAATTTCCTATTGAAGTATAAATGAAACTTAAAACGAACAGAAATTGAATAAACAATCAATGCAAACAAACATACAATAGATATTAATGTAAATTAATAAATAAATCTTAATACGAGTGAAACTTAAATTGAATATGCAAATCAAGATCTAAACGAACAAAAATCACTGCAAACAAGAGTTTGAGTATCACCTCCTTCTCTCACTGTAAAAGTCTAAAGCCTAGTGCGTCATTGGCGCTTTACTGAAAACCAATTTTATGACAAATATTTTCTTTTGTACGTAATATTGAAAATAAACATTAAAATTATAGTAACATTTTGAACTAATGAGCTTTCAGCAATTAATATCATTATACATCAAATATTCAGTTTAATTTATTAGCTCTTTTTAAAGTTGTTAAAGACGAATATAGTATCACTACAAACAAGCGTTTGAATGCTGCCTCCTTTCTTAACTGTAAAAAAAAGCCTACTGCGTCATTGGCGCTTAACTGAAAACGAATTATATTACAAATATTTTCTTTTCCAGTTCTTACAGCATTGAAAATAAAATTACAGTGAAAAAAATTCTTGAACTCATGGATCTTTCAACAATTAATATCATTATACATCAAATATTCAATTTGATGTTGTTTGTACTTTCCAAGACTGGTCAAGACTCATCTATATTTTCTTTCGTTTTAAGCTTGATATTCATATTCAATCTAAGCATTACTCGCTTTAAGATCTATTTATTCATTTATATTATTACTTGTTGTATGTTTTTGCTATGATTGTTTATTTAATTTCTGTTCGTTTTGGGTTTCATTTATTCTTTAATAGTAATTTCTGATCGTTTTGAGTTTGAATTTTAAAAGGTATTTGTATCTGCTGAGCTTCAGTTTAAAATGGCCTTTACTTTTCTTTGAAAAACTTATTTTCCGGAATTTTTTTTTTTTATTATTAATTTTTGTTCATTTTTGATTGCAAAAAGTTTCAAGTTTTAAAAAATCCTTATTTCAAAATCAAACTTAAAAAAAAAATCAAATATTCATCAAAGTATCAAAACTGGTATCAAAGTAACAATATCAAAGTGAAAAAATGGGTTTGTAGCAACCTCGGAGTTTTTATTATCTGATGTTTGAACTATTTTGTAACAAAATGGCTATCTCAAAATTTTTATCGGATGTGCGTGGGGAAAAAGGGCGTGGGGGGTTTCTAATTAACCTTCGGTCTCTTTTGACGCTTTAAAAGTGAACTAGAACTTTCTATTTTCAATCAAATGAGCCCTCTCTGAAGTTTATACGAGTATCCCTTCTATAAGAACCATATATATCCCCAGAGTATAACTTACAACGCCTGTCCCTGGGACCTGGGGGGTTGCGTCGACCCCGGAGTTTTAATAGCTTTTGACCTTAAAAAGGACACTAGAACTCTCGATTTCCAATCGAATGGGCTTCCTTTGAAGTTTCTACGACGACCCCTTCCATATGAAGTGCCTCTGGGGAAAAAAAATTATTAAGTAATGAATAATAAAACATGGAGCCGTATTGCCTTTGCTATAGGCAGCGCTATAGCGTTGCCTCTGATCTATAGGATATCGCAGTACATGCCAATGAGCTAGAACCCACGCAAGAAGTGAAGTTTGGTTAATGCTAATGAAATAAAACAAAATAGGATGAAAATATAATTTTTTAGAAACAAATTTCGGCTGTATATTTGAACATTAGGGGTGGGGGGGTAAAGCATAGCATATATTAAATACACAACCTAACCTAGGTACCTTTTCCCCCCTAAACCCCAAAAAACAAAAGTTTAAATATTATAAACGCAGTGACAAACCACGGTCTGCAATCCAATTCTCTTTTGAAAGAAACCCGTTTGACTAGTTTCTTAAGTATATTCCCTATATAATATAACGCATGGGTTCCATCTAATTGACAATTACCGACATCGCTTATATGCCCTTTCGAAAACCTGCGTGCAAATAATATTTTTGTTTAGTTAAAACATCCTCTAAACGTTCCTTAAAAGTTTCACTTTAATACTCTTAGCGTTATTAGCTACAGTAATCGTAGTAGTAATATTAGTAGCATGTACATGGAGCCCTCTGGCTATTTTGAAGTCCCCCACCCACAACTTATCCTGAAAGGTCTAACTTATTAATGGAAGCTGTTATTGAGATATTTCCGTGTAACCCTTTTGAGAATGTGTATAATCATAGTCAATTTGATTCAGTCCAATATTCGCCGAAATATTCCTTGACAGCTTCACCCTAATACTCTTAGCTTGCGTATTAACAGTAGTAGAATTAGTAGCAGTATGCACATAGCACCTTTTATTTTTTTGAACACACCAAACCGTCCCTAGGATATTGCTGATACTCCTTTTGGCAACCTTTATACAGATGGCGTGATGTGATTCAGTTCACCTTCCGCCCTCAATATTCCCTGAAAATTCCACCTTTACACCGTTCATTACCGTTAGGTACAGCTGTAATGGTAGTCCCAGTAATAGTATTAGTAGTAGTATTAATAGTAATAGCACTACTGCTAGTTGCAGCAGTAGTATTAACATATTGCCTTTTGGTCAGCTGAAGATTCCTCTCATCAAGCTCTAGAAGTTTCAACTTAATACAATTAGCTGTTGCTATCCCATTGTCGATATATCCTTTTGATAACCTATATGTTCATGTAGTTGCTTAATTTTCATCTTAATACTTTTAGCATACAAGTGGTTGCAATAGAAGTAGCAATCGAACTAGTAGTAGTAGTAGTTGTTTTAGTAGCAGTAGTAGTAAATGTAATTAAAATAGTAATAGTATTAGCAGTAGCGTGCACAGGGCCAGATTTAAAGCTTTGACGCTTAAGAACCAAGCGTTTTTGCCGCTCCGTTTTTGCAAGATTTAGCACTCTCTGAAAGCTCCAATTTAATACACAAATCCCTTTTTGAGATACGCCATTTTGAAAATCTGCATGCACATAGTGTCTTTTGATTTAGTTCAAGCTCCTCCTCCAATATCCCATTCTGTCAAATTTTCAACTTGATTAGCGTAGCCTTAATATTGCTAGTTTAATAGTAGCAGAGGTCGTAGTAGGAGCAGTAGTAGTAATAATAGTGTTGAATTAGTAGTAGTAGCAACAGTATTAATAGCAGTAGTAGCAGGTAGATGCCCCAGAAGTTTCATCTTGATACGCTAAGCTGTTCCAAAAAAAATTGCTGATACACCTGTATCAGCAATCTGTATGTTATTGCAAGTTACCAATTGTTAAAATTTAAGGTTTTTATAGAAGGGATGATTGTAAAAACTTTGAAGGAGGCTCATTCAATTGGAAATTGAAAGTTCAAGTTCAATTTCAAATAATCAAAGGTAATCACTGGACAATCAGCGTTTCCCTCTTAACCGATATCCCCCCCCCCCCAAATACATCCGATCAAAATAAAAATAAACATTTTGTTCAAAATAGTCTGAAGATCAAATAACCATGCCTCTGGGGTTAGCAACCCCACCAGCAGCATCTGGGGCAAGGACTGTAAATTAAGCTAGTTGCTCATTGCTAACACATGAGGTTTTTGTAGAAAAAATTTTCTATGAGCTTTGGGGGGGGGCTTATTCGATTGGAAATCAAAATTTCCAGTGCACTTTTTCAGAGTTAAGTAATCAGAGGGCTTCCACCCCACCCTATTTTTCCCCCAAATAAATCCGATCTAAATTTTGAAACGGTCATTTTATGGCCGTCGTTCAGAGGTTAAATAACTATACCATAGTTAAATAACTATGGTTCATAACCCTATAGTGTTTAACCCAATGTACGGGGGTTGAGTTGCACGAGGGTTCAGTTACGCGAGGGTTCAGTTGCACGGTGGTTCAGTTGCACGGTGGTTCAGTTGCACGGTGGTTCAGTTGTACAGTGGTTCAGTTGCACAGGGGTTCAGTTACACGAGGGTTTAGTTACATGGGGGTTCAGTTAAATGGGGTTGAGTTGCCCGGTGGTTCAGTTACACGAGGGATCAGTTGCACGGGGGTTTGGTTATACGGGGGTTAAGTTGCACGGTGGTTCAGTTACGCGGTGGTTCAGTTACAGGGGTTCAGTTGCTTGGGATTCAGTTACACGGTTGTTCGGTTACGCGCACATCCTTCCTAATAACCAATACTATATGTAAACATTGGGTAAAGCTCATAACTTTCAGCCCCCCCCCCCCCTCAGGGACTTTAGGGGATTAAGTTATCCTGAAAGGCATATGTATTATATTTTCGGCCATGCTGAACAAAATGGCAATCTCAAAATTTTTATCGCGTGACTTTGGGAAAAAAATGAGCGTGGGAGGGGGCCTAGTTGCCCTCCAGTTTTTTGGTCACTTAAAAAGGGCACTAGAACTTTTAATTTCCGTTTGAATGAGCCCTCCCACAATATTCTAGGACCACTGGATCGATACGATCACCCCTGGGGAAAAAAATGAGCCCTCCCATGATATTCTTGGACCACTGGGTCGATACTATCACCCCTGGGGAAAAAAACAAAAAAAATTAACACGCATCTGTCATCTTTCTTCTGGCAAAAAATACAAAATTCCACATTTTTGCAGATAGGAGTTTGAAACCTTTACAGTAGGGTTCTCTGATACGCTGAATCTTATGGTGCGATTTTCATTTAGGTTCTATAGCTTTTCGGGGGTCTTTCCTGTTTTTTCGAAAATCCGCCAAATTTTCTCAGGCGCGTAACTTTTGATGGGTAGAACTAAACTTGATGAAACTTTTATATTTGAAATCATTATTAAAAGCTGATTCTTTAGATGTATACATTGGTATAAAAATCCCGTTTTTTTTTAGCTTCGGTTACTATTGAGCCGGGTCGCTCCTTACTTACAGTTCGTTACCACGAACTGTTTGAAAATTCAAATGAATTTAGTGAAAAAAATGTGCATTGTCAGTTTAATATTCATTTACATATGCTGATATATATTCCTTAAAATCTTAATTAATTTTTGATTTCTTAAAGTTATAGAAATGAAAACATTAAAAAAAATTTCAGTAAAGTACAAATTATATAATGAAAATCACACCATCAGATTCAGCGTATCAGAGAACCCTACTGTAGAGGTGTCAAGCTCCTATCTGCAAAAATGTGGAATTTTGTTTTTTTTTTTGCCAGAAGAAAGATCACAGATGCGTGTTAATTTTTTTTGTTTTTTTCCCCAGGGGTGATAGTATCGACCCAGTGGTCCTAGAATATCATGGGAGGGCTCATTCGAACGGAAATTAAAAGAAATTAAAAAAAGCCAAGTTTTTCAACTGAAAGTAAGGAACAACATCAAAACTTAAAACGAACACAAATTATTACGTATATGATTGTAATACGCATTAAAATACTATATATATTAAAAATATATGAATATAGAAGTTCGTTACGTAAGTTAATTCGTAAGTTACGTACATTTATTACTAATAAAAACGTTCGTTAATAAAATTAAACAACTTTCGAGACAGCCATTTAACCAAATAAAAGTAAAATGAATATGCAAATTTTGTTTTAATTATTCATATACGGCGAGCCAAAATAAAAACATGCATTTATTCAAAAACGTTCAAAAATTAAATAAAAAAAAACAAGTTTTTTTAACTGAAAGTAAGGAGCGACATTAAAACTTAAAACGAGTAGAAGTTATTCCGTATATGAAAGGGGCTGTCCCCTCCTCAACGCCTCGCTCTTTACGCTAAAGTTTGTTATGGTTTAAAAAAAAGTTGTGAGAAAGATTCTAACTTTAGCGTAACGAGTAAGGCATTGAGGAGGGGACAGCCTCTTTCATATACAGAATAATTTCTGTTCGTTTTAAGTTTTAATGTCGCTCCTTACTTTCAGTTAAAAAAACTTGTTTTTTTTTTATTTAATTCTAAGCAAAGCACTATGCCGCTGACGAGCAATAAGGAACCTAAAAAAAATGCCCATAAGTTTATGCGATAAGGTTATTTTTACATATATGGCTTTATTACCTAAAACCCTTACATACCGATCAGAAGTACCGCACTAGCACCGCCTAAGTAAAGAGCAATATGGCTTCAATATATTTTTTTTCTCTCGTAGGTCACTTTGTATGGAAGAAGTTCTAGTTCTTACTTTAAGAGTCAAAAGTGATTGGAGGGCAACCAGAGCCTCCTATCACACTCTGTTTTGCTGCCTCTCCCCAAAAGACATCAACATTATTAGATCCTCATTTCGTTTCAAATAGCCGAAAGACCCAGTAATTGGACCAGTAAAGTTATGCATTCTTCCCGTTGTTTTCATACAGGGTTTGTTGTTCGAAAAGGGGGTCATGTTTAAACCTGTGTCTCCAAAAAAGATAAGAAATTTAGGTTGGAAATGTAAGGAGGTCTTAGAAGGGATATTGAATCAGTTCAAAACAATCCACGTGCATGCAGGTTGTCAAAAGGATGCATCAGTAATATCCGGAAAGGCTTAGGGTATTAAGTTTGGTTAAGGTTATTAAGGTCTTAGAAAAGATTTTTTCAATCTCAAATATGCGGCTTTAATCAAATGAAATAGAATTGCACAAAAAGAAAATGACGCAACAGCTCCAGAATTCTAATTTGTCTTCAGCATTCTGAAGCTGTTGCTCTTGGTTTGACCAGTATCACAAAATTTTTGGACAAATCGTCGACTAGGTGGTCTGCTCTTTTTCTCTTTAGTCCACACTTCGTCTGAAGACTAGCACACAGCGTAACACCGGCTTTTCTATTGTGCTTTTCAGTTTTGATCCCCTTTAGAAAACTTAAAGTTCTTTTGACAGTAGCATTAGAAAAGGGTAAGCAAAATAAAACCAGACATCTTGCAAAATGCTTTCAAACTTCTTGCGTCCCTTCGGCGTTCTAATACTTGATACATATTTCCAGAACAAAACTGGGCTAACAGATTTAATAGTCATTTTGACTGGAGGGAAAACTAAAGCCAACCCTTGCAACTCTCCCTCAATGTTTACTTTGTTCTACGAAGATGGTCCAAAAGATACAAAAAAAGGCTGTAAGATTTTTTCTTGCCCTGAAATCTGACAAGACACTGAACAAGTCATGTTTGAACCTGTGTTTCCAAAAATGATAAGAATTTTAGGGTGAAAATTTTAAAAAAGTGGGAAGGGATGTTGAACTAAGTTAAAACAGGCTATGCATGCAGGTTGTCAAAAGGGTGCACCAGCAATATCTCAGGAACGCCTTTGGGTATTAAGCTGTGTTAAGGTTACGGTTTAGAAGGTCTGAGGTTTTATTCAATCTCAAATATGCGGCTGAAGTTAAATGAAAAAGAATTTCACAATTGTAAGTGATACATCAAACTCTGAACCACATGTGGCACCTTATTTTGCAAGCCGGGCTGCCTGCTCATCGCGCTTAATCTGAACATGCGCTGGAACCCCAGTAAGCACAAAAATATACCTATACTGTTCTAACTGGTGTGCCATATCTTCAACATGCAAAACTAACTTTCTTGGATGCAAACGTCCTACCATCAAATGTTTAAGCACTGAAAGTGAATCGGTACAAATTAAAAAAGGACCAGCTGGCAAAGAAAATCAACTGCAGGGCCTTAAGCTTAACTCAATGGAAACAATAGAGAGTTTTTTTTTTGAAATTTAAAAACACTAATTTATCTCTGACTTAGGGATCACCACGGCACACACAGCCCCGATCCAGAGCCGTCAGTATATAGTCTAGTGTGTCCAGACTATTGATTTGACCACTTAAGCCACTTTTGGCGATCTAAATTCGAGATCTTCACAAATTGGCGTAATCCTGAATTTTGCTTTCCTGGACTATCATCAAATGCATTCTCACTATGAAAGGTGATATCAGTTTCCAGCACATTTTTAACCACTCTGTAATATGATTTGGCTGTACAAGGTGGGAACCTAATGCCTGGGTTATATGTTTTCATAATTTCTTCTTCGATCAAACTTGTGTCAACTTGGAACTGAGAAAAAAATTCTGAGCTTCAAGTCTTTTTCATTTTGTGTCTAAAGTCAACAAGCCTAATTAGAAATAAGTATCAGGGAATGGTGTGAGTTTATGGCACTCAAAACTCGTCTCAGTATCCCATGGAGGGTATTATTTAGTTTCTGCGGTACCCTTTTAGATGCTTCTCTACATAGAGAACTTTGCAACAATTCAGTATGGGGATAATCTCTTACCAAGACATATGGCATTCATAAGGTCAGCCCTGCTTTTTAGGCATCCCACAAAGTAATCAACATGGTAATTACATGAGGCCTCTCATCAAGTATGTGTCCTAGGTAGCAGTATTTCTCTGCTCTCTGAATTCATGTCTCGTCTAGTGACAGTTGGAGGTTAAATGACTCTTTCTCCCGGGAGAATAGTGCTGCACCAGAATTTTGGGGTGAAAATCCATATTGTTTGGTGAAGCCCACATAGTCTATAAACTGCAAACAACAATGGGCTTAAAACACCTTGTGGAAGTACTACATTGGGTTTCCACCTTGATCCTGAGTTACTACTGTTAGTATTTACTTCCACTTCCCTCTTTATCAAATAACCACAAAACCAATTTACAATATTTTTCTAAATGTTGAGTTCATTTAATTTACTTAACAAACTTGTAATGTCAAGCCTATCAAATGCAGCCTTCGCATCCAGAAATGCTACCAGTGTTTTTTTTCCTTGTTTGAGTCCCAATTTTATTTGGCGCTCGAGTCTGAATAGTCTGTCAGTATCGCTTCTATGGGGCAAAAATCAAAATTGCTCCCCGTTTACTTTCCTCTGAATTTCAAACATAGTATTAATTTTTATAATATGTTCCATCAACTTACGCAGGCATGGTGTTAAAGCAATGGACCTAAAAGAAGATGGGAGCTTTGAGTCTTTGTCTGCCTCGAGCAGGGGTACAAATGTAGATTTTTTTTTTTATTATATGGGGCACTGATGAAGTTTCTAGGGACTTATTCAAAAGATCAGTTGCCATGCCTGCCAGCTTGATGTCCATTTTTATACAAGAAAATAGTTTCTCAAAGAAACAAACAGGATCCTTAGATAAGCGTCAGTAGACCTTAAAGATAAGACTTGCATGATATTATTCTTTTACTATAAAACACAAAGTGATTGAGTTTATAAATTAATCCAACGTGCTTGCCATCATACGAGCAACATATTAGCTCACGTGCTATACTCTTCTTTTTTTTTACCAAACTACTGCATTGGTTAGTACTAGGCTATTGCACCTATAAATAGCACTAGTCTATTACGTTACCACTGTATACCCTAGCATCAATGCTGGATCCAGGGGGGTGCCCTGCTCTCCGATAATTGGTCTTTTTCAGAAAGTGAGGAATTCACTTGATGATTTTCTGGTGTCGGTTGGTCAGCGCTGGGCTGTGTTATAGAAACAGATTGGCTAGCGCCCTACAAACTATACTTTTCTAGTACATCTCTTGGCCTTCTGCAACAGCCTGAGTTCCCTTCATGAGCAGACTCTTCCCTTCTTTTTCTTCTTCCCGTAAAAACTTGGAAATTCTGTCAGGGTTGGCTTACTGAAACTGTTTTTGCAAACTTCTCCTCTATTAGATTGGTCCAGGAAGATTTTGTTCCAGAGATAGCAGTTTTCCTAATTATAACCCCAGTTTGTCTTATCTTTATTTTATTTTCTTGATTTGGATACCTTTGGAATTTATTCCTTGTTTTTTTTTTAATCATTAGCCCCTTCTTTAGTGTGGTTTCACATAGCCAAAAATATTTTTTGTTGTATCTGTCGTACATGTTGTTACTAGCTCTGCCATATCATTCACTGAAATTTCTGATTCATTAGGGCGTAAACGCTACAAACGATCAGCTTCATTTCGCCAAGCTAGTCAAAGTTCTTCTTTAAATTGTCAGTCTTTAATCTCTTGTCCCTGTGGGGAAGAGCTGCTGGAAGCAATACTATTAAGGACAATTTGTACTGGGTGATGGTGAAATAAAAGAATATCAGGGATACAAATGTCATAGTCCATTAAAAGTTCTGCAGGTGCTAAGGCAAGGTCAATTGTTGGGGGATTGCCAGTCCTTGGATCAAGCCTTGTTCCTAGGTCCATAGGGATAAGAAGGTGAATATTGGATGTGAGATCTGTTATAAGATCAGCAAGATCGCTGGAACGGTGGCCTTGGGTGGAAAGTGGATCCCACATGTGGTTATGGAGATTAAAATCCCCATCTATTATCTTCTGCATTTCACGACTTCTAACACTTTTTTTACATTACTGAATATCAAAATCACTTGTAAATCTGCTAAGATAATTCACCAAACTTATCCACATGTCATCTAGGCTCCTGACCTTAATAAAGCCCGCATCATTTGGACCAGGTACCTTTGGGTTTCCATATATGGCAAGCCATTCTTCACAAGTGTCGGAATTCCTCCCCCTCTCGTCTGCTCTCAGTCCATTCTCACAGTGTCAGAATTTTTTATTGTTGGGGTAGTTTTGTCGTTGGTCAGGAAAATTTACTGCTGGAGAACTCAAGGTCGGGGGAAAATTACATTTTGAGCCCTTAAAGAGGCTAAAAGGGCTCAAAACAGCCCATAGTAACCAAAAGTTTAAAAATGTGTGTCTAATAAAACTGTGTAGTGAGAAAAAAAAATGACATTTGTTGCTGATCGACCAAACTGAAAAATTTATTTAAAAAAAGAGTGAAAAACAGAAAAAGACAAGGAATGAGGGCACTGGAAGAAATATTGGGGGGTGCCAGGGTCCCTTCCCCCAGGATCCGCCACTGGGAAAACTACATCTGGTTTTTGTCTAAGGGTACAATTATTCCCTCTTATTTAATGATAGAGATTTATGTTCGTCTTATACTTGAATTAGTATTTGACTACTGCTCATCTTAGGTTCAATGTAGCTCTTTACTTTCCTTTGAAAAATCTTCTGTGGGAACAGTTTTTTTAAACTTAATTTATGCCATTATTTAGGTCACATAGAATTTTTATTGGTTATATAAAGAAATATTTGTAAAATCTTTTTCGGTTTTTCTCCTTAAGAATCAAGATTTTGGGTTCGCTATTGGACAAATTTTTGTAACAAATTGTAATAATAGTTTCACTATAAATTTTCGGATGGATGGTGTTGGAGATTTGGAGGGGGCCAGCAGTAACACTAAGCCTTCCACTGCACTCTCTATGTAAGATAAAATATACTGATCACGACTTATAGGAATTTTCTTGTCACTTAAAGAAAACCATCCTAGAGAAACCCAATACTTTGAATCTTCTTGAGACGATATTATTCAATTCCCACCTAATGCTGCCACACTCGGTGCTAGGATGGGGATGGGAAATCCCGCAGTTGAAACCCAAATAGTTAACGTTAATTTCCGTTCCTTTTAAGTTGAACTTGATTATTTATTGTAATTAAATAAAAACAGATTTTCAATTGAAAATAAGGAACAACATTAAAACATAAGACGAACAGACATTATTACGTATATTAGAGGGGTTACCCCCTCTTCAACACCTCGCTCTTTTCGCTAAAGTGTTTTTAGTACTTTTAAAAAAGCTTCTAATTGTTCTAATTAAACGACCCTTGTGTTTCAGGAGTCGTTCTTGAAGAATTGGGACAAAGCCCAAACTTTAGCGTAAAAAGTGCGGTGATGGGGAGGGGGCAACCCATTCAGATACGTAATAATTTCTGTTTGTTTTAAGTTTTAATGTTGCTCCTTACTTTCAGTTGAAAAAAAGTTGTTTTTTTATTTAATTTCTGATCGTTTTTTTAAATAGTGCCAGGAAATCTGTCTTTACTTCCACGCAAATATCCCTCGTCCCCAGGGATATATCCTCTAGACAATTCAATCCTGTTGAAAATTTATCCCGATAATTATCCTTAACATCTCCACGCGTTAAATTGAGTAGGTGAAGAGAAAGTAGGTGAAATTCTTCATAAGAAGAATTTCGTCTAGTAATTCTGGCAATTTCCCCAGAAAAATTCTCCCCCTTGAAAGGAAACTTTCCTCCCCATGCAAAATTCTCCCTTTGGAAAATCCCCTCAGGAAATTTGCCCCCCTTCTTTCAACCGAAAATTGTATGCATACTTCCCAATAACAAATACTATAAATAAATATGGACAAATTTGTTAAGTTAGACCTTTCCCCAGGAGCTCTAGGGGGTCATGTAATCTCCAAAGACATACTTATACGGCTTTTCAACCATGCTGAACAAAATGGCTATCTCAAAATTTTGATCGGACGATTTTGAGAAAAAGGGGGAAGGGGACATAGTTGCCCTCCAATGTTTTTGGTCAATTAAAAAGGACTCTTAATAAAAAAGGCACTAGAATTTTTAATTTCCGTTCGAATGAAGCCTCTCCCGAAATTCTAGGAGCACTGGTTCGATACGATCACACATGAAAAAAAGACAAAAAAATTACAAACGAAAAAAAAACAAACAAATAAAAACACATCCGTGATCTTTCTTCTTGCAAAAATACAAATTCAACATTTTTGCAAATAGGAGCTTGAAACCTCTACAGTAGGGTTCTCTGATACGATGAATCTGATAGTGTGAATTAATTCTGTAACTTTTAGGGGGTGTTTCCCCCCTTTTTTTAAATCAGATAAATTTTCTCCTGCTCGTAGCCTTTGATGGAAGACTAAACTTAATGGAACATATGTATTTGGAATCATCATAATAAGCCAATTCTTTTGATATGCATATTGGTATCAAAATTCCGTTTTTTAGAGTTTCATTTACTATTGAGCCGGGTCGTTCTTTACTTACAGTTCGTTACCACGAAATATTTGATTTCTGTTTGTTTTGGGTTTCACTTATTTATTGTTAGTGATTTGTGTTTGTTTTGCACTGAAATTTGTATTTGATTTTATTAATGCTCGCCTTAGATGAACGTAGCTCTTTACCAAAGTATGATCACCTACGGAACAAGTACTAACAAAACCTATCCTCTCCACACAAAAAAGTGACCCTTTGTATACCTATGCGAACCTGGCAACCAAAGTATAATCACCTACGGAACAAGTACGTCACTCGTCGCCTGAATCACGCTCTAGCATAGTTATTGGCCGGAGCAAAGTACTTTGGCTCGGAGCGATTAAGTAGTACAACATTTTGCGTCTAGAGGCGCTGAGGTACGCGGGGTCACTTTTGGAGAGTTTTGTCAGTACTTGTTCCGTAGGTGATTATACTTTGCTCTTTACTTTTCTTAGAAATTTTGTTGTTTGTGGAAAAAGTTTTTTTTTTAATTAATTACAAAATAAATGAATCAATGAAACCTATAACGAACAGAAATTATAATGAACATTCAAGTCAGACTATAAAGAACAAAAATTATCATCGGTAGAAGTAGGACTACCACCACCTAAAACCCCTAAATTCTAGAATCTGTTTTGTGCCCTATTGAAAAAAATATGTTTTGAATAGTTTTTATTTTTGATCATAACATTGAATTATTGATTATCGCCCAAACTTACAGAAATTCTTCACGCTAATTTGCGTCGGGACTTATTGTGAATGTAACATGGTAATGTTCATTTTTGTTTCGTTAGTATTATAATGGAGATTTAATTGTTGTGTTTTTGTGACCCATTTGTTAATAAAAACAGACTTGTTTGAGCTATTTTTCGACCTCTTCCGACTATTCAATTACTTTCAATTTTTATCAGTGCATGCACGTCCAATGACAGTGTGATCAAAGAAGGAGGAGCAACAAAGTTCCTCCTTCTTGTATACTCTCCCTGTAAAAATAGAACAGTATCGAGTCCAGGGTAGAACTCCGGACTCGATTCTTAAAAGCAAATTGCCAAATAAAACTTGGTTTCTGGAACGTAAGGACCATGGCTCAGCCCTCGAAGACAGAACAGGTCCTCAAAGAAATGGAAAGTTATGGCTTAGACATTCTGGCTCTGTCGGAGGTCCGTTGGACTGGTGCAGGAAATCAGAACCTCAAAAAAGGATTCACAATCCTGCACAGTGGCACCGACAAAAAGAAAGAGGCAGGCGTTGCCATAATGCTGTCAAAATCGGCGTCTCGAGCGCTCATGAAATGGACTCCTATAAATGAGAGGATCATCGTAGCACGTTTCGCAAGTAGCCAGGCAAAACTAACAGTAGTCGCATGCTATGCGCCAACTAATGATGCAGACGAAACCTCAAAAGACGACTTCTACAACACCCTGCAAGCCGTTGCCAAAGATATCCCCCGTCACGATCTCGTCTGTTTTGTCGGTGACTTCAATGCCAAAGTGGGGAGTGACAAGTCATACGGTCCTGAGGTTCTTAGGAGCCAAGGCCCTGGCGAAGTAAACGAGAACGGGACACTGTTAGTTGATTTTGCAATAACGAACGACCTTATCATAGGAGGAACCTTTTTCCAACATAAAATCATCCATAAGTATTCATGAAACTCCCCAGACGGAAGAACACATAACCAGATTGACCATATCTTGATCAACAAAAAGTGAAAATTGAGCCTCCAAGATGTAACAGCCTATAGAGGAGCGGACGTTGCTACAGACCATGCCTTGTTGATTGCAAAGCTAGCTCTCAAGTTGAAAGCCACGCAGAAAACCCAAACCAAAGAAAGTCCTGCCTACGACTCAAATAAACTCTCCAACACCAAAGTGCGACACGAGTTTATTATGCAGCTAACAAACAGGTTTGAGAGCCTGGCCCTAGACCTGGACAACGCTGCTAGCATGGAGACAACCTGGATCGCCCTAAAGGAAGCCTATAACCAGTTAGCCAAAGAAACAATTGGGCACAAAAAGCGACCAAAAGATGAGTGGCTATCTGACCAGACGTGGACCCTTATTGAAGAACGTCGAAAACTAAAACATCGTTTGTTAGATGGTGGGGACAACAGTGACACAGTACTGAAAAATCAACTATACCGTGACAAAGACAAGCTAGTGAAAAAGAGTGCAAGAGGGCATAAACGGAATTTTTTAGAAAAAAGGCATCTATGGCGGAAGAAGCAGCCAAACGTGGTGATTCTCGAGCCGTCTACAGAATCACTAATGAAATCATCGGGAAGCGTCGTAACCTTAATGGACCAGTGAAAGACGTAAATGGGAAGACAGTCACAGCCCCCGATGAAATCTCTGAAGTTTGGGCCTTGCACTTCGAGAAAGTTCTCAACAGAACCAGCCCCCCCCCCCCCCGACACAGCTGATATTCCCACAACACCTTGCCTAGAACTTCAAATCAATACCGCAGAACTATCGACCGAGGAATTGACACAAGCCGCTCGCAAATTAAAAAATGGCAGAGCGCCAGGAAACGATCGGATATCAGCAGAAATGATCAAAACCTCGTTAGGTGCCTGCATAACTGTGTGGACTGCACTCTTTTCTTGCATTTGGAAATCAGAGAAAGTCCCCGAAGAATGGAGGAAAAGCACACTGATTAAACTTTTTACGAAAGGAGACGCATCAAAGTGCGATAACTGGAGGGGCATTAGTCTGCTTTCAATCCCTGGGAAACTTTTCTCGCAGATAATCCTCAGCCGTATTCAAGCAGCCCTAGATAAACACTTACGAGATGAACAACATGGCTTCCGTCCATCTCGCTCCTGATCCGACCTTATATACGTCCTGCGCATGATGATCGAGGAATGCAACGAATGGAAGCAAAAGATGTACCTTGTCTTTGTGGATTTCGAAAAAGCCTTCGACTCAATACATCGAGAGTCGCTTTGAAAAATCCTCCGTTATTACGGTATCCCTGAGAAACTTGTATCCTTAATCATTGCTCTGCATAAAAATACCGAGTGTTGCGTTCGGACCAATGAAGGAAGTACAAGGTATTTCATATTATGTCCGGTGTCAAACAGGGGTGTGTCCTCTCTCCCCTCCTTTTTGTCCTTGTAATCGATTATGTGCTCCGAGATTGCACGGGGTTTGGTCATCAACTCCGCGACAATAAACGACTACCAGATCTCGATTTCGCCGACATCACACTGATGGAGGCAAACAAGAAAAGGCTCCAGGACCTTCTCGGTGTCATCTGAGAGAAGGCGAGCCTTTTAGGATTGAAGATCAACTCGGGTAAGACAAAAACCATGACAACAAGCGACTTGCCACTGGACATAAGGTGCGGGGATACCGCAGTAGAGCAGGTGGTGGAGTTTAAATACCTTGGAAATACAGTTGAACGAACGGGATCTAGCGAAAAAGAGGTGCAGTCGAGGACTAAACAGCCAGTGGAGCTTTGCGATCGACTAAAGCCAGTTTGGCGATCGAAAGAGTATTCCGCCAAACTGGAACTAAGGCTTTTCAACAGTAACGTCCTCTCGGCCCTCCCGTGTAGTAGCGAGTGCTGGAAACTTAACCAACAACAGGAAAAGAGGATTCTGGTATTCGAGAACAACTGTCTTCAAAGAATATTAAACATCGACTGGAGAGCACATGTAACAAACCAGTCAGTTCAATCTATGTCGTGCGAGCCCCTGGTAACAGATGTGATCCGCCAACGAAGATGGCGGTACTTGGGGCATGTTATCCGTATGACGGAGGATATACTTCCTAGAACCGTACTGGAATGGCAGCCGCAGGGATCCCGTAGAAGAGGACGACCGAAAAATACACTTCGTCACACATACCAGCGGGACCTCAAACACATCAATACGACGGTCCAGCCCCAGTGGGAAGATATATGGGCAGCAGCACATATGAAGGATGATTCGCGGCTCTTCCTGGATGCCCTGGGTGCCTCTGGTGGCACAGGAGGAACTAAGGGGTCTAAGGGGATAAACGTGTAACTGGGCAAAGCAAAACAGTTTGTGGTAACGAACTGTAAGTAAGGAGCGACACGGATCAATGGTAATTGAAAGTCTAAGAAAGGGAATTTAGATATTAATAGATACATCAAAAGAAGTCGCTTAGTATGCGAATTCCAAATATAAAAGATTTATTAATTTTGGTGTTACCCATTTAAATCTACGAGCCTGAGAATATTTGCCTGATTTTTGAAAAAGGGGGGAAACACCCCCTAAAAGTAAAAAAATCTTAAATCGAAATCACACCGTCAGATTCAGCGCAACAGAAAGCCCTACTGCAGAGGTTTCCAGCTCCCATCTGCTAAGGTGTGGAATTTTGTATTTTTTGCCAGAAGAATGACCACGGATGCGTGTTTATTCCCCCTCCCCCATGTGTAATCGTATTGAACCAATAGTCCTAGAATTTCAGGGGAGGGCTCATTTGAACGACGATTAAAAGTTCTAGTGCCCTTTTTAAGCCACCAAAAAGAGTAGAGGACAACAAGCCCCCTTCCCACGTCCCCTTTCCCCCAGTCGTCCGATCAAAATTTTGAGATAGCTAATTTGTTTCAGTATAATTCAAAGTTCCAGTAACTATGCTTTTGGGGATAACATGACCCACCCCCCCACCCCCACAGCCCATGGGGAAAGGTCTGAAAATCATGACATTTGCCCTTTGTTTACGTATAGTATTTGTTGTTGGGAAGTATACAAACATTTCTTGGGCGAGGGGGTGACGTTTGTGCTGTGGAGATTTTCGACGGGGAAAATTTTCAGTGGTGAGGGAAGATTCCGGGGGGGGGGGGGACTTCCAATGGGAAATATTACAGTGGGGGAATTAGTCAGAATTCCTATACGAAATTTCTTTCTATTTGTCTTACTTTTTTTTTCCGACTTAATTTTACACGTGAAGATGTTACAGGGGAATTATCCGATAGAAATTTTCACATGGTTGGAATTGCCTAGAGGATCTTTCCGCATGGAGGTATTTTTTACGGGATAAATTCTCCGTAGAGGAGTTTTCCGCGAGATAAATACTCCAGGGGAAGTTTTCTGCGGGAGCAACTTTCTGCTAAGGAAGGAAGGGATTTTTTGGGGAAAATTTTTCACGGAGAGGGGGATTCGCGGCATGATTTTAAAGACAATCAGAAATTAAGATCGTTTTCAAGTGAAAGTGGGCTAAGAAAATTTTTTCAGCCGGCAACATCTGCAAGAAATTTGGCGGGGGGTATTTTCAGCGAGAATAGCATTGTCTGAGGGATTTGGGCCTGGTAGGGAGGATATTTCAAGTGAATCAAAATTTTCATGAAGGGATTTTTCATGGGGAGTGGGAGCTGGATTTCATTGCATCATTTAAAAAAAAATCTGAAATTAAATAAAAAAACAAGTTTTTCAATTGGAAGTAAGGAGCAAAATCAAAACTTAAAATGAACAGAAATTATTATGTATATAAAAGGGGTTGTTCTCTCCTCAATACCTCGCTCTTTACGCCGAAGTTTAACTTTTTGTTCTAATCCTACACGAATCACTCCTGAAACACAGGGGTTGTTTAACTAGAACAATAAGGAGTATTTAACTTCACGTCCTACCTTCTCCGACGTCTCCAAATTTTGTCTTGGTAGGAAAGTGAAAGTAATATTTTGTATTCAACAAAACCTGCAATAAGAAGGGTGCTATCTCTATCTGCTTATATTCAGGCTTAATGCAACTGAAGGGAGGACAGAGCCTAATTCGTGCTTCCTCCCTCCCCAGACCATCTTTTAAATTTACCTGAATGTTAACAAAAAGTTTAAAAATGTTAGCGTAAAAATATGTTTTTTGACACATCGGGTACTTGTCCCCCTTCCCACTATGTAACGAAAACTGATACTCCTCCATAATTGCTGATGCAAAATTTCCCCTCGGAAAATATCATCTTTGCTGAAAATCCCTCCCCCCCCCCCTCTGGAAATTTTGTGTCAAAAACTTGTCCTTAGCATGCTGTCATTAGAAAAAAAATGATTTTTAAGATCCTGGCGAAATCCCCCTATGTGGAAAAGTAGCCCCGGAAATGCCCTTCCTTCAAATGGAAAGTCTCTCCCGCTGATAATTCCTTATGAAACATTTCTGTCAGTGATAATTATCCCATGGACGATTTCTCTCATTGATAATCCCTCCCTCCTCATGGAAAAATCTTCCAGAGAATTCCAACCCCGCTGAAAATTTCCCCCGGGCAATTCCCCCAGAAACTCCTTCCCGTATAAAATACCCCTCCCCTACCAAAAATCACCCGAAAAATATCTGTATGCTCTCCAATAACCAATAATATACGGAAACAGTGGACAGAGCTCATAGCTTGCGGCCCTTCTCCGGGGGCTGTAGGGGGGAGGGGTCAACTTATCCTGAAAGATATGTCTTTCGGCTAGACAAAATGGCTATCATAAAATTTTGATAGGACGACCTTGGGAAAAAAGGGTTGGCGGGCCTAGCTGCCCTCCAATATTTTTGGTCACCTAAAAAGGGCATTAGAACTCATGATTTCAGGTCAAATGAGCCCTCTCCCTATGTTTTAGGATGGCTGGTTTCTTTGCGATCACCCCTGGGAAAAAACAACAACAAATAGACACGCATCCGTGATCTTCCTTCTGGCAAAAAAAATGAAAATTCCATATTTTTGTACATAGGAGGTTGAAACCTCTACAGTAGGGTTCTCTGACATGCTAAGTCTGATGTTTTCATTAAGATCACTTTGTGTTTTGGGTGTGTTCCCCCCTTTTTCAAAAATTCGGCAAATTTTCCCAGGGTCGTAATTATTGATGGGTAACATTAAACTTGATTAATTTTATATCTTTTGAATAAGCATCCAAATTTGATTCTCTTGATGTATCTATTGTTATCAAAATTCTGTTTTCTTAGAGTTCTTGTTACTATTGGTTTGGGCCACTCCTTGCTTACTACGAACTTTTCGATGTTAGTTGTCAATTAATAAAATACAAAAACTCAATACAAAATATTTATACACCCTAAAGTCCAAGCTTAGACTTTAACTTAAGACTAATGAGACTAAACTTGGACTAAGTCCACCTTTACTTAGAGTTTCACCGCTCTTCCAATAAAGTGGGAAATAGTGTCTTCGTGGAATAATGTCCGCAACGAGAAAGGCCGTACTACGAGGTTTTTTAGTGGCGTTACAGAGTAAGAAAATTCTGTTTTCTTAGAGTTCTTGTTACTATTGGTTTGGGCCACTCCTTGCTTACTACGAACTTTTCGATGTTAGTTGTCAATTAACAAAATACAAAAACTCAATACAAAATATTTATATGCCCTAAAGTCCAAGCTTAGACTTTAACTTAAGACTAATGTCGAGACTAATGAGACTAAACTTGGACTAAGTCCACCTTTACTTAGAGTTTCACCGCTCTTCCATTAAAGTGGGAAATAGTGTCTTCGTGGAATAATGTCCGCAACGAGAAAGGCCGTAGAACGAGGTTCTTTAGTGGCGTCGGGATTTAACCTGACCGAGTACTAACAACAGATTTTGCTTTTATTTGAAAAATTATGGGAGTTAGCTCTTTAACTTATTTCTGGAGCAGTAAACTTCGTTATACATCAGAAGAGCACGAATGGAACACAATGGTTGTTTCGGTATGGTTTATTATGCTCCAATTATTTAGGTACCTTTGTTTGATACCGTAAGGTAGAATTTAATTTGTAATTATTAACCTCTACAAGCAGTCACTTATTTTTTGGGAACTAAGAATGTTGTTTTAATCCATGTGCTTAACTTCATTTGGAAGAAAAGGGTAAGAATTGAAATACTAATTGTTAGATTGTATTTATTTCTCGATTAAGAAGATTACCCAACTTTTTGAAAATTATTAGGGGAGACTGGCTATATAACTGGGACATTCAACTTTTTACTGTTTTAATGTCCCGTAAAAAATCTTTAAATTTCCATCGAGACTACTTCCCTTTTTGGGTGGGTTCAAAATTATTTTCAAGATCATACACGTTTTTGTGTGCTAATAGCTATTAATGAGCAACCTTAAAAATAGTATACTTTGCATATTTAGGATCAGAGTAAATAATAGATTTTTCTTGCATATATTGTAGTTAAAATCTGTTTTTTTAGAGTTTTGGTTCCTATTAACAAGGGTTGTTCTTCACTTAACAGTTTTTTACGATGAACTCTTTTATCCAAGGTTGTCTTAAATTTGAATGAGGCTGTTGATTCCTGCTTCAATCCACGTCTTTTGCATTCAAATTTGCAATGGTTAAGTTATGATAATCCTCCTTGAAAAGTGCACCTCTCCAAATATTAATTGGGGACGGGGTTCCACTTATAAAAAAAAGAATTATAGGGTCATCATTTCTACGCTTTTCAATGTAAATTCTTCGAAAATATATTTTAAAGTGTGTCTTCCATAGACGACAGCAAGGGGTAACAGCCCGGGAAACAAGAATACGGTAGAAAACGTATAAATATGGAAATGATAAATACTCCCCCCCCCCTCTTTCAATTTGGTGTAAACAAAGCTCCTGGTATCTTAAAGTAAAAGATTTTTTGTCTCAGTTAGGGCCGGTCTCCCCTACTTGGTAACACTATCAAAGCAACTATCAAAGGCTTGGGAAGGACGCAAAAGAAGGGGAACTTTGCCTGGTCCTGAAGCGGAATCTTTTGACTCTTACCAGTTTTCTTACAGTCTTCTGTTTCGTATATGTTCGCATAATATAATAGTTTTTTTTTTAGTTTTGTTGAACTCCACCCCCCCCCCCTTCCAAAGAAACAATCTTGTGTTTCATTTGTTATTGAGTTTTCATAATGCTTGAACTACAAACGAACCATAAAAAGACTCTACAAATTATGTTTTATATCCAGATCTGGATTTTAGAGCTGAATTAAACACTATTTCAAGTTTAAAAATCACCTTTAATTACATTTAAAACCTTTTATTTAAAAATTTGATTTCGATACCAGGGACTTAGCTCCAGCATTTTTACTGGGAGGGGGGGGGCAAGAGGGGTTTCCATCCGGAGAGTCAAGGTGCATGGACTCTATAATAATTTTCTTCCAATTATTGGGAAGGGGTTGAAACTGTCCTCCTTGCCCCCCTCTGAAACGACGCCACTATTCGATACTATCGATGGGTTTTCTTAGAATCCCTTTTCCCATATCTTATCAATATTGTAACAGACACAAACTATCCTATATATAAGGGAGTCAACGCCACGCTAGCCCCACTCCCCCACTTTCCCCCCTAAGGTTTTCCTAGTGCTTAACTGAAAGATTTTCTAGTGCAACTGTTTGGTAATATAATGTAGATTTGTTTAGCTCTTCGGTTGCTTCCAGACCTCAAAGAATTTTGCTAAATGAACCAATAAAATATAGTTTGCCTCTTGCCAACATATTAAACTTAATTCTTGAATTTGATGGTTTTTCAATGAAGCACAGGTTTGCAGTAGGGAAAGAACACTTGAGTAGTTATTTACTTCTTTTATCTTATGCAGCGATGGAGCTTGTGCACGTTGCATCAGCGAATGGCGGGTACACTGGGGGGCTGTAGGCAATAAAAATGACAAATCTCTGGTCTAATTTATTCTGTTTATAAAAGTACAGGCTACAGAAAAAAAGAGGAAATACATAGATGCTCTAGTTATGTTGATACTAGTTGGTTTTGATAACTTTTGCAGTATTTTGATGGAAAACTTTATGTACTAAAATTCACACAACCATGTGTAATCAACACTAGTTGATTTTTTCTTATTAAAGCCAGGGAGAACAGCGCCCCACTTGGTTTCTCAAACCCCACCCGAGGCCATCTGCAGAAAAACCCATATATTTTTTTTTTACAGATATTTTCTTTGAGTCTACCAAATATCTACAAATTTTAAGCGCCCTTGGATGGACTTTGAAAAAGCGAAATTGAAGCGGAGTAAGGGGGGGGGAGGGTATTTGTTTTTGCAGTCTTACGTTTAAATCTGTGTCCCTCTTGGCAATTTAATCATTTTTGAAAGAATTGTTGAAAAGATTTTGAAGAGTAAATGACAAAAACGTATAATGCAGCTAAGCCGGATGACCAGTTTCTATAATATAAACATTAATAGAGAATGTATAGCAATTCATATTTCTCAGTTAATAAATTCTATAACTGGGTAATACAAATATTTTCAAGGCCACTCTAGCAGATTTGACTATGATGCATTTCTCCGAGCTTTTTTTTCTATTTTTAATTAATCATTTCTGATAGATTGCACTTCCGTTTCCACGGGGTAACAGTGGTTTTGGGCGATAATTTGGTTAAACGATATATCGATATTTTTACTTTTGATATTCGAAAACGATATATCGATTTCGATATTTCTTATCATTTTTTTGGCTGAGATTAACTATAGGGTTTGGCAAAACTCAATAACAAAGCAATTCAATAACAAAAAGAGTATTTTGCACATTGCTGTTTTCCAAATTTTTAATAAAAAACAGAAAAACTTCTATTAAATATGTGAATATTACAAAAACCCTGATTATGAATTCCTCGGGCCCAGGAAGTCAGGACAAAGAAAAATAAGCTACTGGCTATTTTTGGCTATTCAAATCAGCAACATGTCAATATTTTCTATTGAGAATTAGTTCAGCCTTTCAGTGATTAAATAATAAAAAATTGTTTGATTTCAACTGAAAGTAAGGAGCAAGACCAAAACTTAAAAGAAAACAGAAATTGTTTTGTATATGAGGGGTGTAACCCCTCTTCAATATTATGCTCTTCACGTCAAAGTTTCTTTTTGTATTTTAGCAATTTCCTTACTCTAATTAGACGGCTCTTGGGTTTCAGGAGTTGTTCTTAAATAATTGGGACAAAAAGTAAGAATTAGCTTAAAGAGCGAGGCATTAAAGAGGGTGATTTGCCCTCATATACGGAATAATTTCTGTTCGTTTTAAGTTTTAGTATTGTTCCTTAGTTTTAGTTGAAAAAATTGTTTTTTAATTTAATTTCTGATCGTTTTTCAAATAATGCCAGGAAATTCGTGTTTTCTGTCCATGGACCCCCCCCCCCAAGAAAGTCCCTCCTTGGAAAGTTTCCTCGCGTAAGATTCCCCCATCCCCAGACAATTCTATCCCTGCTGAAAATTCCGCCAAAAAACTTCTTGCGTACAATTCCACGTGGGAAATTTTTTTTTTCCTACTTTCGTTTGGAAAAAGACTTATTTTCTTCCAGTTTCGAATCGTTTTTCAGAACATGCCGGAAATCCTCCCTCCTTGGAAAATTTTGCCTGGAAAATCTCCCCTCCCAATGTCTCAATGGAAAGTTTTGTAAATTCCCCCATGGAGAATCTCTCCCGTGGAAAATCTCCCCCCCCCCCCCGCAAAAATCCCCAAGACAATCGCAACTCCTTTGGAAATTTTCCCTGGGCAATTTTTCTGGAATATCTCCTCAAGTAAAATTGGATTTGCAAAGAGAAAGTAAATCAAATGAAAAGAATTTTGAATAAGATTTCTGGTAAATTCCCCCGTGTAGGCTATAGTTTCCCTTTGAAAGTTCTTCCTCGGAAACTTTCCTCCCGATGGAAAATTCTCCTTTTGTGAAATACCCTCACAGGAAATTCCCCCCGCATAAAATTCATTCTCCCCCAAAAATGTCTGTTTACTTCCCAATAACAAATACTATATGTAAGTACTAGACAAATTTCATAACTTACTACCCTTTTCTCCAGGGACTGGCGGGGTCGTGTCATCTCCAGAGGCATGACACTTGACCTTTCAACGCTGCTGATCAAAATGGCTATCTCAAAATTTTGATACGGTGATTTTGATAAAAAAGGAGCATGGGAGTGACAGGGAATCTAGCTGTCCTCCAATCGGCTTGTTCATAAAATGGGTAACTAGAACTGTAATTTCCATTCAAACGAACCCTCTCCCAATTTTATAGGACTGTTAGTTCGATATGATCATCCTGGCAAAAAATGATAATAAAACAGAACAAATAAACACGTATCCGTGATCTTTCTTCTGGCAAAACTTTCAGAATTTCACATATTTTCAGATGGAAGCTAGAAACTCTTATAGTATGGTTCTCTGATATGCCGAATATGTGATTTTTATTAAGATGAATTGACTTTTTAAGGGATTGCCCACCCTTTCTAAAAAATCATACAAATTTTCTCAGGCTCGTAGCTTTTGATGGGTACATAAGACTTACGAATTTCATATATCTGGAGTCGACATGAAAATTCTATTCAGTGGATATATCTATTGTTATAAAAATTCCGTGTTTTAGAGTTTCGGTTGCTATTTGGCCGAGTTGCTTCTAACTTACAGTATATTTCCACGAACTATTTGATTAGCTAACCAGGCTTCGAATTCACTCTCAGGAAGGACATTAGTATGAGACCCACGTTATAAGCCTTCCACGACTTGAGTGGATCAGTTTTCTTGGAACTTAAAACTCCCTACTGAAAATCTAGAGAGCCGTGACAGTTGTAGCTGCTGACGATGCTTGTCTTGCATTAACTGCTGAAATTTCATCATGTGATCCCCACAAACTGGCGTGATTCTTTTATTCTGCACTTGCATCATCTGATACAGATTCCAGCAAGACCCAATCCATGTATCTTGCTACTGTACTTTCAACTTGGAGAAGATCGTAAGGCGTAATATACAATTTCTAGAAACGCGGATTGAGGCAGCCTATGTTGCAACCTTGAAGAGCGGTATCTGAACAAGGCATATAATCCTAGAAGGTATTTTATCTTGCCAAGCCTTTTGGAAGTTCTCAGCAACATTTAAGAATCCACCCTCACTAAACATAGTTTGAGAACGGGCTATGCCATCTTATGGATACAGCTGTGCATGCTGTGTATTTTCATGTATGAGTCAGTATATTGAATAGATTATTCTTCTTCTCAGCCATTTGCGAAACAATTTTTTATGTTGGATCTTTTCTGCTGGACGTTCATCGGTAGATACCAGTAAAAGTCGAAATAATATCGTTTTCAATATCGATATTTACGTTTCGATATTCGATATCGATATTTGGTGCGTAGTATCGATATCCGATATCGCCCAACACTAGGTAACAGAACATAAAATAGGCACTCGTGCCTTACTGAAAATACACAAAAATACACCTTTTTGCTGTAAAGTAGAATCACAAAGTAGTGTAAGATTTTTTCCAAGCCGCCTGAGGCCAACACAGCTACACATGCTCCTCCTCCAGAAACAGTTTACATTTATCTGGAATTTTTTATTCAAAAGATTCACCTTATACGTGATTTTTGACCGCCTGAACGAGATAGATAGATAGATCAGTATATTTCAAAAGCCTAGGGGCTATTGAAAGGGTGTATCCAGTAAATTTGTTCGGATGGTGGGGATTTTTTTTTTTTTTTTTTTTTAAGAAAACGCATCATTTTTTTTATATGCAGTTTTGTTTTCATAGATCAAACAAAAAATTGTTAGGGGGGGGGGAGGGTTCAAATCATGTAACCCCCCTGGATACGGCCTTGGGCCAGTAAATAAATAGAAAGGAAATAAATAACCAATCTAGAGACAAAATGACTCAATCTCAAAAACTTTTCCTTCTTTCCAAGCATTTACCTATATACGCACCGATTTGAGTTATTGTTATTGGGTTACTACATTGAAACCGGCGTTTGCCCCCGGAAAATGCCCCCTCCCAAACAAGAATGTCCACCGAAGACAGAGTCTTCCCCCCTCCCCCATTCACAGAAAATACCCCGCAGGAAATACCACTTTCGACTCTTAATAAAAAGGACTAACAACTTCTGATATAATGAGCACCCTCCGAAGTTTTTGCGACCATGAGGTTGAGGTGGGAAGGATAAAGGGGTGGTCCCCTCCTATAAAGAATAAATTCTGCTCATTGGGGTCTAATGTTTCACTTTACTTTCATAATAACAGCGTAGACCAGAAATATTCCCAGAAATCAAGAGGGATTAAATATCAATTTCACATTTTTGATATGTTTTTAAAGTTTTTGTGCCGCCTCCCCTCCCCCACCCCAAAAAAAGTCCTGTATACCGCCCTTGGGATTATATATAAATTTTGACCACCGCCCTCCCATCGTCTCACCCTATCACTAATCTGTGTTTATATGAAGGCTCAATGAGAGTTGGCATATCTTGGCATTAAAATGCACCCTTTGAGGCATCTTCCTCCCTCTGTAAATACAAAAGAATCAGAGAACCATACTGTAGAAGTTAAAAGCCCTTATATGCAAATGTTTGAAAATGTAAAACAACATGATATTTACTTAAGACAGTGAAATTCGTTTAGACCTTAAAAACATTCCATATGGGAGTGGGGTCATGGGCGCCCATAAGCTGAATTCCAGGGGGGGGCAAACTTCGTCTAATTGCTACTTTTAATGCTATATAATAGAAATCTCAGAACAAAAATATAAAAATAAGGCAGCATCATTCAGCCAGGGGGGGGGCAAGAGCCCCCCCCTGCCCCCCCCCATATGGGCGCCCATGAGTGGGGTTGCCCCACTTCTCATCCCCAAATCCGTCGATTCAAAACCAGTAGCTATTGTTTAAATTAATCTTAAAAGTAAAATATGATCAGGAAACAAATCCACAGGAATTTTGAAAATCAGCATGAATCCCAGGAAAATAAGATCAGGTCGAAATAAAGGGCACGACTCTAATTGCCATGGTAGAAAACCTCACACAGTAGAATTACAGCCGCTCATCTTGACTTGAACAACCAGGAAAATCACTTTTCAAACAGTTCATCGTAACAAACTTTAAGTAAGGAGCGACTAGTAACGGGAACTCTAAGAAAAAATAATTTTGATAAAATGTAATCCATCAAAAAAATCGGCTTTTTATGCCGATTCCAAATATAAAATTAATGAAGTTTACTGTTAACTATCGTAAGCTACGAACCTCAGTAAATTTGTCTGATTTTGTAAAAATGGGGTAACACCTCTTCAAAAGCTAAGCAATCTGATTGAAAATCAGGTCATTAGATTCACCATATCAGAACCCCCCCCCCTCCTGTAGACGTTTCAAGCTCCTATCTAAAATATAGAATTTTACTTTTTTTTATTCCCAGAAAAAAGATCAGAGATGCGCGTTTATCTGTTTATTTTTTCTCTCTAGGGGTGATAGTGTCGATCCAATGGTTCTAGAAGATCGGGAGAGGGCTAATTCGAACGGAAGTTGAGGGTGTTAGTCCCCCGTTTTCAGTAACAAAAAGATTGTACCTCGGAAAGGGGGCATTTTCGACCATTTTGTGGCACAGCACAACGATTTTGCCCCAAAGAGGATCAAGATGCTATCAGTTGAAAATTCTGAGATAGCCAATTGATATAGAAGTATAAAAAACAAACATTGAACTTTCCAGTTCCAGAAAAAGTAATGCCACAGTGTGGTGCATTCGTTCCTAAAATGCCGCATAGTCTGTATAAGATAAATAATTAATATGGACATATATCTAAGTCCTTGATTTGAGGCCTATCGATACCAAAAAGAATCGCTCTATCTAATCCGTTATAAACGTTTTTAGTTTGTAAGAGCCGAACACAAATTTTCCAGATATGCAAGAAAAACCAATTAATTTCTTTCAGTTTGGGCCTGATATAGAGATATTGAGTTTTAACAAGACTTACGTCATCACAAAGTATGAATTTAATTTTTTTTTTTTTTTGGTTAATCGGTACAGAATTTTCTAATGTAAGTTCAGGAAACAGCAATTCCTAGAAATGTTTTAGGCTACCTGCTCGACAAATACTGAAAATCAGTTCAAAGGAATTATCATTTTATCAATCTTTGGGAGTTCTTCTGCTGTCACCCACTTTTATTGATAGACTGGCCGACAAAAGGGAAATTATGTTTTACTATCTTGTACAAGCAATTGGACCAAAGCTGGGTGAAAATATATATTGTTTTCTATATATTTTGTTTTGTATTTTGTGCTTATTATTAAGTTAGCTTCATCAAGCAGAATACAATTGTTTGTGATGGTTTGTACTTTCAATAGCCCAATCAAATTTTAAAGTACGACCCAGGAATGGCCATTAGATTTTACCTATTAAACTCGAATCGATACCATTGTTTGATTGTTACGATCAGTTTTATTTTATATTAGTTCACTCATCAAATTGTTACTTAGTGTAATTCTAAGATAACCAAAGTCCTAAATACGGGAAGAAAAGGGAACAGGAGAGGACTTAACCTGAAAAGTGTCAAGCTCTCCGTGATTTTCTGAAAGAGAAATATATTTCTCAAGGAAGACCAGCCTTACTTAACCATTTGGTTAATGCCCTTGCATCACCAAGCCCAAGGAGTGAAAAAGCAGCAGAAAATGCTGCACCGACTGAGAGAGATTTCTTCGAACTGAAAATCATAACATCAGGAAGAAACCTTGATTGTAAAGAGCTCTGGCGTTCCTGCTGGCTTGTGGACATTCTACATCTCTTCAAGAATTGCGAGACAAAAGTCATCCGGCACAAGCAAGTTTATAGTCTAACTTTCGTCCTTCCCGACGGGCAAAGCAGGGCATTGAATAGCGAATTTAGTTGAGTTAGAAAAAAACTCCTATTTTAGTGCCCCCATTATATTATAAATTTATAATTGACGGGCTTTTTGATATTTTGGAAAGCAGTTGAGCTAGGTCAATGAAACCCTTGGGAATACATCCAGAGCCTTAATGATCTTCTGGGAGGTTCCGAACGATCTGGCTAATTAATAAGAATTTAGTTTGCAACACTGTATGCATGAATTCTAATTGCTTTGTATTCTAAAAATTGAATTAAATTTATTTTTTCAGATGCTACTGTCAACTCTTACTCAAATTGTATTTACTGTCATAAGTGTTAGTGATTGTAAAAATGTTAACGGACTATCTGACATGGAAACCTATGAAAATGTTTTGAGCTTCTTAGAAAAATGGTCCCACATACGTCCGATGCTAGATTCAGCCAGAAACCTTGTGGAAAATCTCCCATTTACATCAAAAGCAGTCAAGTATGCTGATAAAGTACTTGGATTGTTTGTAGATATTGGTAGCCGGGCGTTTGAAGGTGGCATACTTGTTCAAAAACTTGATTCAGATCTTGTCAATTACATAGGTACAGTGGCACTAGGTTCTAGGCTACGTCTCACCAATAGGAGTACATCTAGAAAAAGTCGGGGATATTACAGCTCACAGTCTGGAAAATATAGAGATGATAAAGATTATAGTTTATATAAAGACGATGATCACTATGAAGACATTCCATCAAGCTTTTTTTCTGATAGCGAGAAATCGAAAAGCCCTTACAGTCGTGGCGGAGGTTACAGTGGGGGTGGTCACGGCGGGGATGGTGGGTATGGAGGATACGATTCCTTTTCTATACTTGGAGGCTTAGCGTTTTTAACATTCCTAGGAGTCCTTCTTTATAACATAGCCACTCGGACAAGAAGGTCTATAGCAGTAGAAGATATTGATATGCCACTTTTGTTGTCAGACCTGCCTGATATAGTTGCTGAAGAAATGGAACTAGGAGATTATAAACTACGAGAGCCAGTGTCTGAAGATGTTGCCACGCTTTTTAATCAAATTTGGAGGGACTTTAAGAGGAAAAGACCCCTTTCATTTTTCTGTGAGGGAGAAATAGAAAGAGCAGCAGAAGTGTTGGACGAGCCGGTCATAAATATGGGATTGTAAGTCATACTTATTTTTTCATCATTAGCATTAATCTTGCGCGCATGTCATTTTATTTTTAATGAAAAGGAAAACTTTTCAAATTTTGTAGAGTTTTGAACATGCATGTATCTATGCGTTAACGTATGAAAATTCAGAGCTTGACAAAAATAGGAGCTTGAAAATTATGGGAAGATTTTTTTGTTTATCTAAATTTGATTGTATGGTTTTCGTAAAGTCCGTATTCCTTTTGGAAGTATTCCCCCCCCCTCCCCTTCTAAGAATATGCTAGTTTATCAATGCTAGTAAATTTGGTGGGTTAAACTTAATAATGTTAGTTATTCTGAATCAGAATAAAATTTAGATTCTTTCGATGTTTAAATTGTTTATAATTTTGTTTTTAGAGGTTTGATTATTAATGGCACGTATCCTTTTCTTTACTTGCATTTCGATGCCAGAAGTTTTTCATCGATTTTATGCATTTTTATCAAACTGTGTAGGTCAGAAAAAAGGTTGGAGTTTTAAATGCATGTCCACGAATTTCCTGGAATTGTAAGGAAAGAGACTAAGTTACAATCACTGAAGTCAATGAAGGAAGTAATGTGAGAATTCATAATTTTTTTCCTGAAGTTAAGTCAGTAGTTCGAGCCAAATGAGCCCCCATCCATTGTTAAAGAGGCTAAAGCGAGCCATTTATTACGTTAGTGCTAAGGTTGTTTATTCCTCGTAAAATGAAATTAAAAACATAAATAAAAGCTGAGGCTGGGCTATCTCTGGTGGGAAATTTTAAAGAAAGTTTGTGATAGCTCACTCGGGCAAAGCCCTAGTCACCCCAGTGCAGGATTGAAACCTAATATATACATAATATACACCTGAAAATTACCTTATATATCTGTTGCTGGAGAGGGTGGGTCGGAGGATATAATGATTCCCACATTCATCTCCTTGCTAAGAGAATGTTTTTGCCCCGTTACATTTTTCAGCGTTACAAGGGAATAATCTTGAAAAACACGCGTAGAAGTCTTTCAGGGGAAAAATATAGGATAAGACCGTTCTTTGAAACAGCAGATAAAATATGTATTATATAGAATCTATGAAACATAAAGGGGTGTCTGGGGTGGAGCAAGATTTTGGAGCCCCTTAGCACAAAATTTGCAGTGTGGAATATGAACTTAGTACATGATAAAGTACTTTTTAACATTTCCGAAAATGGTAATCTGCATTTAGATAATAAAAAAACAACCTTATCCTTAGACCTATATTAATCAACACAATGTATTTTCTTTTCTAGGATTTTAATGTCGCTATCTATTGATGAAACAAAAATTGCAAAAGCCACTGATTTGCTGAAAGGAAGGGATTTCGAAAGATTGAGTATCCTTTGCAACACAACAGCTTTCAATGTGCCTCAACTTGCTTAAACTACATATTTATCTGAACATTTTAGACATCGTCGCATAGTAGATGTAGAAGGGATCTATAAACAGAGTGCAACATAGAAAATAAAAAGAAAATTATACTCGTCATGCCTGGAGGTAGGGGTGGGGTGCATGTTTTTTCCACATCATTATTTTTTGACCGTCTTCCGGGGATGATTCTTTGCACCAAAATCTTATTTATGTTTTTTTTTTTGTTTATTCCAGAGAAAAATGGTAGCACTCAAGACCAATTTAAACATCAATATATGCTAAAAAAAAATAATTTGGTTTTTCAACATCAAAATGATATTTTAATTCATATAATGAACATATTATTTTTTTTTATTTTCTTTTGAACAAGCGAATACGCTCAAGTTTGATTTCTCATTCTAATTCAACGGCTCTTGTGTTTGAGCAGTCACTCTTTAAGAATTGGGAGATGAAAAAGTCAAACACGGGCGTAAAGAGCGAAGGGTTGAGAAGGGGGCAGCCTCCTTCATATATGGCATAATTTCTGTTAGTTTTAATGTCACCCCTTAATTTCAGTTAAAGAATTTGTTCATTTTTATATTTCTTGTCGTTTATCAAATCGTTCCCAGGCCTAATCAAGATGTGAAGTTGGCTACCGGCCCCATAAAGCCCCGATTTCTTGCTGTTAAATTGTATTTATCAATAATTGCAAATTAATTGGTAGCGTCCCGCTTTTTTCAGTTTTTCTGCTGAAGAATTAAAATGTTGGATTGTTGTTAAAATTTTGGATAACATTTCAATATTTAGTAAATAGTTTTATATGAGCAGTAGTTTTGTTGAACGAGTTCTTAATAATGTTTGTACTAAAGAATTGCGGGTGAACGGGAAGGGGTATTATTGTTCGTTCACACGGATGGAAATTCTACGTTGCTCTCAATCTTCTGCATAACTAAAGCTATCGTTACATCTACAAGAGGGTTATCTGATATTTAAATACATTGTATACCTACGTTTTAATAATTGAAATGTGTTTTAATATGTTATTTTGATACATGTATATAATTAGGAAAGGAGAAATATTACCATTTAAAATTTCCAATATTTAATATTCTATGCAACGTAGAAATAGACTGTTTCAATAAGAAGGGCACTAAAATAAAAGTTCAAAATAGGGATAAAATCTTTTTTAATAGACAGTGTATAGAAATTCACAAAAATACCAGATGTTTCGGTCACATATACAGCGACCGAAATATCTGGTATTTTTGTGAATTTCTATACACTGTCTATTAACAAGGATTTTATCCCTATTTTGAACTTTTATTTTATCGTCATGGAAAGGCAGTGTGGTCTCCGAAATTATCTAGGAAGGGCACTTTTACCCCCTCACCCCCAGCACCAATAATAAAGGCTAATTAAAATATTCCCGGGAATCAAGAGGGGTTAGATTTCAATTTCTACCTTCCCAAAACTCAATTTATATATTCATCTGAAGTTTCAATGGGAGTTAGGATATTTGGGCATTAAAATGCACTTTTTAAGGCATCTGCCCCTCCACCCATCAACAGGTAACCCACCACCCTACCTTTATGATAGCTATTACCATACACTTCACTCTGTATATTTTTATGAAATATGAAGCAGCTCAGTTTAGTTAAACAAAGTTTAAAAACAAATTTCAGAAACATTTTTCTGCAACAAGAAGGGAGGGTCCCACCGTAGCACCGCATTCAGACTTAGTCTAAATGAAGGAAGATGAAAGATTAATTGAAAAACCTTGGTTACCCTTTGCCTGAGTCACTGCTTACTTGCAGTTCGTTACCATGGACTGTTTGATTTAGAGTTTAGGAAAACTCTACGATTTTTGACGTTAAATGGGTTGAACAAGGCTGGTAATGTAAATCACATTCAACGATTACTGAAATGTCGTTTAATTCTCTCGATAAATCAGAAGCTACAGTTCAATCATTTATTAATGTGCTCTTGCGTGGGACAGAGATACAAGCACGTTTTTCTGTACCTGCGAGCAATTTCATTTTTAAACCCCCTCCGCCTTCATAAAATCCTTAAGGGATTAAAAAAAAACACATCAAAAAGTATTTATCTGAATGACAACGCAACAGAAGGTTCACCTGCGGGTAATTACCCTCCCTCCTAGTGACGCCATTAGTGTGGAAATATTTTTAGCTGAGTTTGGTCATTCGCTCGATAGAATCATATAATGGAAGCCAAATATAGTGAGATAATGCTCTTGAAATATTGTATGCCAAAGCTAACGTAAACAATTTACTTGGAGGGAGTGAGCATCTTGGAAAGAAAAGGGGGATTATCTGTGATTAGACATTCTTCAAGGTGCACGGGTAGTTGTGTTTTGAATTTTTGGGGGATAATAGGAATCTTGCATAACAGTTTTTTTTAAATCAATCTTTGACTAATTTCTGGGAACTTTTATTAGTAGCCTTTGCACGAAGCTAACAACAAGGAAAAGATTAAATTATCAAAATAGAAAGGCACAATTATCTAATCACAACCGCTTACATATAAATTACAATAACAACAAAAAATTCTTAGTAGCCACCGAAGATTTTTGTTTCTAATTTTGCCGAACGTGTACAGCAACATCATTTCACTTCTTTTGTGCATCTTTAAGTTTTCCTTGTATATATAAGTGTTGTGCTGCTCCCACTCGAACTGTCAAACTTATCAGGTCATTCCGCAGGCGTTGAAGAGCCTTTTGTGCAATAATGACTGATCCTGAAAAAAAAAAAAAATTACTTTGAAAATTTCATATCGTCATAGCGAAAGTAGCTATTTGATACTTTTTTTTTATTTACTTAGACAATTCCAAAGAAAACTGCCTTTATTAGATTGTTATGGACTATTCATATTTGCAGAAAAATAATGTGCACCCCTTCACTCTTTTAAAATATTCAAGGACGATGCTATATGCGATGGTGGCTCAAGATCCCTCCCCCCTGATTTTGAAAAATACCTTTTTTGTTTTAACTGAATTTTTTTTTTATTATTTTCAATAAAAAATTACAAATTACAAAATTGACTTCCCCCTAGATTTTGATAAATGCATTTTGGGCCTTTCTCAATTTCCATACCCTGCTGTAGCACAGTGGATTGATTCTCTGCTTGGTAGTACGGGGTCCAGGACTTTGCTACTTGTCCCTATAAAAAAGACCCAGCAACTGAAACGTTGATTTGACGCCCTGTGCGCCAGCAATGGCTCAGGAGGATCTTTATCCTTTATATTTTTATCCTTAATTTCTATGAATTGATGCTCTTGGATATAGCTAATGGCTGCTTTAATGAGAGGAAACCGTGGTCGCAGCATGAATTTTTACAGGCGAACTTTGTTAGAATAAGTATGAACCTGTATTGATAATATATAAAAATGGCTATTGGCTGCTTGATTAGAGACAAGCGCAAGATTACACCAAATAAAGCCCCAGCATGCACTTTATAATTTTTTGGATTAATTGACATTAAAATCCTAAAAAAAAACTACAAGAAACTGGTCTTTGTCTGCCTGTAAGACTATATATATGCCTACCGAAATTGTATTTATAGTTTTGTTTTGTTAAAAATTTTGTTTCGTTTTCAGTTTTATAATAAAACATTACTATTTAAAAGCCTTTCTGTAGATATCGTTTGTTTATTAATGTCGATTCCTGTATTCTTTTTAAGCCACTTTATGAAGTGGCATAAGATACGTTTTTTCATTCCCTTCTATCTTATGGGATTTGTACTTCCTTTATACACAATTCTTGGTATATCTATTAAATTTAATTCGAATCTAACAAAAATAGAACCTAAGGAACACGTGGAAACCTATGGAATGTAGGCTACCCGTGTGCCTAGTCTACACATATCTCTAAGGAAATATTTTTGACTGAAAAGTTTTGAAATTTCTTACCAAAATAATTTTTTTTTTTTACAAGCACAAACGTGTTGCAATTATGTGGCAATCAAAACACATTGCTATTGGCCACTGATAATCAGAAAAAAAGGTCATTTTAAAAAATGGCTTTTCTTGGTATTTTCATTAAAAATGGCATTTTGCTATTTTCATGGAAAACTTTTAAAAAGTAACGAAATTAACCAATCCCTAGATTTGAAAATATTTGCTCCCCTCCCCCATATATTTCCGTGTATTGACGCCACTGCTGCCATGTTATGTAATGTCACGATTTACTAAGAGAGCGGAAAGCTCATGATGGCTTTTTAATTTAATACTACAAATTTTGATTTTGAAAGGTGAAACGATCATAAAAAGGCATGTTGAGAACTCAGTATTACCTACCATACGCATTGAGCATGGTAAGCTGTAGTTTAATGCGCTAAGTCGATTGAAATGAAAGTAGTAAGCAGGGCAGAGCCAAATCCTTGTAAAGTCGGAACGATTATAGAAAATTATAGTGAGAAATTGCTACCACCTGCATTGCGCCACGAGTATTGTAAGCTGTAGCGTACTATGGTAAGTAGGTTGAAATGGAAGTAGTAAGCAAGGCAGAGAGAAATCCTTGAAAATTTCGAAAATCGGAACGATTATAGTAAATTATGGTGAGAAGTTACTTTCACCTACCATGCGCCATGAGTATGGTAAGCTGTAGTTTACTATGGTAAGTTGGTTGGGTAATTATGTGTTATATAATACACACTCGAGAAGTGAAGTTTGGTGAATGCTAATGAAATAAAACAAAATATGATGAAAATAAAATACTTCAGTTACAAAATTATGAAAACTACTACAAAGAATTATGGAAGGGGGGTCGCCCAGAGCGCATTATATTAAATACGTAACCTAAACTAGCTTAATCTAACCAAAATACCAACTAAATGTTTAATTAAAATGTAGCTATAATGTAGTTTCCCACCAAGCCGAAGCTAATTCTCTAGTATAAAACCGTGAAAACCGGGTATTGTCTCATGTTCGCGATACAAGTTCTCGAGTGTGTATTATATAACACACAAGTACCGCAGGTTGGAATGGAGGTAGTAAGCAAGGTGGAATAAAATCCTTGAAAATTTCAAAAGTTGGAATATTTACAGTAAATTATGGATGGAAGCCCCATTGAGATTTGTGTTCCACTTGAATTAGAAAGCTATTACATAATTTAGGAGGCAATAAATTCCAGAAGTTTTAATTTTGAAGAGACAAAGTAAGACCAACAAATTTTGTGGTGGTTCAACCACAAAGATCTGATAAATAAAATCTTCTGGAATTTGAATTGTATCTTTGATTAGTCAAAATCAGCGGAAGCTTTCCTATGAAATGGTCACACGGTCATTTGTCACGCGAGTCATTTGTCACGGGTCACACACATTGGTCACATAAGTATTAAAAACCTTGGCCAATTTATGAGAGAATTTTCGCAGAAAGTGTCAATGGGCTTACGCTTTCTTGTACAATTTACAAGTAACACCAGCCACATAGCTGCCAGCCAGCCATAAAACCAGCCAGCCACAAGTAACACCAGCCATATGTATTTTGATAAGAAAAAAAAAATATGAATAATGTGGGTTTATTCTTCATTTTAACAGCCCACTTTTATTACCGAAGGGGAAAATTAGATATGGCAAGGAATGGGTTTGAAAAATCTGACTTATTTGTTCCTAAGTCTTGTCCATTCATGTTATATCTTTTCATCAATCATTTCATGGTAACGAACTGTAAGCAAAGAGCGATCCGGCTCAATAGTAACCGAAACTCTAAAAAACGGAATTTTGATACCAATAGATGCATAAAAAGAATCAAATTTGTATGCTGATTTCAAATATATAAGTTTCATCAAGTTTAATCTTACCCATCAAAAGTTACGCGCGTGAGAAAATTTGCCTTATTTTCGAAAAATGGGAAAAACACCCCTTAAAAGTCTTAGAAACTTAATGAAAATCACACCATCAGATTCAGCGTATCAGAGAACTCTACTGTAGAGGTTTCAAGCTCCTATCTGCAAAAATGAGGAATTTTTTATTTTTTGCCAGAAGGAAGATCACAGATGCGTGTTTATTTGTATTTTTTTTTTTTCCAGGGATAAACGTATCGACCCAGTGGTCCTAGAATATCGTGGGAGGGCTCATTCGAAAGGAAATTAAAACTTCTAGTGCCTATTTTAACTGACAAAAAAATGGAGAGCAACTAGGCTCCCTCCCACGCTCGTTTTTTTCCCAAAGTCACCCAATCAAAAGTTTGAGACAGCCATTTTGTTGAGCATGGTCGAAAAATATACTAACTATGTCCTTGAGGATGATTAATCCCCCACAGTACCTGGGAGAAGGGCTGCAAACTATGAACTTTGCCCAAAATTTAAATATAGTATTGGTTATTGGGAATTATACAGACGTTTTCAGGGGGACTTTTTCTGGTAAGGGGGTGGGGTGGGTCGGGGATTACGTGGGAGGATCTTTCCATGGAGAAAGTTGTCATTGGGAAAGGACATTACTATGAAGGGGGCACCAGATTTCTCAGCATTATTAAAAAAAACGACCAGAAATTAAAATAAAAAAAAAAACAAGTTTTTCAACTGAAAGTAAGGAGCAACATCAAAACTTAAAACGAACAGAAATGATTACGTATACAATTCGGTTGGCTCCCTAGTCAATACCTCGCTCTTTACGCTAAAGTTTTTTTTAGTACTTTCATAAGAGCTATTTATCTAATCAACGGCCTTTGTGATTAAGGGGTCATTCTTAAAGAATTGGAACAAAATTTGAACTTTAGCGTAAAGAGCAAGGTATTGACTAAGGGGCAAACCCTCTAATATACGTAATAAAAATATACGAATATAGACGTTCGTTACGAAAGTTAATTCGTAAGTTACGTGTGTTTATTACTAATAAAAACGTTCGTAAATAAAATTAAACAACTTTCGAGAAAGCCATTTAACCGAAAAAAAAGAAAGTAAAACTGATATGAAAATTGTCTTTTAATTATTCATGTACGGTGAGCCAAAATAAAGACCTGCATTAATTCAAAAACGTTCAGAAATTAAATAAAAAAAAACAAGTTTTTTTAACTGAAAGTAAGGAGCGACATTAAAAAATTAAAACGAACAGAAATTATTCCGTATATGAAAGGGGCTGTCCCCTCCTCAATGCCTCGCTCTTTACGCTAAAGTTTGACTCTTTCTCACAACTCTATTTTTTAAAAGAATAAAAAACTTTAGCGTAAAGAGCGAGGCATTGAGGAGAGGACAGCCCCTTTCACATACCGAATAATTTCTGTTCGTTTTAAGTTCTAATGTCGCTCCTTACTTTCAGTTAAAAAAAAACTTGTTTTTTTATATTTAATCTTCAGCTAGCAATCTTCAGCAAACCCATTTTACAGATCGGGAAACTGCTATTGAAAGTTTTCATCTTATCTAAAGGACTGAACCCAAGCACCTTTTTTCGGCACCGATTTCAGCAGCTCAGTGGGGAAACAACAGCGGTAAAAAAAAAACAGTTCCCTTTGCGTGAGATCTTCGAAACTAAACATCATGGACATCAATAATCAACTGTAGTTTATCGACATTTGCATTATTGATCTCAAATTAGTTTTTGATTTCCCTCCTGAAGAGAAGGAAATGTTTAAGGATTGTAACAGCTCAGGAAGAACATTTACCAAAGAAAAGAGTATATTGTTTATTTTATGATCACGATGAAAGTCGGTGCCGTTTTTTTGTAAATCGGCACCTAAAGCTAGGAAAATTTTCAGGCTCGAATCACTTCCGTTTTCTTTGCAATTCGGTGCCAATTTGGCTAATAGGTGCTGAAAAGAGTCACGTAGTCTGGCCCTTAATGTCAAGAGTTTATGCCTTACTCTGACTCGTCGATCATAAAGTTTACGCTTGAAAGTTCGGCATAGCATAACTATTAGTACTATAGTCGTGCGCAATGTTAGTTTTACCGACACGTGTGACTGTACCATAGCTATAACAAAGTGCTTAGATTTGGCTAACGAAATTCCGTGACGACAGCAATCCTTTAGCTTGGAAAAAGAAATATTAAAAGCAGTGCTTTTGAAAAGCCAGAAAATATTTGAAAACCTTTCAAAGTTGAATATTGGTTGTGAAAGCATTTTCGTATTTACTCTATGTCAATCTTTGCGTCTCCTATTTTTACCGATATATCGTGATCGCGGCGGTAGCTGCAGCCTAGTAAAGGATATGTTCCAAAGATTAAATGTCAAGGCGCAGCTAATCACCAGTTATTTTAAGTGCGAAGCTCATGTTTCTGGTTAAGTTAAATTTTGACACATATTCAGTTGCATTTGATTTCTTATTTATCACATGAAATGTTATTTGTATTGGTTTTCATATAATTTTTACTTAAACTTGGATTCGGCACTTCTGAGGCAGTCTTAAAAAGCAAGCTATTATCTTATCTATCCCTTCTTCCTGTGCTACGAAGCCTGAAAACTATGAAATTTCTTTATATTCCTAATATTCAGCGTTGTTGAAACACTTGCGGGAAAGACACCAAAGGGTATTTTCCTTACGTTTAAATATGGGAATGGGAAGAGAAAGGGCATTTGACGCCCCCTCCCAAAAAAAACAAACAACCAAACAAAAAAGCTCTTGAGATATGTAATTATGGCCGTCATTACTTTTACATATACGGCAGACACAAATTTAGGGATAAAACCTAGATTTACGGGCGACTAGGTTTGTAGTGGCCTGATGCCTGGCATAAAATAGAAAAATAGTAGAACATTGAAATATTTTAATTAAAAGAGCTAAAGGGCTAGGCACACGTAGCTGATTTCGGGAACCGAATTCAGCAAGGGTGTATTCCATGTCAAGTGATTCTAATTAATGATGCTAAGAGGCGGGGCTTAGTGACCTTTTTCGGTGATTAATCATCATTAAATACAATTAATTTACGATAATCATTAAATACGATTAACTACGTGCCTAAAGCTCTAAAGCCCTAGTATATTCCTTGTCTTGAACGTAATTAATGATGATTAATCACCGAAAACCGTCACTAAGGCCCGCCTCTTAACATCATTAAGTAGAATCACTCGACGTGGAATACACCCTTGCTGAAATCGGTTCCCGAAATCAGCTACGTGTGCCCAGCCCTTAAGTTTGTAAATAATAGCTAAAAGATTAACTCAAACAAATATACATGTTGCAATAAGTAAAAAAAAAAAAAAAAAAAAAAAAAAAAAATCAAGACATTCATACGATCAATTGATGCCAGTCCATGAGCAGTGGCCAGTCTACGACCCGCCTTTAATGCTTTTTGGCCCATGAGATTCCTCATATTTTTTTTTTTTATAAAATATAACAACGAAGGTAATTAAAACCATTGCATTAAAAGAGGACATTATTTTTGCACCCACTTATTCAAAGTAACTGTCAAAAGTGTGAACACTAAATAACCACACTTTTGAAGTATCAAAATCAAAACGGATTTTTAAAGTACTTGCGTCGCAAAAGAGAAATTTTTCAATTGAGAAATGGGACACACAGTTATATAAAAGAGTGAAGCTATAAAAGCACACAAGTAAAATAAATATTTTAAATGATTTTGCTTTTTCTATCTAATGTTTCTCTATGTATTTTTCAGCTTCAGTGTTATATATTTCTTTAGAATGGGCATCTAGAATCATTCTTGTTATATTATCTATGTTTACTTGTAACAATAAAAGTACACAGAATAATAGTATCTAATTCTGCTTCAGTGTTTCACTCCATATAGAGCCTATAGTGGGTCTAAATATAATAAAAGTATATACATGATTTTCGTATACAGGTGGCCCGCGCAGCTATAGAGCTTTCTAAAATAGCTAGAAAAATAACCTGGTGTTGGCACTCCTGTTACAGTTTAATTATTTTTGTTTGGCCACTTCTCAGGAAGATTTTGCTGATAATATTTAGGTAACCTAAAAGAATTATTATGTATAGCCCTTCTTATCTGTAATGACCTATCAGGAATATATTCTTTGAAATTTTGAATGAATTCAGAGGTGAAGCTTATGTTTAATGTAACATTTTAACAGATGACCAAATTAACCTTTTTTTATATTGTTATTCTAGTTACGTGATGAAGATATTCTCATGATTATGATTTATTCTCAGAGAATCTTAAAAAGATGAAAAATTAAGAAAAATATGTACAAAATATTTTTATTACACAGTTATTGTTGGATTAGTCTAATTTCCTATGCGTCAAATAAATTCTGACTTCACTTTCTTCTTTAAAATACTTATTTTAATCAATTACTAATAGTATGCACCTACATGGACAAGACAACTCTCACTTCACTCTTCAGGCAGAATTTGTCTCGACATTTTGTTTTGAGAAAAAATATCAGAGGCAACGCTATAGCGTAGCCTATAGTAAAGGCCATACGGCTCCAAAGTTTTATTATTTATTTTTTTTTTCTCAGAGGCAATTCATATGGAAGGGGTCGTCGTTGAAACTTCAAAGGGGGCTCATTCGATTGCAAATCAAGAATTCTAGTGCCCTTTTTAATAGTCGAAAGTGATTGGAGGGCAACTAGCCCCCCGCGCCCATAATTCCCCCAAACACATCCAATCAAAATTTTGAGATAGCCATTTTGTTCAGCGTAGTTGATTTCCAGATAGAAAATGTGTTTTTGAGGAGGACACTCTGTCGTAGAAACTTCAAAACAGGAATATTCGATTGGAAATTCAAAGGGCTAGTGCCCTTTTAAATAGCCAAAAGTAATTGGAGGGCAACTAACCCCCCCACGCCCATCATTTCCCCAAACACATCCAATCAAAATTTTGAGATAGCCATTTTGTTCAGCGTAGTTGATTTCCAGATAGAAAATATGTTTTTGAGGAGAACACTCCCCCACAACCCTCAAGGCAAGGGTTTTAAGTTATGCCCTGGGGGCATATAAGGTTTTTATAGAAGGCGTTGTCGTAGAAACTTCAAAACAGGATCATTCGATTGGAAATTCAAAGGGCTAGTGCCTTTTTTAATAGTCGAAAGTGATTTGAAGGCAACTAGCCCCCCCCCCCACACCCATCATTTCCCCAAACACATCCAATCAAAATTTTGAGATAGCCTTTTTGTTCAGTGTAGTTGATTTCCAGATAGAAAATATGTTTTTGAGGAGGACACTCCCCCAAAAACCTCAGGGCAAGGGTTTTAAGTTAAGGCCTGGGGGCATATAAGGTTTTTATAGAAGGCGTTGTCGTAGAAACTTCAAAAAAGGCTCATTCGATTGGAAATTCATAGGGCTAGTGCCCCTTTTAGTAGTCGAAAGTGATTGGCGGTCAACTAGCCCCCCCCCCCCCCACGCCCATCATTCTCCCAAACACATCCAATCAAAATTTTGAGATAGCCATTTTGTTCAGCGTAGTTGATTTCCAGATAGCAAATATATTTTCGAGGAGGACACTCCCTCACAACCCTCAGGGCAAGGGTTTTAAGTTTTGCTCTGGGCGCAAATAAGGTTTTTATAGAAGCCGCTGTCGTAGAAACTTCAAAAAAGGCTCATTCGATTGGAAATTTAAACAGCTAGAGCCCTTTTTAATAGTCGAAAGTGACTGGAGGGCAACTAGCCCCCCCCCACGCCCATCATTCCCCAAACACATCCAATCAAAATTTTGAGATAGCCATTTTGTTCAGCGTAGTTGATTTCCAGATAGAATATATGTTTTTGAGGAGGACACTCCCCCACAACCCTCAAGGCAAGGGTTTTAAGTTGTACCCTGGGAGCATATAAGGTTTTTATAGAAGGCGTTATCGTAGAAAATTCAAAAAAGACTCATTTGATTGGAAATTCAAAGGGCTAGTGCCCTTTTTAATAGTCGAAAATGATTTGAGGGCAACTAACCCCCTCTCACGCCCACCTTTTCCTCAAACACATCCAATCAAAATTTTGAGACAGCCATTTTATTAAACGCAGTTTTAAGTTCTGGAAATTAGGTCTTTGAGGATGACAACTCCCCCACAGCCCTCAGGGCAAGGGTTGTTAGTTATGCCCTGGGGGCATATAAGGTTTTGTATAGACAACGTTGTCGTAGAAACTTCAGAAAGGGCTCATTCGATTGGAAATTTAAATGACTAGTTCCTTTTTTAATAGTCGAAAGTAATTCTAAGGCAATTGACACCCCTTCCACGCCCACCATTTCCCCAAACACATCCAATCAAAATTTTGGTGTAGCCATTTTGTTCAACGTAGTTGAAATTTCTGGAAATTATATGCTTGAGCAGGACATTCCCCCCACAGTCTTCATGGGCAAGAGTTATAAGTTATGCCCTGGTGGCATATATGGTTCTTATGGAAGGAATGCTCGTATAAACTTCAGAGAGGGCTCATTTGATTGGAAATTGAAACTTCTAGTTCACTTTTTAAGCGTCAAAAGAAATTGGAGGGTAACCAGCTTCCCTCCCCCCCTCAACCCCTCCCCAAATGCATCCAATTAAAATTTTAAGATAGCTATTTTGTTAAAAATAGTTGAAAGATCATATAACAAAAATTCCGGTGTCGACATAACCCACCAGGGCCCGGGGGCAGGCGTTGTAAGTTATGCCCTGGGGACATATATGTGTCTAATGGAAGGGATGCTCGTATTAACTTCAAAGAGGGATCATTTGATTGGAAATTAATAGTTCTAGTTCACTTTTTAAAAGTCAAAAGAGATTGGAGGGCACCCAGCCCCCCCCTCCACGCCCTTTTTTCCTCAAACCCATCCGATAAGAACTTTGAGATAGTTTTTTTTTAAATAGTTCAAAGACCATATAACGAAAACTCAGGGGTCAACACAGCCCCCCAGGGCCTGAGGAAATGTGTTGTAAGATATGCCCTGGGGAAATATTTGGTTCTTATTGAAGGGATGCTCGTAAAAAATTCAGAGATGGCTCATTTGATTGGAAATTAAAAGTTCTAGTTAAGTTTTTTAGAGTCAAAAGAGACTGGAGGGCAACTAGCCCCCTCACGCCCCCCTTTTCCCCAAATGCACCCAATAAAAATTTTGAGATAGCAATAAGTTAAAAATTCCTCAAAAGTCAGATAACAAAACTGAGGTGTCGTCACAACCCCCAGGGCCCGGGGGCAGGCGTTGTAAGTTATACCCTGTGGCATATATTGTTCGTATGAAAGGGATTCTCGTATAAAATTCAGAGAGGGCTTATTTGGTTGGATATTGAAAGTTCAAGTTCACTTTTTAATGAAATATTTCGTGGTAACGAACTGTAAGTAAGGAGCGACCCGGCTCAGTGGTAACCGAAACTCTAGAAAACGGGTTTTTGATAACAATAGATACATCAAAAGAATGAGATTTCAATGCTGAATTCAAGTATATAACTTTCATCAAGTTTAAACCTACCAATCAAAAGTAACGTGCCTGAGAAAATTTGGCTGATTTTCGAAAAAAGGGAGAAAGACCCCCTAAAGGTTATAGAACCTTAATGAAAATCACACCATCATATTCAGCGTATCAGTGAACCCTATTATAGAGGTTTCAAGCTCCTATCTACAAAAAAGTGGAATTTTGCATTTTTTGCCAGAAGAAGATCACGGATGCGTGTTTATTTGTTTTTTTTTATTTTTTTTTCCCAGGGGTGATCGTATTGACCCAGTGGTCCTAGAATATCATGGGAGGACTCATTGGAACGGAAATTAAAAGTTCTAGTGCCCTTTTTAAGTGACCAAAAAATGGAGGGCAACTAGGCCCCCTCCCACGCTCATTTTTTTTCCCAAAGTCACCTGATCAAAATTTTGAGATAGCCATTTTGTTCAGAATGGTTGAAAATATGATAACTATTTCCTTTAGAATGACTTAATCTATCGAAGTCCCCGGGGGGAGGGCTGAAAGCTATGAACTTTCCCCATTGTTAACATATAGTATTGGTTATTAGGAAGTATACAGACGTTTTCAGGGGGATTTTTTCTGGTAGTAGGGGGGTGGGGGGGGGGGGTCGGAGGTTATGTGGGAAGATCTTTCCATGAAGGAAGTTTTCATGGGGGAAGGGGCATTGCCATGAAGGGGGCGCCGGATTCCCAGCATTATTTAAAAAAAAGATCAGAAATTAAATAAAAAAAAACAAGTTTTGCAACTGAAAATAAGGAGTAACATCAAAACTTAAAACGAACAGAAAATATTACGTGTTTGATTGGGTTCACCCCCTAGTCAATACCTGGCTCTTTAAGCCAAAGAACTTTAGCTTAAAGAGCGAGGTATTGACTAGGGGGCGAGCCCCCTAATATACGTATTAAAAATATATAAATATAGAAGTTCGTTACGTAAGTTAATTCGTAAGTTACGTATATTTATTACTAATAAAAACGTTCGTAAATAAAATTAAACAAATTTTGAGAAAGCCATTTAACCAAATAAAAGTAAAATCAATATGCAAATTTTGTTTTAATTTTTCATATACGGTGAGCAAAAATCGAAACCTGCATTAATTCAAAAACGTTCAAAAATTAATTAAAAAAACAGTTTTTTTTAACTGAAAGTAAGGAACGACGTTAAAACTTAAAACGAACAGAAATTATTCCGTATATAAAAGGGCCTGTCCCCTCCTCAACGCCTCGCTCTTTACGCTAAAGTTACTCTTTCTCACCACTCTATTTTTTAAAACAATAAAAAAATTTAGTGTAAAGAGCGAGGCGTTGAGGAGGGGACAGGCCCTTTCATATATGGAATAATTTCTGTTCGTTTTAAGTTTTAACGTCGTTCCTTACTTTCAGTTTAAAAAAACTTGTTTTTTTTATTGTCAAAAGAGATCCGAGGGAAGCTAGCCCCCCCCCCCCTCCCCCACGCCTTATTTTTCAAAACCCATCTAATGAAAATTGAGATAAACATCTTGTTTAAAAATATAGTTCAAAGGTCAGATAAGAAAAACTCCGGTGTCAATACACCCCCACCCCACCCCCAGGTTACAGGGGAAGGCGTTCTAAGATATGCCCTAAGGGTATGTATGGTTCTTATGAAAGGGATGCTCGTATGAACTTCATAGAGGACTCATTTGATTGGATATTGAAAGTTCTAGTTCACTTTTTAAGAGTCAAGAGAGTTAAACTAGCCCCCCCCCCACCCTTTTCCCCAAACCCGTCCGCTACAAATTTTGAGATAACCAGTGTTTTGGAAATTGTTCAAAAATTAGATAACAAAATCTCCCCCCAGAGCCCGGGGGATAGGCGTTGTAAGTGTTGTCCTGGGGGCGTATATGGTTTTTATGAAAGGGACACTCGTAAAAACTTCAGAGGGAGCTCATTTGATTGGAAATTGAAAGTACTAGTTCAATTTTTAAGAGTCAAAAGATATCCGAGGGTAACTAGCCCCCCCCCCCACACCCTTTTTGCCTCAAGCCCATCCGATAAAATTTTTATAATAGCCATTTCATTAAAAATAGTTCAAAGGTCAGATAAGAAAAATTCCTGTGTCGACGGAACCCGCCAGGGCCCGGAGGTAGGCGTTATGAGCAATGCTCTAGGGTTATAGTTCTTATGGAAGGGATGCTCGTATAAACTTCAATGAAAACTCGTATGAAAAGTATATGCGTCTTGAACAGTCTTGGAAAGTATGTAGGCAGTAGTAGTAGGCTGTAATGACGCAGTAGGAATTTGGTTTTTATTTACAGTTATGAAAGGAGGCAGTATCCAAGCACTTGTTTGTAGGGAAACTACATTCGTCTTTAACAACTTTTAAAAGAGCTAATAAATTAAACTGAATATTTGATGCATAATGATATTAATGGCTGAAACCTCATCAGTTCAAAGTGTTACTATAATTCTAATGTTTATTTTCAATATTAAGTACAAAAGAAAACATTTGTCATAAAATTGGTTTTCAGTAAAGCGCCAATGACGTAGTAGATCTTAGACTTTTACTGTGAGAGAAGGAGGTCATACCCAAACTCTTGTTTGTGGTGATTTTTGTTCGTTTCAAGCTTGATTTGCAAATTCAATTTAAGTTTCATTCGTTTTAAGATTTATTGATTAATTTAAATCAATATCTATTGTATGCTTGTTTGCATTGATTGTTTATTTAATTTCTGTTCGTTTTAAGTTTCATTTATGCTTCAATAGGGAAATATTTTTTTTTCGTTTTAAGCTTGCTATTCATATTCAATCTAAGCATTACTCGCTTTAAGATCTATTTATTCATTTATATTATTACTTGTTGTATGTTTTTGCTATGATTCTTTATTTAATTTCTGTTCGTTTTGGGTGTCACTTATTCTTTAATAGTAGTTTCTGGTCGTTTTTAGTTTGAATTTTAAAAGGTATTTGTATCTGCTGAGCTTACGTTTAAAATGGCCTTTACTTTTCTCTGAAAAACTTATTTTTCGGAAAGTTTTTTTTTAATTAATATCAGAAAAAAGCAAACTCACGTTCATTGGAAGACATGAATGGAATCCGAACTCTTGGAGCCATTTTCAAAATATTGGAAGCTGAAGGAACATCATAGAAGCAATTTTGAAATATTTGAACAGGACATGGTAATAAAAACGAAATTTTCATTGAAAGATTGTTTTGCACCCCATTGTTTTTTAAGCTCTTGGCTGATTTGGGATAACATTGTATTCCAAATTATTCAGAGAATAGAATATGTAGCCTACAAATGAGTTATCATAGGCAGCGCAATAGCGCTGCCAAAGTAAACGACGATGTTGGCACAATGTATTATTTTTTTTTCATACCCGGGCACTTCGTATCGAAGGAGTTGTCGTAGAAACTTCGAAAAGGACTCATTCGATGGGAAATTGGAGTGGGTAGTGCCATTTTTAATAGTCGAAAGTGATTGGAGGGCAACTAGCCCCCCCCCCATGCCCATTATTCCCCCAAACACATCCAATCAACATTTTGAGATAGCCATTTTGTTCAGCGTAGTTGATATCCACATAGAAAATATGTTTTTGAGGAGGATAGTCCCCCAGAACCCTCGGGTCAAGGGTTTTAAGTTATGCCCCGAGGGCATATAAGAACAATGTTGGCACAATGTATTATTTATTATTTTTTTCCTTTCGAGCAGAGCATTTCGTATCGAAGAAGTTGTCGTAAAAACCTTGAAAAGGGCTCATTCAATTGGAAATTGGAGTGACTTGTGCCCTTTAAATAATCGAAAGTGATTGGAAGGCAAATAACACCCCTTCCACGCCCATCATTTCCCGAAACACATCCAATAAAAATTTTGAGATATCCATTTCGTTCAGCGTAGTTGATTTCCAGATAGAATTATGTTTTTGAGGAGGACGATCCTTATGCCCTGGGGGCATATAATGTTTTTATAGAAGGCTTTGTCGTAGAAACTTCAAAAAAGGCTCATTCGATTGGAAACTCAAAGGGCTAGTGCCCTTTTTAATCTTCGAAAGTGATTGAAGGGCAAATAGCCCCCCCCCCACGCCCATCATTTCCCCAAACACATCCAGTCAAAATTTTGAGATAGCCATTTTGTTCAGCGTAGTTGATTTCCAGATAGAAAACATGTTTTTGAGCAGGACACTCCCCCATAACCCTCGGGCCAAGGGTTTTAAGCTATGCCCCGAGGGCATATAAGAACGATGTTGACACAATATATTATTTATTATTTTTTCCTTTAGAGCAAGGCATTTCGTATTGAAGAAGTTGTAGTAAAAACCTTGAAAAGGGCTCATTCAATTGGAAATTGGAGTGACTTGTGCCCTTTAAATAGTCGAAAGTGATTGGAAAGCAACTAACACCCCTTCCACACCCATCATTTCCCGAAACACATCCAATAAAAATTTTGAGATATCCATTTTCTTAAGCGTAGTTGATTTCCAGATAGAAATAATGTTTTTGAGGAGGACATTCCCCCACAACCCTCGGGGCAAGGGTTTTAAGTTATGCCCTGAGGGCATATAAGAACGATGTTGGCACAGTGTATTATTTGTTATTTTTTTTTCCTTTAGAGCAAGGCATTTCGTATTGAAGAAGTTGTAGTAAAAACCTTGAAAAGGGCTCATTCAATTGGAAATTGGAGTGGCTTGTGCCCTTTAAATAGTCGAAAGTGATTGGAAAGCAACTAACACCCCTTCCACGCCCTTCATTTCCCGAAAGACATCCAATCAAAATTTTGAGATAGCCATTTTGTTCACCGTAGTTGCTTTCTAGATAGAAATTATGTTTTCGAGGAGGACAATCCCCCACAGCCTTCAGGTCAAGGGCTCTAACTTATGCCCTTGGGGCATATAATGTTTTTATAGAAGGCTTTGTCGTAGAAACTTAAAAAAAGGCTCGTTCGATTGGAAACTAAAAGGACTAGTGCCCTTTTTAATCTTCGAAAGTGATTGAAGGGCAACTAGCCCCCCCCCCCACGCCCATCATTCCCCCAAACAAATCCAGTCAAAATTTTGAGATAGCCATTTTGTTCAGCGTAGTTGATTTCCAGATAGAAAATATGTTTTTGAGGAGGACACTCCCTCACAACCCTCGGGGCAAGGGTTTTAAGTTATGCCCTGAGGGCATATAAGAACTATGTTGGCATAATATATTATTTATTTGTTTTTTCCTTTAGCAGTGCACTTCGTTTCGAAGAAGTTGTCGTAGAAACTTCAAAAGGGGCTCATTCAATTGGAAATTGGAGTGGCCTGTGCCCTTTTTAATAGTCGAAAGTGATTGGAAGGCAACTAAAACTGCTTTCACGCCCACCATTTCCTGAAACACATCCAATCAAAATTTTGAGATAGCCATTTTGTTCAGCGTAGTTGATTTCCAAATAGAAATTATGTTTTTGAGGAAGACACTCCCTCACAGCCTTCAGCGCAAGGGCTGTAAGTTATGCCCTGGGGGCATATAAGGTTTTTATAGAAGGTGTCGTCGTAAAAACTTCAAAAAAGGCTCATTCGATTGGAAATTCAAAGGGAAAGTGCCCTTTTTAATAGTCGAAAGTGATTGGAGGTCAACTAACCCCCCTCTGACGCCCACCTTTTCCCCAAACACATCTAATCAAAATTTTGAGATAGCTATTTTATTCACCGTAGTTTTAAGTTCTGTAAATTAGGTCTTAGAGAATGACGACCCCCTCACAGCCCTCAGGGCAAGGGTTGTAAGTTATGCCCTGGGGGCATATAAGGTTTTTATAGAACGCGTTGTCCTAGAAACTGCAAAAAAAGCTCATTCGATTAGAATTTGAAATGGCCAGTGCCCTTTTTAATAGTCGAAAGTAATTGAAAGGTAACTAACACCCCTTCCACGCCCACCATGCCCACCACGCCCACCCTCTCTCGCCTACCTTTTCCCCAAACACATCCAATCAAAATTTTTAGATAGCCATTTTGTTCAGCGTTGTTGATTTCCAAATAGAAACTATGTTTTCGAGGAGGACACTCCCCCACAGCCCTCAGGGCAAGGGTTGTAATTTATGCCCTGGGGGCATATACAGTTTTTATAGAACGCGTTGTCGTAGAAACTTCAAAAAGGACTCATTCGATAGGAAATTGAAATTACTAGTGCCCTTTTTAATAGTCGAAAGTAATTGAATGGTAACTAACACCCTTTCCACGCCCACCATTTCCCCAAAACCATCCAATCAAAATTTTGAGATAGCCATTTTGTTCCACGTAGTTTAAAGTTCAGGAAATTATACCTTTGAGCAGGACAATCCCCCCCCCCAGTCTTCAGGGCAAGGTTTATAAGTTATGCCCTGGGGGTATAAAAGTTTTTATTGAAATCTTTGTCGTAGAAACTTGAAAAAGGCTCATTCGATTGGAAATTCAAAGGTCTAGTGCCCTTTTTAATAGGCAAAAGTGATTTGATGGCAAATAACCCCCCTCTCTCGGCCACCTTTTCCCCAAACACATCCAATCAAAGTTTTTAAATAGCCATTTTGTTCAGCGTTGTTGATTTCCGAATAGAAATTATGTTTTTGAGGAGGACACTCCCCCATAGCCCTCAGGGCAAGGGTTGTAATTTATGCCCTGGGGGCATATAAGGTTTTTATAGAACGCGTTGTCGTAGAAACTTCAAAAAGGGCTCAATCGATTGGAAATTGGACTGGGTAGTGCCATTTTTAATAGTCGAAAGTGATTGGAGGAAAACTATCCCCCCCACGCCCATTATTCCCCCAAACACATCCAATCAACATTTTGAGATAGCCATTTTGTAGTTGATTTCCAGATAGAAATTATATTTTTGAGGAGGACACTCCCCCAGAACCCTCGGGCCAAGGGTTTTAAGTTATGCCCCGATGGCATATAAGAACGATGTTGGCAAAATGTATTATTTATTATTTTTTCCTTTAGAGCAGGGCATTTCGTATCGAAGAAGTTGTCGTAAAAACCTCGAAAAGGGTTCATTCAATTGGAAATTGGAGTGGCTTGTGCCCTTTATAATAGTCGAACGTGATTGTAAGGCAACTAACGCCCCTTCCACGCCCATCATTTCCCGAAACACATCCAATAAAAATTTTGAGATATTCATTTTGTTCAGCGTAGTTGATTTCCAGATAGAAATTATGTCTTTGAGGAGGACACTACCCCACAGCCTTCAGGGCAAGGGTTGTAAGTTATGCCCTGGGGGCATATAAGGTTTTTATAGAAGGCGTTGTCGTAGAAACTTCAAAAAAGGCTCATTCGATTGGAAATTCTTATATGCCCTGAGGGCATAAAAGAACGATGTTGGCACAATTTATTATTTTTTTCCCCTTAGAGCAGTGCACTTCGTATCGAAGAAGTTTTATTAGATACTTCGAAAAGGGCTCATTCGATTGGAAATTGAAATGGCTAGTGCCCTTTTTAATAGTCGAAAGTGATTGGAAGGCAACTAACACCCCTTCCACGCCCACCATTTCCCCAAACATATCCAATCAAAATTTTGAGATAGCCATTTTGTTCGACGCGGTTTAAAGTTCCAGAAATTATACCTTTCAGCACGACACTTTCCCTCAGTCTCAGGCAAGGGTTATAAGTTATGCCTGGAGGGAATATAAGGTTTTATGAAATGTTTGTCGTGAAACTTAAAAAGGATCATCGATTGGATCGAAATTCAAAGGGCTTAGTGCCCTTTTTAATAGTCGAAAAGTGATTGAGGCAAAAACTTAACCCCCCTCTCACTCCCACCTTTCCCCAAACACACAATGACCACTTTTAGATGGGCTTATTCAACCGTAGTTGAAAGTTTTGGAAATTAGGTCTTTAAAAGATGGACAACCATCCCCCAACAACCCTCAGGCAAGGTAGTAAGTTGCCCTGGGAGCATGTAAGGTTTTTATATAAGCGATGTTGTAAAAACAACAAAAAGAAACTCATTCAATTGAAATTGAAAGACTAGTTTTTTTTTTTTTTTTGGCCCCCTTTAAAGTCGAAATGATTGAAGGGCAAACTACCCCCTCCCACGCCCAACCATTTCCACAACAACATCCAATCATATTTTGAGATAGCATTTTTGTTCAACGTAGTCGAAAATTGGAAAATTAGTCTTTTAGGATGATAACCCCCTCAGAGCTCTCAGGCCAAAGGGTTGAAGTTTATGCCCTGGGGGGCCTATAAGGTTCATATAGAAAGTTGTGTAGAAATTCAAAAGCTTTATTTGTTTGGAAATGAAATTGCCCTTTTAATAGCGAAAGTGAGTGGAGAGTAATTGGACCCCCATTCTCACGCCCCATCATTCCCCAAAACCATCAATTCAAAGTTGCCATAGGATGATAACTCCTCAGAGCCCTCAGTGCAAGGGCTGTCAGTTAGCCCTGGGGGTATGAAGGTTCTATAGAAAAAGTTGTTGTAGAAATTTCAAAAAGGGCTATTTGCCCCCCCCACCACCCCAGCCCTCAGGGCGAGGGTTGTAAGTTATCCCTAGGGGCATATAGGTGTTTTATAGAAAGCGTTGTCGTAGAAACTCAAAAGGGCTCATTCGATTGGAAATTGAAAGGCTAGTGTCCTTTTAACAGTCGAATTATGGAAGCTTGAAGAAATTTTATAGTAAAGGTTGATGTGGGTATAATGTTATTGATTTTTTTTTGTTTGTTGTTATTGTTGGAAGTAGACAGGGCACTCGTATAGAAAGAGTTGTCGGAGGAACTTCGAAAAGGGCTCAATGATGAAAAATAGACAAGGAGTGGAGCCCTTTTAGTTAGTCAAAAGCGATTGTGAGGCAACTAAATCCCCTAACACGCCCACCCTCCCATGTCTGTCTTTATGTTTAAAAACTAAAATGTTGCCTTAAATTAAACAAAATGCACTGTGTTAAGCTAATCCAATAAGGCATACTCAGCAAGTATTCCAATAACAACTAAGGTATTATGTCAAACTTTCGGGGTACATCGCTCTGAAAAATTTAACCAAATCAAAATAGTGCTAGGTGTAGCCAAGCTATAAAAAGAAAGTAAATTAAAAAAAGATTTAAAAAAAGATTTATAAGTATTACTTTCTTCTTCCTTGAAAAGACTATGTCAATATAAAAGGAATAGAAATTAATTAAAAAAAACTTTTTCCAGAAAATAAGCTTTTCATAGAAAAGTGAAGAACTCCATTAAACAAAAAATTAGCAAAAATAAAATCAAATAATGTACGAAGCGTGAAACTACTGCAAATCAGGATCAATAAATAAATGAAACCCAAAACGAACAGAAATTACAATAAATAACCGAGTCAAACTCAAACGAGCAGAAATTAACTTAACTTGGGCTCAAAACCCCTATGCCTTCCCAAGGCCAGAACATGATTTGCACTTTGCTGAAAAAAATACAAATGAATGTGCATTATCAGTTTAATATACATATACTGATATTTAGTAATCAAAATGTTAAAATTATTTGATTTATTAAAGTTATAAAAGTAAAAAAATTATATTTTTTTCAGTAAAGTGCAAATTTTGTTCTGGCCTTGGGAAGGCACAGGGGTTTTGAGCACAACTTAGGTTAATTTCTGCTCGTTTTGAGTTTGACTCGGTTATTTATTGTAATTTATGTTAGTTCTGGGTTTCATTTATTTATCGATGCTGATTTGCAGTAGTTTCACCCTTGGTAGATTATTTGATTTTATTTTTGATCATTTTTTGTTTAATGGAGTTCTTTACTTTTCTTTGAAAAACTTATTTTGTGGAAAAAGGTTTCTTAATTAATTTTCTGAATAAATTGACATTATTTCCGAAATCGTCACGTATCAGCACTTGTGGGAAATTCTCTTGCTCAGAATAATCATTAACGAGAAAACAGTTATCATCAACTATTAAACACTTATGAAGCATTTGCTCTTCCCCTGCCACTGACAAAACTAAAAGACACTTTTCTTTTTTAGAAAATACTACTGAATTGTGATAGAAACAAAAGTATAGCACCTCCGTCAGTTACTGCTTGGCCTCTCTCATCTAGCTGCTGTTTAAGCTTTGCTATTTCACCATCTAGCTTCTTAATACTCTCATTACGACTTGTCACCCCACCTCCAACTTCTTTAAATCTTTCCTTGGCGGCATGGAGCTCATCCTAGAGAAAAATAAGGTGTTCAAAGGTATATAACACAATACAGAGTATGTGCAATAATAGAAAATGTTCTACCTCATGGTTGATCTTTAATCGGGCGGGAAAGACCCCTCCGTCTCTCTGTCAGATAACTTTAAAACCTTGGTCCAAAAATTTAAACTTTTTCGCAGTTCGACCCTTTTCCCATCCCCAAAAATAGTCCTCTGATAACACCCGCCATCAGTACATGTGCATGGGAGGAACTTTTACGTCCTTGTCCTCTCACCTTGGAATGTTTAATATCTCTCCGGCTTTCCATCCGTTTAACACCCTAGCCTTTACAATATAAATTAAATAAAAAACAAGTTTTTTCAGCTGAAAGCAAGGAGCAACATCAAAACTTAAAGTGAACAGAAATTATTACGTATATGAGGGGATTCGCCCCCCAGTCAATACCTTGCTCTGTACACTAAAGGTTTTCTTGGTACTCTCATAAGAGCTATTTATTCTAATTAAACGGCCTTGGGATTAAGGGGTCATTATTAGAGAATTCGAGCTTTAGCGTAAAGAGCAAGGTATTGACTAGAGAGAAAAATAGAGTTGTGAGGAAGAGTCAAACTTTAGTGTAAAGAGCGATGCGTTGAAGAGGGGACAGCTCCTTTCTTATACGGAATAATCTCTGTTCGTTTTAAGTTCTAATGTCGCTCCTCACTTTCAATTAAAAATACTTGTTTTCTTTTTAAATTTAGTTTCTAAACGTTTTTTAATTAGTGCAGGTTTTAATTTTGGCTCACCGTACATGAATAATTAAAACGAAATTTGCATATTAGCTTCACATTTTTTTTTGGGGGGGGGATAAGTGGCTTTTTTCAAAATTTAGATCGGACAATTTTGAGAAAAGGGGTCGAGGAGGGGGCCTAGTTTCCCTCCAATTTTTGATTACTTAAAAAGGGCACTAGGACTTTTAAATTTATTTACGGACGTTTTTATTAGTAACAAAAATACGCAACTTGCGTATTAACTTACGTAACAATCTTCAATATTCGTATATTTTATTACGAATATTAGGGGGTTCGGCCCGTAGTCAATACCTCGCTCTTTACGCTAAAGTTCGAATTTTGTTCCGATTTTCTAAGAATGACCCCTTAATCCCAAAGGTCGTTTAATTAGAATAAATAGTTCTTATGAAAGTACTAAAAAAAAACTTTAGCCTAAAGAGTGAGGTATTGACTAGGGGGCAAACCCCTCATATACGTAATAATTTCTGTTCGCTTTAAGTTTTGATGTTGCTCCTTACTTTCAGCTGAAAAAACTTTTTTTTTCTTTATTTAACTTCTGGTCGCTTTTTAAATAATACTGGGAAATCCGGCGCTTCCTTCAGAGAAATGTCCCTTCACCCATGAAAACTTCCTCCATGGAAAGATCCTCCCACGTAACCCCCGGCCCCACCCCCACTACCAGAAAAATTCCCCCCTGAAAACGTCTGTATACTTCCCAATACCCAATGCTCTATGTAAACATTGGGCAAAGTTCATAACTTGCAGCCTTCCCCAGGGACTGTGGGGGATTAAGTCATCCTCAAAGACGTTGTTATTATATTGTTCAACCATGCTGAACGAAATGGCTATCTCATAATTTTGATCAGGCGTCTTTGGGGAAAAAAGGTGCGTGTCAGGGGCCAGGTTCCCCTCCAATCTTTTTGTTACTTAAAAAGGGCACTAGAAGTTTTAATTTCCGTCCAAATGAGCCCTCTCACGATATTCTAGGATCACCGGGTTGATACGATCACCCCTGGGGAAAAAAAAAACAAACAAACAAACAATTAAACACGCACCCGTTATCTTTCTTCTGGCAAAAATACAAAATTCCACATTTTTGCAGATAGGAGCTTGAAACCTCTACGGTAGAGTTCTCTGATACGCTGAATCTGATGGTGTAATTTTCATTAAGATTCTAGGACTTTAGGCGATGTTTAACCCTTTTTTTCGAAAATAAGGCAAATTTTCTCAGGCTCGTAACTTTTGATGTGTAGGACTAAACTTAACGAAACTTATATATTTAAGATCAACATAAAACTCCAATTCTTTTGATGTATCTATTGCTATCAAAATTCCGTTTTTTAGAGTTTCGGGTACTATTGAACCGAGTCGCTCCTTACTTACAGTTCGTTACCACGAACTGTTTGATAAAGACTTTTGGCGCAATACTTCTCCCAGCCACATTTATCTGAAAGACCTCTCATGAATCATGGTTCCAGCGGTAGCTGCAACCTAGTAGAGAGATAACAACAGCCCATAGTAACCAAAAGTTAAAAAAAACTGACTAGTGAAAAAAATTGCCATTTGACGCTGATTCAGGAATAGTAATTTTTATTTCCGTTCGCTTTAAAAATAAAATTTATTGCGAAAAGAAATTCATGGTAATTTCGAAAAAAGCCTGAAACCCCTCAAAAATGGCGTCAGATCAAAATGAGAAGTATACTACTGGAATCAGCATAGTTGAAAACCTTGTTCAGGGAAATTACAGTTTTCCCCTTTTTTGCATGGGTAGCATTGATCTGTCTCCCGTTTTTTTCTCTTTTTTTCCAGGGCTAGAGGTTTACCTGAGCATTATAGAGAGATGCTTAATTGCTCATTCAAAAGCTATTCCTCACATCTACGCGCCTTTCATAAGTTCCACCATCCAAAAATGGCACATTCTGTGCCATTTCTCAAGGGGTGGGGCTAGCAGGCTACAAAAGACAGATGTTTAATAGCTCACATAAAAGTTATTTTTCATACCTACATTTTCTTTATAAACTCCACCACCTGCAAGTGCTAAATGACACTAAAAATGACACTATTGATGCCATGTCCCAAGTGGAAAAGCTAGGGGCTAGTGGGCTGCTAGAACTTCTTAGAGAGATGTTTAATGACTGATTTGAAAGCTATTGCTCGTATCTACGTGCTTTTAATCAGTTTTGCCATACGTAAGTGCCAAATAGTACAAAAACGGCACCTTTTGTCTTCCGCTTAAGAATTGGGACACAATGGAACCCCTCTCGTATACTCTGCAAGTGCCACATGGCACAAAAATTGGCCCTTTTTGTGCCATTTCTCAAGAGTTGGGGCTATCGAGCTACCAGAACATCGTAGACCATTATTTAATAGCTAATATCACTCATGTCTGTGTTCTTCCTATAAATTCCACCATCTGCAAGTGACAAATGGTACTTTTGGTGGCATGTCTAAAATGCAAAGGCTGGATCCCGTGGGTTACGAGAACTTTTTAGAGAGGCATTTAATGGCTCATTTTAAAGCTATGATTCATATCTACGTACTTTTATCAGTTCTACCATCCGTAAGTGCGATATAGCACTAAAAACAGCACTTCTGGTGCCAACTTCTTAAGTAGAAAAAAATTGGAAGCATACAACGGTACAATCGTAATATTTGTGTTCCAAAACTCTTCGCTGGAGTCTTACAAGAAGCCCTTCCGTTTACCCTCCCCTCCCATCCCCATTAATCATGGTTGCAACGGTAGCTGCAACCTAGTAAAGAGGGAACCGCAGCCATTGTAACCAAAAGTTAAAAAACACGCTTAGCAAATACTACCTAGTAAAAAAAAGTTGCCATCTGACACTAATTCAGGAATGGTAGCTATTATTTCGGTTCGTCTTAAAAGTAAAAGTTTATTGCGAAAAGAAATTTATGGTGATTTCAAAAAAAGAGTAAAACCCCTCAAAAATGGCGTCATATCAAGATGAAAAGTCTACCATTGGAATCAGCAATGTCAAAAACCTAGATATAGGAAATTACAACCCCCTCCTTGAACAACAAGAAAAATTACTATTTTGCATGGGTAGCAGTGATCTGTCTTCCGTTCTTTTTTCTAGCAATACTTGGGGGTGAGCAGAACATCATAGAGAGATGTGTAATAGCTCATTCGAACGGAAATTTAATTTGCCAGTGTCCTTTTTAAGTGAACAAAAGGATTATAGGGCGTCTAGCCCCCCCCCCTCCCGAAGGCCCTTTCCCCCTCAAAGTCATTCAATCACAATTTTGAGATATCCATTTTGTTCAATATGGTTTTAAAGTCAAGTATCTTTGGTTATGGTGATGATATGACCCTCCTCAGTCCCTGGGCAAAGGGTTGCACACTGTGTCGGTAGCGGACATATTGATATTATGCGTATCGGTATTGGCGTATTGTTATTGGGCATATTGGTATCACAGGTATCTAGACAGATTCCTATTGTGAGCCATTTTTCAAAAAGATAAATAGTTGATGCAGAACACAAAATACATAGATTCTAACAACATCCCAAGTACTTCCTATAGAACACAAAAAGTTCAAACATAATCCAAAATAATTCCCACAAAACAAAAAAAATATTCTTACAAGATACAAAAATACACAATTCAAAAATAGTTCTAACAAAATGAAAAATAGTTGGCGCAGAAAACAAAATACTTGTTACAAAACACAAAAATTTAACAACATCCCAAATTCTTTAGAACAGAATACTTTGTTCTGTTTCATCGAACAGACCATAAATAATTCTTACAAAACGCAAAAATACTTTGCACAATTCTAAAATAGTTCTATCAGAATGAAAAATAGGTGGTGCAAAGCAGAAAACAGTTTCTACAAAACACAAGAATAATAAAACAGCATCCCAAATACTTCTTATAGAATACCAAATACAAAAATACTTTATAAAATTCGAAAATAGTTCTTGCAGAATGAAAAATAATTGGTGCAGAACACAAAATACTTGCTACAAAACACAAAATTCAAACAACATCCCAAACTGCTTCTTATAGAATACAAAAAGTTCAAAAACAATCAAAAATAATTCCCACAAAACAGAAATAATTCTTACAAAACACAAAAATACTTAGCACATTTCTAAAATAGTTCTGCATAAAATAGTTCAGAACTGAATGAAAAATAGTTCGTGCAGAACATAGAATACAAAAATTCAAACATATTCCAAAATAATTCCCACGAAACAAAAACAAATTTTCTTAAGAAATACAAAAAAACTTTATAAAATTCGAAAATAGTTCTAACAGAATGAAAAATAATTGGTGCAGAACACAAAATACTTGCTACAAAACACAAAATTCAAACAACATCCCAAACTGCTTCTTATAGAATACAAAAAAGTTCAAAAACAATCAAAAATAATTCCTACAAAACAGAAATAATTCTTACAAAATACAAAAATACTTTAAACAATTCTAGTTCTTACAGAATGAAAAATAGTTCGTGCAGAAAACAAATTACTGGCTACAAAACAAGAAAATTCTAACAACCCCCCAAATACTTCTTATAGAATACAAAAAGTTCAAGCATAATCCAAGATAATTCCTACAAAACAAAAAAAAATTATTCTTACAAGATACAAAATACTTTACAAAATTCTAAAATAGTTCTAACAGAATGAAAAATAGTTGGTGCAGAAAACAAAATACTTGCTACAAAACACAAAAATTCTAACAACATCCCAAATACTTCTTATAGAATACAAAAAAATTCTAACATAATCCAAAATAATTTCTACAAAACAGAAGTAATTCATACAGAATACAAAAAGCTCTAACAAAATCCGAAATAGTTCTTAGAAAACGAAAATTATTCTTACAACATTAAAACAGTACTTTACACAAATCCAAATACTTCTAACTGAATACAACTTTTTTGTGTTTGGAATTTTTTTAGTATTCTATAAGAAGTATTTGGGATGTTGTTAGAATTTTTGTGTTTTTTTAGCAAGTATTTTGTGTTCTACACCAAGTATTTTTCATTCTGTTAGAACTATTTTAGAATTGTGCAAAGCATTTTTGCATTCTCTAAGAAGTATTTGGGATGTTGTTAGAATTTTTGTGTTTTTTTAGCAAGTATTTTGTGTTCTGCACGAAGTGTTTTTCATTCTGTTAGAACTATTTTAGAATTGTGCAAAGAATTTTTGTATTTTGTAAGAATTATTACTGTTTTGCTGGAATTATTTTGGATTGTGTTTGAAGTTTTTGTATTCTAAAAGACGTATTTGGGATGTCGTTAGAATTTTTGTGTTTTGTAGCAAGTATTTTCTGTTCTGCACCAACTGTTTTCATGATGTTAGAACTATGTTAGAATTTTGGAAAGTATTTTTACATCTTTTAGGAATTATTTATATATCGTAAAAACAACTCACCATAGGGGGTCTGCAATTCATAAGACCCCTTAACCTAAGGAAGAAAATAATCTAAGAACACAATATTGCGATTTCAACTCTCTTACGACTGAGAAAAGAAACAAAGTGTTTCCGCTTTTTATTTTTATCATGAAAATATCTGAGAATGCTTTAGGTATGATAGTGCACATCAGAGAGTGCCATGAGCCAGTTATAGAGTGGCACAGGTCGGGAATTGCCATGGGGTTATCACGGTGGATTGGATTGCGAGAACACGAACCAATGGATTTAAATCATGATTTTTAACAAGAAAATATCTTAAAAATGCCTTAGGAATAATAGTTTGTGTCAGAGAGTACCGTATGCCAGCCATAGTTTGTCACGGTGGCGTGAATTGGCATGGTGTATCACGCTGGAGGGCGGGGTGGCTTAAGAAAAGATGAACCAATGGATTTAAATCATGATTTTTAACAAGAAAATATGTGAAAATGCCTTAGAAATGATAGTTTGTACCAGATGGTGCCATGTGCAAGCCATATTGCGCCACGGTGGCGTGAATTGACTTGGTTTATTGCATTGGGGGGTGGCTTGAGAAAACTGGAACCAATGGATTTAAAACATATTTTTATAATGAAAACATCTGAGAATGCTTTAGGAATGGCGAGGGAGTGCCAGAGGGGTGTCACGGGGCAGCCAATTGTTACGAAATCACAGGAAATAAGGGGAAGGCTCATTCAAGAAAGGTTTTAAATTGTATGTCCTTTTTAACAATAAAGGGGAATTTTTTACAAAATCACTGGAAATAAAGAGAAGGGGGCGGGAAATGTCAAGATTTCCATTGTTCAAATAATAACAATGGTCATTTTTAGTATATAAACTTATTTTGTGGGGAAATGTTGAAACTGCATTAGGTGTGCTAATATGCGCCAATTGGTGCCATCGGGCGGGTGTTTTGTGTCATGCTGGCCTGAATTGCCATGAGTCATCAGAAGAAATGCTATTGGGGGATTTTTCTTTAAATTTAAACAAACGATGATAGTGTAAACGGATATTTTTGTAGGAAAATGTCTGAAAAATGTCTTATGTGTGATAATGCACGCCAGAGGGTGCAGTGTGCCAGCCATTGAGTGTCACAGGTCGGGAAGGCCTTAGACTTACACGTTCAAAATTGATCTCTTATGACACAAAATGGCAGTAAACGCCCCTCTGTGGTGGTCTGTCAAGATAGGATGGCTTAAAACCTTCTGTTTTTAAGCTTTAGACTATGAAAAATCGAATTTTCTTATATTTTGATCCTGTCTTGGGCAAAATTGATCTCTTGTGGCACAAAATGGCAGTAAATGATCCTCTGCAGTGGTCCGTCAAGATAGGGTGAGTTGAAACTTCTGGCTTTGAAGCTTTAGACTATGAAAAATCGATTTCTCGGATATTTTGATCCTGTTTAGGCAAAAATTGATCTTTTATGGCAGTAAGCGCGCCCCTCTGCACTTATCTCCGAAGACAGGGTGAATGAAGCCCTCCTGTTTTAAAGCTTTAGATTATGAAAAATCGATTTCTCTGATATTTTGATCCTGTTTGGGCAAAAATTGATCTTTTATAGCATAAAATGGCAGTAAACGGCCCCTGCGTTTTCCTGGGGATGGAGACTAAAATCTAACACCCAACAAGCTATCATAAATAAATAACTTCCATAAAACAGTTTAGAGTTAAGGTTGAAGGTGTTACATGAATTTTTCCGGGGGAGGGGGACTGAAATCTAACACCCAATTAGCCATCGTGAATAAATAACTTTTCATTAAACTGTATAAAGTTAAGGTGGGAGGTGTTACATGAATTTTTTGGGGGGAGGGGGACTGAATTCTGACACCCAATAAGCTACCGTAAATAAATAACTTCCATAAGACAGCTTAAAGTTAAGGTTAGGTTCCGGCTTTTCTTTAGGTTTCACGATTTTTTTGCTTAAATTTTATCCTTATCAGCTTTTTTCACGTTTGTTTTTCCGTTTGTTGAGTTTTAACTGCTTTTTTCTGTGCTTTAATGATTTTATAATGTTTCTGATGCTTGCCAAACAGGAATGCATAGTCTTGGCTCAAAGAAACAAGGCTTTTTCATTAAAAGCTCTCAGAAATATCTCTTAATATGGTTTAAAACTACCTCTAATAACAACCCTCCCCCTCTGGAATTGGTTGATAGGGTTCCTGCCTTTACTTAATTCACGCTTTTTTGCTGATATTTCATCCTTCATCAGCTTTTTTCATGTTTTATTTTTTCTCTATGTTGAGTTTTAACTGTTTTTTCCTGTGATTTCATGATTTTATAATGTTTCTGATGCTTGGCAATCAGGAAGCATAGTCTTGACTCAAGAAAACGAGACAATTTCTTTCAAACCTCTCAGATCTCTTAATATGGCTTAATTTGCCACTATTAACAACCCTCTCCCCCTTCCCCTGGAATTGGTTGCTATTGTTCTCGAATTTATTTAATTCATGCTTTTTTGCTTATATTATATTCTTTATCAGTTTTTTCCTGTTTTTGTTTTTCCACTTGTTGAGTTTAACTACTTTTTTCTGTGAATATGATTTTACAATATGTTTTTTATTAATAAAACTTTTATGTATAATAAAAAGTCTGTGTCTTACAAAGCTTTGTCCCGACCTCCTGACCTCCAGACCTCCCAGGTGGGAATCAGGGCCTGATAAACATGAGTTCTCCCAAGCTATGGTTGGGGCCTCGGGGTGAGGATTCAAGCCCCCGTCCTTAGCGAGCGGTCAGGAGAACCCTAAGTTGCACCTCACAGCGGTGGAGTGGTGTAATATTCTATTGATAGCCTAGCCCGACAAATGGAATGGCTAACGCAACGGGGCGCCAAGGGTCTGGGGAGCCCTTGGTCAAGTCCATTCCCATGAAACACTAATGGATATTGAGGATTAAATGCGCAGAGATACTACTACTAAAGCGTTCGCGGTAGTCGACGCGGATCAGGTAAGGGTGGTGCTGACCCGACAAGCATGCAAGCCACCCGATCAAGAAAACATCTGAATATTGACGCGTGGAATGTTCGTAGCTGCAAGCTGGAATCCACGCAATTGCTCCTTGCGAGGGAGCTGCAGAAGTATAAAATCAAAGTTTGTTGTCTTTCAGAAATGAGACTGAATTATGTTCAGTCCAAAAAGTGACCGTTTCCGAATCTGACTCATTCCAGTTCTACAACTCGGGTCTCAACGATGGTTCCGGCCAACAAGGAGTTGGGTTCCTGCTCGACGATCCTACTGCATCATGCGTCAGCTCTTGGGAGCCAATGTTGGAACCTTGTAAACCAAGGATCGCCATAATCAGAGTGAGAGGCCACATTATCCCAATAACTATAATCGGTGTGTACGCTCCGATAAAAGACAGCAGTGACGTGGTCGAAGATGCCTTTTATTATGACCTACAAAGAATCATCGAAAAGACACCAAGGCGTGACATGTTCTTTGTCACTGGAGACTGGAACGCCCGGCTTCGCAGAGTAGACCCCAACACAGCAGCAGTTACTGGCCGCCACACCGTTGGTGACAGATGAATCATTGGAGAAAGGCTCTTACAGCTAGCAAGATACAACAACTTATGCGTCACAAACACTCTCTTTGAGCACACTTCTGAAAGAGATTTCACTTCGTTACATGGCGTTCGAATGTTGGCGTAACCACGGCTCAGAGTAACCACATCTTAGTCAGCAGAAGATGGAGGAGCTCCTGCACAGATGCCCGGGTATACAGAGGAGCAGATACAGGATCTTTATATGGGACCGATCACTATCTCCTCACTTGCAAAGTCCATCATCGCCTTAGTAGGCAGAAGCGACAAAAGGCAGGGAAGCGCTTCGACGTGTCGAAACTAAGATGCCCGGAAATCAAAGCCGACTTCAAGTTAAAGCTAAGCAACCAGTTCAAAGCCTTGAACCGTCTTTCAAATGTCAATCAAGAATGGACACCGATAAAAATTGCGACATAGGACGTTGTTGAGGAGGTGCTTGGCCACCCAAAACAAAAACAGTGAGCCTGGATATCTGGCCACACCATAGAACCAGCCAAGAAGAAGCGACCCCTCGTGGGAGGTGAAAATAACCCTTAAAAGTAGCCTGCAAAGCAGTTAAATAGTCACTGAAACGGAACAGAGAACAATACTGGTCAGATCTGGCGAAAAGGGTTGGAACAAGCGTCCAAGAGCCGCAACAGCAGGAAAATGTTCAAACTCCTGAAAGAAGTGACAGAAAAAGCTACTGTAGCGGTTGACACACCGAAAAATAAGTCCGGAGAACTCATCCAAACAGAAGAAGGACGCATTGAACGCCGGTGAGAACATTTTTCTGAGCTACTGAACTCTGTCAAACCCTCCTGCGATCAAGCTGCCTTCTCGAGGGCTGCTAGAGAGCCCTACGCAATAAACCTCGATCCACCCAGTATTGCGGACGTACTAAAAGGGCTGAAGTGCATGAAAAACAATACAACTCGAGGAGAGGACGGGATCCCTTCTGAAATGTTCAAGTCATCACCAAATCTACTATGCCGCCTAACCGACCTGTTTGTCCAGGTATGGACGACGAAGACCTTCCCAAAAGACTGGAAAGTATCAGTCCTCGTTCCACTATACAAAAAAGGAGATATGGCCATTTGCAGAAACTAAAGAGGTATCTCCCTGATTGACCATGCCACAAAGATCTTCTGTGTCATTCTTTTGAATCAATTCGAAGACGCAGGAGACAAGATAACCCTTCCTGAACAAGCACGCTTCAGACCAGGCAGAGGCAGTCCAGAACAGATCTTGACGATTCGCCTCATCCTTCAGTAGTACAGCAGGTTTCATCTACCCCTTCTCATCGCCTTTACTGACTTTGTAGAAGCCTTCGATTCTCTCATTAGAGAGGAGCTATGTAGAATTATGGCTGAAGACGGTGCACCACAGGAGTTCATTGAGATACTCCGAAGTGCTTATAAGGACACTGAGACTTGCGTCTGTGTTTCCGACAATGACGCTCCTGAGTTTCCAGTTGAGTTTGAGGTAAAGCAGGGATGCCCCCTTTCGCCTTTATTATTCAACTTCGCGATAGACCGTATTTTTTTTTCCGTTATATGAATTGTTTTTGCTATATGAAAACCGAGAGTATTATATTCCTTAAGAATTGAAGGTAAAAATATTGATAGTGTTGATGTTAAGAAAAAACTTTTGTTTATCTGTTGGTTGTGTTGATTTCGTTGTACTAATTGTGTATTTAGATGAGACTCCTCATTTGATATTTCTGATGATATTTCTGAAATATCGAAAGGAGTCTATTATAGATTCCAGGTGCTGTTTTTCGAAAGAAGAAGAAGGATCCTGAATAATGGAATGAGAAACCACAGCTGAATAGTCTTCGGACAAATAGCTGGTTTCCTCCAGTCCCTAACAGATGTGGACTTCGCAGACGACGTTGCCGAGCTGGAGACTACCACCGACAGCTTACAAGGCATGATCTACGATATTTCTGAGGTCTCAAAGCGCATCGGACCGGCCATCAGCGCTGCAAAGACTAAAGTATTGGCTCTCAACATACCTGCTCCTTGCCAGGTTACCCTCGAAGGTGAACCAATAGAAAAAGCCGAGGAATTTAAGTATCTTGGCTCTCTCTTAACACCAGATTGCGGAGCTGAAAGGGATAAGTCTGCCCGTATAGCAAAAGCGTGGGAGTCCTTACTAGTCTGAAAAAAGCACTATGGACCAGACGGGAGATCTCAACCAAAACAAAAGTCAGAATCTATGCTGAAATTGTTTGAGCAGTACTACTGTATGCTTGTGAGACATGGCCGATCTAGGCTGAAGACAAGAGAACTTTAGACGTGTTCGACAACCGCTGCCTTCATTACATTCTCCGCATTAAGAGATGCGACAGGATTTCATATAGTGAAGTAAGGAGTCGCTGTGGTCCATCAGAAGAGCTATTGCTTATCATTAAAAGACATCGTCTGAAGCTCCTCGGCCACACGTCGTCCCGAAGGCACGATATGTCAAGACTCCTATTCTGCAAAGCAGCCCCCTTCTGGAAACGTAAGCCAGGAGGACAAAAGAAGAACCTGTGGCAAAATTGAAGGAGGACCTGGAACCGCGGGAGAGATACAGGAGACACGATCGGAGATGGGACAAAGGCTGACTGAAGATCGCCGGAGAAGCTGTAGCCGACAGGTCCAAGTGGTCGTCCCAAGATCCTTTGGTGCCGGGCAGGACAGTTCATCGTCTGGTTCCCGCCGAAAGTAAAGTAAGTAAGTAAAGCACCGTCTAGGTTGCATTAGAAATTTAATACAATGTAGCAAGCAGGTGTGTCTAATAAAGCAATGGGCAATAGCATTGTTGAATACTTGTTCGCTCTCGAGTTGAAAGGATTGGTAACACGCAATCAATAGCTTAATCGATCTGGAAAGTGTGCAGCGAATTCTCCATATGGAGAATACGTTATCTCGTAGAATCGATTTCCCGAATCATAACATTAGGAATAGATTGCTAGTCCAGCTGGTTAACGCTCTGGTCTGGTCATTGGGGAAATCCTTGGTCTTACATTCGATTCCTAAAGCGGACAAATATCTTTAGATTATAAAGCTTCCCCGAGGAAAAAATCGCGAAGAAAATGTTTTGAAAAAAAAAGAAGGAAAATGACATCTTGAAGAAAAAACCTATTAAAGTATTATGTAACATCCCACGCGTGTGCAGTCACTAAGTAAAAGTCACGTGTGCGCCACCATTACGTACCATACAGGTGTACGTATGTAACACCCATGTGTTTGCCGTCCTGAGTTACAAACGGGGCTTCTCCATGGTCTCCATGGTAAACAAGTCACGGGATAAAGCGTCATTCTCAGTTATAATCGGGGCTTTCCTGCGGTCCCCAAAGTCCAATAAGTCCTATTACATAACTACCGAATAAATCATCATTTGGCAGGCTCTGAAGGTTTTTTTCCTGTCCCTCGTAGGTTTTTTAAACAGTCAAAGAAAAACACTTCCTAATACATAACAAACACATGCATCTTTTAGAAAACACTCCCTGTTACGTAACATACACCTGCATCTTGAATAAGATTAATAACACATGCGTCTTGAGGGAATCGCCGTTAAACTTTTCTGATCTTAAAGCATTAAGAAAAATAGGAGTAGTGGCTATGGGCCTTGTTAAAGTGCCATTGAGATACTAGTATACTACTCTTTATGATTGGAAAACCAGTGTTGGCCAATGGCTTCTCCAACACCCAACTCCTCATGTTCCTCCTTTTCCAAGCAGAAAGGTGGGAAAATTGCACCCCATTTGAACCCGAGTATCCGAAGATTTTTCAGTCTTTAAAATTGGAGGACCAAATTCCGTCAATGGCCTCTTGAGGTCACCAGGATCGCTCAAATCACCGCCAACTGTAGTAAAAGTTAGGTATTTGACGCCTTGTTTGAACTAGAATCCTAAAGGACTTCCAATCAGTATTAACCTTCGTTGTTAGATCTAATTTTTTAATTTCAGGTAGCCGTATTTGAGTCTGTTCTCTATTTAATATTTCTCAAATGGAAGCATTCTGACTTTGTCCAGTCTTCTAATAAAAATGATGAAACCAAAGAGAAACTATAATACTTGAAAACTTTAAATACTATCTATTACTGCTAAACCTACCACTTTTTTTTGCTTTGAACTCGTTTTTTATTTTACATAAAATTACATCTATTTACCGTCTAAATTTTTGTTGTTATGTAACTTATATGTCGTTTTCGAAGTAATTTTTTTTCTTTCTAACTTTGCTTCTCTATAGGCCTGGCCCGTTAATTATTTTGTGTTTCTCTTTCATTTATAGCTTGAAAATTAATTGTTAAAAATTTAGATCCCAAACCACCATTGTAACCATCTTTATGGGCGCTCGAGACTGGCTCCTTTCAGAAGTATTTTTTGCTTCTTTATATCTGTTTTTTCATAATTCCTAGAATGGTATCTCTTTTTTTTGGAGGGGGGGGGTCTTTTTGTTTTCTTGCAATAAATACTTCAGTTCTTAGGCTTTGATTCTTCTCTTTGTTTTTCTTCCATTTATCTCACTCTCTTGAAACTGTTAAACAGGGGTTCCCCCCTCCTAATTTTGAAAAATGATACTACATTGTACGAATAACGCCTGGCAGTATGACGTGGGCTGGTTACTCTCCGATCACTTTTGAATCTCAAAAAGGAGTAGAGTTACCGATTTTTAATAACTTTCGATTAATTAAGATACTTAATAAGATAATATTTTAATTAAGATACTAAAACTCTTCAATAAAACCCTTATATGTTAACAATGGGCAACTAGCATATTTTAAAGCCCTTGTCCCGAGGGCTGGGTCGAATTTTCAAACCCAGAACCACATTTATTCGACCTTTCAACTGTTTTGAACAAAATGGCTCTCTAAAAATTTTAATCGGAAGCATTTGGGGAAAAAATGGCGTTAGTTGTCTTTTGACCACTTTTGACGATAGATTTTGATTATATAACTTTCGCCCAACCCTTCAATAAGAACCTTGTATGTTAACAATAAGTAACTTATATAACTGAGGACCCTTGCCCCGGGGGCTTATGGGGGGGGGTGAACCTTGGAATCATAGTTATTTGGCCTTTGGACTATTTTGAAAAAAAAATGGCTATCTAAAAATGGTCACCAGATGTATTTGGGGAAGAACTTTGTGGGGGGGGGCTGCTTGTCCTTTGATTATCTTGGACTCTTAAAAATGAACTAGAACTTTCAAATTTCAATCGAATAAGCCCCTTCCAAAGTTTATAAGACAAACCTCTCCACAAAGATGTTATATATCAGCAATGGGTAACTTGAATAGGTTACAGCCCAGAGGCTGGGAGGGTTTATCAACCCCTGGCCTATAGTTATTTGACTCTCGGTCTATTTTGAACAAAATGGCTATATCAAAATTTTCATCAAATAGAAGGATGAGCGGGGGACTGGTTACGCTCCGATCACTTTTGAATCTTAAAAAGGGAACTAGAAGTCTCGATTTCCAACTGAATGAGCTACCTCCATAGTTAACAAGACCACTCTTTCCATACAAAACTTATTTGTTAACAATGAGCAACTAGCATAACTTATAGTTCTTTCTCCGAGGACTGGGGGAAATTGTTCAACCAGGAACCATAGTTATTTGACCTTCGAACTATTTTAAACAAAATGGAGACCTCAAAATTTTATTCAGAAGCATTTGGAGAAAAAGGGTGAGGGGGAGGCTGGTTGCCCTCCGATCATTTTTGGATCTTAAAAAGGGAAGTGGAACTTTAGATTTAAAATCGAATGACCCTCCTCCGAAGCTTGTTCGGCCATCCCTTCCATAAGAACCTTATATGTTAACAATGGGCAACTTGCATAACCTACAGCCCTTGCCCTGGGGGCTTTGTTTTTTTTTCAACCCAGGAGGCACAATTGTTTGATATTTGGACTATTTTCAACAACGTGACTATCTCGAAACTTTGATCGAGTGCATTTGAGGAGAAGAGGGCCTGGGGAGGGGAAGCTAGTTGCCCTCTGGTCACTTTGACTCTTAAAAAGGGCATCAGAACTTCTTATTTCCAATTTAATGAGCCCCCTCCGAAGTTTATATGGCCTTCTCTTCCGTAAAACCCTAATATGCCCCTGGGACATAACTTACAACCGTTGCCTCCAGGCTCTGAGGGGTTGTGTATAACAATCCTGGAGGGATTGTTATATGAATTTTGGACTACTTTGAACAAAATAACTATCTCAAAATCTCAGATGCATTTGGGGAACGGGGGGGTAGTTGCCCTGTAATCCCTTTTGACTCTTAAAAAGGGAACTAAAACTTTCAATTTCAAATTAAATGAGCCTCCTTCAAAGTTTATACCACCACTCCTTCCATAAAAACCTCATATGCACCCAGGGCATCTCTTACAACCCTTGTCGCCAGGCTTTGGAGGATTTTGTCAACCCTAGAGTCATTTTTATATGATCTTTCAACCACTTTGAACGAAATGGCCTTCTTAAAACGTTAATCGCAAAATCTTAGGAGCTAAAGGGCAAGGGGGGATAGTTTTCTTCCGATCATTTTTGACTGTTAAAAAGGAAATTAGAACTTTTGATTTCAAATCGAATACGCCTCTTCTGAAGTTTATACGGCCACCCCTTCCATAATAACCTTATATGTTAGCAATCGGCAACTTACATCACTTACAGCCCTTGCCCTGTGGGCTGCGTCGATTTTGTTAACGCAGGGGCATATTTATTCGATCTTTTGACTATTTTGAACAAAATAGTTATACTAAAATTTTGATTGCATATACTTGGGGACGTGGGGGGGACTAGTTTCCCTCTGATCCCTTTTGGCTCTTAAAAAGGACACCAGAAATTCTTATTTCTAGTCGATTGAGCCCCCTCCTAAGTTTATATGACTACCCCTTCCATAAAACCAAATATGCCCCGGGAGCATAATTTACAACTCTTTCTCCCGGGCTCTGGGGGGGTTATGTCAATCCTGGAGGCACTGTTATATGATCTTTGGACTATTTTGAACAAAATGGCTATCTCAAAATTTCCATGTGGTGCACCTGAAGAAGAGAGGGCGTGAAGGGTGGGGGGGAGGGGTAACTGCACTTGGATCAATTTTGACTCGTAAAAAGAGAACTAAAAATCTTGGTTTCCAATCGAGTTTTCCAATTCCAATCCCTTCAAAGCTAACATGGCTCTTTCCGTGAAAATCTTATATACCCTGTGGCATAACTTACAACCCTTGGCCCCCGGAACTGGTGGGCTTATGTCGACCCCAGAGGCATTGTTATATGATCTTTGGACTATTTTGAACAAAATGGTTACTGCAAAAATTCGATCGGATGTATTTGGAGAAAAGAAGGCGTGGGGGGAAGGGGAGTTGCCTTCCGATCACTTTTGACTCTTAAAAATGGCACTAGAACTTCTGATTTCAAATTAAATGAGCCCCCTCCAAAGTTTATACGACCACCCCTTTCATAAAAACCTTACATGTTAACAACGGACAACTTTCATAACTTATAGCCCTTTCCCTGAAGGCTATGGGGGGGGGGGTTGACATCCCCAAAGACATAGTTATTTGACCTTTCAACTATGCTGAACAAAATAGTTAAGTCAAGATTTTGATTGGACGTTTATGGGGAAATGATGGAGGTGGAGCGATAGCAAGTTTTCCTCTAATCACTTTTGGCTCTAAAAAAGGCACTAGAACTTTACATTTCCAATCGAATAGGGTCCTTCTAAATCCTCTATAGCTCTTTCTATACGAAGTGCCTCTGTGGAAAAAAAATAATACGTTGTTCCCACATTTTGTTACTTAAGTAGCGCTACTGCGCTGCCTATCATTTGCAGGTAACAACTGGAGATTTATCAATATTGAACTACTATTGTTTAAATTAGTCTTGGTTACATTCAACGCTTCAATGATGATTCTGTTTTCTGTTTATTTTTTTTTATTCCTAAAGGCCACGTAAGTTGTTTTTATTCTCATCTATTAAAAACAAAGAGATTTAGGAGGGGCCAAAGTTTCTTTGCTTCTTTTAATTTCAGTTAAATGTTTGTTAGACTTCATACTCAGCCATATCAAGTTTTATATTCACAGCAGCTTTGATTCATTATCGAGGAACTTTGATTCTGAATTAATCTTCTCAAGTAAAAGTTTATATAAATTTTATATTATTTTTGGTGTAATTGGAGTTCCAGCTAGGATTTTTACTTCGTCTCTCTCTTCTAAAACCCATGTTATAAGTTTAGTCAAATTCATTTTGAAACGACCGGACCCGTAAATCTGTAGAGTTCAAAACTCTTCTTCCTAGAACCAAATAAGAGAATCTAATTACCTGAATTGACTAAAAATATTCTTTTATATCCGAACTTATGGGATCACTTTTTTGTGCAGATTCAGATTCAAAGTCTGTCAATTCACATTCCGATTCTAAAAGTTGGCATGTGACTTCTCCATAACTTTCATTATTTGCAATGACGATTCGGCTGGGTCCAATTTGTAACAATTAAATGATTTTATCCTTTTTTCCCTTTTCTTGAAGATTTAATCATATATTTTTGGCCGAAGTTTTGAAAAACAAAAGCACAGTGTTCAAGATACAGATATTTTTCAATAAGACGTAAATGACGCAACAAGCTTTCGAATTTTACGGTTAGGATAGGTGGAAAAGTGCAGTAGCCAAATTCCTGTTTGAAGTATTTTTTTTTTTCGTTTTAAGTTTGACTTCAAATTAATTTTTACTTGTCTTAAGATTTATTTATTCAGTTATATTTGTAGTTGCTATCTCTATATTTTCTATTATCGTTTATTTTAATTTCTGTTCGTTTCACTGGCGTTATATTACCGTTTTGGCTTTAATGGAAATTCTGGTCGTTTTGAGTTTTGAATTATTATAGGAATTTATTTCTGCTAGTCTTAGGTTTATTTAGCTTTTTAATTAACTTTGAAAAACTTCTTTTTCCGAAACGTATTATTATATCAATAGTCGTAAAATAATGCAAATTCTGTTCTGGCCTTGGGAAGGCATAGGGGTTTTGCGCCCAACTTATGTTAATTTCTACTCGTTTTGAGTTTGACTCGGCTAATTATTGTAATTTCTGTTCGTTTTAGGTTTCATTTATTTATCGATGCTGATTTGTGGTAGTTTCACGCTTGGTAGATTATTTGATTTTATTTTTGCTCATTTTTGGTTTAATGGAGTTCTTTACTTTTCTTTGAAAACTTATTTTGTGGAAAAAGTTTTTTTTTAATTAATCAAGTTACAAGCACAACCGTGAAGTTGACGAACCCTTCAAACCTTCTTTAGACTAGGCTGGTCATTTTTTTTCGAACCCGATGCTGAACAGGGATACGTTCTAAGTGGTATCTACAATCCTTGCTTTTCCTTGAGCGATTAATCTGCGTCTCTTCACTATGGCAGAAGGGTGAAATCTGATATCTAACCTTAATCTTCAATATACTAGTTATCTCGCAGGAGTGTCGCTTGGAATTAGTAACGGAGTATTGAAGGCACTCGAATGACCCAATTACGACGTCATTCCAGGTTGAGCTTTTTGAATTGTTATTTCCAGATTATCTTTTATTTAGGAGGGGGCACCGCCGTCCATTATGCATACCAACATGAAAAGAAACTCATTGCAAAGAATACTTTTGCATTGAATCATACATAAGGGCACTTATAGTGGTAGGGAAACGGGCACTACAGCCTCCTGCCCCCCCCCCCCAATCCTTGTGACTTTGGTCACGTACATCATATTTTATCCCTGTTTTATTGGCTGGCGGTAGCTCTTAAATTACTAGATATCTCTACTATTTATCTTTGCTGTAAAAACCATAGTTTGCTATAGTTTCTCATACAACCTTAGCAATTACAAACTGTAATTGTTCAAAACTTAGTTTATGTAGGAACAGTGTTTTGATTTTGGGTGGTAGAATGATTAAAAAAAAAATACCTGACAAGCCTGATATTCTCGAACAAACGAGAAAAGCTGATTGTTCAAATACTCTTGTCTAGATTCAATTCGGTCCATATTAGAGATCAGTAGTCCAGAAAAGTTTTCAAGAGCAGTTGCCAGATCGGTGCTTGAACCCTTCAGCTTGTCCTGACATTTATTAATAGCTGCAAGTCGATTTTTCCAGTCATTGATTTCTGTAAAACATAAATCATAGCCGTGAAATAACTTCAGTCCATTATTAATGCGTAAGCTATGGAAATAAAACCTTCATGACAAAAAATTCAAACTTTTCTACATTGACTCTAACGCTATCGCTGTTTCTATTACCTATTTTGATGGGTGGGGGGTTGATGTTTTCTGATGAGTAAGGAGCGGAATTGAAAATAAAAAAGCAAAGATAATTCCATATATTTGTAGAATATTAAAAAACAAGCGCATTACAGAAAACCCAAAACCGACGGAGAAAAAAGGCTGTAGTTCTTAGGAGCAAACAAATCTTTAAACAAGCTCCTGAACAGATTTTCACGAGGTAGGTCTGTTTGATATGATTGTTTTGTGAATATTGGTCTTTAATAAAAATGGATTTTCTCTGTCTCTACAAAATTTAAGCAAAAAGAAGAAATTTTATTTTCGCACCCAAAGTTTATTAAGACAAAATTTCATTTTATCATTTTAATATGTCTTAGTTAAGAGGTAGCTCATTGACTTAACCAACTGTAGAATCTACAAATAGAAATAGGAGCCTCCACCTGTGGAAACGCATTTTCGTAGTTCTAGGCAAGTACCCCCCCCCCCGGTGAATACCCCCCGGAAAATACCCCCCATGGAAAATATCCCCCCCGCGGAAAATACCCCCCAGAAAATACCCCCCCCCCGTGGAAAATACCCCCTCCCACGGAAAACACACCCCCGGAAAATACCCCCCGGAAAATACTCCCCTTGGAAAATACCCCCATCGGAAAATACCCCCATTGGAAAATACCCCCCCCCCCCCGTGGAAAATACCCCCCCCCCCGGAAAATACCCCCAGTAAAATACCCCCCGTAAAATACCCCCCCCCCCCTCCAAAAAAAATACCCCCGTGGAAAATAAGGCTTTCCAAATTTGAGAATTTTATTTGAGTGTTATTTTTTTTTTAATTTCCGTAGGGGGATGGAATTTTGGTACTTGTGTATTATGCGCCACTCACTCAAGTTTACGCTGTGTAAAATTCGTGAACACACCGTTTTTTTTTTGTTAATTTCTTCGTTGCTTTAGAAATAAACTTGCGCTATAGATTTGCACATTAGGGGGGGGGGGCGGTAAGCATAACGGATCTGCATGCAAAATTTGTTTGGTACAACTATTCTGCATATTAGATAGATAGACAAATAAGTGTATTTTAAATATACGGCCATGAACACAGTAAAATAACATAAATGAATATAGTGAATAGGGGTGGGGGCGTGTTTAACCCCCCCCCCCCAAAAAAATGCCCTCCCACACGAAAAATACCCCTCCCCATAGAAATATCCTCTGGACAATTCAATCCTGGCGAAGACTTACCCCGGACAATTACCCTTAACATCCCCACGCGTAAAATTGAATCGGCAAAGATAAAGCAAGACATATAAAGACATTTCGTATATGAATTCTTGCAAATTCACCCAGCGTAAAATTTCTTCTTAAAATTTCATCTCCTGGAAACCATTGAAAATTCTCCCAGCAGAAAATTCGTCCTCCCCTCCCCACCCGAAAAATGTATGCATACTTCCCAATAACAAATAAAACAAAGGGCGATTTTTATAACTTAAAAACTTTCCCCGGGTGATGTAGGGGGTCATTTTATCTCCAAAGACATAGTTATCGGGCCTTTCAACTATGCTGAAGAATAATACGCAGAATAATTGTGCCAAACACATTTTGCACGCAGACCCGTTATGCTCAACTCCCCCCCCCCCCTAATGTGCAAATCTGTAGCGCAAATTTATTTCTAAAGTAACGAAGAAACTAACAAAAAAAAATCGGTGTGTTCTCGAATTTTACACAGCGTAAACTTGAGTGAGTGGCGCATAATACACAAGTACCAAAATTCCATCCCCCTACGGAAATAAAAAAAAATAAAACTCAAATAAAATTTTCAAACTTGGAAAGCCTTATTTTCCACGTTTTTTTTTTTTTGGGGGGGGGGTATTTTCTGGAGGGGGATTTTCCGGGGGGGATTTTCCGGCGGGGGTATTTTCCGGGGGGTATTTTCAGGGGGAGGGGTATTTTTCGCGGTTTTTTTCCGGGGGGGGGGTATTTTCTGGGGGGTATTTGCCGGGAGGGAGGGGGGTAAACGCCGGCCACAGCACAAGACATCGCCTCGGGATTACTATCATTGTATGAAAGTCAACGAGCTGCTCTGTTCCCAGCGTTTTTCTGGGTTTACGATCGTCCACATCTGGGTAGAATATTCACAGTTGCAGAATGTAATTTTTGCCTTCTTTGATTTTTGTCAAAATTTAACTATGTATTATTTTAATTGACACCGTACTGATTTGTTCTAAAGCATCTTTACCAGTGCTGGAAGCGCTAAAAAATGCGCAAGTTTACCAGCATCTCTACAAACGCATCAAAACCTCTGAATATACATTTTAAGATATGGCGAGTCCAATGGTGGCTACATAAAAAGTAAAGGATTGCTCTGAAGCGCGCAATAAAGCGCTTAAAAAAGCGCGTAAAGCGCAAAATAGGAGTGCCTATCCCATGTAATAGCAAAACAGACAAAAACATAGTTTAGAGTATTAGAAGTCAGAATATTACAAGCAGCAGCTCGAGTCTGCACGTTAAAGCACGAATTTGCGCGCTCAAAAGCGTGTAAAAAACGCAAAACTGATAGAAAGTTTGAAGAAACTCCAGAAAAGATAGTAATGTAGTATAAAGTATGGTGAACCCAATAATCACTGGTAGAAAGGCAAGCAATGGCTTTATAGCACCTTCGCAGTCGCTGAAAAGTGCGCTAAAAGCGCAGAACTCATCTGCTTGTTACAGAAAGCTCAGATTTGGGAGAAACATGGTTTGAAATACCGAGCTACTCTCGGTATTGAAAAGTAAGTGGTGTTGAAAAGTAAGTGAATCTGTATGCCAGAATCCGGTCCTTGCATGTCTTAATGCCCGCTTTAAGCGCGAAAATAGAAAAATTTACAAAACATTAGTTTCATAAAACAAGTGACAATTCGAAATGACATAAAATATGCAATACGAAACACGATTTAGAGCATCTAGCAGAGCCCACGACGCTTAATGACACGAAGAAAATGAAGGATTTCGAACACACATAGAGACCTACATGGCACTTTTTTAGACATGTGCAACCAAAAAAGTCATTTTCGTTTGCTACTTTAGCTAATTTGTCTTGAGTGTCATTGTTATTGGAAAATGCAATACAAAATAAGACAATAATTATCACATAATACGGTACTTCGCTGTGATATCAGATCACATGTTGAACAACCGAGATTTTAAGCTAGGTTTAAGCCTTAAAAGGGACATCAAAATACATAACACATAAAAATTCATTACACTTGGCAGGGACCCGTATCAACAACATAACCTGGTGCACTCAAGTGAGCTGTTCTTGCAGTTGCAGCGCCCAGAGCATTGTTTTTTGCAACTGTATCGTATAAGCTCTCGACGGGTGACAGAAGCTTGGGGCAGGTTGACCATCGGGGAGCTCAAAGCCCATTGCTAGTCTTTTTCCATTTGTAATCGTTGGGGTTCTTTTCCGGAATAATGGCAAGATGAGAAATGGACCATGCCTGGACTTTAATGCAAGCGCACCCAATGTGCTGGTTTAGCGCATGTTGAGCTGGCAGAAGTCTCTCCATGGATGATCCTTTTTTTGTGAACAGATACTTCCTTAACTTGTTTACCGACTCTTTCTCACTGGATCTGTCATATACAAGTACAATGATCTTTTCAATCTGTGCAAAATCCTTTTCAGTGAGCTCTTGAAGAGGAGAAGACAGGAGGTTTAAGACCGGTGTTATGGCACTGTGCGAAGAAAAGCATCGACTGCGCCTTTTCTTCGCTAAGTGCAGTTGCTATGTCGTGAACTGGAATGCAGCTAAAACTCTTTCCTTGGCCATAGGCTACGTAGAATTTATCAAACCCAATATGAAAGTGCTTTGCAATGAGCAGAACAACTACATCTGAATCAACTGTTCTGACAGTGATGAATTTCATGCTGCAGCGCGCTAGATGAAGGCAGTGTAGGGCTATCCTGCTATCTTCCTCCTCGGGGTCGCTAGGATGAATTTCAGCCTTGTCAGTTGGAATAGTGCTTTTTGCGCTATCGCCAGAAGTCACGTGAGCCCAATGGTTGGTAACAGTGTCGCATGCCTGTTTTTGCCATGAACTTGAATAAGCTCTGCTAGTAGTCTGAACACTGAAGAAATTAGTCCAGTTTTTTGGAATTCGCGTCTGTCTTTAACCTTTGTCCGATACATAGCCTGGCCACGCTTTTCTCGTGTAGAAGTTTTCAAGCTGTCGGACTTATCAGAGGCAACGCTATGGCGTTGCCTATAGTAAAGGCCATACGGCTCCAATGTTTTATGATTTATTTATTTACTTATTATTATTTAATTTTTTTCCAGAGGCACTTCATATGGAGGGGATCGTCGTAAAAACTTCAAAAGGGGTCTCATTCGACTGGGAATCGAAAGCTCTAGTGCCCTTTTTAAGAGTCACAGGGGATTGGAAGTCAACGAACACCCCTTCCACGCCCACCATTTCCCCAAACAAATCCAATAAAAATTTTGAGATGGCCATTTTGTTCTACGTTGTTGATTTCCGGATAGAAATTATGTTTTTGAGGAGGACACTCCCCCACAGCCCTCAGGGCAAGGGTTGTAAGTTTTGCCCCGAGGGCAGTTAAGCTTTTTATAGAAAGCTTTGTCGTAGAAACTTCAAAATGGCCTCATTCGATTTGAAATTCAAAGGGCTAGTGCCGTTTTTAATAGATGAAAGAGATTGGAAGGCAGCTAACCCCCTCTCACACCCACCTTTTCCCCAAACACATCCAATCAAAATTTTGAGATAGCCATTTTGTTCAACGTGGTTGAAAATTCTGGAGACTAGGTCTTTGAGGATGGCACCTTCCCCCCCCCCCCACAGCCCTCAGGGCATGGTTGCAAGTTATGCCCTGGTGGCATATAAGGTTTTTATAGAAAGCGTTGTCGTAAAAACTTCAAAAAAGGGCTCATTTGATTGGAAATTTAAATGGCTACTAGCCTTTTTAATAGTCCACACCCACCATTTCCCCAAACACATCCAATCAAAATTTTGAGATAGCCAGTTTGTTTAACGTAGTTGAAATTTCTGGAAATTATATCTTTGTGCATGACACTTCCCTTAGGAGCCCTCATTGCAAGGGTTGTAGTTAAGCCCTGGGAAAGTTTTTATAGAAAGGTGTTGTTAAAATTTCAAAAAGGGCTCATTTGTTTGGAAACTGAAATTGCCCTTTTTAACAGTCGAAAGTGAGTGGAGAGTAATTGACCCCCTCTCAAGCCCACCATTTCCCCAAACACAATCAATTAAAGTTTAGAGATAACCATTTTGTTCAACGTAGTTGAAAGTTCTGGAAACTATGCATTTAAGGATGACAAACCCCCCAGAGCCCCCAGGGCAAAGGTTGTAAGTTATGCCCTGGGGGCATATAAGGTTTTTATAGATAGAATTGTGGTAAAAACTTCAAAAGGGACTCATTCAATTGGAAATTGAGAGGGCTAGCGCCCTTTTTAATAGTCGAAAGTGATTGGAGGGTAACTAAACACCCTCTCACGCGCACTATTCCCCCAAACACCTCCAATCAAAATTTTCAGATAGCCATTTTGTTCAACGTAGTAGAAAGTTCTGGAAATTAGGTCTTTGAGGATGACAACCACCCTCACAGCCCTTAGGATAAGGGTTGTAAGTTATGCCTTGGGGGCATATAAGGTTCTTATAGAAAGCGTTGTCGTAGAAACTCAAAAAGGGCTCATTCGATTGGAAATCGAAAGGCCTAGTGCCCTTTTTAATAGTCGAAAGTGATTGGAAGGCTTGAAATTTTTATAGTAAAGATCGATGTGGGTATAATCTATGATTTTTTTTTTTTGTTGTTGTTGAGACTAGGGCATTTCGTATCGAAGGAGTTGTCGTAGGAACTTCGAAAAGGGCTCATTCGATTGAGAATAGAAAGGGCTGATGCCCTTTTTAATAGTCAAAAGTGATTGGAGGGTGACTAATCCCCCTCCCACGCCCACCCTACCATTAGCCTGTATGTTTAAAAACTAAATGTTGCCTTAAGATTAAATCAAATGCACTGTGTTAACGCTGATACCCAATAAGGCATCTTAGCGATATATATATATATATATATATATATATATATATATATATATATATAATATATATATATATATATACATATATATATATATATATATATATTTATATATATATATATATATATATATATATATATATATATATATATAGATATATATATATATATATATATATATATATATATATATATAATATATATATATATATAATATTATATATATATATATATATATGTATATGTATATATATATTTTGTTCATTTAAATTTTTAATTTCATTCTCTACTTCGATCAGAAAAAGTTCGTTTTTAAATAATTTTAGTTCATTTATGGTTATTTTTAATTTACAAAATAAACTTGACAAAAATACCTTCGTCAAAATTGGGTGATGACACAAAAACCTCAGGGTCAATTTTAGCTAAAATAGGGCACCTCATGACCTGCCTCTCTGTAACTCCCCTACGACATATGTGGGACATTGTCTTACACAAAAGAATCCCTAAGGGCTTTTTATTACCGTTAAACTTGAGAAGACACAGATAGAAAAATCAATTATTTGTAACATGTCCTGCTGGAATTACATTGTGCTTTTGATAAAAGCACAGGTGTCACCTACTTAGTATAGTATCAGGAAAACCTGGGCAAAAAAAAACCCGCTTGCAGCAAAAGTAAGTATAGTATGTCAAAACAGTGGAAACGAAGAAAAAGGAACTTTCAGTTGTCGTTTCCGACAAAGAAGTTTTCTAAAGAAAAATTAAGGCCATCTTTCCAGGGGAAATTTTAAACGGGGGAATTTTCCAGATTTCACTTACAAAATTCATTTTATTTCTCTTACTTTCTCTTTGGTGACCCCATTTTACATGTGGAGATGTTCTGGGGGAACTGTCTGGGGTAAATTCTCTGTGGGGTTAGAATCCTTTGGGGGATTTATGGGCATGGGGGGATTATCCATGGGGAAACTAGGCCTGGGTAAAATTTTCGGCGTGGAGGAATTTTCCATTAAGGGGGGGGACTTGCCAGAAAAAGTTCTGTTACAGAGGATGGGATTTCTGGCACAATTTGAAAAGCAATCAGAAACCAAATGTACAGCAATCAGAATTTAATTCAAATGAAAATAGGTTAAGGGGAATTTTCCAGGCAGAATTGTCTGCAAGACCATTTTCCGGATCAATTTTCAAGGGGGATGGGGTTTTACACCGGACGAACTTTCCACGGAGAAACTATCGTTGGTAGGGGGTCCATGGAGAGGCGAGGTGGATTTCCTGGCCTGGAATTATTTCTGTTCTTTTTAAGTTTTAATGTTGCTTTTTACTTCCAGTTGAAAAAAAACTAATTTTTTTTTTTATTTAATCACAAAATAAAACTGTCTAAGCTCTGAAAGTCAAGATAATAGGGATTATGTATATCGACACACAACTATTTATAACTATTAGTTAAAAAAAAATTCCGCAAAATAAGTTTTTCAAAGAAAAGTAACGAACTCCATTAAACAAAAAATGAGCAAAAATAAAATCAAATAATCTACCAGGCTCGAAATTACCACAATTCAGCATCGATAAATAAATGAAACCCAAAACGAACAGAAATTAAATAAATAACCGAGTCAAACTCAAAACGAGCAGAAATTAACATAAGTTGGGCGCAAGACCCCTATGCCTTCCCAAGGCCAGAACAAAATTTGCACTTTACTGAAAAAATATAAATTTTTTTACTTTTATAACTTTAATAAATCAAATAATTTTAACATTTTGATCACTAAATATCAGTATATGTATATTAAACTGACAATGCACATCCATTTGTATTTTTTCAGTAAAGTGCAAATTTTGTTCTGGCCTTGGGAAGGCATAGGGGTTTTGCGCCCAACTTATGTTAATTTCTGTTCGTTTTGAGTTTGACTCGGTTATTTATTTTAATTTCTATTCGTTTTAATTTCTATTTAATTTCTAATCTCAAATATATAAATTTTATTAAGTTTGGTCTTACCCATCAAAGGTTACGAGCCTGAGAAAATTTTCTCAATTTTTGAAAAAATGGGGAAACGGCCCCTAAAAGTCAAGTGACCTCAATGAAAATCACACCATCAGATTCAGCGTATGAGAGAACCCTACTGTATATATTTCAAGTTCCTATCTGCAAAAATGTGGAATTTTGTATTTTTTTGCCAGAAGAAGATTACGGATGGGTGTTTATTTGTTTTTGTTTTTTCCCAGGGGTGATCGTATCGACACAGTGGTCCTAGAATATTGGGAGAGGGCTCATTCCAACGGAAATCAAAAGTTATAGTGCCCATTTTAAGTGACCAAACCATTGGAGGGCAACTAGGCTCCTCCCCCGTCCTTTTTCCCCCAAAATCGTCCGATCAAAATTTTGAGATAGCCATTTTGTTCATCATAGTTGAAAGGCCCAATAGGTACGCCTTTGTATATAACATGAATCCCCCAAAGCCCCAGGGGAAAGGTGTCTAAGATATAAAATTTGCCCATTGTTTGCGCATAGTATTTGTTATTGGATGTAGGCATACATTTTCGGATGGGGGGGGGGGAGCAATTCTCTGCTAGGGGTTTTTACCACGGGGAATTTTCCATGAGAAGGGAAGTTTCAAGGGAGTGAACGTGTCAGGGGAAATTACATACTGGGGGAATTTGCCAGAATTCTTATACAAAGTTATTTCTATATGTCTTGCTTTCTCTTTTCCGTCTTAATTTTACGCGCAGAGTGGTTAAAAGTAATTGTCCGGGGTAAATTTTCACCGGGATTGAATTTTCTAGAGGATATTTCCGTGGGGAGTGGGTTTCTCTGGGGAGGTGGGGCCATATTTCTGGCATAATTTAAAAAAGATCAGAAATTAAATTGGAAAAAACAAGTTTTTTTCATCTGAAAGTAAGGAGCAACATCAAAACTTAAAACGAACAGAAATTATTACGTGCACAAAAGGGGGTTGCCCCCCTCCTAAACACCTCACTCTTTACGCTAAAGTTTGAATTTTGTCCCAATTCTTTAATAATGACTCCTGAAACACAAGGGTCGTTTAATTAGAACAATAAGACGCTTTTTTTAAAACTACTTAAAAACTTTAGTGTAAAGAGTGAGGTGTTGAGTAGGGGTCAACCCCTTTATATACGTAATAATTTCTGTTCGTTTTTAGTTTTAATATTGCTCCTTCCTTTCAGTTGAAAAAAACTTGTTTTTTTTATTATTTAATTTTAGACATGGATTGAATGATTGATTTGAGAGTGAGTACATGCATGTGAATGTTAAAAGAGAAATTGATTTGTGAGTTGATTGAGGTGATTGTCGGTATATCAAAGGAAGCATGATGAATCATAGAGTATGAGTGTGGGATTCCTTTCTCTGTAAAGTTCCCTGTAAAAATATATTATCTTTAGAGTGTTGATTAGTTGTTTAGTAAGGGTGGGGAGGAGGAGGAGTCAGAGAGTTTTTCCCCTGAGGAAGTGTATTAGTGTATTAATTGTTGAAGGGTCGCTTTTTGGGTCGTCCCGAACACGCTATTATGCGTCGGGACCTATTTTGATATTGTTAGTATTATATGCAGTTTTGTTTTGTTAATATTATGTGGAAATTTCTATATTGTGTTTTTTTGTGACCCATTTGTTAATAAAAAAAAAATGAGTAACTAGAATTTTATTATTAACATATTCCCAGCCTAAGCAAGATTTAGCAGCTTCGCTGTTCATCATGGGCCCTACTACCTTCCTATGCACACCATCTTTCCTACCTGAGTAAGTTAAATGTATTTCACCTTCCTACTCCTGGGATATGAATTTCAAAAACTCCTAACAAGTCCAGTTCAAAACGTCTGAATTTATCAGTTAAAATGTCAATACGATAGTTGTTTCTAAACGTTGTGACATTCCAAGTTGCTATTTTCACATCATTTAAATAATTTAATTTATAATGACCCCCAAAAAATCAATAGGTCCAAACAAGGTAGCTTCCGGTTTTAATGGAAACTTTGTTTAATTCTGGGCCCAGCTTGGTCAAAACATGAATTTCCAATCTTGACGATGCTCTTCCATAAAAAAGAGTCGTAGTCCTACACAAGCCTATTACCTCCGACTCATTATAGCCGTATGCACATACACCCAAATATAGTATTAAAATTAGGAAGCAGTCTAAAATAGATAATTTATTTCGCAAGAAGTTTCTCATTCCAAAAAAGCCCTTCAAACAAATAAAATTCAGAATAAATTTCCAATAAACCGGCATTCCTTGCAACATTGTGTTGTTCACAAGGCTAAAATTTCCTCGAATACTCTTCATGGTCACCTGTAGCACCGTTTGCAGTCACGGTTCTGGCTAGGCAGACACTAGGAAGGTCCAGCTTAGTATCAGTATAAGGCCACACAAGCAGGACTTCCTTTTCGGGGATAGAGACGGATAAAGCCGGATTATCTAGCCTCCAGCCTCGATTACCCAGCCTATCCTCTTTAGGGCATTCGCCAGAGATAACACATTCATGTTACTATCAGACACATTAAAAAAGTAATGACCAAATGCGATTTCTTAAGGATAGGCCACCGTGCCGTGTCTCTTCAAGACCCCTAATCCATTGGTAAAGCGCTGTAGCAAAGCTTCCAATTCTTTCACCTCAAAGCAAGTAATTCTAATAGATTTTGGAAAATAAAAGCTAATTGCTGTAATAAATCATAGGCAGCGCGCTAGCGCTGCCCAAGTAAAGAACGATGTGGGCACAATGTGTTTCTTTTTTTGGTTCTCCATACCCGGGCACTTCGTATCGAAGGAGTTGTCGTAGAAACTTCGAAAAGGGCCCATTCGATTGGAAATTGGAGTGGCTAGTGCCCTTTTTAATAGTCGAAAGTGATTGGAGGGTAACTAGCCCCCCCCCCCCCAAGCCCATCATTCCCCCAAACACATCCAATCAAAATTTTGAGATAACCGTTTTGTCAGCGTAGTTATTCCCAGATAGAAACTATCTTTTGAGGAGGACACTCCCCACAACCCTCGAGGAAAGGGTTTTAAGTTATGCCCTGGGGGCATATAAGATCAATGTTGACACAATGTACAGTTTATTATTTTTTTTTCTTTAAAGCAGGGCACTTCATATAGAAGGGGGCGTCGTAGAGACTTCAAAAGGGGCTCATTCGATTGGAAATCGAGAGTTGTAGTGCCATTTTTAATAGTCAAAAGTGATTGGAGGGCAACTAGCCCCCCTCCCCCTGCTCACGCCAATCATTCCCCCAAACACATCCAATCGAAATTTTGAGATAGCCATTTTGTCCAGCGTAAATGATTTCCAGATAGAAAATATGTTTTTGAGGAGGACACTCCCCCACAACCCTCAGGGCAAGGGTTTTAAGTTATGTTCTGGGGGCATATAAGGTTTTTATAGAAAGCGTTGTCGTAGAAACTTCAAAACAGGCTCATTCGATTGGAAATTCAAAGGGCTAGTGCCCTTTTTAATAGTCGAAAGTGATTGGAGGGCAACTAGCCCCCCCCCCACGCCATCTTTCCCCATAATACATCCAATTAAAATTGTGAGATAGGCCATTTTGTTCAACGTAGTTGATTTACAGATAGAAAATATGTTTTTGAGGACGACACTTCCCCACAACCCTCAGGGCAAGGGTTTTAAGTTGTGCCCTGGGGAAATATAAGGCTTTTATAGAAGGCGTTGTCGTAGAAAATTCAAAACAGGCTCATTCGATTGGAAATTCAAAGGCCTAGTGCCCTTTTTAATAGGCGAAAGTGATTGGAGGGCAACTAGCCCCCCCCCACGCCCAACATTCTCCAAACACACTCCAATCAAAATTTTGAGATAGCCATTTTGTTCAGCGTAGTTGATTTCCAGATAGCAAATATGTTTTTGAGGAGGACACTCCCCACAAACCTCAGGGCAAGGGTTTTAAGTTATGGCCTGGGGGTATATAAGGTTTTTATAGAAGGCATTGTCGTAGAAACTTCAAAAAAGCTCATTCGATTGAAATACAAAGGGTTAGTGCCCTTATTAGTAGTCGAAAGTGATTAGAGGGCAACTAGCCCCCCCCATGCCCATCATTCTCCCAAACACATCAAATCAAAATTTTGAGATAGCCATTTTGTTCAGCGTAGTTGATTTCCAGATAGCAAATATATTTTTGAGGAGGACACCCCCTCACAACCCTCAGGGCAAGGGTTTTAAGTTTTGCCCTGGGGCATATAAGGCTTTTATAGAAGGCGTTGTCGTAGAAACTTTAGAAAAGGCTCATTGGATTTGAAATTCAAAGGGCTAGTGCCCTTTTTAATTATTGAAAGTGATTAGTAATATTTTTTGTTGTTGTTGTTGTTTAGACCAGGGCACTTCGTATCGAAGGAGTTGTCGTGGGAACTTCGAAAGGGCTCATTCGATTGAAAATAGAAAGGGCTGATACCGTTTTTAATAGTCGAAAGCGATTGGAGGGCAACTAATCCTCCTTCCAGTCCCACCCTCGCTTTTGCCATTATGTTTTAAAAACTAAATGTTGACTTAAGATTAAATCAAAATGCACTGTGATAATACTAATTCCCAATAAGCATCTCAGCAGTATCACAAGAACGACTGAGGGTATTATGTTCAAACTTTCGAGGCTACTTCTGCTTTTAAAATTTAACCTAATCAAAATAATGTAAGTGTATAAAAGCTATCAAAGAAAGTAAACAGATTTTTTTGCGAATGGTATCAAGTTTTCCATTTCAGGCCAACTAGAGGAGGTATGAAACTAAGTTAAACAGTACTATTTGTGTCCAGATTTATAAAATGGTGTATGTTGTTAAAAATTGCTGAAAATTTTTCTCCAGCATACAAACAGCAGGCCAAACTATAAAGTCTTAAAAAAATGAAAAGATTTAAAAGTGTTTATTTTCTTTTTCCCTGATATGACAGTGTCAATATAAAACGAACAGAAATTAATTAAAAAAACTTTTTCCACAAAATAAGTTTTCAAAGCTAAGTAAAGAACTCCATTAAACAAAAATGAGTAAAATAAATCAAATCATCTACCAAGCTGGAAACTACCACAAATCAGCATCGATAAATAAATGAAACCCAAAACGAACAGAAATCAAAATAAATAACCGAGTCAAACTCAAAACGAGCAGAAATTAACATAAGTTGGGCGCAAAACCGCTATGCCTTCCCAAGCCAGAACAAAATTTGCACTTTAGTGAAAAAATACAAATGGATGTGCATTGTAAGTTTAATATACATATACTGTTATATAGTAATCAAAATGTTAAAATTATTTGATTTATTAAAGTTATAAAAGTAAAAAAAATTATACTTTTTTCAGGTAAAGTGCTTTTTTTAGTTTTTAGTTTTAGTTCATTTAGTTTATTAGTTTTTTTTTTCAACTGGAAGTAAGAAGCAACATTAAAACTTAAAAGGAACAGAAATAATTCCAGGCCAGGAAATCCACCTCACCTTTCCATTAACCCCCTACCAACGATAGTTTCTCTGTGGAAAGTTCGTCCGGTGTAAAACCCCATCCCCCTTGAAAATTGCTCCGGAAAAGGTTCTTGCGGACAATTCTGCCTGGAAAATTCCCATTAACCTATTTTCATTTGAATTAAATTCTGATTGTTGTACATTGGTTTCTTATTGCTTTTCAAATATTGCCAGAAATCCTCCCCTTCGTAACAGAACTTTTTCTGGCCATTCCCATCCCCCCCTTAATGGAAATTTTCTCCAACGGAAAATTCCTCCACGCCAAAATTTTACCCAGGCTAGTTTTCCTCATGGACAATCCCCCCACGCCCATAAATCCCCCAAAGGATTCTAACCCCGCAGAGAATTTACCCAAAACAGTTCCCCCAGAAACATCTCCACATGTAAAATGGGGTCACCAAAGAGAAAGTAAGAGAAATAAAATGAATTTTGTAAGTGAAATCTGGAAAATTCCCCCGTTTAAAATTTCCCCTGGAAAGTTCAACCGCGGAAACTTCCCTCCCAACGTAAGATTTTTCTGATAGAAATCCCCCCCGAAAAATGTATCTATATTTCCCAATAACAAGTGGTATATGTAAACAAGGACAAATTCATAACTTACAGCCTTACCCCTGTGACAATCCTGAAAAAGGCTAATGCCAGCTTTGCCATGGCTAACTGTAGAAAAAGCCAAGACAGATATTCAGGATTGTATAAACATGATGTCATTTTTACTTGTTGGTAGATACTCTATCATCCATCCATCCATCCTAGGGCAGAAATAAGGTAGATAGCCATAGAAATAATGGATGATCGCGATTTTTTGGGTTGACTCATGACTGAAATTGTCCACTGGACTTGTATGCAAAATGGGGGACTGAATTTGCTTGGACTCACATACGAAGAAGTAACCTAAACCTAGTAGGCTTGCCCGCTTAGAGTCTGAGGTTTTACTACCGTGTTTTAGGATTGACACGTGACCGACAAGTCCCCTTGACTGACGGGCAAGGGGAGAGGGGTCAAGTCATCATCAAGGACATAGTTATTTGAGCTATGAACTATGTTAAACAAAATGGTTATCTCAGAATTTTTTATCAGACGACTTTGGGAAAAAGGGCGGCTAGTAGGACTCCAATTTTTTTTTTTTTTTTTTTTTTTTGTCACTCAAATACGCACTAGAGCTATTATTTCCGTTCAAACGTGCCTTCTAATAATCTACTAGAACTATTGGTTCGATAAAAACACCACTCGGAAGAATTAAAAGAACAATAACAAAACACAATAATCAAATAAATAAATAAACATACGTTTGTGATCTTTCTTCTGGCAAATATATAACATTCAGCATTTTTGCAGATGGAAGCTTGAAACCTCTAGAGTGTGGTTCCCCCTATGCCTTCCCAAGGCCAGAACAAAATTTGCACTTTACTGAAAAAAATATAAATTTTTTTACTTTTATAACTTTAATAAATCAAATAATTTTAACATTTTGATTACTAAATATCAGTATATGTATATTAAACTGACAATGCACATCCATTTGTATTTTTTCAGTAAAGTGCAAATTTTGTTCTGGCCTTGGGAAGGCATAGGGGTTTTGCGCCCAACTTATGTTAATTTCTGTTCGTTTTGAGTTTGACTCGGTTATTTATTTTAATTTCTATTCGTTTTAATTTCTATTTAATTTCTAATCTCAAATATATAAATTTTATTAAGTTTGGTCTTACCCATCAAAGGTTACGAGCCTGAGAAAATTTTCTCAATTTTTGAAAAAATGGGGAAACGGCCCCTAAAAGTCAAGTGACCTCAATGAAAATCACACCATCAGATTCAGCGTATGAGAGAACCCTACTGTATATATTTCAAGTTCCTATCTGCAAAAATGTGGAATTTTGTATTTTTTTGCCAGAAGAAAGATTACGGATGGGTGTTTATTTGTTTTTGTTTTTTCCCAGGGGTGATCGTATCGACACAGTGGTCCTAGAATATTGGGAGAGGGCTCATTCCAACGGAAATCAAAAGTTATAGTGCCCATTTTAAGTGACCAAACCATTGGAGGGCAACTAGGCTCCTCCCCCGTCCTTTTTTCCCCCAAAATCGTCCGATCAAAATTTTGAGATAGCCATTTTGTTCATCATAGTTGAAAGGCCCAATAGGTACGCCTTTGTATATAACATGAATCCCCCAAAGCCCCAGGGGAAAGGTGTCTAAGATATAAAATTTGCCCATTGTTTGCGCATAGTATTTGTTATTGGATGTAGGCATACATTTTCGGATGGGGGGGGGAGCAATTCTCTGCTAGGGGTTTTTACACGGGGAATTTTCCATGAGGAGGGAAGTTTCAAGGGAGTGAACGTGTCAGGGGAAATTACATACTGGGGGAATTTGCCAGAATTCTTATACAAAGTTATTTCTATATGTCTTGCTTTCTCTTTTCCGTCTTAATTTTACGCGCAGAGTGGTTAAAAGTAATTGTCCGGGGTAAATTTTCACCGGGATTGAATTTTCTAGAGGATATTTCCGTGGGGAGTGGGTTTCTCTGGGGAGGTGGGGCCATATTTCTGGCATAATTTAAAAAAGATCAGAAATTAAATTGGAAAAAACAAGTTTTTTTCATCTGAAAGTAAGGAGCAACATCAAAACTTAAAACGAACAGAAATTATTACGTGCACAAAGGGGGTTGCCCCCCTCCTAAACACCTCACTCTTTACGCTAAAGTTTGAATTTTGTCCCAATTCTTTAATAATGACTCCTGAAACACAAGGGTCGTTTAATTAGAACAATAAGACGCTTTTTTAAAACTACTTAAAAAACTTTAGTGTAAAGAGTGAGGTGTTGAGTAGGGGTCAACCCCTTTATATACGTAATAATTTCTGTTCGTTTTTAGTTTTAATATTGCTCCTTCCTTTCAGTTGAAAAAAACTTGTTTTTTTTTATTATTTAATTTTAGACATGGATTGAATGATTGATTTGAGAGTGAGTACATGCATGTGAATGTTAAAAGAGAAATTGATTTGTGAGTTGATTGAGGTGATTGTCGGTATATCAAAGGAAGCATGATGAATCATAGAGTATGAGTGTGGGATTCCTTTCTCTGTAAAGTTCCCTGTAAAAATATATTATCTTTAGAGTGTTGATTAGTTGTTTAGTAAGGGTGGGGAGGAGGAGGAGTCAGAGAGTTTTTCCCCTGAGGAAGTGTATTAGTGTATTAATTGTTGAAGGGTCGCTTTTTGGGTCGTCCCGAACACGCTATTATGCGTCGGGACCTATTTTGATATTGTTAGTATTATATGCAGTTTTGTTTTGTTAATATTATGTGGAAATTTCTATATTGTGTTTTTTTGTGACCCATTTGTTAATAAAAAAAAAATGAGTAACTAGAATTTTATTATTAACATATTCCCAGCCTAAGCAAGATTTAGCAGCTTCGCTGTTCATCATGGGCCCTACTACCTTCCTATGCACACCATCTTTCCTACCTGAGTAAGTTAAATGTATTTCACCTTCCTACTCCTGGGATATGAATTTCAAAAACTCCTAACAAGTCCAGTTCAAAACGTCTGAATTTATCAGTTAAAATGTCAATACGATAGTTGTTTCTAAACGTTGTGACATTCCAAGTTGCTATTTTCACATCATTTAAATAATTTAATTTATAATGACCCCCAAAAAATCAATAGGTCCAAACAAGGTAGCTTCCGGTTTTAATGGAAACTTTGTTTAATTCTGGGCCCAGCTTGGTCAAAACATGAATTTCCAATCTTGACGATGCTCTTCCATAAAAAAGAGTCGTAGTCCTACACAAGCCTATTACCTCCGACTCATTATAGCCGTATGCACATACACCCAAATATAGTATTAAAATTAGGAAGCAGTCTAAAATAGATAATTTATTTCGCAAGAAGTTTCTCATTCCAAAAAAGCCCTTCAAACAAATAAAATTCAGAATAAATTTCCAATAAACCGGCATTCCTTGCAACATTGTGTTGTTCACAAGGCTAAAATTTCCTCGAATACTCTTCATGGTCACCTGTAGCACCGTTTGCAGTCACGGTTCTGGCTAGGCAGACACTAGGAAGGTCCAGCTTAGTATCAGTATAAGGCCACACAAGCAGGACTTCCTTTTCGGGGATAGAGACGGATAAAGCCGGATTATCTAGCCTCCAGCCTCGATTACCCAGCCTATCCTCTTTAGGGCATTCGCCAGAGATAACACATTCATGTTACTATCAGACACATTAAAAAAGTAATGACCAAATGCGATTTCTAAGGATAGGCCACCGTGCCGTGTCTCTTCAAGACCCCTAATCCATTGGTAAAGCGCTGTAGCAAAGCTTCCAATTCTTTCACCTCAAAGCAAGTAATTCTAATAGATTTTGGAAAATAAAAGCTAATTGCTGTAATAAATCATAGGCAGCGCGCTAGCGCTGCCCAAGTAAAGAACGATGTGGGCACAATGTGTTTCTTTTTTTGGTTCTCCATACCCGGGCACTTCGTATCGAAGGAGTTGTCGTAGAAACTTCGAAAAGGCCCATTCGATTGGAAATTGGAGTGGCTAGTGCCCTTTTTAATAGTCGAAAGTGATTGGAGGGTAACTAGCCCCCCCCCCAAGCCCATCATTCCCCCAAACACATCCAATCAAAATTTTGAGATAACCGTTTTGTTCAGCGTAGTTAATTTCCAGATAGAAACTATCTTTTTGAGGAGGACACTCCCCAACAACCCTCGAGGAAAGGGTTTTAAGTTATGCCCTGGGGGCATATAAGATCAATGTTGACACAATGTACAGTTTATTATTTTTTTTTTTCTTTAAAGCAGGGCACTTCATATAGAAAGGGGGCGTCGTAGAGACTTCAAAAGGGGCTCATTCGATTGGAAATCGAGAGTTGTAGTGCCATTTTTAATAGTCAAAAGTGATTGGAGGGCAACTAGCCCCCCCCCCCTGCTCACGCCAATCATTCCCCAAACACATCCAATCGAAATTTTGAGATAGCCATTTTGTCCAGCGTAAATGATTTCCAGATAGAAAATGTGTTTTTGAGGAGGACACTCCCCCACAACCCTCAGGGCAAGGGTTTTAAGTTATGTTCTGGGGGCATATAAGGTTTTTATAGAAAGCGTTGTCGTAGAAACTTCAAAACAGGCTCATTCGATTGGAAATTCAAAGGGCTAGTGCCCTTTTTAATAGTCGAAAGTGATTGGAGGGCAACTAGCCCCCCCCCCCACGCCCATCTTTCCCCATAATACATCCAATTAAAATTGTGAGATAGCCATTTTGTTCAACGTAGTTGATTTACAGATAGAAAATATGTTTTTGAGGACGACACTTCCCCACAACCCTCAGGGCAAGGGTTTTAAGTTGTGCCCTGGGGAAATATAAGGCTTTTATAGAAGGCGTTGTCGTAGAAAATTTAAAACAGGCTCATTCGATTGGAAATTCAAAGGCCTAGTGCCCTTTTTAATAGGCGAAAGTGATTGGAGGGCAACTAGCCCCCCCCCCACGCTCAACATTCCCCCAAACACACTCCAATCAAAATTTTGAGATAGCCATTTTGTTCAGCGTAGTTAATTTCCAGATAGCAAATATGTTTTTGAGGAGGAAACTCCCCCACAAACCTCAGGGCAAGGGTTTTAAGTTATGGCCTGGGGGTATATAAGGTTTTTATAGAAGGCATTGTCGTAGAAACTTCAAAAAAAGCTCATTCGATTGGAAATACAAAGGGCTAGTGCCCTTATTAGTAGTCGAAAGTGATTAGAGGGCAACTAGCCCCCCCCCCATGCCCATCATTCTCCCAAACACATCAAATCAAAATTTTGAGATAGCCATTTTGTTCAGCGTAGTTGATTTCCAGATAGCAAATATATTTTTGAGGAGGACACCCCCTCACAACCCTCAGGGCAAGGGTTTTAAGTTTTGCCCTGGGGGCATATAAGGCTTTTATAGAAGGCGTTGTCGTAGAAACTTCAAAACAGGCTCATTCGATCGGAAATTCAAAGGGCTAGTGCCCTTTTTAATAGTCAAAAGTGATTGGAGGGCAAATAGCCCCCCCCCCTTCACGCCCATCATTCCTCCAAACGCATCAAATCAAAATTTTGAGATAGGCATTTTGTCAGCGTAGCTGATTTCCAGATAGAAAATATCTTTTTGAGGAGGACACTCCCCCGCAACCCTCAGGGCAAGGGTTTTATGTTATGCCCTTGGGGCTTATAAGGTTTTTATAGAAGGCGATGTCATAGAAACTTCAAAATAGGCTCATTCGATTGGAAATTCAAAGGGCTAGTGCCCTTTTTAATAGTCGAAAGTGATTGGAGGGCACCTAGCCCCCCTCACCCATCATTCCCCCAAACACATCCAATCAAAATTTTGAGATAGTCATTTTGTTCAGAGTAGGCTAGTTGATTTCCAGATAGAAAATATGTTTTTGAGGAGGACACTCCCCGCAACCCTCAGGGCAAAGGTTCTAAGTCATTCCCTGGGGGCATATAAGGTTTTTATAGAAGGCATTGTCGTAGAAACTTCAAAACAGGCTCATTTGATTGGAAATTGAAAGGGCTAGTGCCCTTTTTAAAAGTAGAAAGTGACTGAAGGGCTATTAGCCCCCCACGACCATCATTCCCCCAAACACATCCAATCAAAATTTTGATATACCTATTTTGTTCAGCGTAGTTGATTTCCAGATAGAAAATATGTTTTGAGGAGGACACTACCCCACAACCCTCAGGGCAAAGGTTTTAAGTTATGCCCTGGGGGCATATAAGGTTTTTAATAGAAGGCGTTGTCGCAGAAACTTCAAAACAGGCTCATTCGATTGGGACTTCAAAGGGCTAGTGCCCTTTTTAATAGTCAAAAGTGATTGGAGGGCAACTAGCCCCCCTCCCACGCCCATCATTCCCCAAAATACATCCAATAAAAAAATTTTGAGATAGCCATTTCGTTCAGCGTAGTTGATTTACAGATAGAAAATATGTTTTTGAGGAGGATACTCCGCCACAGAGCTCAGGGCGAGGGTTTTAAGTTATGTCCTGGGGACATATAAGGTTTTTATAGAAGACGTTGTCGTAGAAACTTTAGAAAAGGGCTCATTGGATTTGAAATTCAAAGGGCTAATATATGGAAATTTTGATTGGATTGCAACTAGCAATCATTGGGGAATGATGGGCTTGGGGGGGGGGCTTCAAAAGGGGCTCATTCGATTGGAAATCGAGAGTTGTAGTGTCATTTTTAATAGTCAAAAGTATTTGGAGGGCAACTAGCCCCCCCCCCTCACGCCAATCATTCCCCCAAACACATCCAATCGAAATTTTGAGATAGCCATTTTGTCCAGCGTAAATGATTTCCAGATAGAAAATGTGTTTTTGAGGAGGACACTCCCCCACAAACCTCAGGGCAAGGGTTTTAAGTTATGCCCTGGGGGCATATAAGGTTTTTATAGAAAGCGTTGTCGTAGAAACTTCGAAACAGGCTCATTCGATTGGAAATTCAAAGGGCTAGTGCCCTTTTTAATAGTCGAAAGTGATTGGAGGGCAAATAGCCCCCTCGCCCCACGCCCATCTTTCCCCATAATACATCCAATTAAAATTGTGAGATATTCATTTTGTTCAACGTAGTTGATTTCCAGATAGAAAATATGTTTTTGAGGACGACACTTCCCCACAACCCTCAGGGCAAGGGTTTTAAGCTGTGCCCTGGGGGCATATAAGGCTTTTATAGAAGGCGTTGTCGTAGAAACTTCAAAACAGGCTCATTCGATTGGAAATTCAAAGGGCTAGTGCCCTTTTTAATAGTCGAAAGTGATTGGAGGGCAAATAGCCCCCTCGCCCTTCACGCCCATCATTCCTCCAAACGCATCAAATTAAAATTTTGAGATAGGCATTTTGTCAGCGTAGCTGATTTCCAGATAGAAAATATCTTTTTGAGGAGGAATCTCCCCCGCAAACCCTCAGGGCAAGGGTTTTAAGTTATGCCCTTGGGGCATATAAGGTTTTTATAGAGGGTGTTGTCGTAGAAACTTCAAAACAGGCTCATTCGATTGGAAATTCAAAGGGCTAGTGCCCTTTTTAATAGTCGAAAGTGATTGGAGGGCACCTAGCCCCCCTCACCCATCATTCCCCCAAACACATCCAATCAAAATTTTGAGATAGCCATTTTGTTCAGAGTAGGCTAGTTGATTTCCAGATAGAAAATATGTTTTTGAGGAGGACACTCCCCCGCAATCCTCAGGGCAAAGGTTCTAAGTCATTCCCTGGGGGCATATAAGGTTTTTATAGAAGGCATTGTCGTAGAAACTTCAAAACAGGCTCATTCGATTGGAAATTCAAAGGGCTAGTGCCCTTTTTAATAGTCGAAAGTGACTGAAGGGCTATTAGCCCCCCACGACCATCATTCCCCCAAACACATCCAATCAAAATTTTGATATACCTATTTTGTTCAGCGTAGTTGATTTCCAGATAGAAAATATGTTTTGAGGAGGACACTACCCCACAACCCTCAGGGCAAAGGTTTTAAGTTATGCCCTGGGGGCATATAAGGTTTTTAATAGAAGGCGTTGTCGCAGAAACTTCAAAACAGGCTCATTCGATTGGGAATTCAAAGGGCTAGTGCCCTTTTTAATAGTCAAAAGTGATTGGAGGGCAACTAGCCCCCCTCCCACGCCCATCATTCCCCAAAATACATCCAATAAAAAAATTTTGAGATAGCCATTTCGTTCAGCGTAGTTGATTTACAGATAGAAAATATGTTTTTGAGGAGGATACTCCGCCACAGAGCTCAGGGCGAGGGTTTTAAGTTATGTCCTGGGGACATATAAGGTTTTTATAGAAGACGTTGTCGTAGAAACTTTAGAAAAGGGCTCATTGGATTTGAAATTCAAAGGGCTAATATATGGAAATTTTGATTGGATTGCAACTAGCAATCATTGGGGGAATAATGGGCTTGGGGGGGGCTTCAAAAGGGGCTCATTCGATTGGAAATCGAGAGTTGTAGTGTCATTTTTAATAGTCAAAAGTAATTGGAGGGCAACTAGCCCCCCCCCCTCACGCCAATCATTCCCCCAAACACATCCAATCGAAATTTTGAGATAGCCATTTTGTCCAGCGTAAATTATTTCCAGATAGAAAATGTGTTTTTGAGGAGGACACTCCCCCACAAACCTCAGGGCAAGGGTTTTAAGTTATGCCCTGGGGCATATAAGGTTTTTATAGAAAGCGTTGTCGTAGAAACTTCGAAACAGGCTCATTCGATTGGAAATTCAAAGGGCTAGTGCCCTTTTTAATAGTCGAAAGTGATTGGAGGGCAACTAGCCCCCCCCCCCACGCCCATCTTTCCCCATAATACATCCAATTAAAATTGTGAGATATTCATTTTGTTCAACGTAGTTGATTTCCAGATAGAAAATATGTTTTTGAGGACGACACTTCCCCACAACCCTCAGGGCAAGGGTTTTAAGTTGTGCCCTGGGGGCATATAAGGCTTTTATAGAAGGCGTTGTCGTAGAAACTTCAAAACAGGCTCATTCGATTGGAAATTCAAAGGGCTAGTGCCCTTTTTAATAGTCGAAAGTGATTGGAGGGCAAATAACCCCCCCCCCCCTTCACGCCCATCATTCCTCCAAACGCATCAAATCAAAATTTTGAGATAGGCATTTTGTCAGCGTAGCTGATTTCCAGATAGAAAATATCTTTTTGAGGAGGAATCTCCCGCGCAACCCTCAGGGCAAGGGTTTTAAGTTATGCCCTTGGGGCATATAAGGTTTTTATAGAGGGTGTTGTCGTAGAAACTTCAAAACAGGCTTATTCGATTGGAAATTCAAAGGGCTAGTGCCCTTTTTAATAGTCAAAAGTGATTCGAGGGCAACTAGCCCCCCCCCCCCACGCCCAACATTCCCCCAAACACACTCCAATCAAAATTTTGAGATAGCCATTTTGTTCAGCGTAGTTGATTTCCAGATAGCAAATATGTTTTTGAGGAGGACACTCCTCCACAAACCTCAGGGCAAGGGTTTTAAGTTATGCCCTTGGGGCATATAAGGTTTTTATAGAGGGTGTTGTCGTAGAAACTTCAAAACAGGCTCATTCGATTGGAAATTCAAAGGGCTAGTGCCCTTTTTAATAGTCAAAAGTGATTCGAGGGCACCTAGCCCCCTCACCCATCATTCCCCAAACGCATCCAATCAAAATTTTGAGATAGCCATTTTGTTCAGAGTAGGCTAGTTGATTTCCAGATAGAAAATATGTTTTTGAGGAGGACACTCCCCCGCAACCCTCAGGGCAAAGGTTCTAAGTTATTCCCTGGGGGCATATAAGGTTTTTATAGAAGGCATTGTCGTAGAAACTTCAAAACAGGCTCATTGGATTTGAAATTCAAAGGGCTATTGCCCTTTTTAATTATTGAAAGTGATTAGTAATATTTTTTGTTGTTGTTGTTGTTTAGACCAGGGCACTTCGTATCGAAGGAGTTGTCGTGGGAACTTCGAAAGGGGCTCATTCGATTGAAAATAGAAAGGGCTGATACCGTTTTTAATAGTCGAAAGCGATTGGAGGGCAACTAATCCTCCTTCCAGTACCACCCTCCCTTTTGCCCATTATGTTTAAAAACTAAATGTTGACTTAAGATTAAATCAAAATGCACTGTGATAATGCTAATTCCCAATAAGGCATCTCAGCAGTATCCCAAGAACGACTGAGGGTATTATGTTCAAACTTTCGAGGCTACTTCTGCTCTTAAAATTTAACCTAATCAAAATAATGTAAGTGTATAAAAGCTATCAAAGAAAGTAAACAGATTTTTTTGCGAATGGTATCAAGTTTTCCATTTCAGGCCAACTAGAGGATGTATGAAACTAAGTTAAACAGTACTATTTATGTCCAGATTTATAAAATGGTGTATGTTGTTAAAAATTGCTGAAAATTTTTCTCCAGCATACAAACAGCAGGCCAAACTATAAAGTCTTAAAAAATGAAAAGATTTAAAGTGTTATTTTCTTTTTCCCTGATATGACTATGTCAATATAAAACGAACGGAAATTAATTAAAAAAACTTTTTCCACAAAATAAGTTTTTCAAAGCTAAGTAAAGAACTCCATTAAACAAAAATGAGTAAAAATAAAATCAAATAATCTACCAAGCTGGAAACTACCACAAATCAGCATCGATAAATAAATGAAACCCAAAACGAACAGAAATCAAAATAAATAACCGAGTCAAACTCAAAACGAGCAGAAATTAACATAAGTTGGGCGCAAAACCACTATGCCTTCCCAAGGCCAGAACAAAATTTGCACTTTAGTGAAAAAATACAAATGGATGTGCATTGTAAGTTTAATATACATATACTGATATATAGTAATCAAAATGTTAAAATTATTTGATTTATCAAAGTTATAAAAGTAAAAAAAATTATACTTTTTTCAGTGAAGTGCTTTTTTTAGTTTTTTAGTTTTAGTTTATTTAGTTTATTAGTTTTTTTTCAACTGGAAGTAAGAAGCAACATTAAAACTTAAAAGGAACAGAAATAATTCCAGGCCAGGAAATCCACCTCACCTTTCCATGGACCCCCTACCAACGATAGTTTCTCCGTGGAAAGTTCGTCCGGCGTAAAACCCCATCCCCCTTGAAAATTGCTCCGGAAAAGGTTCTTGCGGACAATTCTGCCTGGAAAATTCCCATTAACCTATTTTCATTTGAATTAAATTCTGATTGTTATACAATTGGTTTCTTATTGCTTTTCAAATATTGCCAGAAATCCTCTCCTTCGTAACAGAACTTTTTCTGGCCATTCCCACCCCCCCCCCCCCCTTAATGGAAATTTTCTCCAACAGAAAATTCCTCCACGCCGAAAATTTTACCCAGGCCTAGTTTCCTCATGGAAAATCCCCCCACGCCCATAAATCCCCCAAAGGATTCTAACCCCGCAGAGAATTTACCCCAGACAGTTCCCCCAGAACATCTCCACGTGTAAAATGGGGTCACCAAAGAGAAGGTAAGAGAAATAAAATGAATTTTGTAAGTGAAATCTGGAAAATTCCCCCGTTTAAAATTTCCCCTGGAAAGTTCAACCGCGGAAACTTCACTCCCAACGTAAGATTTTCCTGATAGAAATCCCCCCCCGAAAAATGTATCTATACTTCCCAATAACAAGTGGTATATGTAAACAATGGACAAAATCCATAACTTACAGCCTTACCCCTGTGACAATCCTAAAAAACGCTAATGCCAGCTTTGCCATGGCTAACTGTAGAAAAAGCCAAGACAGATATTCAGTATTGTATAAACATGATGTCATTTTTACTTGTTGGTAGATACTCTATCATCCATCCATCCATCCTAGGGCAGAAATAAGGTAGATAGCCATAGAAATAATGGATGATCGCGATTTTCGGGTTGACTCATGACTGAAATTGTCCACTGGACTTGTATGCAAAATGGGGGACTGAATTTGCTTGAACTCACATACGAAGAAGTAACCTAAACCTAATAGGCTTGCCCGCTTAGAGTCTGAGGTGTACTACCGTGTTTTAGGATTGACACGTGACCGACAAGTCCCCTTGACTGACGGGCAAGGGGAGAGGGGTCAAGTCATCATCAAGGACATAGTTATTTGAGCTATGAACTATGTTAGACAAAATGGTTATCTCAGAATTTTTATCAGACGACTTAGGGAAAAAAGGGCGGCTAGTAGGACTCCAATTTTTTTTTTTTTTTTTGTCACTGAAAATACGCACTAGAGCTATTAATTTCCGTTCAAACGTGCCTTCTAATAATCTACTAGAACTATTGGTTGGATAAAAACACCGCTCGGAAGAATTAAAAGACACAATAACAAAACACAAATAATCAAATAAATAAATAAACATACGTTTGTGATCTTTCTTCTGGCAAATATATAACATTCAGCATTTTTGCAGATGGAAGCTTGAAACCTCTAGAGTGAGGTTCTCTGATACGCTGAATCGGATGATGTGATTTTTGGGTAAAAATTTGTTAACTTTTGCAGGATATTCCCCCCTTTTGGAAAGTCAGACAAACTTTCTCAGGTTCTTAGATTCTTTTTTTTTGGGGGGGGGGGGGGTAAAGTTAAATTTAATGCATTTTACAGATTTAGAATAATCATAAAAAGCCAATTCCTTTCAAGTAACTATTGTCATCGAAATTTTGTTTTTTTTTGTTTTTTTTTGTTTTGTTCGGTTACTGTTGAGCCGAGTCGCTCCTTAATTTTTAAATTTTCGTTACCACGAGCTGTTTAACTTGTTTGTGCTATTCTGGTGATAATTTTTTTTTTTGAAAAATATTATAAGTTTTACAGACTTCACGAAGATTTTTTTCTCAATTTAGAAATCAACATTTCCGAAAAACAGTTTATTTTTGCTACCATTACTGAGCCACAAACTGCAAATCAGCAAAATTACAGACATTTTACGATTCGTTTTTTTATGTTTAAAGATATACGGAGATGCTTGTAAAAAGTATATAATGTCATGCTTAATATGCTACAAGTATTAGGCAAGTATTAGCTAGGTCATTCCATTTTACCATTGCAAGTATTAGCTATGTCATTGATTAGTAACCCACTAAAGGGGTTACTAGAGAGAACAGTCTCCCTTAAAATATTTCTGGAGATTTCAAAGAACTAACAGACACGTTTAAAGATGTAGTCATTTTTTATTTATTGCTATTTACATCCTCCTTAGAACAAATATTTTAATCTTACTTGGCTGCTTGAAGAAATTAATTAATCTTGGTGTTGCTTTCTCCACTTCTAAAAGCCATTTCTCACGTGCTGTTCTTGAATAGCCTGAGTCGTCTTTGTTTTTTTCGCTGGCTATCAATTTATTTTCTGTGTCATAGTCATCCTCATCTGCATCGCTTGCCATCTCTTCAATTTCTATGTTATTTTCGGGCCAAGAAAGGTTTTGGCTAGTCAAGAGACAAGGATATTAGTTGCTAATATATTGGTTTCCTGTGAGCCCAACCCCGCAAAACATCTCAGGAAAAATCCAACCCCGAATAGATCAGTCCATGGAAATTCAAACCGACACAGAACTCTAATTACTAAAGTCAAACTGGAAAAATCCAACCCACGCAAAGTCTCAAGCCGGAAAACTAAAAACAAGCAAAAATCAGCCCAAAAAAAATACATTTACGTCGCTGAGCAGACCATTGGTCAGCCTGCGAAAACGTTCTTTTTAAAGCTTTTACTAGGGCAAAGTGAAGTGTTGTCACAACCTTCAGTTGGCGTCATTGACGAAAGTGATATGAGAGCAATGCTAGAATTTGGTTCTTCACCATCGATTAAAAACCAGAATTATCAACCCCTCAAAAGTTTAGTAATTATATATCTTAAAAATACTTTTTTCAAGAAAAGAAAATAATAACACGTTCCTTGAAGACGTGTTGTTACTTTCCTTCAAAACATAAACCTGTTAGTTATTTTCTGTGTATAATTAAAAAACTTTTCTCACAAAATAAGTTTTTGAAAGAAAAGTAGAGCTCCATTAAATCGTCAAATAATCTTCTGAGCGTAGAAATGCCACAAATCACTATCAATAAATTAATAAAACTCAAAAACGAATAGGAATTACAATAAATAACTGAGTCAAACTTAAAAAGAACAGAAACCAACATGAGTAGAAGTGCCAGTAGTAATAGAAGTAGCAGTATTAGTAGTGGTAATAGAATTAAGACTAGTGGCCTTAGCTCTAGTAGCACTAATACTAGGAAGCACTAGTAATAGTTGTAGCAGCTGCAGCAGTAGTAGTACTAGAACTGGCAGTTTGAGTAAAAGCAGCAAAATCAAGATGCAAAAACTGTCTTTTGGTTAGCTCAACATCCCCCACAGTAAACCCTGTAAGCTTTAACTTGATACACCAAACTGTTCCTAAGATATTGCTGATACTCTTATTTGACAACCTTGTACGGACGGTGTATTGTGATTCAGTTCACCTTCCCCTTCAATATTCCATGAAAGTTTCACCTTAATGCCCTTAGGCATAGCTGTAATAGTCGTCACAGTAGTAATTTTAGTACTTGTACTATATGTAGTATTAACAGTAGTTCTAGCAGCAGCAGTAGTGTTGTCTTTTGGTCAGTTGAACATACCCCTCATCAAGTCCTGGAAGTTTTGACTTGCTACAATTTGCCGTTACTCTGACATTACTGATATGCCCTGTTGATAACCTGTATATTCATATACTTCCTGAAATTTTCATCTTAATACTCTTAGCCTTAAAAGTAGTAGTTGAACTAGTAGTAGTAGTAGCAGTAGTAGTAGTAGCAGTAGTAGCAGTAGCAGTAGTAGTAGCAGTGGTAGTAATAGTAGTAAAGTAGCGGTGGTAGCTGTATTAGCAGTAGCGTGCACATACTACCTTTTGGTAAATTAATCTTCCCCTTTAAGTATTTTCTGATCGTTCCAACTTAATACCCAAATCCATTCTTGAGATACGCTTTTGATTATCTGTATGAACAATGCGTGTCTTGATTTAGTTCATATTTCCCCTCAATATTCTCTCAAATTATCACCTTCATACACTTACTAATAGTACTAGCGTCATAGTATTAGTGGGAGTAGTAGGAGAATCAGTAGTAGTAGTAGTAGTAACAGTAGTATTAACAGTATTGATTACAGTAGCAGCATACTTAATTTTTATTGTGGTTCAAAATAAGCCTTATACTTTATATTTTTTTTCAACTTCTTTACCATACCTTCCTGATTCCATCGCCGAAACCAATAGGCTCTGCAGGATGATCATTAGGATTTCTTCAACTGCAGAGCCCCAGCCTGGTAAAATTTTACTCGGGGTTACTTCTGTTTGAAAACCCTAAAAATAAAGACTTAATGGCTACTGAAAACACAGAAAATTGTCTTTTAAGGTATCATGAATACCCCCAAAAATTTTCCCAGAGGGGGGAAGCACTATCAGGATTTTTTGTGGTTTTGATACAGTTTTATGCCAAAGGTATGATCAATTTTGTTCAGATATGCTTAATGCGACTAATAGGCTATTAATGCATTCTTGGTGAAGAATTGACTGTAAAGAAAAAGTTATGACTGTAACGAGGTCAACTGGAGACAACTGATATTAAATAATACCAACCGGCTATTCACTTTATACGCAATTTTCTATTCTAACGCATGCTTTGAAAATCATGTTCATATATAGTTCCACTTTAAAATGGAATCATCATAGCTAATTACAACGTCTTTTCCATAATATTTTTGAGTAACAAGCAATATTTTGTCGTGAAAGTACTGATAACTGTCGAATATAAATTCGTTATTAAAATTCGTTGTTCAAAAGTTTATTCGACTCCCTAGAAACTATCTAAATTTGACATTCAGCTTTTTTGTTCACTGTTGCTGGTTTATTTTCATAAGGTGTTTCATATGACTTTTGAATAAAATTTGCAGTTCTTTTTTAGATATTCGTGATTTCCTTGTTTAAAAAAAAGAAGCAAATTGAATAGGACAATACAGAGTAAAAGAGAGAGGCGGAAGGGCAGAGAGAGAGAGATAGAGAGAGAGAGAGAGAGAGAGAGAGAGAGAGAGAGAGAGAAGGGGAGAGAGAGAGAGAGAAGCAAAAATGAAGCTTAGATTAATGCCTTCATCCTGTACCAATCGGGTTGTGGTCTGTAGTAATAATCCTAGAGGGCCTTCCCATGTATAGTACTTACTCATGGAGGTAAAAGTCACTTCTAACGAAAGTCACTTCTCAACAAGTCTGTGCAAGCTGTTCCAATTAGTTGGTGCAAACAAGTTTATAGCAACTGTTTAGACTCCACATCATTAGCTCTGCTTCAATTATGGATTCAGATATCCCAAGACACTGTCTGATATTACTAGTTTGGTCATTTGAGCCGATAATTCACGACTTTCTTCAATTTTTTGATAGACTGAATATCATTCGTGCGTTCAGCTTCCTTATTTCTAATTTTGATGTTTCTTCCTAGAACTAAAAGGGGCGTTAATCTTTACACCTTTAAGGCTTATTGCACCATATACTCTCGCCATCAAATCCGTTTGAAGATTTCTCTTTTGGAATCTAAGGAGCCAGCAAACCTAGGTAAAAGAATCCATGTCCGAAGAGGAACCCGCAATTACGCAATTCTTTCTCCTGCTCTGTTATATTATTGAGCTATATTATTGAGCCCGTCTTCTGTCCGGCTCGTTTCAAATTCAAGCGATATCCTTAACGTTAGTCGAACATGTAAACGACTGTCAACAATTTTCAAAAGCTTGCAAGATAAATGCCTGAAGCTGATCTCAAATTTGAATTTTGATTCCCTTTTACCCAGATCTTACTAGTAAGCTTCCAAGCCATTCTGGAGTATTTCATTGCGACTGCATACCGTTGAACCCCACTTTTGTTAAATGTGATAAAATAATCGGTTTCCAGAGACACCTGCTGTCCATTAATTTTAGCTTGGTCTTGTAAGAACTTCTTTCTGAGAAGTTTCTTTAGAAAATTGATGGTTTCTTTAGAAGTTTCTTTGAATTTAAGTAATCAAATATTTTGCAGTAAGTTGCATAGGTTGCATCAAGACATGGCTAATTGTAGACAAAGAAAAGCCAAGACAGATAGTCCAAGTAATTGAGAGGCAAACGTTTAAATGGCTGGAGCACGGGTAAATGGCAGCAGTATGCATGACTCTCTTATTGGACACATACTTGTGTGTTAGTTTTTGGAAAGGCATGCCTGCCTAGAGTCTCAGGCATGCTGACCAAGAATTTAAAATTTACATAAGACCGAGAATAGGAAACTTTGAGGTGACAGGTTTTTCTTAAGTCGTGAAAATTTTGCAATGCGTTTAAACGCATTACATTTTAGCTCCCAAAAACTTTTCTATAATGGATTTATAATTGCAAAACTTTGTTATTACAAAAAGGTTTTATTCTAAAGATAGATTATATTTTAATTTAAGTTAATATATAAGTACTTCACATTTTTTTCTTGGTTTTAGATTGCCCACTAAATTCAAATTAATACCCAGTGATTGTTAGCTAAGTCTGTTGGACCACCATTCCGATCATCGAAAATGATCTACTGAAGCTCGATTAAATTTGGCGGGAAAGAGAAGCTGGGATTTTGTTTCTGCTTTTAGAGGGTAGCCTTAATAGATTTTGTCACTGGATTTGCTTCGTTGCTGCAGCACTTCACGTTGCCTTTGCATTAAAGGTTTAATAAACTCTTTATAAATTTTTTGCTCTTATTTAGAAGCTCTCTATCTTCAGGTACCTTTTTATTTTTTCAAATGCTTATTCGACATTTGTTCCAGGCTAAGCATTGTAATTGCAAATCACGCCTCATTTTACTAAAATCTGATCTAATATGGCGCGGATAAGACTAATAAAGGGTTACTTACCAGGGTTTTAAAGTTTTCAATAACTTGCATTGCCGAAATATTAGGATCGTCATTCAGTTCTATTACAGCCCCACTGACAGCTTTGATTAAATACTGGAAAACCCTGAGGAACATTTTATACTGTTCTCCAGGATTATTTGGATACTTGAAATAGTTCCTGTAATTAAAACACTTGAATAGTGAAAAAGGCTAAAACAGCTTTTTACCATAATTTAGCAGCTTATGCACTAGCTACATGACTGAACCACTAAAAAGTAAATTTGACTGGTGCTTTTTCCTAAATTTTATTCACCCCCACATTGAACCAATAAAACGTGTTTGCTGGTCCTAAATATATTGCAATACATATCACAAATTCGAAGTTCTTTGTAAATAAAGGAAATGCAAATCATGGATGTTTATGATCATATTTGCAAAGTCTTTATATTCTGTTGACCAATCTGAAAACTAAAAGTGAAGATACGATGTCCTTATTGACTACTGTGATATTACCTGAAAAACTTGAGGTATGATTATCACAATTATACCATTAGTTATAGTCTCAAATACATATTTAGTAATGCAGTCAACTTCAAGTGGTTTCTCCTTCCTAGTCCCAGCTACTCTGGTCGTTTGACCCTCGAACTCTAGTTGCCTTTTCGAAAATCCTATTACTAGATAGAGTCAGAACATAGTCACTGAAAATAATATTGATTTTATAGTTGTGTTTTGCGAAAGTGGTGTAAGGCTATTTAAAAAGAACTACTTAAAGTTCCTCTGCAAATTATACCGACAGTATAACAAATGACTTAATGACAAAGAAGCAAGCTTTTGACTTTCGAACCTTGTCAGAACTACTGCTGACCTGACTGCAGTCAAGTCAAACACCATGGTTTAGGGTTCAAAAGTATCTTCAGCCAAACATGGTGGAAAGTAAGAGTAGTCTATTTTGTAATCAAAATGTGGTTTGACCCAGTTTTTAAAGGCTATGTTTATGGGCGTAGGGAGGGGGGCAAGGGGGCAGCTGCCCTCCCCCCCCCTAGACCTTCAAATTTACATTAGATATGGCTGAAAAAACAGATGGTTGGAAAAGCAGTTGATAAAAGGCCCTCCATCACACTATCGACTGCCCCCCAAAGACAATATGCTGCCTGCGCCCATGGCTATGTTGATAAAAAAAATGATGGCCAGGCCACGTTATGCGAATGATTTAATCTTGGTTGTAAGAACACCTTCATATTATGCCTATTAAATTTACTTCCTTCGAATCAATAAATTTCGGTAAAAATTGAAATCCTCTTCGGTCCAAAAAATCAGACATAAACCGGCTATTTTTAAATAGCTTAATTTGAAAAGACGTTCACCTTTTTATAACAGCCGTAGTAAATTATCAAGTCGTAAATTGTGTTGACATCCCTTTGTTTCAAGGAATAGCAAGTATTGAATAACATTTAGAACCCCAATAAATAACTGAATACCCAAATTAGTCCAGTTTTACTCAACAAAAAGATAATGTTGCAAGGTATTGCAACATTACGTGTTTTTAGAACTAGCCCTGATATATAGAAAAACTCCTAATTTAATTAAAGGCTAGGTATTGGCTAGAATTTAGAGAAAGGACGGAACAAAAAAGTCACTAAACGAATCAAAACTAAGTACCAAAACGAATATAAGATACAGATCTGAGAGAAATAAAGATTGTCTTGCGTCGAGATTAAATTAGGAAGGAGCGGAACTTTTTGGTAAGTAAGTCTCTTCTCTCAATTTCTTTAAATGTAAAAATAGAATATATTATAGAATCTTTTCGTCACTTTGTCAAACCGAGATATCCCATTTTTTTTGTTTGAGCTGAGTTGTCAGTTAAAGCCGTTTAAATTCTCTTTTGGGTTTTGGCCCTACCTTTAGTCAGAGCTGTATCTTTCTCAATGAGGACCTTCACCTTTGGTTTATTAGAGCATTAAATCTCTAAAAAAATTTAAGGTCACTTTTGAATTTACTCTGACTTAATTCCTTCGATTAATGTATTTTATTAAGCTCTAAGTAGGGAGGCCATATCGACACCAGGGCGAAAAAAAAGTCAGGATGAGATTTAATGTCCTTGGTAAAAGTGTTCTTTCTAGACCAGTCAGGGAACTTGGAAATACTATGAGGAAAATGCGCATACGTACTCAATTCTAACGGTACAATGTTATTGAATACTGACAGTACACGATTTATGCATGGTGTATTGATCCGCTAACGGTACCTAACCGTAGAGACAATGTTATTGATCCGCTAACGGGTCAATGACACCTTTTTCTAGGTCAATCATGGGGTGTTTCTAAGCCTATTGAATACAGACACCATTGAATATGAGCATGACAATTTTTCTGGGAAATTGATTACATAATTCTAAGTGTATTGATCCACTAACGGGACAGGATCACGTGTCTCTTTCTAGGTCAATGGACTTACGTAAGTTTCTTTTACATCAAAATTCGCCCTTGAGATTTTGTTTATAATGGACATGCGTTGAGGTTAAATTATCATACAGTCTCAAGCCACCATGAAGAGTACATCTGATATTATTGATTTGGAAACCTTAGCTACACAGATTTATAATGTGAGTTCTGTTTAGTAAATTTTCTTAGGTTATTTCAAAATAAAATCTTTTTTGTAGTCCCCCTTCAGTATATTCAAATTCAGGGCATATCCCCCCAAAACAAATCTCCACTATGTGATGTTTATAGTCATTAGAAAGCATAAAATACGCTCTTTTTTCACTACGTGAACCCCCCACTGTTAACGATTTTAATTCTTTCATTGGAAATAATTCTCTTTTTCGATAAATTCATGCTTTCTATATTTCTAGCTAAAAGTGACAGGCAACTTCCGTCAACTCTTATGTATATTGATCCCCCTATGACGCCAATAGCTCGATTCAACCTGGCTTTTATCAGTTCCGTAAAACTTTATAATTCCGCATGTTAAAACCTTAATTATTACATCCCCACCAAATGCATATCCCGTGTTAGTCAATTATGTAGACAGCTCGCCTCTATCGTCTGATTAATCGTGCAAATGGTTACACAAAAAGATGCTTCTCTTCGGTCAATTTAGCGGCGTATCTTTCTACAGTAAATCTTATAAATTGCTAGGGGGGTAGCTGTTGCTTATGATAAATATTTTAATATGGAAAATGTAATGGCTTCCATTTTGAGAATTCAGTGTTTACATGGGGGAGGGGGGCTGTGCCTGAGTTATGGGGTTCGCTTCCAACAGCTTCGTTGTAATGTGAAAACAAACTGTTTCCCCCCATGAACTGCAACGGGATGGATTCATTGTGCAGACATGTACTCCCTTTTGACAAGAAAACTAATGTATCCTTTCCCACACATAACTCTTAAGTTTAGTGTTTGGTTAGCTTTTAATTATACCATATTTTGTCTGCTATATTTATGGCTGGCTATTTTGAGATCTATTTTAAATCATTGGCCTGGATTTGATACACATTTGGCCCTAAAGAATAATGCTAGTTTTTTTAACTTTAAACACACCTTAGCTCTTTTTGCTTTAAATTATATGTTGTTTTGTTTTCTAAATGGTAAAAATAGGATTTCAATGCTTTTTGGGTTTATTTCCAACACGGAGTGTATTTAATTTTTTCTCTAAATGGTAAAAACATTGATTTCTATCCTAAAGCTAACCAGACTACTGATTGTCAAGGTTTATTTCTCACAAGTTGTATAATAAAAACGTTTGATTTCTAAGTCTAGCTTCTTCCTTGCGAATTTTTACTTTTTGCTTTACTGAAAAGGGGGGAGTGGCTTCTTTGAGACAAATACTTTCTAGGCAAAATTATGCCTGACAATAAATTCTGTTTTTCATCTCTAACAGGGAGTCGTTATTTTATACTAAATTTTTTCTTCTTTTCTAGGACAATTATGAAAAATGCGCGCAACCTCCTGAACAGAGAGCAAGGGGTAACGACGCTACTCCCATGCAACACTTGGAGATAGCTGACCCATCGAGAGCCACCCACATCTGTTCCAGACCTGCTAAAGTCCCATCCGCGCCAGCCCCTATGCAGCCAGGTAGAGAGATAAAAAGAGAGTGGGCGGGTAACTACAAAATGATGAACCCCACTGCTCCAACCCCCCAAGTCAGTGATGTCGCTGCACCGGCTGCACAACCCAATGAAATTGCTGGCCCAGCTGCGCAAGAAACGGACGTCACCATCCCGTCCACCTCCCATCATGCTTTGCCAGAACCATCCGACACTCAACTGCAACCTGAATTTGGAAATGTAAGTTTAAATTTTATTTCTCGCTATTTTTTCTCCCAACTCTATTTGAAGGACAGAGATTATACCTTTTATCATTTAAAATGTGGATTCTTATTTGCGTAATATTGTTGATAACTATCAATTACAACTTGCAAAGATTTTGGGACAATCAATAAGAGATGCGAGACTTAACGGTCCCCGTTTTATCGTATGTTCCAGAAAATCTTGAAAATATCAGACTTACATTAACGAATGTAATTCTAAGGTCAAAGGAGGTTGGTATTTACACATTGAAAATAAGCTAGTTTCAGGAGATGATCTGAATGAGTTAGGATATCCATTTCAAACCAAGTAAAGACACCGATTTTTTTCAAAGCAGATAAAGAGTATTAATATGAAAGTTTTGGAGGGTTTGTTTGAACAAAATCAAAACCTACTATGTCATGTTTTAGAATGTAAATATCTTATATTAAGTTGGAATTTTCAGGATATATAGAGTAGTTAGAGAAGTGAATTAACCAAATGCTACTACTACCAAGCGTGTTTTTTAATAATAATCCAATTTTAAAAATAGGGTGATTTAGACACTTTGAAAATAAGCTATTTTCTTTTATAGATTGCATTGGTTCCATATTTATTGTCAAACCCCTCAACAGTTGGAGAAGAAGAAGAAGAAGAACTGGCATCTATGGAATTTCATGCCATTCAGGACAATTCACCAATCAACGAATGGCATGGTATTGTTAATTCCATTGAAATACCTGACAATATTGATGATTTACTAACTAATTATTTTAATATAGGTAGTAGCACAGTTGAGCAGGGGGACTTGCCATTGCTAAGTCCAAATGCTTTACAACTTTTAGATGATTTTGTCAATGAATTAACCGAGAATCCTCACCCCACTGATTTAATAGACATAGTTGCAGTTCAATCGAATGAAATGATTCTCACAGCCCTATTGTTGAACAAACAGGGGGAGGGGGGATAATATACAAGAGGGGGAGGGTAACAATACACAATTTACAACACTTCCAGAATTCAACCAAACAAATTCTATATTAAATACAATAGTCGTCTACACCGCAACATTTGGGGATTCCTTTAATTCGCTTATGGGGGGGGGGGGAATTTTATATTTAACCCTATAGGTATTGTTCATGTATGTATAGATAAAATTCGTGCACTATTATAAAACCAGATTCAGTTGTGGGGGGGGGGGTAGGCACTCTAATAAGGTTTCAATTGTTTTAAAGATATTTTATTTAAATGAGGGGAAAAGTGAAGTATATGACCTTTGTGTACATACCGAGATGCTAGTGGTCTACCCACAGTTTGAAAATTATGAAACAGTTTTTATGCAATGGGTAGACCAAATTATTACGCATCTCGAAAATTATAGTGAGAACGGGAGTGGGTCTGTAGTTTTATTTATTGAAAATTTAAGCGTAAATATTTGTAAATTTAAAAATGGTTTTATTTTAAGAGGGGGTGGGGCAGGGTAAAGGTCTACAGTTTTAAAATATAATCCAGATTTAGAGGGTTGCAAGGGCGTTCAGCGAATCTGTTTTGAAACAGGTCAAAAATGTTTCATGTATGCTTTCCTCATGTCAGTTTTTCGACCTTTGAAAAATGATGCTACAAAGAAAAATTTAGAATACTGGGCTGTACATGGGAAGGTTGGATCCGATTTTCCCACTGTAGATTTCACTTGTTTAGAGGGAAAATTCCCAGTAACGCTAAGATCCATTGATATTTTTGGAAGTGCCAATCCCCATTTAAATATCGGTGTTACTGTGATCCAGTACGAAACTGAATTTCAAGAGGGTATTCGTTCTAATAAAAAGGGAGTGTTGTTCCCAGTAAGGGGCCCGTCAATTGACTTGGACAACCACTGGGTTTGGTTATTGTATACACCACCTAGTGAACCCGATACAATTGGCCATTTTAACCCAATTACAGATATCAGTAGAGTTCTGGGGGTAGGGTAGGAAAATAGGGACACGTTTCTACTGCCCGACATGCCTGTCCCAATTTCGTAGTGATTTAAAACTACAGAATCATGTGAAACATTGTAGACGGCATGGCTACCAATCAGTGGAAACGGTTTCGGGTGATAGGGCCATTTTAAGATTTAAAAATTTCCAAAATACCCTCCTCCAAAGCAATAAAATCTCTTTGGATTGTGAAGCTAGGCTAGTGGATGTGAACGATCCTTGGTTTCCGAATCAAATCAAAGAACATCAAGCCATAGCGGTTTCCTAAGCCCACGCGCAAAGAGACAGCTCTAGCATAATGCAGTTGTTAGAAATAGTCGAGACGTTGGATGAGAACGAGTTCATGATCAAGGCATTGACTAAATTAATTGTCATTGCAAATGTAGCTATTTCTCGTTTGAGAAATACTCATTACCCAATGTTGTTGACCGCAGAGGATCGTCTAGCGATAAAAAAAAATATATGCTGGGTTTGTAAGGGGTAATTTGAAGAGGGGACTAAGAGGAAAGAGACTAGGGGGATAAGAGGGGGGAAGGGGAAAGTCAGGGACCACGACCACTTGTGGCAGGAAATATCATCAGAGGTTAGTAATTTTAGAGGGGTTGGACATCAATCGTGCAATGTGAATGTAAGCCAGCAGTTTTTTCATACCGGTTTTCATTCACAATTCAAATTACGATTTAAAATATATTTTACCGGCTTTGGCACGTATGCATAGGGAGGGAGGGGGAGTAGATAGTCCATGGGTAAATAAATAATTTACCTATAACATCATTCCCAAGTCAGCAGAGAAGCTGGTGCTTCTCAAGTTGAAATGGCAGGGGGAGGATAACGGGCATACGTGTTGGAATAAAATCAGGTTTTTAGACTCTTTTAGTTTCTTCCCCAAGGCATTGAGTCAATTGATACAAGTGCAGAAAAGCAACAATTTTGATAGTTTTCCTTTGCTTACACAGCACTTTCCAGACAGTGAAATGTATGACCTACTGACCTGTAATGGCATTCCTACTGACCTGTAAGGGCATCAACAGTGAATGCACTGCCAAGGAATACGAATTTTCCAAGAGAGTCTGGGATAAGGGGAATTGTAAAAATGGCTGGGTATATTGTAGACTGTACTTGGCCAGTGACGTTTTAACTCTGTTAGATATTGTCTGTAAAAACACAGACCAAATTTATTCAGAGTTTGGACTTGATTTGGGTTATTATTTTTCCACACCACGTTTGGTGATGGACTTGATTTTAAAAATTAGTAGGAAAGAAATAGGGTGATCACTGATGTGGACCAACATCTTTTTGTAGAAAGATCAATGAAGTGGGGGGGGGGTATGTTTTTCATGGAGATCGCGTTTTAACAACAGATCCAAGTGGACAAGACACTGGTGTAAAGTCAAATGCAGATTTCCTTGACATGAACTCTCTTTACCCCTCGGCAATGTCTCACTACTCTTTGCCGTGTGGAAACTATAAATGGCTTGAAAATCCTTGTGAGATCTCTGACATTCACACCGTCGAGGACAATGGGCCACAAAGATGGTTCTTTGAAATTGACGGGCACATTCCATTGGCACTTCATGATTCTGTCAAAGATTTTGTATATCCCCTGTTTCAATCGACCAGTGAACAAGGAATCGCTTAGCCCATACAATCGATCATTGGTTGATGATATTGGGATGCACTGGACCCCCTCCAAGCAGAAACTGATTGCAGATTTAGACCCTAGACAGGATATCGTTGTTCACCATCCATGAGCTTTTGCACTGGATGGTGAACAATGGTTTCAAGATCAAAAAAATTCATAGGGTCCTGCAATTCAGTCAAAAACCCTATTTGAAGACGTTTACCGACACCTTTGTCGATAAACGCTCTCGGGCAAAGAGTAAAGTAGAAAAAGAAATGTACATGCTCATTTAAAATTCAGCGTTTGGCAAAATGTGTGAAAGCGTACGGAACAGATCCCGTTGTGACTTCATAACCTGCCCTCAAGAATGTGCACGAATTATTGCAGACCCCAATTTTACATCGTTCACGAGCATAGAGGCAAACATGGTTCTTCTACACAGAAAGAAAAGAAATGTGGTACTGAACAAGAATATAGCGGGAGGTAGTTCAGTATTTGAAATTTCCAAAGAGCTCATGTTGTCGTTTTTTAACAATATTTGCAAGGTATAATGGCCGAGGGAGGGGGGGGATTCAAGTTTATTATGGGGATACAGATTCTCTGCTCTTAAAAGTTAAAACCGGAGATTTATTAAATGATTTAGAAAATGGGGAACACAACAATTCGCGGATGGATTTCACTAACTGGAATGCATTCCTCTACCCCGAGTTGGTGAAATGTCATGCTCCCAATCAGCTACTAATTTTAAAATCAGAGATAGGGAGCGATTTAATATCCAATGGGGTGTTTCCCTGTCTTAAAGTTTTTTTGCGTAGAACCCCACAACAAAAATGTAAAACAGGCGTGTAAAGGGGTGCCTACACATTTTGTAAGAAATAATTTCAACCTGAGTGTCTACAGAAACTGTGTGGAAAGTAGTCTAGTGCCGAGAGCACATGTGCTTGCAATTCGCTCTCTGCAGTATAAAAATTATACTCTTAGAGTTGAAAAGAATGCCAAGTCTGTATATCTGACAAGGTCTTTGTGCTCGAGAATGGTGTAAAAGCACTCACCCATGGCCACTATTGAATTTCAAGCCGGGTTGAAAGTGTAGACTATCGCAACGAATTCGGTCTGGATAAATTAAATTAACCTAACCTAACCCAACCTAACCTAACCTGATACATTAACTTAAATGCTCACCTAACCTAACCTGATAAATTAACGTAAATGTTCAAATGCAGTAGCGGCTATTATATACAGGTTTTCCTGGGACCCCGGGGGGTGGGGTGGGGGGGGGTCCACCCTGGCTGGCCTTCGGCCTTCGGCTCCCGCCCGCGGTCGGCCTTCGGCTCCCGGGGGATTCTCATTTTTTCTTAGTGTTCAACTGTGCTATTGTTCGTGTTTTTTTTATGTCAATATGTTCATATTTCAATATTTTTTATGTCAATAATAGTGCTATTCGTGCTGTTGTACAAAAATGTGTGTGTACTATTCTTGTTGTACAAATAATGTTGTTCTTGCTCTACAAAAAGTGTTTTTGTCAATAAGTGAAAAAATGTTGTTGTACAAATAGTATGTGTTGTTCTTGTTAATAAATATTGTTGTTCTTGCTGTACAAAAAGTGTCTTTGTTCAACAAGTGAAAAAATGTTGTTGTACAAATAGTGTTGTTGTTCTTGCTGTACAAAAAAGTGTTTATGATAATAAATGTTCTTCTTGAACAAATAGTGTGTGTTATTCATGCTGTACAAGTGTTGATGCTCATAAATGAAAGAAATATTTTTTTTGTTGTTCTTGTACTAGATAGATCTATGGGAAAATTACTATTTATTCATTGGACAAGTATGGTTTACAGTTAGTTGTAGTCCGACTGTTGTCAACAGCAGCAGCAATATGTATCAATTTGAAACACTATTCAGATCGTTTCTGTGTGGCCCATCAATGTCTGGGAAAACGACACTTTTAGCTTTTCTTAGTGTTCAACTGTGCTATTGTTCGTGTTTTTTTTATGTCAATATGTTCATATTTCAATATTTTTTATGTCAATAATAGTGCTATTCGTGCTGTTGGAGAAAAATGTGTGTGTACTATTCTTGTTGTACAAATAATGTTGTTCTTGCTCTACAAAAAGTGTTTTCGTCAATAAGTGAAAAAATGTTGTTTAAAAATAGTATGTGTTGTTCTTGTTAATAAATATTGTTGTTCTTGCTGTACAAAAAGTGTTTTTGTTCAACAAGTGAAAAAATGTTGTTTTACAAATAGTGTTGTTGTTCTTGCTGTACAAAAAAGTGTTTATGATAATAAATGTCCTTCTTGAACAAATAGTGTGTGTTATTCATGCTGCACAAGTGTTGATGTTAATAAATGAAAGAAATATTTTTTTTTGTTGTTCTTATACTAGATAGATCTATGGGAAAATTACTATTTATTCATTGGACAAGTATGGTTTACAGTTAGTTGTAGTCCGACTGTTTTCAACAGCAGCAGCAGTATGTATCAATTTGAAACACTATTCAGATCATTTCTGTGTGGCCCATCAATGTCTGGGAAAACGACACTTTTAGCTAAAATAATTCAAAATTGTAATAAAATGTTTTTCGAAAAACAAAAGAAAATGTATTATTGCTATAGTATTTGGCAGGAGTCCTATGATCAAACAAAATCTATTGCCAATTCCATTCCAATACAATTCATAAGGAGACTTGATGTTTTCAATAGTATTGAACCAAACTCGTGGCTGATTATTGATGATTTGGCTGAATCAATTGAACAGTTCTCACAGGAAATGTTACAGCTGTTTACCGTTCGCTCTCATCATGAACACATTTCCATAACCCTAGTTCTACATATTCTGTTTCACCAGAGCAAATGTATGAGAACCCTTGCTTTGAATTGTACCATCTATATTATCTACCGAGTTGTTCGTGATTCTAGTTCGCTAATAACTCTCAATAAGCAAATATATCCAGGTGCCCCCAAATTTTTGCTGTCAGCGTACACTCAGGCAACAAATAAGCAAAGGAAAAATTTTAAAAGAAAACGTCTCCTTCAAGCGGGCGGTAGCTTTTTCACACTTTTAATACTAATAATTGCAGGACTTGTAAACAGTTTCTTTAGATTGCTAAACCCTATAAATTGACGCCATTTGAACTTGTTCTTTCACTCGTGGAACAATTTGAAGACAATCTAAGCAAATTCATTAATGACAAAAATATTGCCGATGATAAAAAGCTAGTTTTACTTCAAGATGCATTGCGACGTGTGGACAAACATGGACCTTATTGTGAGAGATCCACCACCATCGTCACAGATCCCTCTAAACAGGAAAAATCTCCTCAAGGTTCAGTAGTGCAATCAAAGGAGAAGGAATTGAATTCCATAGTGACATCAATTGGAAACCTATTGCCAGTGACCTATCGAGAACAGAGTAATTGAGTATTAGCATATCTCATGTTGGAAAGTGGTGATCAAGTTCAGGTCTATAGCACAGGGAAACGAATTATAATGCAGGTGGAAAGTTAGAATCTAGTTGATTTAATTTCTGATATGGTTACGAATCGTAAAGGACTTTTATCATTTGACAATAATCTATACACCTTTCTAAATGCATCAAACTTCCCCAAAAGTCTTACTGGCAATAAGTAAATTCTAAAGAAACTAAGAGAATATAGTCCTCCAACAACGCCAACACCATTTGAAAAAGAAGAAGATTCAATATTGGAAAATACTAGCAGCAACAGAAGCAATGATTTTATAACATCAGTGGCTAGTCAAAAGTGAAGACGTATTGATTCACCCTCCAGTGTGCAAAAGGGGAGTGGATATTACACTACGTGTTTGCGTTCCAACTGAATGAAGTTCTGAAACATGTCTATGAAGATATTGGTAAGCGGGAAGTCTAAGTTCCCCCACAACGCTTTCTAAAGTTGCCTCTGACATGAATGGCAGCACATTAAAAAAAAGCAAAAGAGTATCTAGACAATGAACCGAGTTACACACTGTATCGGAATCGTAGGCTTCGTGGCAAACAAAATCGACAAACTAAAGCTTTTTTCCCTCTGCATATAATGCAAACTGATCTTTTAACTTTAGACACGATTCAACGGCGTCACAATACACCCTACATATATATTCTAGTGGCAATCAATGTCTTTAGTCGTTATGCCTATGCCGTTCCATTAAAATCAAAGAGAGGTGTTGAAGTTGCTCATGCTTTAGAAAGTATTCTTGAATAGGATTGCTATAGAAAAATTCAATCGGATCGCGGTAGCGAATTTGTTAATCCTCATGTGCAAAAGACTCTATTGAAATATAATACAACACTCTATCACAGTCACAGCCCGATAAAGGCTGCAGTGGCTGAACGATTGATAAGAACGATTCGTCTATTAATTTCAAGATATTGCACGCTGAAATATACTGCTGCTTTTATTCATGATTTAGATAAAATCATGCAAATATACAATAAACGACCACATCGATCCCTGTCCAATGTTAGCCCTTTGGAAGTTCATTGCAGGGAAAATACATTTGATGTTTTTCTAAAGCAATATTCCAGTGAAAAAAAAATGTGAAGAAGAAATTCAATGTTGATGATACTATTCGAATTAATAGAACCACTAATATTTTTGAAAAGGGGAATTATTTATGGAGCACTGAACTTTTTAAAGTGTCCAAAATCCTAGATACTATACCCACGACATATCGACTGCGAGACACCAAAGATGATGAGATTCTCGGTGGTTTTCATTCAGTCTTTGGACAGTTAACATCTTAAATAAAAAGCACATTTCACGGATTAACTGTTTACATGTGATAAATTACATCTCACGGATAACTTGTTTACCTGTGATAAACCTGGACAAGGAGCCTATTGATTTTTGCGTGGAATGAAAGAAATATGTTAAGCTAATATATGATTACACAAGTGACGAATGACCTTTAAAAAACTTTACCTTTATTTTGAAGATTGTGGTTATGCAATCATTCCGTTAATATAGTTAATGAAGTGGGTTAGTAGGGGCCAGTGAAATTAAGGAATAAATAATAACCAAATGTCACAGCAAATATGAAAATATAAAGAACTTTTGAACCGTGTGGCATATATTGATTGAAGATTGCCTTTTTTGGGAAATTTATTTTGTCGTAATCGTCCATTAGAATGGGGAGAAAGAGAAATGATAAGAAAGTAAAAACTGATGGTGGTAATGAGAGTGGTGATAAATCAAATGAAAGCCTAACGTCAACCCCAAAAATTCTAACAGGGAAGAAAAGACCTTCGCCAGAAGATTTTATTCTTGATTCGAGTGGCGAATGCTTACGACAAGAATGTGAGAAAACAAATGCAGAAAATATCGTCAGAATTTTGGAACTGTTGGAAACTTTACAATCAGACATAAAAGAAATTAGAGAGTCCCTTCATAGTGTGAAGACTGATGAGCAAAATATACAAAAAACTGTTCGTGAATTGGGAGAAAGATGCACGGGTGTGGAAGGTGATGCAATAGAAACAAATAATCGGGTAGATAGTTTGAAGTCTAAGATGGAAAATCAGGATAAACTCGTGAATGATTTATTTACACAAGTTACATCATTAAAAAATCAGTCTCTTGTGTTGCAGCATACGGAAAGAAAAAACAACATATTATTTTGGAATGTGAGGACTGATTTATTGTCAGATGCAAAACATACCATTAAAAGAGTGCTGAATGAGGGATTAGAAATGGAAGTGAAGGATATTCCTCCATTTTCAGTGGTACATAAAGCAAGTGAATTTACAAAAATCAAAGTTACTGATTATAAGGACCGATACGGCATAATGAAAAATGCAAAGAAATTAAGAGGAAAGGACTTGCAGTTTGGAAAACCAGTTTTTATTAGTGATGATGTTAGTAGAGAGGTGCGCCAAATTAGAAAGGAATTGGTGGTTAAAAGAAAATTTTTGATGGAGAGAGGTGTTGAGTGCTGGATACCACCCGTGGTACCGCCGGTTCTTTCTATTAAATCTGCAGGTAATGTCGAAAAGGTTGAATGGTTCAAAGCGTTAAAAATGTAAATAGTGGTTTTGAGCTAGTTATTTATAGTGTTTGGAAATTATTATTTTTTTAGAGAATATATGAAAAGTTATTAATTATGAAGGTTATTAAATTTTGGTTTGCTTATAAATGAAGTTGTGAGCCATATTAAGCCCACTGAATTTTTATTCTGGGAGTTGATATGCGTACACATATCGACCGGTTTGTTTATTTGTTTTGTTTAATTTTTGTTTCTTATGTCCGCTTTGACGGAATATATTTTTTATTTTATTGTATTTATCTAGGTCTAGATATATGTTTAGTAGATAATGATTTTTTTCACCACCGCCACCCTCTACCGTCACATACATTAACTTTTATTGATGATGGTTAGAGATATCGTTTTACCTCCTGGGAACAGCAATGTCCTGCAACTTGAAAGTCGAAGGGTTGATTTTTCCAGCCAGTTTAATGAAAGAATAAATAGAAATAGAACTAAGAATAAAATACTAAGATTTTCACAAATGAACCATCAAGGTATATTTTTGAAGAAGGGGCACTACGCTTGTATGGTGATAGGGGCCATTTTGGCCTTAACATTTTTCTTTTGAATTGTCAGGGATTGAATTCTGCGCATAATTTTGTACCGAAATTAATAAATACTATTGTCTTTCTGGTGATCGCTTTAACTGAAACGTGGTTAAATGATAATAACTCGCAATTACTGCATATCCCTGGTTATAGTTTGTATGTAAGGAATCGAGAGTATTACCAACATGGAGGCCTAGCAGCTTATATTCAGGCTAATTATAAGGTTTCAATAAGAGAAAATCTTACAATATATAGAGAGAAAGTTTGCGAGTGTTTTGTTTTGCATATGACTAGAGAGAATTTGAATTTTTGCATTGTTGTAGTATATAGACCTCCATAGATTCTGCTCCAAGACCTTATGAACCTATTTGAAGAACAATTAATGAAACTTCCGATTAACTCTATGCCATGTTTTATTATGGGGGATTTTAATATTGACCTTATAGATAAGTCATCTGCTAGCACTGAATTTATTAATAGAAGTTTATCTAATGGGTTTCATCCTTGTATAAATATCCCTACAAGAATTATGGGAACATCAGCTAAGCTTCTGGATAACATCCTTTCTAATGTACCCTTGAGTCTTCCCAGGGTCCTTATCAACGATTTATCTGACCACTTTGGAGTTTCAGCTAGCTTTAGAACTGTCACGAAGGTGGTTAAAGGCAAAAAACCAAGGATTTCAGTGATCAGTAAAAATGTGATGGTAAAACTTAAAAATGATATAGAAAAGGTGAATTGGTACGATGTTCTAGGCGAAATTCAGGACGTGAATTCAAAGTTTGTTTTTTATTTTATGAAAAATTGCAGATTTTGATAAGTCAAGCAGTCATATTGAAACCGTTTAATAGAAAGCACTCAAGTAAAAAACCTTGGATTAGTCCTGTAATTTTGAAGCAAATAAATGTAAGAGATAAATTATTTAGAGCTCAAATAATCAACCCGACACAAGAAAATAAGCAATTATATAAAATTTATCGAAATAGGTTGAATACAATTTTAAGAAATGAAAAAAAGAAATATTTTGAGAAAAAGTTTAAGGAGGTCGAAGGATGCCCTAAGAAAACTTGGGGACTATTAAAAGAAGTGATTGGATTAAAAATAAATAGTGTACCTGATGAATTAGTTAGTGTAATGGGAAAGACTTTGAATTCTGAAAAGGACATATGCAATGAATTTCAGAGTTATTTTTCGAATATTGGTCTGAATTTAGCTATGTCAGTTGTACCTGATAGTGGTGATCCAACGTTCGAGTCCTTACTGAGGGACCCGATTGATACATCTCTTCCCCTTAGACTTCTAACAGTTGATGAAATTAAAAAAATTATTTATGGGTTGCGTAGTAATTCATCTGGTAACGATCATATTGCTCTAAAAACACTTAAATATATTTTTCCTGTTATAGCTGAAGATTTATGTGGGTTAATTAATGAGTTTTTTCGTCAAGGAAAATTCCAAGACTGTTTTAAAGTTGCCTGTATAACCCCAATTCATAAGGGTGGTATTCAAAATGACCCAGGAAATTATAGACCGATATCTGTTATACCCATCATTTCCCGTGTTTTAGCGAAGTGTTTTAGTATTAGAATGATGAGCTTTTTGAAGGATCATAAGTTACTGGTAGAGACACAATTTGGGTTCCGTAGAAAAAAGACAACGGAACAGGCGATGATTTATTTGACAACTATTATTAATGAGATATTAGATAAAGGTTTTAAAATAGGTGCTATATTTTTAGATCTGATGAAAGCTTTCGACACTGTGGATCATGAACTTCTACTTAAGAAGTGTGAGGTGTATGGTTTGAGGGGTAAATCATTAATTTTTTTAAGAAGTTTTTTAAGTAATCGTTATCAGTATGTCCAACTAAATCATTCTTCTTCCGAAAAAAGCGTATTGAAGTAGGTGTTCGGCAAGGAACAGTTCTTTGTCCTATATTATTCTTGATATTTATTAATGATTTACCAAATTGTCTGAATAATTTTTGCTGTAGAATAAATGAACTAACGGTAAACCCGACTAATGAAACAGTTTCACTTTTTGCTGATGACACAACAGCCATTAGCACAGCTAAGACAGCGAAGCTGCTGCAGATTTCCATGAAGGAATCAGTTAATAGAGTTATAGCATGGCTGAGGGTAAATAAATTAAGGATTAACATGGCTGAGTCTAACTTTATTATTTTCTCGCGATCATCAAACTTTTACCCATGGATCAAGGAATTAGATATGCCCAATGGCGTTATAAAACGGACTGCGTCTTTTAAATACCTTGGGATTGTAATAGATGAAACTCTATCTTTTTAGGAGCATGTAACTTTAACTAGCAAAATTTTGGCAAGAAATTTCGGTATAATAAGGAAACTCCAACATTGTTTTCCCAAGTCTGTCCTTCGTCATCTTTATTTTTCTTTAATACACCCGTATATACTTTATTGTTCGAGTATTTGGCTCTCTACTTTTTCTTCTATCCTAAAACCAATAAGAGTTCTACAAAATCATGCCATAAGAATTTTAGCCGGTATATCTCCACGTATGTCTGTTCGAGAAATTTACCCAACTTTAAAAATTTTGCCGGCTGCAGGCCTTCGTGAGTTCTATGTATTGTGGTTTATTTTTGGACTGCAGCAGGATGTTCAGCCTCGTTGTTTGATGATTAATTGTCCATTAGGTCTACTGTTCATTCTCACGATACAAGGGGTAGCGCGGACTTCTGTGTACCTAGAGGTATAGCTTCCCGTTCATGTTTTTTTGTTTTTATAGAGGTACACGGAAATGGAATAGTTTGAATAGTGATATTAAGACTATTGGTGACCCCAATATTTTTAGAAAAATCATTAAGGAACTGCTTTTTGCTGAATATGAGTTTTGATTGATTGATTGATTTATTGATTGAGGGGGTTTTGGTGATATGATGTTCCCAGAGGAAGTATAATATATAACATTATTTTGAATTTATTGTTTAGTGTGATGGTATTATTAGTATCGGTGGCCAAGTGTTATTTGTTTTAAGGATTTTGTTTTCTCAACCTCCCCCACGGACAAGCTTTGCTTTTTAGGGCAGGAAGTAATAGTTTTTTGTTGATATATTTTTTTAAATAAATCTTTCTTCCTTCTTCTTCTTATGATCTACAAAAAGTTAGAAACACTAGTGAAATTTATCAAATTGAAAAGATATTAAAGAGCCATATTCGCAGGGGCAAGAGACAGTTGCTTGTTCGCCGGCTAGGATACAGCTCGGATTTTGATTCTTGGGTCAGTGTTGAAGACATTAACAATGCCCAATGATTTTTATGTGACTTTCATGTCCAATATTTTTTATCCTCTCTACAATGATTTGAATAGAACAAGTGATTTTTGGACAAAACTCTCCCCCACCATCAAATTCGACGGCACGTATGAAGTGGCTCTTGTCAACTGTATTCTCAAAAATGCATATGATATCCTGAGAAAGGATCGCAAATATAATATAAAAACTAGACCCTATGATTGGCCACCACCCTCAAGTGATCAAGAAGATCAATTGGATGAATTATCCATATATTTAATTACCATACGAAGAACTCATCTGTATGAATGATTTATGTCGTTCTATCAATAAAAGAATTTCCACTCGTAAAAAAGGAGCCTTTCATTTCAACTATTCAAAGGAGGAGGGCAATATCTACATTAGTTCACCTATTGCCGATGAAAAGGTTATTCTCAATGATAATCTAAAAGATGTTCTTGGCTTTAAGCTCAATATAATCAATGGTAAAAGTGCTGGAAACACTCATTTTATGTTTGCCGACTATCCGCCTGCCTTCTCCACAGACACTGTATATTTTTCTACGCTTCATTTGTTGAAACATCCCGGGTTGGCAATAGCAATGTTCCCCTCCTACGAGTTCTTGAACGAAAAACCAATCAAGAACATATTCACCACTATAATATAAAGCATCTTCAGTATATCCCCGTAAACACTTCCTATTTGGAACTCTGTCAGTTAACACTAAGAACTGAATTAGGTGATCCCCTGACAATAACAAAAGGTTTAGCTGTGATTGCATGCCATTTTCGACCCATTCAACAACAAAATTCTAATAAAAAAAGGGGTATTCATTTGTCCTGATATTGACTGCTATGTTAATACTCTTGGCCCAAGACAATTGGGCAATGGAATGGACTATTACAAAGGTCGCTTGTCGATGTCTAGCTATGGTCTTGGCAGTTGGTTTGCTATGCTGTTTCGCTCTGCACTACCTATGGCTAGAAAATATATTGTACCGGCTGCGACAGATTTTGCATCCTCTACACTATAGGATTGGGGCTCTGGCAAGGATTAAAAAAAAGTGCTTCGGAAAATCTTAGGTCCAGTGCGCGAACCCTTAGTGATCAATTGAAATCTCAACAAAATGGAAAAGGTTTAAAAAGTTCAAGAAACAGTGCATCACTCGTCAGTCTCTACTCAGGTCAGTAACGAAAGACATCACCCCTGTCAAAGAAAAGAAGGAAAAAGCCGATACGCACTGTAAACAGAAGAAGAAGCCCCAGGAAGAGAATTGTTAGATCGAAACTAGATTTCTTTTCCTAAGATGTCATATCTACCGCATAAGGATTCCCAACCTTCAATCACTTCATTTTTAAATCTATTCAATGCAGAAAATGTTGATGGGAGTGTAAAACATGGATACTATGAACAATTTTATCCACAACAACCCCTCTCCGATAATATCCACTTTTAAATTTATTCCAATGAAGACTACTTTATGGACATGTCTTCGACATTTATAGATTTACGAATGAAAGTCCAGAAATCCGATAATACATTGCCAATTCTTGCCGATGGAATATCCTATGAAAACTGTATATTACATAATTTATTTCGTCAAATCAGTGTCAACATAAATAGCACGTTGGTGAGCACAAGCAACAATCTCTCAAATTATACAAGCTATATGCAATTCATGCTGATGGCACCCAAGTCATACAAGGAATTGAGAGGCACCTCCAATGGATATGAATATTTTACTAATACTGATAGTACAGATGCACTTAAAATGCTACACCTAGTGAATTACATCTAGTTGGAAAAATATATCATGAAATATTGAATATACCCCAAAGGCTACCACTCAATATTAAAGCGGATATAAAATTGACGATTGCACAATCCAATTTCATTTTACGAAAAGAACTTGCTGCCAATCATGATGTAGCTCTCTCCCTCACCTCGGCAATACTACATGTACGCAAATAACAGGTTATGAGTTCTGTTGCTTTGGCAGTGGAAAAACTGAGAGCCAGTGGAAATAATATTAAACTACTTGTTCCTCATACAATCACCAATCAACGTCATATTGCCACAGGCTCACGCACCTTCACCGACTCGTCCTTTATAAATGGCAAAATTCCGTCAAAATTAGCCTTGGCATTTGTAAAAAGCGCTAGTGCAATAGGATCGTGGAGTGGATGCCCACATAAATTTGAAATGTTTGGGCTTTCATCTCTTGTCTGCAAAGTAAACTGAATCCCACTCTACAATCTATCTTTTGATAAAACCTATAGGACACTGTATGAGTTGACCGTGCAAACCCTAGATCATGATTCACAACTATTTGAAAATGGTATAACCGAAGAAATGTTCACTAAAACAAACGGGATCATTGTATTGGATTTCTCTGGCACCCAGGATATGACTATAGTACGAACGGGGAGTGTGCGTTTAGAGTGTACATTTGTCGACCCATTAGCTGAGAGTATTGTACTAATCTCGCTAAATCAATATGAAACCTATTGGGAAATCACTCCCGAAGGCAGTGTTCTACTAGACTTGGCACCATGAACACCAGTCAAATAATGAATGTATTTAATATGGACCCCTACATGTCCAAATACAGATCCTATTGTCTGCCCTCAGACTTTCTTGGAAAAATTCAAAGTGCCAACAATACCCTAATCATTGTTAATAGCAGTCCGTCGACTGTGAATACTGGCCATTGGTTGTGCATCTTTCAAACTATGAAGACGATTGAATTTTTTGATCCTCTTGGCCTACCCTATACATTCTACACTCCACACATCAGCAACTATATTGAGAGCAGTGGGAAAACTATTATTCAAAATCGGAAGAGAGTGCAGGATCTAACGACTAAAAGCTGTGGCTTCCTTGCACTCCTATATTTCGTGTTCAGATTCACGGCTATACTTACAAGCAGTTTCTCAACATTTATGTTGACAATCCACGTCTCAACGACTTTGTGGTGGAAAATATCCCCTCAGACCTGTATAATATTGATTTTAGTGCCCTACGAGTAAAGTGCTTAAAAAATGTATGGGAAATTGTTTATTAACAAAATGTATATACAAAAATATCTTTATTCTTCACTTTAGATTTCTTCTTCTTCGGTGTAAAGGCAACTGTCGTGAACCACTAATGCTGTTAAATCATTTGAATTCACTGTATACTGATCTTGATTGACTGCAAAGTCAGGGTCACATTTTCTACAGTATAAAGTAACTTCACTCTTGTCATATCTCTTTGTATAGTCAATGATACAATTTGCATTCATATTGTGAAATTCACATGTTTAAATCTGTCTATTTGAAGCAATATCACATACAGTGTGTGTAACTGGTGAATCACATTCGGTAAATGCCAAATAAAAATCACTAGGTTTATAGTCATAATAGTCAGTGTCGTCAAAACTTTGACATAGAAACCAAATTGTCTTGTTACCCCAACAGTTGAATCGTAGACCAGATTCTTCCTCCCAAAATAATTTAAATCCACGACGATACCAATCTCATTGAAATAAACTAAAATAACGTTTGGGGTTCTTTCCAATCATACCAGGGTAAGTATTCTCCAACTGATCACATTTGTCATAGTGGCAATTGGAGCACAGATGTCCTCTAGGGTGAGAGTCACAAATCTCTTCAAGACATGAATTACATTCTTTAATTTGTACTATATATCCTCTATGTAATTTACAAGGATTGCATAATTTACACTTTTCATTATAGTCATCAATATTTGTACAATTCTCACATGATGACCAACTGCCAAGAGTGTACATGCATAGTGGACATGTATAGAACATTTTTTGGTTTCTGATGTCAACTCTCTCACAGCTAAAAAGAAACTGATCCTCGTTCGATAAATTCAGTGGGGGGGGGGAATGGGAGAGGAGTAACTCTGTGACGATACCATTTTCGAAGGGGGAGCCATCTACATTGAATCTATGGCAATGTTTTCAAAAGTATATCCACGATATTATTCTGCTTTATATCCAATTAATATATCAATAAATTGAGTATAAGCATTTGAGTCACAACGACAAAGTTCCATACAATAGTCCAATGGGGGAGAATCAGTTTACATTATATTGTCAAGTGTTCCCTGTGAGAATATCTTCCATTGAAGGGATAACTCGAGAAAATCGTCATCCAGAATCAAATGTTTTTCCATAAACACAAGATTCGATGTAATTCTCTCTTTCTCAAATTTATTCATTTTTAAATCCTATCACTCTCACTGCTGACTCTAAACTGACCATGAATCGTTAGCCTAACAATCTAACAAAAAGAAAGAGACATTTTCGATTTCGAAACAATTTTATTGTATAATTACAACAATAATATTACACATGTAAAATTAGCGATACAGCTTATTGTCCTCGATATGCTTCACTATTGCACTTAAAACACTTTGAAGTCTATTCAAATGTGCTATATCAACTTTTGCAGTGAAGTATAATTGATCCTCCATTTTAAATTTGCTCAAAGTTATCACATATCTTGCATATACTTCATCCCATTCCAGACAAAGTCGTGATCCTCTCGTGATTTCCACCGCAATGTTTGGGGCTCTTGTATCATTGCCACCAACTCCACTATCAGCTTCTAATACTATAAAAATTCCACTCATTATTACAAATATATCCTAATGAGTAAAGTCAAGCTGTTCTCACTCCTTGAATTCTATTCACACACTAATAACAACTATAGCAAAATCCTTCCTTATATCAGTTGCATCACTTCCCGTTAGCGGATCAATACACTTAGAAACATCCCCCTGATTGGCCTAGAAAGAGACACGTGATCTTATCCCGTTAGCAGATCAATACATTGCCACGTTAGAATTCAGTGCGCATGCGCAAACTTCTTCCCGGAGTCAATACACTTAGAAACAGCCCCCCTGATTGACCTTGAAAATCGTGTCATTGACCCGTTAGACTCGATTATAGATGGCAGCAGCTGTGTTCACTCTGGAGTCGATAGGGCCTCCCTACTGCTCTATTCTGATCACAACAAAAAGCTGTGATTACCCTTTCAATAGCTCAAGGCCCTTCTGAGATTTTACTTTGATTTGGTTGCAGGTCAAATAATTTTGCTCTTATCCCCTTTCCTTAGTTAAGGCCGAGTCAGCTAAATCTATAGCATTATTGAAAGATAACTCAATCTGAAAATTCATTAGTTTTAAGATTTCTCCCTTTTTTAAGGACCCTAGTGGGTCCTTTTCCAAAACTTAAAATAATTGTTAATTGTGCAGTAGTGAGTAATAAATTGAAACAACCAGCCGCTAACGCGGCGGGTAACTTGCAACAAGGAACGAAAGCTAATAGAATTTTGTCCCCCACCTCAACTTGGAACTTAAGCTCAGTGCTTATAATAAATCTTACACACATAGTTCAAACTTTCTAGACACGGGGTTTTGTTTACCTCCAAGATTTGTTCTCTTGTGTCTATGCGGTGGAGTTTGATCCTGAGAAGAGGTCTGCCTCCTCCCAGCTCATTATTTTACGTACCCAGTCCTTTTTTTGCTGTGTATACAGCTAGGCTAGCCGATCTGTTTATACAGCGGGGCTATGAATGAGAAGTGTTATTATTTGAGCTAGGTGTATGTTGGGAATCTAAAATTCCATCTACAAACTAGAAAAATTCAGTTAATAACATCTTCCTCGTTGAAGTTATGCTTTATCTAAGATCCAAGGAGCATTTGTTCTTGCTAAGTGAAATAATTAGTAAATGCCTTGTTTCGAGTTGAAATGATAAATTTGAGTCTTATCATGTTTGTTATTCCAACTTCTCTTAGCTCTTTTGGAAACCCATTATTCTTGTTTCTCTTATCCTTTTTGAAGAAACAGTAGTACCCCCTTCCCCAGATAACTGGAAGAATTTACATTACCAGATAATTTGGATTAAAGGATCCTAATACTTTCAGACTAGGGCCTTAACTAAATAGTTAAGTGTATTCTAGTAGAAATATTCAGTAGTTCTAAACTTCACCATAATCTTTTTTCTCAGTGAAGACACCTGGATAGCGGAAATAATCTCCTTTGATAACTGTTGTACTCACACACACATCAACTGAGTTTGACGAAGACCATCGAGGAAAATCTATGAATCACGGAATTCAAAATTTTTTCTGTCTTTACTTTTATTTAGCAAGTTTAACATTAAAGAGTTAACACCAGATTTGAGTATCGATTCGAACTACATCACCTAAATTGAGCACTACCAATTTTGATGGTTTCCTTACGGCCTTTGGGTAAATAGTTTTATAGGTTAAAATTGATAAGTTAAGGAAGAGCGTTAAGCAGCGCAAGTTACCCAAAGTCTGCTTAAGGCAACAACCATACATTAGAAAGGGTGAAGGAGCAAGCCTCCGATCCTCCTCTTTGTGTTCCTGGTCCTCTAAATAGGGCAACCTTACAACTGATGACAGCGGTACTCAAGTTCGCTATGCTTCCGTTTCAGTGGGGGAGGATAAATTATTTAATAATTTTTGGTCAAATTTATTTCTTTTCTCTCCCAAGAAGGTGCGTGTTCAAGTTGACCGGCGGTTGTTTCTGGCCTAGCAGTGGCAAAACGTTTTGAAACAGTTTAATTTGAGTTCAATAGAAACTTTGACAGTTTTTATTATTTTAGAAATTTCGCTTTTATTGCAAGTCCCATGATCCATATAGTCTGTGGCTTTAGTTTCTTTAGTGCTAGTACCCTAGGCTCATCATCATTGAGGGTTTGTGCTCATACTACCTGCTTTTAGGGTTAATTCAAATCAAAATACTTACAGGCCTATATCTGTGTTGTGCTAATTCTTATGCGATTTATAAATTGCTTCACTTTAGTAACTGTACAATCCTTTAAATTCAAAACGTTTCCCGCATTAAACGTTTCTAAAGAAAATACCATCTTGAGTTCTAATGAAAACCAGATAAGAGAATCAGAGATTGCCTTAGAAAAGGCTTAAGAAGAAAAAATAGAGGCTTAAGGCTTAAGACTTAAGAACATAAAGGCTTAAGAACAGAAGAAATTGCCCAATCCAGAGTTAGCGCTTTGGAAGAGCAATGTAGAGATAGCCGGTAGACTTCAAAATCTGTTCGTAGAACAAGCACCCCCCATTGCATTACCAAGCATTACCAAAATGACATTCAACCATGGATTACAACTCTTAAACAAATTCAACAGAGTTTAGAGAAAAGTGATCCCGCTATGATAAATAAGGCCATCTGCTATACAAGGGGAGAAATTCAAAGATTTGTAACAGATTTAAATGTTTCTAAAATCACGGACCTAGATCATTTAAAAAGACTTCCAAAAGAAGCATTTTTACATAAATAGCCAGCAGCACAAAAACTCCAACAACTTTTATCCGAAAACCAAAGACCTTCTGAATTAGTCCATCAATTTTTCTCCAAAATTAGGGGATATGCATTTTCCTGCGCCAAGAACTCTCCCAGCTTAAGGGCCGATGACATAAATTTTAATATTTTTAAACCTGTATGCTACCTGCGATTGCAAGGAGAGTTTTAGAACAAGCTGAACGGAGAGATGACAAAAAGATTTGAATCCATTGACCTAATGTACCGGGACCTCTCAGATATGTCTTTGGGAGCAGCGGTGGTTGATTCGAAACATACGACTTCCCCAGGAGAACGAAGATCTAACTCCAGAATAAAATTGACAAGCTTAGGAAATTATAATCCCCCCCCCCCAAAAAAAAAGAAAATATTTTAACTGTGGAAAGTCCGTACATTTTAAGAGAGATTGCTGGCAACCATCAGTGTGTATAAGATGCCAAGAATTTAGTCATACCGCAGATAAATGTAGAACCCCTTACCCTATTTTAAAAAAAAGAATTAGGCGGGACTAAGAGGAGTTGAGTCCCAAGTCTGAAAAAAAAATCACGAAACCTCCTTTGAATTTAAATGACAATATTTGTTTTGTTACGTTACCTGGAAATAACATTGAGTCAAATTCTTTTCCGTTTATTGGGAATGCTGAAATTGCAGACCATATTATTGTTAAACGTTTTTTTGATAATGGGTGTCAACGAAGTTTATTAAAGGAAGATATATTTCAAAAATTCCCAGAAAATCTTAATGGGTGTCTTGAACCATCAATTGGACCCGTAAAATCTTTGAGTGGGAACGCCTTACCATTAATAGGGGGAATAAATCTAGCGTTCTGCATTTCAGATGAAAAAAATCGTAAAGAAAGAATCCTTTGAAAATTTTTAACTATCCCAAATTTGGAATTTGAAGTAATCATTAGATATATTATTCTAAACACATTAGACTGTACATTGAGTCTGTGGAATAATAAAATTTCTTTAGGAATACCCATTAACCAAGAAAAAAACTCCATTGCCAAGGAAACCTGCATTCAAGATGATTGTCTTAAAATCATTTAAATAAAATTTGTTAGTCGTTCGGAACTTCTTGTTGCTCATGGAGAGACAGTAATGTTTACTCCAAATATTGAAACGCAATTACATATTTCTCCGTCGCTATGTGAAACTTATAATGATTCGGTAAGTATAATTTATTTTAGCACTAGTGACGAACTTCTTTACTTACCACGGGGCAAAATTTCTGGTAGATATGAAGTGATAAACAATAAATATATGAAAAACAGAACCTTATTAGCGGCAGGATCGACAGAAAATAAAACTGAAGCCTTTTCTATAGAAGGCGACAGGGTAATGTGTGAATATCATGAATTTTTTAACAGAATTAAGACAGGTCATTAAAGAAAACAAATCGTAGAAAATATTTTGTTAAAACTGAAACGAGCTTTCGCGACTGGACCTTATGACGTAGGAAAGAATAACCTCCCTGGATATAAAGTACAAGTAGATCCAAACATGCTTATTAAATGCGTTAAACAGTTTTCTTTTACCATTTTTAATGACAGAATGTTTGCAAATAATCAGAGCTGAAATAATCAGAAATAATCAGGAATATAGCTGAAAAAATCAGAGTAGGTATGATTGGAAAACGACGGTGAGAGTATACTGTTCCCATTTTTGCATAGGAAAACCAGGCAAGAATGGGAAAGTGCCACCGAAAAATTTGTGGGATGAAACTAATAGCCGATTTCTTACAAATTTAAGATCAATAAATGAAGCGATAAATACGCAATGGGACATCCGTAGAATTTCAGAAATAATTTCTGATCTTTCAAAGAAAACCAAATTTATCTCAACAATGGATATTCGAAATGAGTTCAGTCACTGTAGCTTGGCTGAAGAAAGCCAAAAATATTTTAGTTTTTCAAACAAGGGAATTTTTTTATGTATTTAGACACGTGGCACAAGGGTCAGTCTTCTCACTTCGCGTCTTTGTTGAATTTCTAAACCAAGCATATGGGCCTGAATTTTCCTCATTTTGTCTAGTTATGTAGACAACTTAACAATACATATTTCTGTAACCTTTGAGAAGCATGTGAAACATATTGAACTAACTTTACAACAAGCTATAAAATTTAATCTCAGACTTAATCTTGATAAGTCCCAATTTTTTTCAGAAGAATGTGGCTTGTTAGGTTTCCACGTCTCCACCAAAGGAGTAAAACCACAAACTCAAAAACTAGGTTCCATAAAAAGAATAGAACCACCCATATATATTACAGGAATTAGATTATTTACAGACCTGATGGGATGTTATTGGGAATTTTATCACAATTATTCAAAACTAGCCGAACTTTTGATTCATCTAACCAGAAAAAATGTTGCTTTTATTTTTTGCTCCGAATAGATTGAAGTCTTTGAGAAGTTTAAGACAGAACTTTACAATCCTAATAGTGTTTATCTAGAATTTCAGATAGTTTCAACCTATTCCATGGTTCTAAGTGGGGCAGCCTCTAGATTTGATAACCATAATAGGGAGCTTTTTGCTTTAGTATAAAGTTCAAAACATTTTTAAAAGGAATATTTATGGGCCGCAAGAACTCACATTTTTATAGATTGTGCTCTCATATATCTAAAGAGAGCAAAGGATCATCATTCAAAATTATATGGGATTAATGTCCTTTTAGATAATAATTTATACACTTATCACCATATTAGCACCAGTAGAAATCCTGCTGATAACTTAAGCCGTCCCAGCTCGGAATTTGTTCAGCAAAATAGGTACATTAATCTACATTACTTAGAAATAGAGTCTCTAGCACTACTATGGTATGAGGTCCCAATCGAATTTTTTCGAATAAGTAAAGAGGAAATGAAAAAATTCAATGCAGAGAATCCAGAGATTGGATTAGCAATAAGGAAAATAATAAAATTGGAGAGTACCCCCTTAAGTTTAAATGCTCCCCTTAGTGTTTATGAAAAAGGTGAAAATCTTAGAGGAAATATTGAAAACAGTCAGGCCCGACTGGGTTTACTAGGCCCTATGGAATATGTGAGTAAATTTTAGTTAGTCTAAGCACCCCCGGTACTAACCACCGTCGAGAAAGGGGTGAACTTAGTATCGAACGTACTGAGGAGGATCTTCCTTCTATGAGAGGGAACAGACCCATCAGAGATACATGTCTGACCTCTGGAACTATTCATAGCAAACTGGATGAGGTCAGTTTTTGTATGGTCGGTCCAAACACGTTTGGATACGAAGGCAAGATAGTTTCATTGGGGATTGAAACTAGGTCTTACAGAGGGCAGGTTCTAGCGGTCTAACCTGCTTCGTCTAGTACTTTTGAGGGACGTACTGGCATGGAGAATTGGGGTATGTCCGCCAAACTCAGAACTATGCGCAGAGAAAGTGAATCGCCAGATATCGGAAAATTTCGAAAATTTGACATTTTGGTCAGAGCACAAACTAATGCCGAACAAGAAATTTCGAATTTGGGAAGAGAAGGGAATACTTTTTGAGTAAAATAGTTGGGAGATCTCCATTTGGTTCTTATGGATGGCTTATTTTATGCTGTCGATGATTCCGACGAAAGAAAACAGACATGCCAATTTAAGATCACTTTACCAAAGAAACTACTAGACGGAGTTATCCACCTCATACATTCAAGCCTTTTTCTAGGAGCCCACATGGGAGTTGTCAAAACCTTATATAAATTAAAAACATGTCGTGCCTTTGAAATATGTACTGCCAGGTTGAAGAGACAGTAAAGAATTGTGACCTTTGTTTGGGAAGAAATAAAGTTAGTCCTATTTACCCCACTCTTAGACAGAATATTTGTCCTAGTAATACAGATTATTAAAATTATATAAAGGAAATTACACCTTCAAATATTAAAATAACAGGTGTAAAGGGAAATCTTTCCCTAGTAGGAATAACTAATGACTGAAAAGACGAGATTGACAAATTACTCTCTATTTGCTTTCAGAGTAGCTGTAGTTCAAGTCTAGACGCAAATAAATTGACTTCGACGAAAACCATTGGGGAAAATTTATCAATCAAGGAATTCAGTATTCTTTTTTCTACTTTTTATTTACCAAGTTTAACATTAAAGACAATTTAATACCAGATCTAAGTATCGATTCGAACTGCATCGCCTAAATTAAGTGCTACGAATTTCTGATTGTTTCCTTACGGTCTTTGGGCAAATAATTTGATAGGCTAAAATCGAAACGTCGAGGAAAAGCGCTTAGTAACACAAGTTACCCAAAGTCTTCTTAAGGCAATAACCACACGTTAGAAAGGGTGAAGGAGCAAGCCTCCGATCCTCCTCTTTGTGTTCCTGGTCCTCAAAAGAGGGCAACCTTACATCATAAACAGCCACAACTTATAAGTGATTCATTTTTGTCCTTGATTTTAATGTCCCAAACGTGCAACAGAAGTCGAAAAATCAGCTATTAGGAACTTGGTTTAAAAGCTTTAAATTGACACAAGATTGTTTGTAAATATTTCCTATTAATGATGTGTGTATACTTATAATTTTTAATATATAAACTAAAATATAATAGTATCTTTTGTCAAATTTACCAGACAAATAGGAAAACCGTTAATTCAAAATAGATATATACTATAACTTCACTTCGATTAGCCAATCATAAGACATCTGCTTTGTATTTGTGCAACTTCAGTAACTCATTTTCAGGAAAAGTTCGAATCCTCTTTGCTCCAATAGATCAGAAGTAAACTGACTATTTAAGCTTCAAAGTACCTTCGCTTTGCAAATTGGCCATCACAAATTACCTAGTCATAAATTTTGAAGTGGCGTTTCCTTTTTTTAAGTATAGAACAACATTTTGAACCCATAATAAATAGTTGAAGACCCAATCCAGACCAGTTTTGTATAAAACAAAGTTTAATATCGTATTATGTTACGACATTGCAAATTCTTAGAATCAAGGCCCAAATACCGGAAAAAATCTACCTATTTTTACAGAAAGTTGGGGATTGGCTAAAAGGACGGGACAGATAATTCGCTAAGAGAATCAAAACTAAGTACCAAATTGAACAAAATGTACGGATTAGACAGAAATTGGGGTTATTTTGTGAGGAGGGGAGACTAGAAAAGAGCTCTGGTAAGTGCCTTTTCGTCACTTAGTCTAAGCCCAAAATATTCTAGGTCTATGTTGAATTAAGTTATCAATTAAATCCTTTGAGCCTCCTTTTGGCCCTAACTTTAGTTAGAGTCGTATTTTCCCTTTTGGAAACTTTTCCATTTGGTTTATTAGAAGTTTGAGTCTTGCAAAAATTTTAGGGTAGCCCCCTGGATTTATTCTGACTAATTAAGAGATACGTGATCTAATTCAGATTAATTAGGTCACAGCAGAGGGCTGGGATCACCCGTGTAAATAACTCAAGATTTTTGTTAGATTTTACTTTGCGGTTAATCGTTGGAGTAGTATAGTTACCATTACTTAATTCCTTTGATTAAGATATTGCATTAAAGCATATTCAAACCACAACAGAAGGCTGTGGTTGGTTACCTTGAAATCGCCTAATAATCCTAGATATTTATTTTTTTCGGTTACGGGTCTTATAATTCTCCTCAGTAAGCTGGGTCTGTACAAACAAACATTATTGAAGGATAATCCAGTCTAAGATTAATAAATTTACATTTTTTTAAGAACTCTAAGGAGCTCTTTCAGAACCCTAAAATTGGTGAAATAAGCTTTGAATAGCCAGGGGTTTATGGTGGAAAAACTCACAACCAAGGAGTGAAACCCTTAAAAGGCTGTGTGCCTTTAGCCAGGTTAGAATTTATTCGAACTTAGGCACAATATTTTCCACGTACAAAACTGGATTTCCCTAAACTCCAGTTCTGTTTATCCCCTATACTCGTACTTTAGAGTATATACCATAGATTCTGAATCCAGAAGAGAAGTTATCCCCCTTCTACTCCTTTCTCGACCGTATATACAGCCAAGCTAGCTGATAAGTATAAACTAAGAGGCTAGATTGAGAGAAGTGCTATTTTCAAACTAAGAATTTTAAATTCCTTTCAGTCTAGGGAAATTCAATCAAGGATTTTCCCTGTTTAAGTTAAGATTTATGTGAGGTCCAAGGATCACTGATTATTTTTGCAAGAAATAATTAGAAAATACCTTGTTTTGTGTTAAGCTGGTAAATTTCTGTCTAATTAATCAAAGTTATTCACCGTTCTTAACTCACATTTGAGCTATTTAATTTGCTCCTGTATTCTATTTGAATTACATGGACTGATTAAATAAAAACTGTAAAAATAGTGAAATTAACTTTACTTGATAACGGAAACTAAGAACTAAAATAGTACAGACCCGAGCTTTAGTTAATCATCCAGACATACTCTACTAGAAATATTTTGTGACCCTAAGCTTACACTAAACTTTTTTCTCAGTGATGACGATTGGACAATAGAAACGACCTCCTTGGAACGACAGAACCACACACCTTATTAGATTAATCAAATCTGAGCAAAACTAATGGGAGGGTTTTATATAAAAACCCAAATTATAATGTTTTCTCCTCTTTTTATTGAATTTAATAATAAAATTAAGTTGTCACCGAATTCTGAGTGCTGATTCAACCTGATTAGCTTCTGTTAAGAGCGCTACCAATTGATTGATTGTTCCTTTAAGAACCCTGGGTAAAGAAATTTATAAAAAGATTTAAATACCTTCAGAAGTGGAGTTTAGAGGGGAAGTTCATCCAGAGTCTGCTTAGAGCAACCAACAGACTTAGTTTCTAGACCTAAAAAGAGGGCAATCTTACAGCTTCAAAATTGAGCGTAGCCCATCTCACGAAATTAGACCCAGAATGCCCAGAATATAGGCATTATACCTGTGCAAACTTTTGTGTTTATCAACAAGCGTGACTAGAGTGGGACTGGAGTTTTATAGTTAGCTGCCGTATGTCGGGACCTAGCCATCAAAATGGCTATATCAACATGCCCCTTAAAAGTAGGGTCGAACCACATTTTTATAGAAAATTGAATTCTACTCTTACTTTAGATCATATATAGCTGAAAGTTCTATCGTACCTGAAGCATGTTGGTTGACTTGGCTACAGTCAGATTACAGTCAGTCATTTCTGACAAACTCTGGAAGTCAAGAGCTTGTATCTTTCTCAGTAAGTCAATTGCCAGACTGTTAGTATAATTTTAAGACGAACTTTCAATAGTAATTTTCAAATATCCTTACGCTACTTTTCTAAATGACTATAAAATTGATATATCTTCAGTGACTTTGCACTCTTTACTTAGTAGTAAAGAGCTAAACCACAAGAGTAGCTGAGATTAAGGAAAGGGAACCACTTGAGGTTGACTGCATTATTATAATATCTATGAGACTATGGTTCATGGTATAAGTTTGATGATATTATCTTAGGTGTTTCAGGTGATATAGCCAGTAATCCTATGACACTGTATCCTCACGTTAGGGCTCTAGATTGTTCAAGAGAATGTAAGGACTTTTTCAAAATGATCGTAAACATTCAAGATTCACATTTCACATTTTCTTTATAGTTCAAGGACTTTGAATATAAGATACGTTTTGCAATATCTCCTGGACCAGCTCAGCATCCCGTGGAGCTTTTATTTCATACCTTAGCCGTTCTTGAAATGTTTACACAAATCAAAACTCTGTCTTATAATACTTTTGACTATTTGTCACAGTGATACAAATTTTTCAAAGGCTAATCATGGAGAAAACCAGAACCACAAAAGCAAATCACATCCAGGATTGCCACTGTCGGTGATTTATCAAAAAATTTGGTGATTTCTTCTGTTTTGTGATTTGGTTATTTTTTAGACACTTGTGATTTTATCATAAAATTAGTGATTATACTATGTTTCTGCTACAACTGTTTATTTTTGTGCAGTATTGATGTCCCTTCCCAACCCTGGTCCTTCACCAGCGAGACACTGTTCTCTACTAAAGCTCATTATTACCCTCTAGGAAACAAGTTGGGCTCCAGCACCATTTCATGTCTCATGCATGTGCATAGGTTTATGACGTATTTGTTATGGGACATACCTATTACCTAAAAAGTTAGTATAATTTTCTTTCAATTTGAGAAGAAATTGAAAAGTCATGTTTGGCTCATGATTTGTCATTTCAAGAAGAAGTACAAAAGCTATAGATGTAAGTCACTGTTAATGACATCTGTCTGATGATCAATGAATTCTTATTTTAGGTCTTCAATCATTATTTTTTTTTGTACAAAAGGACAGGAAAGGTTTAAAGGAATTTTATGCAGAAAATCATAATTTTATTATGTAATCTCATTTGGATATCCCTCTATTTTAAGCCGAAAAACAATATTCTTGTCGAAAAAGAAATGATAGAATGTTGGAATGATATCTTTCCAAAGTTTTCATCTGAATCTTTGCCAGACTGTACTTATTTGGGATTTTTTTTTTTTTTCCAACTTACTTCTAAGCAGTAATACAACTAATAAATAATTATTGGTAAGAAATCTAAAAATAGGGGGAATTTAATCGAAAAAAATGGCTTTAAGATGAGATAATATATTAATTTAGGTGAAATACACACGTTATACAGCACATAGCACATATATAAACGCAAATTTCATTACCCCTACAAGACTCTATGACGGGAAAAGCTGGCATAAAAAAAACCTTTAAAGAGGAAAATGACAGGCAGCCGCAGCTGCTTTGAGCTTAGTTGAGTTAAGGCAATTGAAGCTGTATGGGTCTTCTATTAAGTTTATTACCTGGCCAATCAGTTCACCTAAGCCAGAGAGAGGGGATGAGGTAAACTCTTAATCTTGAACATTAACAAGGCTTATAACAAAAGACTGACGCTTGTCTAGTGGTTGCTCGAAGGGCGATAAAGGAGGAGGATTATTCATCCTCCATGTTTTTTTAAGTTGCTTACTTGGCCTCATCAAGGTCCAAGGTGTTTAATTCAGAGACAATCTAAGTCGTATTTTCCTTCTCCTGGAAATACTTTTGCATTACCAAACTTCTCAGCAAAGAGACTGGATTGGAAGCAACTCACGCAATAAAAATCTGCCAATGCTTGCATATGATTTTTTTTGTCTGGTCATTCTAATCTAGTCCCTACTTTTTAGTAGGGTCATTTACTTTGGCCCCATGCAGTTCCCAGGTGCTCAATTCAGTCAGTGACAGTCTGCGTTGTATTTTCCTTCTCCTGAAAAGACACTGGGATTTTCAAACTTCCCAATACAGAAATGGTTGATTCTGACACTGCTTAGCTTCAGTCGTAGATACTGAAACCAAATTTATATGTAAAGAGAGTCATTTTTTATCGTTTAACTTTTATATTTAATAATTTTGGCTTTAAATACAGTCGTTTAAATAAAACCAGGTTTAAACAGACTGAACTGGTAGCCTAGAAATGTGCCTTAAAAACCTGTCTACACTCGTATATGATTTATTTCTCTCTGATCGTTCAGTAGCCTGGGAAAATTCAAGTGAAGCATGACGAGATAGTATGAACATACCAAAGGCGAGATACAAGGTTACGTGCATGGAGTGTGGGCAAAACTTTGACTACGAGTGGGAAAAAACTTGAAATTTCTAAATACAATGGAAAAGTAATCAGAATTCAAGGAAAAGGTGCCCCACGAGACCCTTTCGAAGCAAGTGTATCAAGGAAAGTAAAAAAAAGTGTCCATTGCAAAATGAGGCTGGGATGGATACAACGCTTGAGAAGGACAGGAAAGATTAGGCTGTCAACCAAGAATCCGTTTCCCAGGCCTATAGCCCCCCTCTGATTTTAGGAGGGGCCCTAGATCACTATTCACAATTATATTGATTTGGTCTTAAGTGTGAAAAAATTGTGTTTTCAATTAAAATAAATCTGTTTCTAATAGAGCTGTACTTCACAACAATCTATTGTGATCTTCATTCCCAAACATATTTATTTATTATTCCTATTTCATGACACATTTTTATTTTCTTGTTGTAAAAGCCACGGTGCCCGACTTTCATTACAGTAAAACAAGGCAACCCAGAATCTGTGACAAAATTATACATGTTGATTACGCAATTCTGGGGTACTGATCCCGTCTATATATACGTAATACGTACTCTTAATTTCTTTGACTGTGTTCTTGAATCTGTTCTGAATTGTCTTGAAATTTAGCTTCTTGAATTTTGAGAGAATCAAAGTGAGAATTTCAGACCAGTTATTTGTTTATGATTTCAGGAAAGATAAGAAAAAATATTATATAAAAGGACAATTAAATGAATCAATAAAAATCTTGAAGGACAGTACCTAATCTTACATACCCAAGATTATAACAAAATGAAAATATGGAAAAAGCACAAGATTTGTTAATAGGACAGTTAGAAAGAAATTGTACCAACAATCAAAGACCAATATTTGTACTTCACAATTGAAAGGACTAGGGGGGAGAGCTTGGCTTGAACCAACTTATAAAAAAGGTGAGAAAAAAATGAAAAAACAAAACAAATAAGAGACCTACCAATTAGTGTCAATTCAAGAAAATTTTTGAGCGGGAGGGGGCTGAATTTACTGTTTGACATCCAGAAGGGGGCGGGGGGGGGGCAATTTTTTGTTTTTTCGATTTTTCTATGAAAATATCAAGCCAGTGTCATGAGCAGCCACATTCAGGTATGCAAGCTGGTAATTTTATAGGCAAGTTCTATTTTTATCAAAAGTTTTCTAAAATATGGATTGTAATTGATGCTTCAGACAAAAAATTGTGTAAATACCTGTAGTTTTCAGAGCTATGGATAAAAAAAAAAATGATAAAATACACTGTAGGCAAGGATTTTTTGGCTAAACCAATTTCTTTTTGTCTTTGATGTCTGAAAGTCCACAAAATTTGGAAATGAACACTTAAAATGGGGACTGTAAAAATTGCTGTTTATAAAATATATGGGAATGCGGTATTTTACGAGTTTTGGGATGAAAATCTTCTTTTTTTGGAGACAACTAGAGAGGTCCATAGCACGTATGAGTTCACATAAACATGCAAATGCCAATAGCAAGTATAAATTCACCTAAAAACAGGTTTAAAAATGAATCCACTGGACAGTATCATAAGAATTTCCCGTTGCTGTAGTTTCGCCCTTGGATTTCATTAACTATAGAAAAAAGGAGTCTAATTGTCCTTAAATAACTCCCTAATGCGAAAAAAATCCCAAGTTTAAACATTTTTTAATCAGCTGTCAGAATGTTGAGATGACAGATGAGATGTTTTGTTCCTATAGGTGTTAGTATATGCATGACAACAGCCAAGTTCTATTTTTATCAAAAGTTTTCTTGTGTATTTTCAAGTGAAAATGATCATTCCATTTTAATAAACCTCGGTACATGAGGGTTAGATAATAAGTGTAATAGTGATGGTGCCTGATAAAGTGCAGTTTGCTGCCCGTTACTAGACGTAATGTCACTATCCTAATTGCTATACTTGATATACATGGATGTATTCAGTATGTTAAAATTTTGCACTGCCAATTTGTCTTTTGGTGTTTTTTCTAAAAAACAAAATGGTATTTTTTGTGCCTTCGGTGGCAAACCATACCACAGCCCATAGTAACCGAAAATTAAAAATTGTGGTCAAAAATAAACTTTGAAAATAAATCGACTGCTCACCTGTGAAGCGTATTCCTAACACTCTCTTCTAGTCTAAGATTTTTTTTGTATTCAAGCATAGTAATGAGAATAATCGGATCACTCATATTGTTTTTATTTTCTTTGTTTCTGTTGTTATAGTTACCAACCAAAAGGATTTTCCTTAAAAAATTAGGGAATACAAAATTAGAGCTGAAATTCAAAAATTCGAAACTTCCTTTACACATGCTGAATTAATTGAATAGTTTGACTAGGCTAATTATTCGCCTAAAAAACGCCCATATTTAAAGAAAACATGTTCTCAAGTAAGTTTTTACATTAATCACAGGGAATTCATAATAGCAATCAATTTAGGCTTGGGTAAAGTCATTATCCCTGGCCCTGTGTTCAACTAGGCCTAAGCTTATTGTTGCTAATTATAATAATTTAGGCCTATTTAATAAGCTAATTATTGTACCCTATTGAAAATTTTTTGAGAGTTAAGATGAATATCTTAAAAAAAGATAAAGGATAAAAATCTATAGGCTAACATACTAGCGCTAATAGGTAAATAGGCCTATTTCAAAAACTGTCTATATTTAAAAGAATTGTTGGTAAATTTGTTGCAGTTTATATTATTGACTTACAAATAAAGTAAAAATACCACTCAATCCCTGCTCTTTCCAAATATGACAATCATTTTTGTTGGAAATGAATTTTACCCCACCCCTATAGGCCTATACAGGAACATCCCAAGGCTCTTTTTATTCAGGGGGCAATCTTTGTAAATTCTACCAAATTGCCACCTGATTTATAACAAATTTTCTGCAGAAATCAAGAATTTTGCTAAATTTCTGCCAAAACTTTCATCTTTGGCAAAAAGTTTACCAAATGCTACAAAAGTTGGGGGCAGTATGCCCCTCCCCCCTTGGGACACCCCTGCCTATATATACCAATTCAGGGTAGGCTATATATTTGCACATAAGGTGGGGGTGATGGTGGTGGTGGTAGTTTAAACTATATATATATATATATATATATATATATATATATATATATATATATTATATATATATATATATATATATATATATATATATATATATATATATATATATATATATATTATATATATATATATATATATATATATATATATATAATATATATATATATATATATATATATATATATATATATATATATATATATATATATATATATATATATTTATATTTATATACTGCTGATGCTATTTAGGCTCCCCTTATGAAAATTGCCATTGAGTGGGAGATCAAGGAAAATGTTGTTGTTGTAGTAACTGATAATGGAGCAAATGTTGTTTGGGCTGTAAAGGATGTTGCATCCCAAGTAGGTACAGGATGGACACATGTTTCATGCTTTGCACATACTCTAAATTTGATTCTGGGGGATGTTATTAATGATACTGCTGAATTGTTGCCTCTTGTCCAAAAGGCTAGAAATATTGTCAGCTTTTTCAGAGATAATGTTGTAGCTACCAACAAGTTGTGCCAGGTTCAAATCTCTATTGAAAATGTTTGCACCAAAAAACTAAAACCTGATGTGACCACTAGATAGAATTTGCTTCTCACTATGTTGTGTAGTCTACAAGATTTGAAAGAGTTGGTAACAAGTTTGCTTGCACTTCTTGGTAAAGTAGACCTCTTACTCACTGATAGTGAGTGGGGTGTTATTTTAAACATGATTGCAGCCTTTACACCCTTTGAAGAGACAACTATTGAGATCTCTTCTGAAAGCTCAGCCACATTGAAGGATCAGCTGTAGTGACTGTCTGTCAACAGTGTCAGATATAGCCCTAGGTCATATACAAAAGTTCATAATAAAAAAATTCTTATTTTGTAATAAGCTGAAAATCCACTAATGAAAATATAGCTGTCAAATTTATGGGTGCCCACTACTGCCAAAAATTGCAGAGGTTCACATGGAAGTCATTTTTCCCTTTCCTTAGCACTTATCAATGAAACTAAAAAAAAAAAAAAAAAAAATATCAAATTTGCAAAATCTTATTTTCTGGGGTGGGGTGTGTGTGTAAACACCTAGAACTATGTCATAGAAATATCAAAAGTGACCCCCCTCCCAAAAAAAAATCTTAACCTATGTTTTGTGTGAAACTAAGAATCTGCATATGAAAATAAATCCACTAAATCAAATATAATGACAATAAACTTCTTAAATTTCTGGAAATTGTCTCCTGTTTTCCTAGACCCTATCCCTTCTGAAATGCTAGTGAAACAATTTTGTTATTTTAAATTTGTTATACTAAATATTACTTGTATTTAATACTGTATATTAAAATTTGTTAAACCAATTTTGTTATACCAAATACTACATACTTGAAACAATTTTGTTGGTTTTATTACTTCTACTTTTTGAATACTGTTTTATACTATTATACATTAAATGAAGTTGAAGAAAAACAAAGAAACAAGAATATACATGTTGAATGCACCAGGTTCTGCCTACAGGTATTCCCCAAGTATTTTGACATGTGTCAAATACACCAGGTTTTGCCCACAAGTATTTTGACACAGGTTGAATTGAGTTCCAACTTGCATTGAAAACAGGTAATTTTTTTGTTGTATTGAATTTGTAGGGAAAATGCTCTAATTTTGGAAAATTGGAGTCTTGTACCCTTTTCAGATAAAACTTCAAACTTCTCATCAAACAGTTAGATTCCTAAATGTTTTTCCTACACTTTTCAAACCTGAAACACTGAAACACTTTTCAAACCAAAAGTCTTTAAATTAGGACGCATGGAGTAGAAAAACTGTTTTTTTTTTACAAAAACTGTCAAATCATTGGTACCTTTACTTGATCTAAAATTATGCTATAATTAGGGATAAAATCCTTTTAATAGACAGTGTTTCACAAACAGTGAAAGAAGTTCACAATAAATACCAGATATTTTGGTCATATATGCAGTGACTGTCATTTTTACTACTAGTAGTAGTTTTACTACTGATGATGGTCACTGCATATGTGACCAAAATATCTGGTATTTTTTGTTAATTTCTATCACTGTTTGTGAAAAACTGTCTATTAAAAGAATTTTATCCCTATTTGAACTTTTATTTAATGTCATGGAAGGGTAGTGTGAGCTCTGAAATTATCTATGTCATAGTAATGGGGATGATTTTACCAAAAATGTTTATAAATTTATAAACACTCCTAAAAACATGCAAATGTTATCAACCAGCAGGATTTTCTTCTACAATGTAAGAAGATGAGAGTTATTCCACCTTCACTAAAATTCAATTTACATTTGGGAACTTTCATGGAAAAAGAGTTTGAACAAAGCTTACACTTCAAGACTTTAAATCCCATCATTAAGGATAAAAGTCGAAAAAGAGCTTTAATAGTGAGAGATAAACTTTCCCTGGAAAATTTTATATAAAAAAAGGTTTAGTTTTACTACTGATGACGGCCACTGCATATGTGACCAAAATATCTGGTATTTTTTGTTAATTTCTATCACTGTTTGTGAAAAACTGTCTATTAAAAGAATTTTATCCCTATTTGAACTTTTATTTTATTTGTCATGGAAAGGCAGTGTGGTCTCCAAAATTATCTAAGACATAATTTTGGCTCTGATAACATTCCTGAATCTCCAATCTCCTAACGTAAATTTGTATGAAGATAGTAAAAAGTCCCTCATTTAAATTTAACACAATAATGCAGTTGTAAAGACAAAGGGGCATTAAGCCATACACAATTTGTGATGAAAGGATTATAACAGAGTTTCTAAAGCAGGACAAGCAAAAGACTTATGAGCTTGAAAGGACCATTTATAGCCCTAATTTGGGTGTGATCCTAAAAGTAAAATTCACCTAGTTTGACATTAAAATTTTGAGAAAAATCACCCCTAGAGCCCTGCTCAACCAACATTTTAATCTTCTGAAGTATTGATCTTCAATTCTTTCCTCCTACAATCCTTTCTTCTACAAAGGGCACTAAACTTAGACAAGCTTGCGTGTGATGAACTCAAGTTTCATGTATTTTAGCATCAAGATTTGAATGCAAAGATGTAAAGTCTTAGGACAATATAAGATAGCAGAAGTCATAAAAAATGAGCTAAAAACAAACATACTGTTGGATCCACTCGTTTTTGCTCTACCTAAATATAATAGTAATATTTGTTGTGAATATTAATGGTTAAGTCTGGCAAATAATCTCCTCTGATACAATGGATAAAAACTCACTTAGTTGAAATAGGTGAATGAATCTTTCAGAGGTTATCAGGACTTGATATTTGAGCTAATTCCATAAGGTTTGTTCCTCAGGCCTCACTTAGCCTATTCCTTTAAAATATAGAATAAATTTTGTCTGAAAAGTCACTATTGCTACACATATATTTCACATATTATTACTAAAAAAAAATTTTCTCTCTTGCTGTTTTTGTAAACCAAGGCTGCTTATTTCTACTTTGCGAAATTCCCCCCCCCCCTGAAAGTATAGGACTTATACAGAATATAACTCAGCCATAAAGGGCAAAGCTAGACCTTTTTCTGGAGAAGCTAGATTCCATGATTTTGTTGAAAGTTTGTATTGCATATTTAGGAACAGAAACAGGAGTATTAGCAGCACTTCTTATTTAAGTTTTCCTAATACTATTAACCAAGTGAGTAAACTTTATGTTGTATTAAAAATATACTTCAGCTTAAGCAGGATGTTTCATAAATATTTGGATTTGCTATCATATCTGCACCTTCTCAAAGAAACCAGCACTAATATATCCTTTTGTATTTTTTTTTATTAATCTGACAAAAAATTGCACATATTTTGCTGGAAATTTTGATAGAAGTAGGAATTAAAATGTACATTCAATGTTTTTCTTTTTTACAAAAATTTATGTTGACCATTTTTGCATCATCTCCAGAGTTAGAATAGGATATTTTTGTCAGATCTATTGTATATGTTAAAACAAACAAATAAGAGTTATAAAACGCAAATATTTATTTTTAAAAAACAGTTTTTCTTATAGAAGCAGAGAGCAAAGTTGAAGCTTAAATGAGCAAAAAAAATCTTTCACTGTCTGTGTAACAGTGCTAGTGAAGCATTAGTGTTTCAAAATTCTAAAAATACAGGGGAATATCATGAGTCAGCTTCTTAGCTAGTTCTATAGATATCTACTGTAAAGGATGTGGAGAAATAGTTTTTGCTCATTTTACTGTCAACTTTGCCGTTCACTCATACAAGATTTTTTTATTGGAAACATTAATCTTTATGAAGTTTAAGCAAAATTTAAAATGTAACCTCCTCAAAAAATACACATTTGGAAAAAAAGCAAAGGCAAGTATTAAAATTTAAGACGAGCAGAAATAAAGTAGCATAACAAGTCCGAACTTAAAAAGAAATAGAAACAGAACAACATCCCCTCTACTTGATAGGCTCTTTGCTTCAGGTTCTGGCAAGAGTGTTCTACTTTCAAATGCTTTTGCCTGATCAAATAGAAGAATGTCCATGGGTTTATCAGTTTCCAAAAATTTATTATTAATGTCATAAGAATGAATCATATTCGTTTAATTTAAACTGACCTGCCTTTATGAAAATCATTTTGACTGTCAATAAATAGTTTGTTACTCTCAAAATAAGTCTCAAGAGTATCTTTGATAATACCTTCCATGATTTTACAAATCATTAAGGCAAGACTAATTGGTCTGCATGCTTCCAATCCTGGGGTAGTTCTCTCCTTGCACTAAGCATGCAAAAGATGGAAGTAACAGCATTTGATATGTGCTGGGCAATTTCTTTAAAAAGCCTTGGGTGGAGATCATCAGGCTCTGCTGCTTCATTCACATCCAGCTGTTTTAGTCTTCTGTTAGCATCTATGAGGTCACTTTGATAATGGGAATTTTAGGAGGAGGAGTGTGTGCTGGTAGTGCAGTAAAGTTTGAGGAAAAATACTCATTCAGGCAATTTACAATCCCCTTTGTATCAGAGATAGTGCTCCTGTTGTGTTTTATCATCTTAATTATAGCCCAACAGGTTGGACTGGTCTTAGACACATACTGCCAAAACTTCTTTGGGTTTGCTTTAGAATCAGATACAATAGCTTCTTTGTAATCAAAAACAATATTTTGGATCAAATTGTGTAACTAATTTGGTACTTGGTAAATTTATCATAATGATTGGCACACTTGCATTCCACATATTTATTCCAAGCCCAATTTTCTTCTTTCTTGCCCTTTTCACACTGTTAGAGAGGCAAAGGAGGATTTTTGTTCCTTCTGACCAGTAAATTTTAATGATTTTGTTTCCAGACCAAGTAGAGTTGATTCCAACTACTTTCAGTATGTCCAACTAATTTCTTTTTAAAAGAAATTCCAACTACTTTCAGTATGTCCTCAGTAATGTGATCATTCCAGTCTATTTTTGCTAAATCTTTACAATTCTTTTAACTTATTCTTGCGCTTACTGATGACGATTTTTTGAAATTTAAACATGGTCATTATCACTAAGGGCTGGAAGCTATGCAACTATAGTTATATTTTTCAGAATCATTGATTATCAGAAGGTAAAGTAGCAAAGGTGTTGAGTGTCTAAATTTCTGGCTGGTCAATAACTTGGGTTAGAAGGTTATTGGCAAGGATTTAAGTTGTTGCACAGGAGAAATGGTTAGTAGGGGGATACCCAATACCATCAGGCCAACTAACCTCTGACAGTGGCGTTGTTGGGGGGGGGCAAGGTGGGGCAGTTGCCCCCCAATAATTTGGAAAAGAAACCTATAATTCATTAGGTAGCCTTAAAACTGTTGTTTATTCTAAGTGTCAAATTTGCCCTTTAACTTGAGCAGATGTTTTTTTTTTTAATCCATGCTTGTTTTTAACATAAGGAAAATGAGAAAAATGGGGTCCATTACACTTCATAATATGTTCCACATTAATATTTTTCCAAATAAACTACTTTTGAAACCTTATCATCAAATAAGAAAGTGAGCCTAGTTAATTGTAAAATTGAAAATATTCTATGCTTCTACTTTCACTGCATTTGCTCAGGTCAGTTTTTCCCTTCATATTTAAGATGCTCTTATTTCCTAAAATTTATCAGTTCAACATTAGATTCTCTTGTTTTAAAACTTTCAAAAGTGGATATGAATACATGCTCTACATCTGCAAATAGGACAGAAATGGAATCATTGAAGTAAGAAGGTAGATATACAGTTGGTATAATTTCCTGAATAAAAAAAAATCATTGAAAAAGAAAATAAGACTTAATGCTTTATATAATGATATTTGTGGTATAACTAGATAGGTCAAATCGGTTGTAGTTTGGTCATGGAATTTGGTAGAGGGGGATCCACTCCTGGAATCTTTTAATTGTTTTAATTTTTATCTTCAGTATTTCATTGAAACTCCAATTGTCTTATTTGTAACTGAAATGCATAATAAGTGCTGAAAACGTCCTATTCATTACGTTTTGGATTCACATACTAACCCAAAAATTTCGGACTACCTCTATGTACAATACTATGCTGACTTCTTGCTATTTTTGGTTTTTGTAAATATGTCTTTTAGCCAGTTAAAAAAAAAAAAAAATTGACATAAATGTGCTAAGAATTATGACTGAAATTAGTCATTTGACATAGCGCCAGAGCTACTTATGAGACATTTATCTCTACATCAAAATGCTGTACAAAATGTCTGCTGAGAATAGGATAGACTGAAATTAAGCAAAATATGTTTATTTTCTCTCACAATTTGGAAATTTTGTGCATATATAAGCAGTACCAAGTCATTCTCTTTTTCTGTTGTTATCAGTTTTATCATGCAGTACTTGGGGATTGCTTGTGAAGGGAACTATAGGAAATTGCTTTTTTTTTGTCTACTTTGCTAAATTAATGGTAAAGAAAGGAAAACCTATAGGTGCCAAACAATTATATACAAACTTGATGCATTATAACCTTGGCTACAAACGAATACTTACAGAACAGGTCCCACTTTAAATGGGGTTGTCTTCTTTGTGAATGTGTCCTCTTGCTCTGCTCATGGGTAGCCAACGCTCAGCCGTGGTGATGAATTTCCCACCTCTCTGTATCTTTTCAATTGTTTTGCCTCATTTTGTTTTCCACTGACTAAGTATGATCCTATATTTTCCTAGCTACCAGTTCCAGGTCACAATTTTTGCCTTGTTTCACTGTTTATTAATCGTTTCTATCAGAGCATAGCTGGATTTAAATTCCGATTTATCAGTTAAATTATAATAACATAACTTTTCACTTCCTTAGGTAATCTACTTATGAATATTGGACCATCAGCCGATGGTAGAATCATACCTATATTTGAAGAACGCTTAATCAAAATGGGAGAGTGGTTACAAGTGAATGGAGAAGCTATCTACGAAAGTCATCCATGGAAGTCTCAAGAGGATTCATCCACAAGTTGTGTTTGGTGAGCTACTTTTATATCTTCTTTAGTGACTGGAAACCCCGTCTACATTTTCTTTCCAAACATTCAAAACCAGCAGCTCCCAATATGTGGCAAACTGAGACGAAGAGCTATATGTTATGCTAGTCATGGGCACATTAAAAAGTTGTCAGTAATGGGTCAAACTTGACTTACCCCCAGTAATGGTTCAAAGGAAGTCAATTCCCTGTGAAGGGAGGTTTGCTTGTGAAGGGAATTATAGACATGAAAACGATATTCAGTGTACCCCCTCCAGAAATGTATACCCCCCCCATACCCTGATTTACACAAGAAAAAATTTTGCATAATGTTTATAGAATTCATTTTTTTAAATAAAGATAAAAAGGGGAAGGTAATTTTCAAACTCTGGGATGCAATTTTCCCTTCAAATTGGCATCCCTGGCAATTTTTAATTAATTAACGGTTTCTGCTGCAATGATGCCAATAATTTTTCAGATTTTCTGGATATTCTTTGTATATCCCCCTTCCACTTCTCGGATATTGAAATTACATACCTCTAAATTTTATGAATTGACGCCACTCTGTGTATGTAAGGGCAAAACAAGAACTATCCTGATGATTCGTTTGATGAATATGAGCCTGTTTGAATTGTATTATTGACCTTCTTTGTTTAGCGGATAGCTACAAAATTGAAGAAGATGTTATTAAGGTTATCCAGGAGAAATATATCTTGCATATCCCCCGAAAATGTACCCAAAACTACGAGAGGATTTTATATATGTCCCCCAAAAACGAACACGAGAGTATTTAATTTTTTTTTTTCAGAGTATTATTTATTCCAAGTATAATTATTGACATGAAGGGAGTTCAGAGGGTACAGCCCCACCCTCTTTATTAATCCAAATGACCTCGTGAAATTCTGAAAATTTAAGCAAAAAATGCCCTTTTGAAGCCTTTGTCCTCCCCTCTCAAAAACGGAAAGATCTGCCAGCCTTCCTTCTAATGGGCTTCTGAAATTAAGAAACTATAGTTGTCCGGTTGCTCTAAATCCGTCATTCCCTAAATAGGGTGCAGGATCCACCGGTAGGGCATGGTAATATTTTGTTGAGGCATGGGCAGGACGTGCATCCTTCAGCCTATAAAATATGTATAAATTATGTCTAGAGGACGACCCACAACTGATACCAAGTTAATGGCCTTTTAAGCTTCCTTCATGTGAATACACGTAACGTTTTTGGATAGAAAATGCTTAGGTGGGGTAGGGCCCGAAAGTAGTTGGGAACCACTGCTTTAGCGTAAAGAGGGTTGGAATAAGTGAGGAGAACCCTTCATACGCAGCATAATTTCTGTTTCTTTGTCATGTTTTAATCTCATGTTTAAAGTATTAATACTCCTCTTTACTTCTATACGATCTTTTTTCTAAATTTGGTATTTTTCTGTTTATTGATAAAAAAAAATCTATTAGAAATAGAATTATTCTAAATGGAAATATTTGAAACCTTTACTATTTTCAATAGATTACAAAGAAAAAAATAGGTCATCAAAAGAAGGAGTACAGAATTTTCAAATTGATTTTAATTACGTCAGCGTCGCTGAATGATGTTAATTCAGTTTTTCTGTATCAGCGCTATGATTTTAGACAAATTTATTTTTGCACCAATTATTTTTTTAGTCAAAATTCATCTTACCTCTGTTTTTCATAAAAACTGTAATGAATTTCACTAACTCTCTGAAATGTTGTAAAAAGATGTATATTCTCTTCTGATTAATTTAAAAAAAAGAGACTTTTTTTTAATTTACTCATTTTCCATCAAATATACATTTTTGCTTTTTTTTTAGTTTATTCACTTTTTGTTCATAAACAATAAGTGACCGATTGTCAAAACATTCAGATTATTCAGTTGTCAAATTATTCAGCCAAGTTATTATTTTTTTTTTAATTTAAGATTGAATTAGATTGTATTAATTAACTTTAATTCACACTATTGTACTAAATATTTAAATTACATTAAATAAATAAATATAATTATTGTTTAAATAAAACTATGAAATTCGGAAATATTAGTAACTTAAAAAAATTTTCGAGTTTACTTATTTCTATTTCTAGTTAAAAGAATATCGTACTGTCTCACAGTTTTACAGAAGCAACACTGATTAAAATACTGATCAGAAAAACAAAATGTTGTAATAGAAATTGAAAAAAGTTAATGTATGCCGACCCATATAAAGGTATCCATTTTTTTGTGATGTAGGGACGATAATGAAGGAAAATTATTTCTGGATTTGTATAGAATAGATTAACGACAACTCGTATAAACAAAGGGATAAAATACTATTAGCAATATAAATCACAATTAAGCTATACTAAAAATTTGAAGATCTAATCAATGATAAAATTGATTAGATCTTCAATGATCTTCAATCTTCAGTGTTCTTCAATGATCTTCACTGTTTTGTGGGTCAATCCCACGGTGCGCGCGGGATTCCGCGGAATTGAACCACGAAACTCTTGATCCATAAGCTTCGACTCTTCCCCTGGGCTACCGCCAGGTGTTATTTTGTTTGTTTTTTAATATAATATACACAATTGATGAAATAAAGCTGATTTTTAATCGTTTCATTTGTCCTGTTGGTTCGAAACTCACTTACGGTTATGAATAGTAAACAAAAGGAAAACGGGGTTCAAAAAATTTTCTTATTTGCTGGTTGGCCTCTCCAGAAGGAAACGCTGTAAAATAAGAAATTAAAATTAGAACAATTATATCGATATAAAATTGAAAATAGAATTATTAGAAAATTAGAGTAAAATTAAAATTAGAAAACGTTATAAAATATTAGAAGGGGGGGGGGGGGTCAGGATTTTAGAAATGCCTAGGTCGGTGCCCCGAAATTGGTTGAGAATCACTGCTCTAAACCGATCGGCTTCATATCTTTTGTTGGGCAGCATTTCAGCCATATTCAACCCAAAATTCTTTTGCGGTTCGAAACGGCTGAAATGGGCTCTTTACTATAGTATTATCTCTTTTTTTCATTTTAAGGGGCGTTAGGAAGTATTCTTTGCACCATCTTCAATATTCTATGATTGCTCGTTTGATACGGTCACTCCTGAAACAAAAAGAAAAAAAAGAAGCATCCTTGCCTAAAACTCTTTCCCTTGAGCCTAGAGCTCAACTTTTTTTTTTATCACAATCTATATACATATATATATATATTTTATATATATATATATTATATAGATATATATATATATATATATATATAGATATATATAATTAATAGATATATATATATATTATATACTATATATATAATATTATATATATATATATATATCTATATATATTTTAATTACAATATATAATTATATATATATATATAGATATTATATATATAATATATATATAATAATATATATATATATATATGTATATATAGTATATATATAATATGATATTATAATATTAGATATATATATATATACCCTTTCCTAAAGATATTCTGGCACATTATGATTGTGAATAAAAAAAAAAAGTTGAGTTCTCGGCCTCAAGGGGAAAGAGTTTTAGCAAGGAGCCTTCTTTTTTTTCTTATCACAATCAGAACTGTAGCCAGAATATCTTTAGGAAAGGGTATATAGATTAGATATATATATAATATATATATATATATAAATATATATATATATATATAGTATATATATATATTATATATATATAAAGATATATATAGATATATATATATGTATATATAATATATATATATATATATATAGATATATATATATTAGATATATAGATATATAATCATAGTATATATTTATATATAATATAGTATAAAATATATAGATATATATATATATATATATATAATATATATATAATATATAGAAAGATATATAGATATATATATAATTACTATATATATGTATATATATATATAGATATATATATAATACTAGATATAAGATATATAGATAGATATGATATAGATATATATATACATCTATATATATATATTATATTACCCTTTCTAAAAATATTCTGGCGACAGTTTCTGGATGTGAATTAAAAAAAAAGAAAGCATACTGCCTAAAAAATCTTTCCCTTGAGCATAGAAACTCAACTTTTTTTTTTATCACAATCAGAACGTAGCCAGAATTATCTTTAGGATAAGGGTATATATATATATATATATATATATATATATAGATATATAATATTAATAATATATATATATATATATAATATATATATATATATATATATATATATATATATATATAGATATATATATATTATAATATGTATATATATATATATAATAATATATATATATATATATAATATATATATATATATATATATATATATATAGATATCTATTATATATATATAATATATATATATATTATATATTATATATATATATTAGTTGGGGGGCGGGGGTTACTAACACAATTTTAAAGAACGTAATCAATATGTTTTTTTAATGAGGGTAGGTAGGTAAACCGGGCAACCTCCCCTTGGATATGACCCTGGTCACGATACTTTGATATTAAAAACTACCGTTTTCTGAACAATAAAAACTATCTCAATGATGCTCTTTCGAGTGGGACTGACACCCCCCCCCCCCATGTCTATAATGATTCCCGCTTAGTCCAAATTTATTTCTCTAAATGACGGGAACTTAGCAGGTAAATGCACCCTTCGGATTTATCTAAAGGACTTTTCATGGGAAGTTTTAAAGCGTGTTTTTAACCTTTAGATTCAGTTTGCTATGTCGTTCTGTATATGATACTGCAGTTTTTGTCAAAAATAGAATTTTTTAACATTGCATTTGTCATTTATTAAAAAAAACACAGGCATAAAAATTTGCTTTAAAATGAGTTCTTAATCATCTTTATGATGTTTCAGCGCTCCGCTAGCGGCGAAAAAAAAAGAAAGAAGAAATAGAAACAGATAAACAATGGTTCCCTTGCGAAAAAGTAGTTTTCCTTATTACTCAAGATGGGGGACTGTGATTATCCCTAATGGGGTTGCGGACCATGGTGATTCCAATGGTGTGGTTTTTATCCAACGCCATTTTTGAGGTTTTTCTGGCTTTTTTTAAAATATCCATTGATTTATTTTGACAATAAAATATTACCATTAAGATTAATCGAAAAAATAGCTACCATTCCTGAGTCAGCTTAGAACGGTAATTCTTCATCACTTAACCGTTTTTGTTTTCGAAATCGCGTTTTAAATTTTCGGTTACTCTGGGGTAGAGTTTGTTCTTAACTAGGTTGTGGCGGACGATGCAACCATGATAGCTCGTTTAGAGACTAATGTACAATTACGTGGAAGTATAACTTATGGAACTGGGAGGCTGTGTGAAGCACGATTGCCAACTTGCACAATTTTCGTGTGAAATGCACTCTTTTTTTTACCTCAAGGGGGATGCAGAAGAGTGAAAATCACTCTTTTTGGGTGTTATTTTTCATTCACATTGAACGTCTGTAGTTAACAACTTCGTCAGAAGTGTAATTAATCCAAGAAAAAGGGTTACCAACTTGCACACTTTTTATTTGAAATGCACGCTTTTATATCTCAGGGGTAATGCGCAAGCAGCGGCAGCCGTGCGCATACAAATTTTTTGATTTGCACTCTTTTTGAGCAAAAATCACTCTTTTTTGGCCTTGATTTGCGCTCCTTTTGGACGTCAGCAGTTGGCAACCTTGGTGATAAGTATCGATAGTTTTTCGATGGTTCTAATAACATTCAATATTTTTTGCCCAATAATACTATATCCTTTTCAGGCCAAGATTGTTGTTTTTCGGCACAAATGGCAGAAATGAATTACTCTTTTATGACATGATCTTTTTAGTTGCCTTATAGGGGACGAGAACTTAGAAATATCCGTTCAAATTAGCCATTTCCAAATATTCCGTGAGAACTAGTTCGATAAAATCACCAATTAAAAACAGACAAAAAAATGTATCTGTGGCCAGCAATGCCGCCCGATAAGAAAAGAATCGCTAGATTATTGCGATTTTTTGGCTGATTTAGCGATTTTTTTCTATAGTCTAGTGATTTATGTGCTGAATTAAAAAATTTTTTTGTTTAGGCAATATAAAAAAAATCACTAGAAATAGTGATAAATCAGTAGAAGGGGCAACCCTGTTTGTGGCCATCGTTTTAGTAAAATTTCGAAATTTCACATTTTTGTTAATAATTTGTGTAAGTTGTCGTCACGTTGTTTCCTAAATAAAAAATAATATCTCACAAGGACACATCTCCCATTTAATTAGAAGGTGACAAAAAATTTCTCACCTAGAACTTCAAATTTACACTAGATATGGCTGAAAAAGCAGTTGAAAAAAAAGGTGGGTGGCTAAAAAAGCAGTTGATAAAAGGTAGATGTTTGAAAAAGCTGGAAATAAACAGTTGAAATGACAGAATAGAAGTCAAACAAGAAGCAATTATCCATAATGCCTTGGAAAGATTTAGCTCCAAGCCAAGAAGATTAATGCTGAAGCTTGATGATAATTTATGATTTTTGGTGATTACTTATTAATAAAGTTTTCATAGGTAGGACAGAACTTAGTGGCAATGCAAGGTTTTGTGAACTGCAAATATAACTTCAGCCCCCGCCGCCCTTCATCACAGAATCGCCCCCCTCCCTAAACAAGAAGCTACGTACGCCCATGTATGCATATATGCTATAAATAAGTTTTATTTCTGAAGTCATTTCTTTAGAATATTTTATTCAAAGAAACAGGTACCATTTTTTTGGTTTCATTATAATGATCTATACATGCACATGTTCAATTCACTTTTGATGTTTGAATAGAAAAAAGCAGGTATGAATCAACTCCATGGGACTCATTAGGCCGGCTGGCAGACTTAAAAACACATAATTACAAAACTGTTATGGTCATAAACGCAGTGATTGTAAAATTTATATACTCTTTTGATGATCAATTAAAAATGGAAAAAAATTATATATATAAAAGAAAATAATAAAAAATGTATAAGATAAAATAGGAAGACTACCAAGGAAAAACTGAACCATTGAACAAGGACAAAAAGGCAGTGTCTCTCCTGCTGTAACATCTCCTTTAGTGAAAGTAGTGCATTAGGGTATTATATATATATTTTCACTTAGTTTTCTTTTTTGCTATCTCGTTAAAAGAGACTATTTTCATTCAATCTAGTAGGCTTTTGGTGGCTATGTGAACAAGCCGCTATTTTGGGCCATGTATCACGAATAGGAAAGATGGTCAGAGTTAGCTTGCATCCTACCAGTGACTTTCAACTGTTACTCTTAAGTCAGTTTAGATTCAAGAACAGCCTAGAGCTGCCTGAGAGCATATCTTTTGACCCTTAAAAACTGAACTAGAACTTTCAATTTCAAATCAAATGAGCCCTCTCTGAAGTTTATACGAGCATCCCTTCCCTAATAGCTATATATACCCGTCAGGCATAAACTACAACGCCTACCCCAGGCCCTGAAGGATTGTGCCAACCCCGGAGTTTTCGTTATATGATGTTTGAACCATTTTGAAAAAAACGGCTTTCTCAAAGTTCTTATCGGATGGGTTTGAGGAAAATAGGGCGTGGAGGAGGCTAGTTTCCCTCCGATCTCTTTTGACTCTTAAGAAGTGAACGAGAACTTTCAATTTCCAATCAAGTGAGCCCTCTCCGGCTAGTTGCCCTCAGATATCCTTTGATTCTTAAAAGTGAACTAGAACTTTCAATTTCCAATCAAACGAGCCCTCTTCGAAGTTTATACGAGCATCTCTTTCATAAGAACCATATACGCCCCCAAGACAACACCTACCCCCCGGTCCCTGGGGTGTTGTCAAAACAGGAGTTTTGTTATCTAATTTTTTAACAGTTTAAAAAAAAAAATGGCTATCTCAAAATTTGTAGCGGACGGGTTTGGTGAAAAAAGGGCGTGGGGGAGAGGCTTGTTGCCCTTCAGTCTCTTGAATCTTAAAAAGTGAATTATAACTTTCAATTTCCGATCAAATGAGTTCTCCATTAAGTTTATACGAGCATCCCTTTTATAAGAACCATACATACCTTCAGGGCATAACTTAGAACGCCTTTCCCCGGGCCCTGGGGGGCTGTATTGACACCAGAGTTTTTCTTATCGACCCTTGAACTATTTTTAACAAAATATCTATCTCAAAATTTTCCTCAGATGGGTTTGGAAAAAGAAGGCATGGGGCGGGGGAGGGGCTAGATGCCCTCGGGTCTCTTTTGACTCTTAAAAAGTGAACTCGAACTTTCAATTCCCAATCAAATGAGCCCTCTCCGAAGTTTATACGAGCATCCCTTTCATGAGAACCATATATGCCCCAGGGCACAACATGATCATAAATCATTTATTTTTTTATTTCTTAAAGTTATAAAAGTGAAAACATTTAAAAATAAATAATAAATTGTGGCAACGTCGTTCTTTACTTAGGCAGCACTATGGCGCTGCCTATAATTCATGTGTAGGCTGTGCAGCCAGAACGGTCTCAGAATGCATTTACGTAATGTTCAAGAGTTCGTCTCATTTTAAATAATTGCTCAAAGTGGTTCAAATTCCCAACAAGTAGATTTATCTACCAGTTTCTATGTTTGAATAAACCGATAATTAATTATTGTATAGCCCAAAGCCCCCCCCCCCATACATACACCTATAATTTCCCAAAACGCGTCCAATCAAAATTTTTAGATTCTGATTTTGCCATTTTGTTCAGCATAGTTGAAAGGTCCTGTAATTATGTCTTTGAGGATGTCAACCCCCTATAGCCCTCAGAGCCAGTGGCGTCGTTGAAGGGGAGCAAGGAGGGGGGGGGGCAGTTTCCCCTCCAATAAGTTGGAAAGAAACTATAATTTATTAAGTAGCTTTAAAAAGTGTTGCTTGTTTTAAGTGTCAAATTTTCTCTTTACTTTGAGGACATCATTTTATTCCTTAAAATCTTAATTATTTTCTGGTTTCTTAAAGTTATGAAAGTGAAAACATTTTAAAAATAAATTATTTTTGGCATCATTGTGGCATAACCAAAAAAAAAAACTATCTAGATAGTTGGGGTTAAATTTTCTCTCCATTTCTTGAATTGGCAAACAAAAACAATACCTAATTTTGCATTCTCGATTTACATTTGCATTCAGCCAAGGATGACTTTGACCTGGACCGTGCCCGGGTATTGTGTTCGGAGGGAGGGTGTATAAAAAAAAAACTATTGGAGGAGACGTTACAAAAAGAATGAAAAAGAAAGGAATTTGACTCCTATGGACTTTGTCTAACAGATTCAGTTTAATTTCTGCCTGCATGTACGAGTTGGAGAAATATTTTTTAGTTTTTTAGAAGACGTAGCTGTTTTTTACCTGTGTTTTTAGGACCAATTAATGAGTTAGAGAATCGGGTCCCCACCCCAGGATGCAACCCTAACTTTGAGCGCAAAGATAGAAAAAGGAAAAGAGACCTGAATTCTCGCTAGTTGGCGTAATCTATTTCATTCCCCCAAACATACTTGTATTCTTAACTAATTAAAGAAAACTTTCCGAAAAAGAAGTTTTTCAAAGAAAAGTAAAGGCCATTTTAAACTTAAAGTCTACCGGTTTATTCAAACATAGAAACTGGTAGATAAATCTACTTGTTGGGAATTCGAACCACCTTGAGCAATTATATAAAAATAAGAATTACCTATCTAGATATAGTTTGAATATCATTATAAAAACACTAAGTCTTATATTCTTTTTCAATGATTTCTTTTTCATTCAGGAAATTATATTCACAGTATAAAACCTCCTTTTTCTTCAATGATTCCATTTCTATCATATTTGCAGATTTAGAGGATGTATCCCTTTCCACTTTTGAAAGTTTTCAAACAATAAAACCTAGTCTTGAACTGATAGATTTTAGGAAGTAATAGCATCTTAAATATCAGGGGAAAAAATTAACCGGAGCACATATGGCGAAACAGGAAGCATAGAACATCTTTCAATTTTGCCATTAACTAGGCTTAGATTTTTACTTAATGACAAGGTTTCAAAGGCAGTATATTTGAAAAAAATATTAATGTGAAACATATTATGAAGTCTAAATGACCCCTATTTTTCTCGTTTTCCCTATGTTAAAAACGAGCATGGATTAATTTGATAAAAATGATGTCCTCAAAATAAAAGCAAATTTGACACTTAAAACAAGCAACAGTTTTAAAGCTACTTAATAAATTATAGTTTTTTCATAATTATTGGAGGGGAAACTGCCACCTTGCTCGCCTTCAACGACGCCATTGGCTCTGAGAACTATAGGGTGTTTACATCCTCAAAGACATAATTACAGGACCTTTCAATTATGCTGAACAAAATGGCAAAATCAGAATCTCAAAATTTTGATCGGGCGTGTTTTGGAAAATCATAGGTGTGTGTGGGGGGGGGGCTTTGGGCTATATAATAATTAATTACCGGTTTATTCAAACATAGAAACTGGTAGATAAATCTACCTGTTGGGAACTTGAATTTGAACCACCTTGAGCAATTAATTAAAAATAAGACGAACTCTTGAACATTACGTAAGTGAAATTTGAGATCGCACTGGCTACACATGAATCATAGGCAGCGCAATAGCGCTGCGTAAGTAAAGAACGATGTTGGCACAATGTACTAATTCAAACTCAAAACGACCAGAAATTATTATTAATGAATAAATGAAACCCAAAACGAACAGAAATTAAATAAAAAATCATACCAAAAAAAACATACAACACTTAATATTATAAGTGAAAAAATAAATCTTAAAGCGAATAATGCTTAAATTTAAGTGTAAATGAAACCCAAAACGAGCAGAAATTAAATAAAGAATCAATGTAAACAAATATACAACAGATACTAGTGTAAATGAATAAATAAATCTTAAAACGAGTGAAACTTAAATTGAATATGCAAATCAAGTTTGAATCGAACAAAAATCACTACAAACAAAAGTTTGGGTATCGTCTCCTTCTCTCACTGTAAAAGTCTAAAACCTACTGAGTCATGGCGCTTTACTGAAAACTATATGCGTCTTGAACATTCTTGGAAAGTATAAACAAAATCAAATTGAATATTTGACATATAATGATATTAATTGTTTAAAGATCCATCAGTTCAAGATTTCATTTCACTGTAATTTTATTTTAATTTTTAATGCTGTAAGACCTGGAAAAGAAAATATTTGTAATATAATTCGTTTTCAGTGAAGCGCCAATGACGCAGTAGGCCTTAGGTTTTTACAGGTAAGGAAGGGGACAATTTTATGGGTCTTGAAGAATTTTAGAAAGAACTTATAAATTAAACTGAATATTTGATGTATAATGATATTAGTTGCATAAAGCTCATCAGTTCAAAATTTTACTATAATTTTAATGTTTATTTCCAATATTAAGAGCAAAAGAAAATATTTGTAATACGATTCGTTTTCAGTAAACCACCGAAGAACCACCTTGAGCAATTATATAAAAATAAGACGAACTCTTGAATATTACGTAAATGCATTCTGAGACCGTACTGGCTACACATGAATCATAGGTAGCGCAATAGCGCTGCCTAAGTAACGAACGATGTTGGCACAATGTATTATTTATTTTTCAAATGTTTTAACTTTTATAACTTTAAGAAATCAAAAATTAATTGGATTATAAGGAATAAAAATAAGCATATGTATATTAAACTGACAATGCACATTTTTTTCAGTAAATTCATTTGAATTTTTTTCAGTAAAGTACAAATTATATTCTGGCTTTTAGAAATTTCTGCTCGTTCTGAGTTTGACTTATTTTAATTTCTGTTTGTTTTGGGTTTCATTTATTTATTGATACTGGTTTGTGGTAGTTGTATGCTTGGTAGATTATTTGATTCTATTTTTGTTAATTTATGGTTTAATGGAGTTCTTTTTTTTTGAAAACTTATTTTGCGCAAAAATTTTTTTGATTAATTTCCATTAAAAAGAGACAGAGGAAACAAAGAAAGAAGAAAAAACTTAGAAATCATATGAGCTTGATGTTCTGTCGATGTTTTCAGCTCTGGGACGGCCCTGGCCTCTCGTTGCGCCTGCGACAAAATCTTGATTGCCTTCCTAGATTATTTATTTAAAGTTTTGTGTCTCCAAAAATTTCTGTGCCTGGCGCAAGTCCTGTACCTCTCCCCTAAAACCGCCTCTGTTTCTTTAGAGCTGAACCTTCGTTTGGTTCTTATTTTTTATTCTTCATTTTCATCATTTTTTACGAACGTCTTGAAAACTACCCCAAGTGTTTATAAGAAGAAGATTCTTTCTGGAGCCAAAATTGTAACAATTGTTAGAACATTGCATATTCATTAGTGTTTTTTTTTTTGAAATTTTGAATCCACTGTTAATTTTTCCTGTTATAAAATACCATTTATTAACTTTTCAAGGTTATATCACTTGAAAAATGTAATGGCTAGATTTACATAGTGGTGTCAATTGGGGAGCCTCTGTCCCCTTAGATTTGTAAAAATACATTTTTTGGTGCATTTTCATTGACAAAAATCACACCAGACAACCCGCCCCCCCCTTCCACTTCTCTGATATTGAAAATTACATACCTCTAAATTTTTGTGAATCGACGCCACTGTGTGTATCTAAGGGCAAAACAAGAACTATCCTGATGTTTCGTTTGATGAATATGAGTCTGTTTGAATTGTCTTATTAACCTTCTTTGTTCAGCGGATAGCTACAAAATTGAAGAAGATGTTATTAAGGTTTTCCAGGAGAAATATATCTTGCATAACCCCCGAAAATGTACCCAAAACTACGAGAAGATTTTATAGATGTCCCCCGAAAACGGACACGAGAGTATTTAATGTTTTTTCAGAGTATTATTTATTCCAAGCATAATTATTGACATGAAGGTAGTTCAGAGGATACAGCCCCATCCTCCTTATTAATCCGAATGACCTCGTGAAGTTCCGAAAATTTAAGCAAAAAATGCCCTTTTGAAGCCTTTGTCCTCCCCTCTCAAAAACGGAAAGATCTGCCAGCCTTCCTTCTAATGGGCTTCTGAAATTAAGAAACTATAGTTGTCAGGCTGCTCTAAATCCGTCATTCCCTACATAGGGCGCAGGCTCCACCGGTAGGGCATGGTAATATTTTGGTGGGTCATGGGCAGAACGTGCACCCTCCGGCCTATAAAATATGTATAAATTATGTCTAGAGGGCGACCCAAAACTAATACCAAGTCAATGGCCTTTTAAGCTTCCTTCATGTGAATACAAGTAACATTTTTGGATAGAAAATGCATAGGTGGGGTAGGACCTGAAAGTAGTTGGGAACCACTGCTTTAGCGTAAAGAGGGTTGGAATAAGTGAGGAGAACCCTTCACACGCAGCATAATTTATGCTTCTTTGTCATGTTTTAATCTTATGTTTAAAGTATTAATACCCCTCTTTACTTCTATACGATCTTTTTTCTAAATTTGCTATTTTTCTATTTATTGATAATAATCTAGTAGAAATAGAATTATTCTAAATGGAAATGTTTGAAACCTTTAATATTTTCAATAGATTACAAAGAAAAAAATAGGTCATCAAAAGAAGGAGCACAGAATTTTCAAATTGATTTTAATTACATCAGCGTTGCTGAATGATGTTAATTCAGTTTTTCTCTATCAGAGCTATGACTTTAAACATATTTATTTTTGTACCAATAATTTTTTTAGTCAAAATTCAGCTTACCTCAATTTTTCATATTTACTTATTTTAAGTTTTACTTATTTTATTTTCTGTTTGTTTTGGGTTTCATTTATTTATTGATACTGGCTTGTGGTAGTTGTATGCTTGGTTATTATTGATTCTATTTTGTTCATTTTTGGTTTAATGGAGTTGTTTACTTTTTTTGTGAGAAAACTTATTTTGTGCAAAAAGTATTTTTGATTAATTTTCATTAAAAAAAGAGACAGAGAAAACAAAGAAAGAAGAAAAACTTAGAAATCATACGAGTTTGATCTTTGGTCGATGTTTTCAGCTCTGGGGCGGTTCTGGCCTCTCTTGCGCCTGGGGCAAAATCTTAATTGGCTTCCTAGACTATTTATTTAAAGTATTGTGTCTCTAAAAATTCTGTGCCCGGCGCTACCTCCACCTCTCCTCTAAAACCGCCTCTTTTTCTTTAGAGCTGACCCCTCGTTTGGTTCGTTTGGAGCCAAAATCGTAACAATTGTGAAAACATTGCATATTCATTCGTGTTTTTGAAAGTTTGAATCCATTGTTGATTTTTTCCTGTTATGGAATGCCATCTATCAGCTTTTCAAGGTTATATCACTTTAAAAATGTATTGGCTAGATTTACATAATGGTGTTAATTGGGGATCCTCTGCCCCCTTAGATTTGTGAAAATACATTTTTTGGTGGATTATCATTGACGAAAAAAACACCGGACAACGCCCCCCCCCTTCCTCTTCTCGGATATTGAAAATTACATGCCTCTAAATTTTTGTGAATCGACGCCACTGTGTTTATCTAAGGGCAAAACAAGAACTATCCTGATAATTCGTTTGATGAATATGAGTCTGTTTGAGTTGTATTATTAACCTTCTTTGTTTAGCAGATAGCTACAAAATTGAAGAAGATGTTATTAAGGTTTTCCAGGAGAAATATATCTTGGATAACCCCCGAAAATGTACCCAAAACTACGAGAGGATTTTATATATGTCCCCGAAAACGGACACGAGAGTATTTAATGTTTTTTTCAGAGTATTATTTATTCCAAGCATAATTATTGACATGAAGGGAATTCAGATGGCACAGCCCCACCCTCCTTATTAATCGGAATGACATCGTGAAATCGTGAAAATTTAAGCAAAAAATGCCCTTTTGAAGCTGTCGTCCTCCCTTCTCAAAAACGGAAAGATCTGCCAGCCTTCCTTCTAATGGGCTTCTGAAATTAAGAAGCTATAGTTGTCCGGTTGCTCTAAATCCGTCATTCCCTACATAGGGCGCAGGCTCCACCGGTAGGGCATGGAAATATTTTGGTGGATCATGGGCAGGACGTGCACCCTTCGGCCTACAAAATATGTATAAATTATGTCTAGAGGACGACCCAAAACTGATACCAAGTTAATGGCCTTTTAAGCTTCCTTTATGTGAATACACGTAACATTTTTGGATAGAAAATGCTTAGGTGGGGTAGGGCCCGAAAGTAGTTGGGTACCACCGTTTTAGCGTAAAGAGGGTTGGAATAAGTGAGGAGAACCCTTCATACGCAGCATAATTTCTGTTTCTTTGTCATGTTTTAATCTTATGTTTAAAGTATTAATACTCTTCTATTTACTTCTATACGATCTTTTTTCTAAATTTGGTATTTTTCTATTTATTGATAAAAATTCTATTAGAAATAGAATTATTCTGAATGGAAATATTTCAAACCTTTAATATTTTCAATAGATTACAAAGAAAAAAAAATAGGTCATCAAAAGAAGGAGCACAGAATTTTCAAATTGATTTTAATTACGTCAGCGTTGCTGAATGATGTTAATTCAGTTTTTCTCTATCAGCGCTATGATTTTAGACATATTTATTTTTGTACCAATGATTTTTTTAGTCAAAATTCATTTTACCTCTATTTTTATAAAAGCTGTAATAAATTTCACTAACTCTCTGAAATGTTGTAAAAATATATATATTATCTTTATAATATATTATCTAAAAATATATATAATTTACTTATTTTCCATCAAATGTACATTTTTGCTTTTTTTTTTGTTTATTCACTTTTTGTTCATAAACAATAAGTGACCGATTGTCAAAACATTCAGATTATTCAGTTGTCAAATTATTCAGCCGAGTTATTCTTTTTTTTAATTTAAGATTGAATTAGATTGTATTAATTAACTTTAATCCACACTATTGTACTAAATATTAAAATTACATTAAATAAATAAATATTATTATTAGTTAAATAAAACTATGAAATTCGGAAATATTATTAAACTTTAAAAATTATTCAAGTTTACTTATTTATATTTTTAGCCAAAAGAGTATCGTACTGTTTCACAGTTTTTCAAGAGAAACACGGATTAATACTGATCAGAAAAAATGTTGTAGTACAAATAAATTCTTTCGAAAAAAGTCAAGTACTCAAAATGAAAAAAGTTAATGTGTGCCGATGCCGACCCATATAAAGGTACCTATTTTTTATGATGTAGAGACAATAATGAGGGAAAATTATTTCTGCATATTTGTATAGAATAGACTAACGACAACTCGTTTAAACAAAGGGATAAAATACTATTTGCGATATAAATTACAATTAAGGTATACTAAAAAATTGAAGATCTAATCAATGATAATATTGATTAGATCTTCAATGCTCTTCACTGATTTTCAATCTTCAGTGTTCTTCAATGATCTTCACTGTTTTGTGGGTCAATCCCGCGGTGCGCGCGGGATTCCGCAGAATTGAACCACGAAACTCTTGATCCATAAGCTTCGACTCTTTCCCCGGGCTACCGCCAGGTATTATTTTATTTGGTTTTTAATATAGTATATACAATTGATGAAATAAAGCTGATCTTTAATCGCTATTGTACTAAATATTAAAATTACATTAAATAAATAAATATAATTATTGTTTAAATAAAACTATGAAATTCGTTAATATTGGTAAACATTAAAAACTGTTCAAGTTTACTTATTTCTATTTCTAGCTAAAAGAATATCGTACTGTCTCACAGTTTTACAGAAGCAACACTGATTAAAATACTGATCAGAAAAAAAAAATGTTGTAATAGAAATTGAAAAAAGTTAATGTATGCCGACCCATATAAAGGTATCTATTTTTTTATGATGTAGGGACATTAATGAGGCTAAATTATTTCTGCATATTTGTATAGAATAGATTAACGACAACTCGTATAAACAAAGGGATAAAATACTATTTGCGATATAAATTACAATTAAGGTATACTAAAAAATTGAAGATCTAATCAATGATAATATTGATTAGATCTTTAATGCTCTTCAATGATCTTCAATCTTCAGTGTTCTTCAATGATCTTCACTGTTTTGTGGGTCAATCCCGCGGTGCGCGCGGGATTCCGCGGAATTGAACCACGAAACTCTTGATCCATAAGCTTAATTTTTTCATTTTAAGGGGCGCTAGGCTGGTACTTTTTGCACCATCTTTATATTCTATGATTGCTCGTTTGATACGGTCACTCCTGAAAGAAAAAACAAATAAAGAAGCATCCGTGTCTAAAACTCTTTCCTTGAGCCTAGAGCTCAACTTTTTTTTTATTCACAATCAGAACTGTAGCCACAATATCTTTTGGGAAGGGTATATATATATATATATATATATAATATATATATATATATATATATATAATATATATATATCTATATATATATATATATATATATATATAGTAATATATATATATATATATATATATATATATTATAATATATATATATATATATATATATATATTATATATATATATATATAGATATATATATATATATATATATATTTGCAATATATAATATATAATTGGGGGGGGGGGGTACTAACATAATTTTAAAGAACGTAATCAATATAATTTTTGAATGAGGATAGGTGGGTAAACCGGGTAACATCCCCTTGGATATGACCCCGTTCACGATACTTTGATAATAAAAAACTGCCGTTTTTTGATTCAAAAAAACTATCTCAATTATGCTCTTTCGAGTGGGACTGACATCCCCTATGTCTATAATGATTCCTGCTTAGTCCAAATTTATTTCTTTAAATGACGGGAACTTAGCGGGTAAATGCACCCTTCGGATTTATATTAGGGGTTTTTTCATGGGAAGTTTTAAAGTGTGTTTTTAACCTTTAGATTCAGTTTGCTATATCATTCTGTATATGATACTGCTGTTTTTGTCAAAAATAGAATTTTTTAACATTGCATTTGCCATTTATTAAAAAAAAAACACAGGCATAAAAATCTGCTTTAAAATGAGTTCTTAATCATCTTTATGATGTTTCAGCTCCCCGCTAGCGGCGAAAAAAAGAAAGAAGAAATAGAAACAGATAAACAATGGTTCCCTTGCGAAAAAGTGGTTTTCCTTATTACTCAAGATGGGGAACTGTAATTATCCCTAATGGGGTTGCGGACCATGGTGATTCCAATGGTTTGGTTTTTATCCAATGCCATTTTTGAGGTTTTTCTGGCTTTTTTTTTAAATATCCATAGATTTGTTTTGACAATAAAATATTACCATTAAGATTAATTGAAAAAACAGCTACCATTCCTGAGTCAGCTTAGAACGGTAATTCTTCATTACTTAACCGTTTTTGTTTTCGAACTCGGCACAAATAGCAGAAATGAATTACTCTTTTATGACATGATCTTTTTAGTTGCCTTATAGGGGACGAGAACTTAGAAATATCCGTTCAAATTAGCCATTTCCGAATATTCTGTGACAACTAGTTCGATAAAATCACCAATTAAAAAACAGACAAAAGAACGTATCTGTGGCCAGCAATGCCGCCCGATAAGAAAAGAATCGCTAGATTATTGCGATTTTTTGGCTGATTTAGCGATATTTTTCTATAGTCTAGTGATTTATGTGCTTAATGATTAATTTTTTTTTGGTTTAGGCAATATAAAAAAATCACTAGAAATAGTGATAAATCAATAGAAGGGGCAACCCTATTTGTGGCCATCGTTTTAGTAAAATTTCGAAATTTCACATTTCTGTTAATAGGTTATGTAAGTTGTCGTCACGTTGTTTCCTAAAAAAAAAAAACAATATCTCACAAGGACACATCTCCCATTTAATTAGAAGGTGATAAAAGATTTTCTCTCCTAGAACTTCAAATTTACACCAGATATGGCTGAAAAAGCAGTTGAAAAAAGGTGGGTGGCTAAAAAAGCAGTTGATAAAAGGTAGATGTTTGAAAAAGCTGGAAATAAACAGTTGAAATGACAGAATAAAAGTCAAACAAGAAGCAATTATCCATAATGCCTTGGAAAGATTTAGCTCTAAGCCAAGAAGATTAATGCTGAAGCTTAATGATAATTTATGATTTTTGGTGATTACTTATTAATAAAGTTTTCATAGGTAGGATAGAACTTAATGGCAATGCAAGGTTTTGTGAACTGCAAATATAACTTCAGCCCCCCCCCCCCGCCCTTCATCACAGAATCGCCCCCCCCCCCCTCCCTTCACAAGAAGCTACGTACGCCCGTGTATGCATATATGCTATAAATTATGTTTCAATCTTTAGGAGTGCAGCAGTCGAAGAAGTTGCCAGAAATATAATCTTTGTCCCGACTTCTCTGCAAGAAATCTTTGGCCATTCTACTGTTAAAATTATTGCTGATGCTTGGAAGAAAAGAATAAGTGATTTCTTAATCGAGAAATACATTGCCCCTGCTATCCCATCATCAGCTAATGATCTGGAAGCTTTTGAAAGTTTTATTTCTCAAGTGATTTCTTTAGAATATTTATTCCCAAAGAAACAGGTACCATTTTTTTGGTTTCATTATAATGATCTATACATGCACATGTTCAATTCACTTTTGATGTTTGAATAGAAAAAAGCAGGTATGAATCAGCTCCATGGGACTCATTAGGCCGGCCCGCCTTTTTTCCCCAAACCCATCCGATAAAAATTTTAAGGTAGCCATTTTGTTAAAAATAGTTCGAATATCAGATAATATAAAGTCCGAGGTGGACACAAACCCATTTTTTTACTTTGATATTTTTACTTTGATACTAGTTTTGATACTTTGATGAACATTTGATTTTGAAAAAAAAAGTTTGATTTTTAAATAAGGTGTTTTTAAAAACTTGAAACTTTTTGCAATCAAAAACGAACAAAAACTAATTAAAAAAAAACTTTCCGTAAAAGAAGTTTTTCAAAGAAAAGTAAAGGCCATTTTAAACTTTAGATCATCAGATACAAATACTAGTTAAAATTCAAACTCAAAACGACCAGAAATTACTATTAAAGAATAAATGAAACCCAAAACGAACAGAAATTAAATAAAAAATCATACCAAAAAAATCATACAACACTTAATATTATAAATGACAAAATCAATCTTAAAGCAAGTAATGCTTAAATTGAATATGCAAATCAAGCTTATAACGAAAAAAATATTTTGCTATTGAAGTCTAAATGAAACCCATAACGAGCAGAAATTAGGTAGATAAATCTACCTAATTATAAATTAATAAAACCTAATAATAACCTAATATAACCTAAATTATAAACCTAAATAATAATCTAATAAAAAAATGATAAGTCTAAATGACCCCTATTTTTCTCGTTTTCCCTTTGTTAATAACGAGCATGGATTGATTTTATAAAAATGATGTCCTCAAAATAAAAGCAAATTTGACACTTAAAACAAGCAACAGTTTTAAAGCTACTTAATAAATTATAGTTTTTTCCAAATTATTTAAGGGAAAACTGCCCCCTTGCTCGCCTTCAACGACGCCATTGGCTCTGAGAACTATAGGGTGTTTATATCCTCAAAGACATAATTACAGGACCTTTCAATTATGCTGAACAAAATGGCAAAATCAGAATCTCAAAGTTTTGATTGGGTGTATTTTGGAAAATCATAGGTGTGTGTGTGGGGGGGGGAGGAGGGCTTTGGGCTATATAATAATTAATTACCGGTTTATTCAAACATAGAAACTGGTAGATAAATCTACCTGTTGGGAACTTGAATTTGAACCACCTTGAGCAATTCATTAAAAATAAGACGAACTCTTGAACATTACGTAAGTGAAATTTGAGATCGCACTGGCTACACATGAATCATAGGCAGCGCAAAAGTGCTGCGTAAGTAAAGAACGATGTTGGCACAATGTACTCGTGATCCCTTTGTGTCAACAAGTGAAATGGTCTAAACCCCCTTATTGGAGCTATTTTTTCAATCCATTCATTGTTGTCAATCGCTGTCCACAAGTTATGCAAGCTGTCTATTGTTCATATATAAGGTTTTTATCAAAGAGGTAATCGTATAGACTTTGAAAAAAGCCTCATTCGATTTAAATTGAAAGTTCTAGATCCGTTTTTTAAAGTCGAGAATAATTGGACAGTAAGCACCCTCCCATGCCATAAAAACTTGAAACTTTTTGCAATCAAAAACGAACAAAAATTAATTAAAAAAAAAACTTTCCGAAAATAAGTTTTTCAAATAAAAGTAAAGGCCATTTTAAACTTAAGCTCAGGAGATACAAATACCTGTTAAAATTCAAACTCAAAACGACCAGAAATTACTATTAAAGAATAAATGAAACCCAAAACGAACAGAAATTAAATAAACAGTCATTGGAAAAACATACAACAAATAATAATATAAATGAATAAATAGATCTTAAAGCGAGTAATTCTTAGATTGAATATGAAAATCAAGCTTAAAACGAAAACAAATATTTTGCTATTAAAGTATAAATGAAACTTAAAACGAACAGAAATTAAATAAACAATCAATGCGAACAAATATACAATATATATTAATGTAAATGAATAAATAAATCTTAAAACGAGTGAAACTTAAATTGAATATGCAAATCAAGTTTGAATCGAATAAAAATAACTATAAACAAGAGTTTGGGTATCGCCTCACTGTAGAAGCCTAAAACCTACTGCGTCATTGGCGCTTTACTGAAAACGAAATATATTACAAATGTTTTCTTTTGTACTTAATATTGAAAATAAATATTAAAATTATAGTAAAATTTTGAATGATGAGCTTTTAGCAATTAATATCATACATCAAATATTCAGTTTAATTTATTAGTTCTTTTCAAGATTAGTCAAGACAAATATAGTTTCACTACAAACAAAATTTGGATACTGCCCCCTTCTTTAACTGTAAAAATCTAAAGCCTTCTGCGTCTTTGGTGCTTCACTGAAAACGAATCACTTGTATATTACAAATTTATTCTTTTCCAGTTCTTACAGCATTGAAAATAAAAATAAAAATTACAGTGAAAAAAAATCTTGAACTGATGGATCTTTCAACAACTAATATCATTATATATCTAATATTCAATTTGATTTTGTTTATACTTTCCAAGACTGTTCAATACTCATATAGTTTTGCCATTTTTTTTAACTCTGCCATTTTTTCTAACTAATCGTGTTAGTTTGTTATGAAAACATTCTATGGCTTCTAGGCATTTCTATTTGAGCGGAAAACTGCACCTCAAACTTTGTGGAACATGCATTTTCTTGCATGAAACACCAAAATATAATAAAATGTCAAGTTTTGGAGTGTTCCACCACTCGCAAGCAAGTGCAATTGGTATTTTTTAATCCACATGGTCAATTTAGGGGGTGGATGGTAGGCTAATTCTCGTAGCAGCCCATTTCGTCGTGGTATGATTCACATTTTCAACACCTGGCGTCCGGACTATCATATAATCTATCAAGCATACAACTACCCCAAATCAGTATCAATAAATAAATGAAACCCAAAACGAACAAAAATTAAAATAAATATTAAAGTCAAACTCAAAACGAGCATAAATTAATATGAGTAGGGTTCAAAACCCCTATGCTTTCTAAAAGCCAGAATATAATTTGTACTTTACTGAACAAAAAATTCAAATGAGTTTACTGAAAAAAAAAATGTGCATTGTCAATTTAATATACATATGCTGATATTTATTTCCTAAAATCTTAATTAATTTTTGATTTCTTAAAGTTACAAAAGTGAAAACATTTCAAAGAATCGTTTTCAGTAAAGCGCCAATGACGCAGTAGGTTTTAGGCTGTTTTGGTATGATTATAAATGTTATAGTAAATTAGGCAGATTTTTAAAGCAATTTGTCGGAACCAGTCTGTTTTACCTTCAGTTCTATTTTATCTTGAACAAAAATGACAGGTTTTATATTTATAGTAATAATAATAATTTATTTGAACCCTCTATACATACGAAAACGCACTTAGACAAATATTAAAAAAGAAATACACATAATAAAAAACACTTATCATCGCTAACACTAAAAAATACACTAACAATGCCTCACAAACGATTAATACAGCCCAACAGACAATCTACGACTGATTCAGATCGCTGTCTGAATTTGCCTTCTAAAACATCCATCTTATCACATATCTCAAAAGCTCCGTAACGTTTGGAGATATAACTGTTACGAGACCAAACAGGACACGAAGCAAATACTTACAAAATTTGGAAAAGACAAACTGAATTTGTTGACGTTCTGACGTGGAAAAAAAACTTCCATAATGGTACCAGAAAAAAACAAATGGGGAGCAAAGAACAAGTTATAAAGCCGACCAAGCGTTTTTTTTTTTCTGCAGGGGTGATCATATCGATCCAGTAGTCCTAGAATACCGTGAGAGGGCTCAAAAAACAAAGGAAAGTTTACCCTTTGTTATAAACGAGCATGGATTAATTTTATAAAAATGATGTCCTCAAAATACAAGCAAATTTGACACTTAAAACAAGCAACAGTTTTAAAGCTACTTAATAAATTATAGTTTTTTCCAAATTATTGGAGGGGAAACTGCCCCCTTGCTCGCCTTCAACGACGCCATTGGCTCTGAGAACTATAGGGTGTTTACATCCTCAAAGACATAATTACAGGACCTTTCAACAAAATGGCAAAATCAGAATCTCAAATTTTGATTGGGCGTGTTTTGGAAAATCATAGGTGTGTGTGTGTGGGGGGGGGGGGCTTTGGGCTATATAATAATTAATTACCGGTTTATTCAAACATAGAAACTGGTAGATAAATCTACCTGTTGGGAACTTGAATTTGAACCACCTTGAGCAATAATTAAAAATAAGACGAACTCTTGAACATTACGTAAGTGCAATTTGAGATCGCACTGGCTACACATGAATCATAGGCAGCGCAATAGCGCTGCGTAAGTAAAGAACGATGTTGGCACAATGTACTAACTCAAACTAAAAACGACTAGAAATTACTATTAAAAAATAAACGAAACCCAAAACGAGCAGAAATTAAATAAAAAGTCATACCAAAAAAAACATACAACACTTAATATTATAAATGAAAAAATCAGTCTTAAAGCGAGTAATGCTTAAATTGAAGTTTAAATGAAACCCAAAACGAGCATAAATTAAATAAAGAATCAATGCAAACAAATATACAACAGATACTAGTGTAAATGAATAAATACATCTTAAAACGAGTGAAACTTAAATTGAATATGCAAATCAAGCTTGAAACGAACAAAATCACTACAAACAAGAGTTTGGGTATCGCCTCCTTCTCTCACTGTAAAAGTCTAAAACCTACTGCGTCACGGCGCTTTACTGAAAACTATATGTGTCTTGAACAGTCTTGGAAAGTATAAACAAAATCAAATTGAATATTTGACATATAATGATATTAATTGTTTAAAGATCCATCAGTTCAAGATTTCATTTCACTGTAATTTTATTTTAATTTTTAATGTTGTAAGACCTGGAAAAGAAAATATTTGTAATATAATTCGTTTTCAGTGAAGCGCCAATGACGCAGTAGGCTTTAGGTTTTTACAGGTAAGGAAGGGGACAATTTTAGGGGTCTTGAGCAGTTTTAGAAAGAACTAATAAGTTAAACTGAATATTTGATGTATAATGATATTAGTTGCATAAAGCTCATCAGTTCAAAATTTTACTGTAATTTTAATGTTTATTTCCAATATTAAGTGCAAAAGAAAATGTTTGTAATACAATTCGTTTTCAGTAAACCACCGAAGAACCACCTTGAGCAATTATATAAAAATAAGACGAACTCTCGGATATTACGTAAATCCATTCTGAGACCGTACTGGCTATACATGAATCATAGGTAGCGCAATAGCGCTGCCTAAGTAAAGAACGATGTTGGCACAATGTATTATTTAAATTTTAAATGTTTTTACTTTTATAACTTTAAGAAATCAAAAATTAATTAGGATTTTAAGGAATAAAAATAAGCATATGTATATTAAACTGACAATTCACATTTTTTTCAGTAAATTCATTTGAATTTTTTTCAGTAAAGTACAAATTATATTCTGGCTTTTAGAAATTTCTGCTCGCTCTGAGTTTGACTTATTTTAATTTCTGTTTGTTTTGGGTTTCATTTATTTATTAATATTGGTTTGTGGTAGTTGTATGCTTGGTAGATTATTTGATTCTATTTTTGTTCGTTTTAGGTTTAATGGAGTTCTTTATTTTTTTTTTTTTTTGAAAACTTATTTTGCGCAAAAAGTTTTTTTGACTAATTTCCATTAAAAAAGAGACAGAGAAAACAAAGAAAGAAGAAAAAATTTAGAAATCACACGAGCTTGATCTTATGTCGATGTTTTCAGCTCTGGGGCGGTTCTGGCCTCTCTTGCGCCTGGGATAAAATCTTGATTGGCTTCCTAGATTATTTATTTAAAGTTTTGTGTCTCCAAAAATGCCTGTGCCCGGCGCAAGTCCCCCCTGTACCTCTCCCCTAAAACCGTCTCTGTTTCTTTAGAGCTGAACCTTAGTTTGGTTCTTATTTTTTATTCTTCATTTTCATCATTTTTTACGAACGTCTTGAAAACTACCCCAAGTGTTTATAAGAAGAACATTCTTTCTGGAGCCAAAATTGTAACAATTGTGAAAACATTGCATATTCATTAGTGTTTTTTTTTAAAGTTTGGATCCACTGTTAATTTTTCCTGTCATAAAATGCGATTTATCAACTTTTCAAGGTTATATCACTTGAAAAATGTATTGGCTAGATTTACATAGCGGCGTCAATTGGGGATCCTCTGAGATTTGTCTTAGATTTGTAAAAGTACATTTTTTGGTGCATTTTCATTGACAAAAAACACATCAGACAAGCCGCCCCCCCCCTTCCACTTCTCGGATATTGAAAATTACATACCTCTAAATTTTTGTGAATCGACGCCACTGTGTGTATGTAAGGGCAAAACAAGAACCATCCTGATGATTCGTTTGATGAATATGAGTCTGTTTGAATTGTATTATTAACCTTCTTTGTTTAGCGGATAGCTACAAAATTGAAGAAGATGTATTAAGGTTTTCCAGGAGAAATATATCTTGCCTTACCCCCGAAAATGTACCCAAAACTACGAGAAGATTTTATATATGTACCCCGAAAACGGACACGAGAGTATTTAATGTTTTTTTTTTTTTTCAGAGTAATATTTTTTCCAAGTATATTTATTGACATTAAGGGAGTTCGGAGGGTACAGCCCCACCCTCCTTATTAATCCGAATGACCTCGTGAAATTCTGAAAATTTAAGCTAAAAATGACCTTTTGAAACTTTTGTCCTCCCCTCTCAAAAACGGAAAGATCTGCCAGCCTTCCTTCTAATGGGCTTCTGAAATTAAGAAGCTATAGTTGTCCGGTTGCTCTAAATCTGTCATTCCCTACATAGGGCGCAGGCTTCACCGGTAGGGCATGGTAATATTTTGGTGGATCATGGGCAGGACGTGCACCCTTCGGCCTATAAAATATGTATAAATTATGTCTAGAGGACGACACAAAACTGATACCAAGTTAATGGCCTTTTAAGCTTCCTTCATGTTAATGCACATAACATTTTTGGATAGAAAATGCATAGGTGGGGTAGGGCCCGAAAGTAGTTGGGAACCACTGCTTTAGCGTAAAGAGGTTAGGAATAAGTGAGGAGAACCCTTCATAGGCAGCATAATTTCTGTTTCTTTGTCATGTTTTAATCTTATGTTTAAAGTATTAATACTCTTCTCTTTACTTCTATACGATCTTTTTTCTAAATTTGGTATTTTTCTATATATTGATAAAAAACTCTATTAGAAATAGAATTATTCTAAATGGAAATATCTGAAACCTTTAATATTTTCAATAGATTACAAAGAAAAAAAATAGGTCATCAAAAGAAGGGGCACAGAATTCTCAAATTGATTTTAATTACATCAGCGTTGCTGAATGATGTTAATTCAGTTTTTCTCTATCAGCGCTATGATTTTAGACACATTTATTTTTGTACAAATGATTTTTTTAGTCAAAATTCAGCTTACCTCTATTTTTCATAAAAACTGTAATGAATTTCACTAACTCTCTGAAATGTTGTAAAAAGATTTATATTATCTTCTTATTAATTTTTTAAAAGAGACTTTTTTAATTTGCTCATTTTCCATCAAATATACATTTTTGCTTTTTTTTTTTTTAGTTTATTCATTTTTTGTTCATAAACAATAAGTGACCGATCGTCAAAACATTCAGATTATTCAGTTGTCAAATTATTCAGCCGATTTATTCTTTTTTTTTAATTTAAGATTTAATTAGATTGTATTAATTAACTTTAATTCACACTATTGTACTAAGTATTAAAATTACATTAAATAAATAAATGTAATTATTGTTTAAATAAAACTATGAAATTCGGAAATATTAGTAAACTTTAAAAATTGTTCAATTTTACTTATTTCCATTTCTAGCTAAAAGAATATCGTACTGTCTCACAGACAAGGGCAAAATATACCGATCTCATTGCATGAAAAGGTAGAATAAATTTCAAATGCCGCAATATTCCAACATTCCTTCCAGCTCATATTCTGATCAACTAGCACACCTAAATATCTCGTAGTAGATACACGCTCTAAATAAGTAGATTCATCAATGGGTAATCTACTAAGTTCAGGTAATGACTGGTCAGTACGAGAGAAAATCATGAACTTGGTTTTTGACATATTAACAGATAATTTATTTGCACAAAACCAAGTTTCTATATATATATATATATATATATATATATAATATATATATATATATATATATATATATATATATATATATATATATATATATATATATATATATATATAATATATATATATATATATATATATATTATATATATATATATATATATATATATATATATATATATATATATATATATTATATATATATATATATATATATATAATATATATATATATATATATATATATATTATATATATATATATTTATATATTATATATATATATATATATATATATATATCACTCGGCACATGACAGGCTTCTTTATATAGATTCTCACTGTCGCTTGTCTTCTAAAAGCAGACAATTCGAGCCTTTTTTTGATGTCATGACGTTCAAATGGCCCTTAAATTAGAAATATTACCTTTGTAAAATTACATTTTTTTTTTTTATTGGACCTTTAACTTTTGCCTCGGCTTGTCTTTTGTCATTATGAAAGACATATTGCCGAACCTTCTTCCTTATTATTTCCTTGTTATTATTTTCCTTATTATTTTGTTACTCTTCATATTACTTTATTTATTTATTTCCACCAAAAAAAGTAAGTATGCAGTGCTTAATCATTGCTTAACACTTATACAATATAGTAAACTATAGGCCTAATCGTAAACAAACAAGATCAAGGTAATTAGATTTGTCTAGGTTAAACTATAATACTTTAAAATTTTCTTTTATCAGGATATATCCAGACTTGTTATCCTCCCCTCATTGGTCTTTGAACCTGGTTAATTTAAAGAACCTTTCTCCCAAAAACAACTCAGAAGTTTTGAGACAAATATATGTCTGAGATTCTCTTACCAGGGGGGGGCGGGGGGTCTGTTAAATATTTTTTTTCCTTTTTTGACAAATTAGGTCCCCCTCAAAACAAAGGGTAGTGCTTTCCCCAAATTATTAAAAATCACAATTCAAAGTATCTTGTTTGTGCTTTTGTCGCAGATACAGTCCCCCGCCCCTCTCTACACTCCTCAAGATGGATATGTGTTAGACACATTTATCGGCGGGGGGGGGGGGGCAGAGCGCCAGGGACAATCGAAAAGACAATAAAATTACCCTCTAGGTTTTTAGAAACATATTTAGTCCCCCCCCCCTCCCTATAGTATCGTGAATGGGTGCTCTTGGCCTATCCTGACTTATATAAGATTTATTTCCAAGAAAATGACTTATCCTAAGTCAGGATAGGCCAATTCACAATTCAGTCAAAACAAACACAGCAAAAAAAGAGAAATACGTTAATATTAATCAAGAAAAAAAGACAGATTCATAAGTTGATATGTCAGAAACATTAGAAAGATAAAAAACTAGTAGAATTTAAAAAGAAACTAAACTAGTTAATAATAACACAAAGAAGGGGTGGATTAGGTAAATAGTATAAATAACAAGGAAGAGAGTTTTTGGTAATATAGGAGGCAAAAGCATTTAAAGAATTTAGTCAGAAATAGACTGTAGAAACGTATCTAGCGAAATTCTATCAAATATAACTATGGATCTATGCAGTAAAATAGAGAGAGAGACTCTATCTTAATATACTGTCTTCCAAAATACTCTGTTCTAGCTTATTTAATCCTGCCTGCATGTTGGGAGCTAAAAACTTACAATATAAGTAAAAAAATGACTTTATTCTTCAAGGAAATCTATAAGAGACCCAGTGATCATAACCCATGATTTAGTGTTGTAATACAATTCAACAAGACTATAACTGGATTTAATGTTTAAAATAGTGATACCGTAATTAATGATCATTAGTTATTTTAATTACTTAATTAATTGTTTTTAGTTCCAATTCATTTTAGTTTCTCAATTTTCATTGAAGAGAACGATGTGCATACCATTGTTTCATCATATTCATAAGCTAAGTGATGTTGTGATTGTTGTGAAATGTTTTATTTTGTGTTCTTTTCGGGCTATCTGGGTGTTTGTTTCCATATTGGGCTTGGTTTTGTTCGAGGGTTTGTATAGGGAGATGAACATTTTTGTTAGGGGGGGGGAGAAGATTATGTTTCGAAGATATAGGCAGGCTTCAGATAATCAAAATATTGAACACAAAACAGAGGTTTTGCAGGTGGGGAGCAGAGTCAAAATGAGATTTTTAATCTCGGGCTAGTTTAGGGCACAAAGTCGCGGAGTACGTATTTCATGATGGGTAGATATATCAGAGCTTGTTGATAAGCTGAGATGTACAAGAAATTTCAATAGGTACGTTTAGAGGACCCAATTGTGGCTCTTTTGCCCATTTCCGTTTGAATACCACTTCATTCAATCTCAAACTTTACATATATAAATATGTTATTTATCTTTAAACTTATTATTATACAGGGAGCATTTAAAGAGATCCTAAGTGATTGAAAGTCAATCAACATAGCCCATAGAAATGTAGTTCGACAACCGTATCTTAAGTAAAAACGCAGTAATTACGTATGCCGCAAACTGTATTTAGTTTTTTCAATGCATATATTTAAGAGTTTGTAAGCTCATAGGTTGCAAATCTGAGGCTACCATTTTAATATAAAAGTACAGTAAAAGTGAATTGAGTGGACTTTTCAAAAAGAGTGTTTTATTGGGTTCTATCTGCTGGCCTGTTTTCTGTTAGATAACAAAAAGCTTACAAACTCCTTCGGCACTTGATGAGTCATTTTTGTTTGCTCTCATCCATTATGACGGAATACTTCTCGTAATGATAAAAATCCCCTCGTCCACACAATTTTAACAAAATTAAATTTATTGGTATTATTTTAAAAACACACTTGCAATGTTGGTTTAGTCCGAAATTATCAGTTAAAATTGCTTGCAGTACCAGGAAATTATCTTACCAAAAAATGCCCAGTAGAAAATCCAAATGGGAAATATAGGAAAAAAATTTGACATTCTGAAAAATTGAAAAATGCTTCTTTTGTTCATATTACAACAAACACCTTGTTGAAAAGAGATTTACCACCTAATTGAAACCCTCACAGGAGAATGTCGTATACAAAAATTAAAAATGTCTTGAAAAATGTCAAAAAGACGAACTTTGGCTGTGCGGCTGTACAGCTTAAGTAAGCTCTGATAGTATTTTTTAGGGGAATTTTTTACCCGATTTGTGATTTTCGTCTGTCTAAATTTTACCAAAAGAAGTTTTAACCAAATAATGAAAATGTTGATTTAGCAGCTGTTAGTGAAAGGAGAGAAAGGACTTGATTCTATATTTAGGTATTTTTAGCTAGCTCCCAGGTCCCCCTCACTTACTTTGAAGCGAGTATTATCTGCCCAGCCGACAGGGGTGTAGTGAAGTGGCTAGCTTCATTAATTGTTGCCTGGTTTTGTTAAAATTACCATTTTCTGTGCCAAAAAAAAAAATTGGAAAAGATGTTCTTTTTCTCTATTTATTCAAAGTTTAGGCAAAAAGATCATCTTTAAGAATGACAAACATGTTATCAAAACAAATCTGCAAAGAATTTAAAAACTAGCCTATGGAATAAATAATTTTGAAATCAAATAAGCTAGAATTTTGACTTCATAATTTTTCTACTCTGTATAATGTTTTGCAATACTATAAGCATATAAAACAGAAAATAATCATAAAAGCTATCGGTGAGCTAAGTAGATGAACGAATTCATTGGAAACTTCAATAGAAATCGCACTCAGAGATCTCTTTAATCACAGGCAGTGCAATAGCGCTGCCCAAGTGAAGAGTCGCTTTAAGCGATCTCAACTCTTCTTCGAGCGCTGCATATCTCTTTTTTAATAGTTCTAACTCTTCTTTAACTTCTTGACTCCGGATTCTTTTCCTTAGCCTGTACGATTGTGCGGCTTCCTTATTTCTTTCTTTTACACTTTTCTTACGTTCTTGGTGAATGTTTGAAGGTTCCTTTTCACCATTTCTTTTCTTAGGAGAGGTCTTCTTTCTTTCTTTGGGTCTTTTTACAGTGGCTTGGGGGCAACTTGTAGATCTCTCGACAGCGTTTTCTTCGCCTCCGTATACATTGTCCTTTCCTCTATGTTGAGATTGACTGAATTCCTTATCCAGTTCTAAATTATCACATAATATGTCAAGTACGTTTTCTTTGCTTGTAGCTGCTGTTTTTCCGCTTCCTAGCTGCCAATCTGTGTTAAAGTAAAAGCTTTCATAATCTCCATCTACAGCACTGAATATTTGATCCACGCTACTTATACTCATATTTGTCTTATCACTCTTATTGCTTAATCAAACGCTGAAAATCAACTAATCAATCCGCTGGCCTGTTTTCTGCTTTTTGTTAGGCAGGCCCCGCCCACTTATGAATTTCTCTGGAATTTGATGAGTCATTTTGTGTTGGCTTTTATCCAAAATGACGGACAAAAGTCGTCCTGCTATGTAGCTCTAGATATTTAATTACGTCATCCTGGTCTGTTTTCTGTCATGCTGGAATATTTTTTTATTTACAAAAAATAAGATAGATTAGATTAAGTGGTCTTTCACTTACCAGAGGTCCTGTTACCAAATAAAATATCTTATTTTGGTTTGAATCGTCTTTTAGGAAATTATGTGATTTATTGTGAAGTTAGACGGCTGTAAAAAAAACATATTTTTTTTAGTGTATTACAAGAAAATTCGAAGCGGGCTTATGTTACCCTATCAGTTGTAGTCTTGGAGTTTCTGGAAAAATGAGGTAGAATTTAGGATTCGAGGCTTTTTGTTATCTTCACTGGTAGATTAGTTATTTTAGGTTTTGACCCGGCATTGGAGCAACCGAAAAATTTTTGGCACCAAAATGTTCAGAGAAATTCACATAGTAACATCAAAAATTGGCCAAATTCGGCTGTGCAGAAATACCCATAGTTTCAGGGAAAGGTGGTGAAAAAGGTTGGGGGGGGGGCTCGAATTGAAATTTCTTCAATATTTGGATTGAAAGGTCGTTTTCTATTATATCAAGTATGAGGGGACTGAAAATCACATCAGAACCAAAAAATTCCATCACTTAGTACCTCATTTCTACCCTAGGTGAGGTCAAAAGGTGTAAAAATGCGTAAAAGGTTATTCTAATGATATAATCCGCCTATCCCGCCCATGATTATAACATGAGTTACTGTTTGAAAAATTATGCAACAATAAATATTATGATGATACTCGATGACGAGTTTGATATGCCCTTTGATTGACAGTTTTTGTAAATTCAAAGGTTCCATGATATCTATCGAGGCATTTGTCTGAGTGTGTTTATACATTTTTTGGTTTAAACGACAGTCATTTCTTTGTCTCATGACATTCTGTTTGCAGGTAGAACTTATATGACTAATTCAAAACTGGCTACAATTTTATTTGGAGAATAGTCCAATGGAATATGATTTACTTGGATGATTGAAAGCTTCTTCCATAAAGGTGATATATTTACATTTCAGAAAAATATGTAAAAAATACGCACATTAAAGGGTATATTTAGGTAAATCTTTTCTATCTGTTTCTTTGAATCGAAGGAGAGGATTTCACTGCATAGGTGTGCTGTTTTTTTTTTCTATGCTTTTTTTTCAAGTATCACCATTTGGTCTCTATTTTAGCCTATTTTCACATCTAGAGTGCAAGTATTTTGTCCCTAGAGTCGTTTCTAAAAAAAAAGGGAAAAAAGTTTTTTTGTGCGGAGTGTTTCTTTTTTTTGTGGGGGGGGGGGGTATAGACAAAATATCGTTTTGGACGTGAGTGGATTGGCAAATTAAATGCAAAATATTTATTTTTATTTGCTTCCTAATTATTTTTTTTCAAAATTATGTGGGCCGTCTTGAGTGTCTTTTCTGTTAGGCTGTTGGCAATGAATCTACCACATAACTATCTATTTCTGAAAATGTTCGGTGAAAAGGAAGCTAATAAGTATAGAGCTATTTCTCACTCACCCCAAATTGATATAATGTAAATTGCAAAATTGTAGCTTTGCAATGGAAATTATTCTTGTCTCTTCTATGAAGCGAAATACAGAACATTCATCTATTTCCCTGAATTTGAGATCTTTTTAGTAACCTGAATTGTGTAAATCAATTGCTATTAGAACTAGAAATTATGTGATGGACAACAGTTTAAATATATGCTCAGCTTTTGTCTAACGTTGTATTTGTCACCATATGCTTAATGATGGATCTAGCTCCTTCATACCGTCATGAGTCTTATTACTATAAAAGTCTTTACATATAGAGTAATCTAGCCTTTTCCGACAAAATTGAGAAAACTAATCACGAAAACCCAAATTAAGACATCAGCTGAATTATTTTTGATTTTTGGCCCTAAACGGGGAAGAAAAATGGCGAGCTACTTGCAATAAGGGCAAGTAGATCAAACTTTGAAACTTTGCCCTAACGCTGTGATTGGCTGCAATGAGCCCCAGGGACAAAAAAAAAACAAATAATTATCAGTGATTTTTCTTTACTCATGTTGCTAGATTTCAATATTTCTAACTTAAAGTCACGCTTAAGAATACGAGAACGTAACTTTGAATCTCAATATTGATTCCCTTCAGATATTTTAATTTTTAGAATCAAATTCTCACAATTTCTAAACATTAGTTTTTTAGTTGTGTTATTTTTATGGTGCGAAAAGAGAACATTTTTTGGAATTGAAGTTATAAAAAAAAAAAAAAAAACTACAAAAGAATTCAGTTTTTATCCTTTTGTGTGTACTTAAAGTAAAGAGGGGGTTGGGGACTAAACCCTTTTTATTCTCACTACCACAATGTAGAAACAAGTGCTGTTGGGGTTTAATCATTATTGCATGCGACTTTGGGTTTTTGGCAATTTCATAGTTGTGGTTGAAATTGATGTAGTTAATGCCTATCATACAGTTTGCTTAACCAATTGTAAGTTAGGAGCGACTTGGCTAAATAGTAAGTGAAAGTTATAAAACGGAATTTTGGTAACAATAAGTACATTAAAAGAATTTGATTTTTTTGCCGATTTCAAATATATAATATTCATTTAGTTTAGTGTTACCCTCAGAAGCTCCATCCCGCGTAATGGCGTCTATTACTTTTAATTATCTATATGGCATCATGACATCAAGTGACTGTCACGGAAAGGTGGCATATTCTGTCATATTGCGGTGCCAAACTGTGACTCTTCCCTAAATAGAACCATGTTGATTTTGATTCAAAATTCTGAGATAGTTTATCGATTAAATAGTATTGACATTCTAAACAACAATCACCAAATTTTTCTTAAATCGACTGGAAAGATCGAGTTTTAACCTTAAAAAAAAAATGGTATTAGGGACAAATGTTATGAGCATGAGGAGATACCTGTTGCTAGGGAGCAGAGCTAAGCTCCCTTTTGCTTGGACCGAGCCATACATGATTTACAGTTTGTTATCACGGTCGGTTTGATATCAGCTTTCAATCAGTTCGTGCTCTGAACAGAAATATTTGACATATGTAAAATTCACTACTGATTTATATAATTTTAAGTTAAGAAGTGTGAAAGCTACATATTTTCAGAGTAAAACCCCTTATCTTAGTAGTATTTAGCTATTGTAGTTTTGTCCAGTAGTGTAATCACTTATTTTTGTAATTGAATGTTGGCGCCTGGCACTAAAAGCCAATTCTTTCACAGTTTGTTACAACGAACGGTTTGATGTCAGTTTTCAATAAGTTCGTGCTCTGAACAGAAATATTTGATATATGCCAGGTTCAGTGCTGATTTATATTTAGCAATTTAATTTTAGAAGTGGGAAAACTGCATAATTTCAGAGTAAAACTTATTATTTTAGTAGTATGTAGCTGATGTTCCAGTAGTTAATCGCTTATTCTTGTAATTGAATGTTAGCGTGTGAATAATTCTTTTGGTATCTGGAAATTGGACGAAACAGCAAGAGGGCAAATAATTTTAAATTCATAAAAAAAAAACTATGGAAAAATTCGATAGTTTTAGGGGATGAGTGCCCTGGCTAGAATATGAGTCTAGCCCATAAAGGTGTTGTGTTCGCCTCAATTAGATAGACCTTTTATCAGGAACTTATCACTATTTCTCTATATGAAAAATATTTTCCATATGAACTAAGCTAGCAATTCCTTTGCTGGCTTAGTTTTGTAACACTTATGTAACAAAACCTTCTGCTGCTTTCCTTCTGAGTCATAGTACTAAATAATTGTTACCAGTGGCCTAAGATGACAAACATCGGATTGGTTCAATTTGTTTTAGTGCTGGAGCATACATTCCAGTTGGAAAATGATAATTAGAACTAGCATCATATCATTAAAATCATGAAAATTGAGGTAAGTCATCGTCGCCTATGATTTTGCTTTCCCTTATTTCTTTGTGGGTTCTCCCCCCCTTCATAATTTGTTGGTGATAGGATAGGGACTTGCACATTTTTCCTCGGCTTTAGATGTTGACATTACCCTAAATCTTTTTTATCAATATCTATTTCTATCATCCAACATCCATCAAAATATAAGCCTAATTTATCAACAATTTTTAAAAGTATCTATTTCTAACATCCATCAACATCTATGCCTAATTTATCAACAATTTGTCATGTTTCATAAGAACTATTGTGGTACATGTACGGAACATCAAACAGAACAAAGAAATATCTTGTTGAATACATGGTCCTTTTCGATTTACTCTTATGATGATTTTCCCTGTCTTAGCTTGATGCCGATAGTTTGGCTGTGTTCGTTCTGATTATTCATTTGAAATGCTTCTGATTTCAATTGGTTTTCTAAATTTAATTCTATTTTATTTTTATTTCAGATTTCATCACATACGTTTGTGTTGTCGTTATAATGCAGATTGTTACAAATACATGTCCCTTTTTACCAGATCAATTTGCTATGGAGATAGAACACTAATGAAAAAAACCTTCAAATTTCAACTTTCAGGTAAGGCCAACTTGCAATGCTACGGAAAAATTTTTTTTATGCTAATCAAATATATACAATTTCACCTATAATTTTAATCTCGATAGTAGGTTCAATCCATTTAATGAATACGTTTAATATGTTCAATATTTAAATATGTTCAATATCTGTTATAAAAAGGGTGAGATTATTAGTGAGATCAACGGAAAGAGCCGAGCATTTACGCAGAGCTCCTTTTGCCTTTCTTCCATCTCTCAAATGTTATCTTTACCATTTCTTTCTATTTTTTTCTTACACTTTATATTTTTCTTAGGTTTATAGGAACACACCCCTTCCCCCTTTCTCACTCACAAAAATTTCACTCACAAAAAACCTATATAAATATGTTGCTCAACATTAGACTCATTATTATTTTGGGATTATTTAAGGAGGTCCTAAGTGATTGAAAGTCAATCAACATAGCCGATAAAAATGTAGTTCGACAACAGTCTCTTAAGTCAAAACGCAGTAAGTACGCATGTCACAAACTGTATTTAATTTGATCAATTCGTACATTTAAGGGTTAGCTCATAGTTAGTCAATCTGAGGCTACCATTTTAATATAAAAGTACAAAGAAAGTGAATTGAGCAGATTTTTCACAGTTAGTGTTTTATTGGGTTATATAGATTTTTTTTGCAATAAAATAAAACCTTCTATAGAAAATCCTTCGGAATTAGATCTTTGATTTTAGTTGCTATTTTTTTTTTTTTTTTTTTTTTTTTTTTTTTTTTTTTTTTTTTTTTTTTGCACCCTTTCTGGTTCAGGCTTCTGATGTTTTGATAGCTTTCATATTTCGCTTCAAATCAAGGGATTCTGGAAATGAACTAAATTCTGCTGGCCGGTTTTCTACTTTTTAATAGATAAGCCCTGCCCCTTACGAACTCCTGTGGCGCTCGATTACTGTTGACTGTATACTTACAGTCAACGAAAATAACTTACATTCCTGTTGACTGTTTGAACGCTTTTTTTGCCATTTCTTTTCGTAGGATAGATCTTCCTTCTTTCTTTGATTCTTTTCACAGTGACTTGGCGGTGATTTGCAGACCTCTCGGCAGGGATTTCCTCGTTTTTGTATGCATTATTTTTTGCTCTATCTTGAGATTGACTGAATTCCTGATCTAATCCTAATAACCACATAATATGTGTAATAAGTTTCCTTTGCTTGCATCTACTGTTGTTCTGCTCACTAGCTGCCAATCTGAGTTAAAGCTGTCATAATCTGCATCTACAGAACTGACTATTTGATCCACACTACTTAAATTCATACTTGTCTTATCACTCTTGTTGCTTAATCAATTGCTTCTGAAAATCAACTAAAATCTGCTGGTCTGTTTTCTGGTTTTTGTTAGATGGGCCCGCCCTCGGAATTTGACGAGTCATTTCTGTTGGATTTTTTTCCAAAATGATAGATAAAAGTCGTCCTGCTATTTACTACTACTACTACTAACAACTCATCGCAGCACCAAGCCGCCTGAGGCCAACACAGCTACGCACGCTCCTCCTCCACCCCAATCTATTCAAAGCCTCCCTTTTTACACCCGCCCACGAAGTTCCCATTTCCTTTAAATCTTTCTTTATGACGTCCTCCCACCCCAGACGGGGACGACCTGCTTTCCGTTTAGCCCTAGATGGTTGGCCGAAAAGAACAATCTTCGGCAATCTGTCATCCTTCATCCGCACAACATGCCCTATTCACCTCAACCTTTCTTTCATTATAGACCTAGAAAGCGGTATTGAACCATATTTTTCGTATAGCCTATTGTTTGAAATACGGTCAGTCAGCCGGGTACCCAGAACAATCCTTAAGCAATTTCTCTGGAAAACATCTAGCAAATCTTCATCCGCTTTTCGGAGCGTCCATGCTTCAGAGCCATATTTGACCACTGTCATCACTGTAGCTTCTAATATTCTAATCTTGGTTTGCAGACTTATCTTCCTATTCTTCCAGACTTTTTTTAACTGTGAAAAAACACCCTGAGCCTTGGCTATTCTATTTTTAACATCTTCACTGCTCCCACCATCTTTACTAATAATACTACCAAGGCAAGTGAAGCTGCCCACCTGATCAATCTTTTCATTACCCAACGTCACCTTTTCATCTTCACTTATTCCTAGCCTTAGTGACTTAGTCTTCCTAACATTAATTTTCAAACCAATACTAGCACCCTGAACTCGCAAAACCTCTAAAACTTCATTCATTTTGCTCACACTTTCATCTAGGATGCTTAAATCATCAGCATAATCCATGTCCAGGAGACTTTTTCCTCCCCATTTGATTCCGTGGTCTCCCATTGCCTTTCCTGTGCTCCTTAAAACAAAGTCCATCAAAATAATCCATATAAAGGGGGATAGAGCACAACCCTGCTTAACTCCTGATTTAATACAAAACCAGCTGCTAACCTCATTTCCTACCTTAACCGCAGCAGTGTTATTCTCGTACATAGCACTAATCACTTTAATGTATTTGTCTGGTATACCATACAAGGATAAAACCTTTACTAAAGCTCCTCTATCAACAGAATCGAACGCTTGCTCATAATCTATAAAACTGAGGACCAAAGGTGTTTGAAAACTTAGGCACTTCTCAATTATTAGCCTAAGAGTGAAAGTTTGGTCAACACATCCTCTACCTTTTCTAAAACCACACTGCTCTTCTCTTAAAATTTTGTCTACGGCATCTCTCAGTCTAAAAAGTATCATATTACTAAGCAATTTGCTACCTACAGAGACCAGACTAATGCCTCGATAATTGCCACACTCACTTTTATCACCTTTCTTATAAAGTGGCTTAATTAAGGTTTTCCTAAAATCGTTAGGTACTTCCCCTTTTTCAAAAATCATATTCATAATCTTCAATAACTTATTTCTAACCTCAGAGCCACCGTATTTAAGAAACTCATTTACTACCCTATCAGCACCTGGAGCCTTATTATTCTTTAATCCTTTTAGTACTGTTGCTAATTCCTCCTCACAAAACAAATCTTCCTTCACATCCAAGGTATCACAAACTTTTTCTTTTTCCTCTATATTTTTTCCTGCAACTCTATCTCGGTTAAGCAAGTTCTCAAAATGTTCGGCCCATCTCGCTTTAGCTTTTTCCTTATCGCTAATTGCCACCCCATTCCTATCTTTAACTGGGACAAGTCCGGATTGACTACTACCTCTCAATTTGTTAACATGCCAGTACAATATTTTACTATTATGCCGTCTAGCTGCATCTTCTAAATCCTCGGCAATTTTATCCATGGCCTCCACTTCACACCTCCTTAGTTCATATTTCAATGCTTTCTCCACTTTCTTTATATTTCTTTTGTTTTCATGCGATCTATCACTCAGATAATTCTTGTACAAGTCCTTTCTCCTTTCTATTAAACATAAAGCTTTTTCACTAATATTCTTAGCTACAGTTCTAGCTTTCTTCCCTAATACACCTTCAGCAACTTCACAAATTATTTTTCTAAAATTATTCCAACCATCTTCCACATTATCAAATTTTAAACTCTCAAGTTTAGTATTCAACTGTTCCCGGAAAGTTTCTCTCAGATTCTCATCCTGGAGTCTACTAACATCATAACTTCCCGGGAGGTAATTACCCTTCCGATATTTCAGCTTTAAATTAACCCTTGACACTACTAGATGGTGATCTTTACTTTTAACATCAATAACAGCACTCCTATATACCCTAGTATCTTGTATTGATCCTGCCAGTCTTCGGTTTACTATAACATAATCAATAAGGTTTGCTGTCTTACCATCACGTGAATACCATGTTAGCTTATGAGCCATTTTATGACCAAACACCGTATTGGTTATAACTAGATTGTTATACCTACAAAATTGCAAAAGTCTGTATCCATTACTGTTTTCTTTTCCTACACCAAATTTACCTAAGCTGGGATACCATCTATCCTTATTTCTACCAACCTGGGCGTTAAAATCTCCCAGTAATAACATCATATTTCTACCTGGGACCTTGTCTATTTGCTCCTGTAACTGTAAGTAAAACTCATCTGAGTCACTAGTATCTCCGTCAGTCGGTTCTACAGGGGCGTATACTACTATAACTGATACCCTGAACTTTCTAGTCATAAAATGAGCAATTAGTATTATCAGATCATTAGGTCTTCTGCTTACCAGGAGTCCTGTTACCAAATAAAATATCTTATTTTTGCTTGACTCATATTTTGGGAAATTATGTTTCTTAGTGAGGGTAAATGGCTGTAAACAAAGTTTTTTTAGTTCCAAATAAAAACTTAGGGTACCGAATATCAATAGGCTACCGGTAAAAGAACCGTGGGCTTTATAGAAATAGATGCTTTGACGATGGGTAAGGTATTCGAACCCTGTTTGAGGTTGGCTAATGATATCCTATCAGAAGTAATCTTGGAACTTCTGATGAAAATGAGGAAACATTCAGGATTCGAGACTTGTTGCTATCTTCACTGGTAGATTAGTTCTATTAGGAGAACGGAACTTACAAGGAAACTGATTTACGCCCGTAATTTGTTTTTCTATAATTCTACTTTAGCCCCTTCCCCCTTTAGTGATGAAATGATTAATGCTTTTTGAGTTGCTGCAGTTGTCATGTATGCACATCTTTTTTAGACTCGTTTTCCTCAACTCACCTTATTTTTTTCTTTAAATTGTTTTTCAAATGCATTTGTGAGCCATTTTGGCCACTTTCGAATATTAAGCTATTTCCAAATTGTGCCAGTATGTTAGACTCGTTTTCCTCAACTCACCGTCTTTTTTTCTTTAAATTGTTTTTCATATGTTTTTCATATTTGTGAGTCATTTAAGGCCACCTCCGAGTATCTAGCTATTTCCAAATTGTGCCAGTATTTGTAATTCTGATAACAGCTTAGTAATACAGCATTAAAATTCTCTCCTCCTTAATGCTCCCCCTTGCATAAATAAAACAACGTAAACGGTTGCTCAATTTAAAAATTTATAACATGCCGTGGCTTCTTTTGAATAATTCTGTCAAAAATCAGCAACTCTTCATAACTTTGGACCATTAGGTGGCTTCTTTTGTCTTACCATCACGTGAATACCATGTTAGCTTATGAGCCATTTTATGACCAAACACCGTATTGGTTATAACTAGATTGTGTTATACCACCAAAATTGCAGAAGTCTGTATCCATTACTGTTTTCTTTCCTACACCAAATTTACCTAAGCTGGGATACCATCTATCCTTATTTCTACCAACCTGGGCGTTAAAATCTGCCAGTAATAACATCATATTTCTGCCTGGGACCTTGTCTATTTGCTCCTGTAACTGTAAGTAAAATTCATCTGAGTCACTAGTATCTCCGTCAGTCGGTTCTACAGGGGCGTATACTACTATAACTGATACCCTGAACTTTCTAGTCATAAAATGAGCAATTAGTATTATCAGATCATTAGGTCTTCTGCTTACCAGGAGTCCTGTTACCAAATAAAATATCTTATTTTTGCTTGACTCATATTTTGGGAAATTATGTTTCTTAGTGAGGGTAAATGGCTGTAAATAAAGTTTTTTTAGTTCCAAATAAAAACTTAGGGTACCGAATATCAATAGGCTACCGGTAAAAGAACCGTGGGCTTTATAGAAATAGATGCTTTGACGATGGGTAAGGTATTCGAACCCAGTTTGAGGTTGGCTAATGATATCCTATCAGAAGTAGTCTTGGAACTTCTGATGAAAATGAGGAAACATTCAGGATTCGAGACTTGTTGCTATCTTCACTGGTAGATTAGTTCTATTAGGAGAACGGAACTTACAAGGAAACAGATTTACGCCCGTAATTTGTTTTTCTATAATTCTACTTTAGCCCCTTCCCCCTTTAGTGATGAAATGATTAATGCTTTTTGAGTTGCTGCAGTTGTCATGTATGCACATCTTTTTTAGACTCGTTTTCCTCAACTCACCTTATTTTATTCTTTAAGTTGTTTTTCAAATGCATTTGTGAGCCATTTTAGGCCACTTTCGAATATTAAGCTATTTCCAAATTGTGCCAGTATGTTAGACTCGTTTTCCTCAACTCACCGTCTTTTTTTCTTTAAATTGTTTTTCATATGTTTTTCATATTTGTGAGTCATTTTAGGCCACCTCCGAATATCTAGCTATTTCCAAATTGTGCCAGTATTTGTAATTCTGATAACAGCTTAGTAATACAGCATTAAAATTCTCTCCTCCTTAATGCTCCCCCTTGCATAAATAAAACAACGTAAACGGTTGCTCAATTTAAAAATTTCTAACATGCCGTGGCTTTTTTTGAATAATTCTGTCAAAAATCAGCAACTCTTCATAACTTTGGACCATTAGGTGGGGGTGACGGAGGTTGCGTCACTCTTGGAGACATATTCTTAATATTTCAACCTTTCTGATTAAAATGGTTGTAACAGTATATTTTGTCACAATTTTATGGCTCTAAAATCGTACTGCAAGATTTTCACATTTCTAACTTAAATCATCTATTGGGCTTATAGGACTTAGGCCTACAGATTTTCACACTTCTAACTTACATCATCTCTATTGGGCTTCTTATTTGTAGGACGAGCATGGGTGATTAAATCAACAATGACGCTTATTTGTGGATTGAAGAATTTTTAGTATAACTCGGTTTAAAATTATACGTTTTTATTTGAATTTTTTTTTTCAAATTCAGTTCATGGTAATGAACTTTCAGTTCAGTTCAAATTCAGTTCATGGTAATCAAATTCAGTTCAGTTCACAGTATATATAGTTAGCAGTATGATCTTTCCCTATCTCACCCATTATAAAAACCCGGACCGAGGTGCGAGTGCTCCAGAGAACGTATAAACATAAGCGACATTAGATCTTTTCACGGGTGGACAAGTCAGATCTCTCTTGAACGCGAAACTTGGCTTCAACGTTGGAACACTAATTTTGAAGAAACTAATTTTAAATTAAATTATTCCAATACATACATGAAAATTGGTAATTAGTAGTGCAAATGTTCCTATTAGATGTTTTTAGGAATTAAAAATAGGTTTCGAAGTCTCAAGTTGGTTTCAAAGGCATTTGAGAAAGTTTCTGCCAAAATACGTGTTCCAGGGTAATTGGACCGCTGATGGCAGATCAAATGAGAGGAGCTGTTTGACTTTGCGTCTTTGCGTCTGTTACTTTTAATTATCTATCTGGCATCATGACATCAAGTGACTGTCACGGAAAGGTGGCATATTCTGTCATATTGCGGTGCCAAACTGTGACTCTTCCCTAAATAGAACTATGTTGATTTTGATTCAAAATTCTGAGATAGTTTATCGATTAAATAGTATTGACTTTCTAAACAACAATCGCCAAAATTTTTCTTAAATCGACTGGAAAGATCGAGTTTTAACCTTAAAAAAAATGGTATTAGGGACAAATGTTATGAGCATAAGGAGATACCTGTTGCTAGGGAGCAGAGCTAAGCTCACTTTTGCTTGGACCGAGCCATACATGACTTACAGTTTGTTATCACGGTCGGTTTGATATCAGTTTTCAATCAGTTCGTGCTCTGAACAGAAATATTTGACATATGTAAAATTCACTACTGATTTATATAATTATAAGTTAAGAAGTGTGAAAGCTACATATTTTCAGAGTAAAACTTCTTATCTTAGTAGTATTTAGCTATTGTAGTTTTGTCCAGTAGTGTAATCACTTATTTTTGTAATTGAATTGGCCTGGCACTAAAAGCCAATTCTTTCACAGTTTGTTACAACGAACGGTTTGATGTCAGTTTTCAATAAGTTCGTGCTCTGAACAGAAATATTTGATATATGCCAGGTTCAGTGCTGATTTATATTTAGCAATTTAATTTTAGAAGTGGGAAAACTGCATAATTTCAGAGTAAAACTTATTATTTTAGTAGTATGTAGCTGATGTTCCAGTAGTTAATCGCTTATTCTTGTAATTGAATGTTAGCGTGTGAATAATTCTTTTTGGTATCTGGAAATTGGACGAAACAGCAAGAGGGCGAATAATTTTAAATTCAAAAAAAAAAAAAAACTATGGGAAAATTCGATAGTTTTAGGGGATGAGTGGCCTGGCTTGAATATGAGTCTAGCCCATAAAGGTGTTGTGTTCGCCTCAATTAGATAGACCTTTTAATCAGGAAACTTATCACTATTTTTCTATATGAAAAATATTTTCCATATGAACTAAGCTAGCAATTCCTTTGCTGGCTTAGTTTTGTAACACTTCTGTAACAAAACCTTCTGCTGCTTTCCTTCTAAGACATAGTACTAAATAATTGTTACCAGTGGCCTTAGATGACAAACATCGGATTGGTTCAATTTGTTTTAGTGCTGGAGCATACATTCCAGTTGGAAAATGATAATTAGAACTAGCATCATATCATTAAAATCATGAAAATTGAGGTAAGTCATCGTCGCCTATGATTTTGCTTTCCCTTATTTCTTTGTAGGATTCCCCCCCACCCTACGAAAGATTTACGCCCGAAAGTGTTTTTCTATAATTCTACTTTAGCCCCTTCCCCCTTTAGTGATGAAATGATTAATGCTTTTTGAGTTGCTGCAGTTGTCATGTATGCACATCTTTTTTAGACTCGTTTTCCTCAACTCACCGTCTTTTTTTCTTTAATTGTTTTTCATATGTTTTTCATATTTGTGAGTCATTTTAGGCCACCTCCGAGTATCTAGCTATTTCCAAATTGTGCCAGTATTTGTAATTCTGATAACAGCTTAGTAATACAGCATTAAAATTCTCTCCTCCTGTATGCTCCCCCTTGCATAAATAAAACAACGTAAACGGTTGCTCAATTTAAAAATTTCTAACATGCCGTGGCTTCTTTTGAATAATTCTGTCAAAAATCAGCAACTCTTCATAACTTTGGACCATTAGGTGGGGGTGACGGAGGTTGCGTCACTCTTGGAGACATATTCTTAATATTTCAACCTTTCTGATTAAAATGGTTGTAACAGTATATTTTGTCACAATTTTATGGCTCTAAAATCGTACTGCAAGATTTTCACATTTCTAACTTAAATCATCTATTCGGCTTATAGGACTTAGGCCTACAGATTTTCACACTTCTAACTTACATCATCTCTATTGGGCTTCTTATTTGTAGGACCAGCATGGGTGATTAAATCAACAATGACGCTTATTTGTGGATTGAAGAATTTTTAGTATAACTCGTTTTAAAATTATACGTTTTTATTTGAATTTTTTTTTTTTCAAATTCAGTTCATGGTATAATAGCCTTCTACATTTTTGTAGTAAAGGGAATAGCTTTTAAAAATTCCGACTGCATGTTTGTTTTTTTAGTGGCAGAAACTATGCTTTTCCCAAAATTTGTATTGGTGATTGAAAAAGCGGATAGTGTACTGTTTAGAATATCCTTCAGTTTTCTAAATTCATTCTATATTTTTAATTTCTATATTCCAATATTTTTATATGCCCCAATTTTTTTTTACCCGCTTTGCATCTATTTGTTTATATCAATTTATTGAATGACAAGTTCAGTCTTTTGCTAAACCTTTTCCCTGTAGCAGTGCATGGAAATGTGGTGTCTCTGCAATGTATGTCTCTTGTTGGTTGCTGATCGTATATCTTACTGAGACCAGTTTTGGTTTCTCTACCTTTCTCTGCCAAAGTCCGTAAGTTTATGTAAAATTCCTAAAACTTAATCCTTATGCAAAGTGTGGTTATTGGATATTTTTTAATGATTAAGAATTAAGGCGGGACTAAACCCTTTTGATCCTCCCTACTACAATGAGAAAATAAATGCTGTTGGGCTTTGAATCATTATTGCATGCAGCTTTGGGTTTAGGTCAGTTTTATATTACTGAATGAAGTTGATATTGTTAATGTCTATCAAAGAGTTTGCTGTAACTCTTTGATAAGGAGCAACTCGGCCCTAATTTAATTTTTAGTTGGAATAAGTAAACATCCAAGGCCGCGCTAATCCTAAGTTTACGGGTTTGAACCTAGAATACCAAGTTTTTGTCATTAGTTTTGGTTGTAATGATGAAATATCCACTTTAACGAACTAAAGTCTTTGAGTCTTATGGTGATATTCAATGTTGATTAATTTTCATGTTAACTGGGCCTTAGTGTGGTTTTCGGTAATATTGGATTACAAATTGAAAACAAAACAGGATATTTTTACTATGAAAAAGGGGAAAAAATTAACAAAAAGCATTGTAGAAAACGAATATTTAATGGCCCGTTTTTGTTGGATGAATGAAAAACCAAACAAGGAAAAACAACTTTCCCCTTCCCCTCCCAATTCACACCGGGATGAGTTGGATCCTCTTTAGGGCAGTTCTTATCAATAACATAGGTTAACAAAATAGCTGATTACGACTACTAACATTTTCTCTATTCAAAATAGCCTGAGCTTTTTTCAGATTATTGCTGTAATTCATTTTTTTGTGTTATGTTTAAGGGACAGCTAGATTAATATCTTTTTTTTTAAAGGACTTGGAGATTAATACTTTTTTTGTCTCTTGAGTCCTTGAAAATTTGAAATTTCGCGCGATTAAACTGTATGCACGATTTAGCTCATATCTGTATTTACAGACTAGCTGCATTGATGTAAGTTACTTGGTGTTAATGATGAATACACTTGCCCTCTCTGACTTCTGTTGAAAAATCAGTGTCTATGTACTCTACCTGATGCATATTCCATCTTATTTACATAAATGTTGCGACAATTATGGTACTTTAATGCTTTTTTTTCATTTTAGGCCATCTGCAGTGAAGTCTTTCAGTGCTTCACGATTCCTAATTTATCACTGATAAACAATAACTCTGATGACACTTTCCGGTTTTATCCGATGGGTGTTTCTTCAATCTAACTGTAAGTTTTCTTATTTTAAAAAATATTTATTATAATTTGCCGACATGAGGGGGACCCTTTTTTCGAAAACGATGTTGGCCCCTCCTCTCCCCCCAAAGAAATGTTTTGGCTATTTACGACCCGAAAAGTTGTTTTCATATTTTTCCCTTATTCCCTCTGCATCGACTTTAAATATCCTGTACATTTCCCCCGCTATTTAACTTTTAATATTAGTCCATCACTATTCTCAAATAAGAGCAATGAATTGGGACCCTGCAAAAAGGCATTGTTTATCCTACGAATAGGGAAAAAATTGTAATTTCAATGCATATTTGCATGTAGTTTGTTTTTCTTCAACTGAGCGGATTATGGCTTGAAATCAAGCTTTTGTTGTTTCTTGCGTTAGAACGGATATTGTACTAAACCATAGGCTGAAACGGGGAGTACAATGCCTCATTTACGGGTGATATTTTACTTATACCGACATTTAGCTAGCGCTAATTTGAGCCAATCATATTTTCTATAGTATATCTTATTAGCTGAAAATTTTTGTGAAAAAATTTAATTGTCTCTAATTAACACTAGCCAAATCTCTTTATTAGTAAAATCTCATTTTACTAATGTGAAATTTTATCAAGGCATACATGTAAGGGCTTGTAAGCTCATAGGTTGCAAATCTGAGGCTACAATTTTAATATGAAAGTATAATAAGAGTAAATTGAGTGGATTTTTCAAAGAATGTTATATTGGGTTCTATAAGTTTTTTTTGCAATTAAAAAACCTTCAATAGAAAATTCTTCGAAATTAAATCGTTGATTTTAGTTGCTATTTTTTCTGCACCCTTTCTAGTTCAGGCTTTGGATGTTTTGATTCTCCGTTTTTATGTGTTTTTCTCTTGGTGGATTTTATTTTTTGCTTGTGCTTTTTTTCCATAGCTTTCATATTTGGCTTCAAATCAAGGGCTTATGGAAATGAACTAAAATCTGCTGGCCTGTTTTCTGCTTTTTGTTAGATTCGCCCTGTCCCTTATGAACTCCTGTGGCACTTGGTGAGTGATTTTCGTTGGCTCTCATCCACACTGACGGAATAATTCTCGTAATAAAACTCCCCTGCATCTACACAATTAAAAAAAAAAAAATTATTGGCATTTTTTCTAAAATATCTGCAATGTTTGTTTTATCCAAAAATAGCAGTTAAAATAGATTGCAGTACAAGGAAATTATATTACCAGAAAAACTCTTAGTAGAAAATCCAAATGGGAAACATACAAAAAAATTTGACATTCTGAAAAAGTGTAAATTCCTTCTTTTGTTGATGATACAGCAAACACATAGTTGAAAAGAGATTTACTACCTATACAGGGATTAAAAAATGTCAAAGACGAACTTCGGGTGTATGGTTGCAAAGCCCAAGCAAGTTCTGATAGCATTTATATGGGGAATCTTTTACCTAATTTATGATGTCTAAGTTTTACCCAGAGAAGTTTTAACCGAATAATGATAATGTTGTTTTAGTAGCTGTTAGTGAAAAAGGGGAAAGGACTTATTTCTATATCTAGGTATTTTTAGCTAGCTCCCAGGTCCCCCTCACTTACTTTGAAGCGAGTATTATCTTTTCAGCCGACAGGGGTGTCACGAAATGGCTAGCTTCATCCATTGTTGCGTGGTTTTGCTAAAATACTATTTCTGTGCCGAAAAAAAATTGGGAAAGATGTTCTTTTTCTCTATTTTAAAATTTTATTGTCTTTTATATCATGCATAATATGTAACATCCATCTATTTCCAAGAATTTCGCGACCTCCCCCCTCCCAACTGTAAAATTTTAAAGCCTACTCTGTCTGCATTTTATTTTAAACTCTCTGTCCTAAACACTCATTGGAAAATAATAATAAAATCAATCTGAATATTGAAACGAATAATAAACTAAATATTAATACTGAAAACGAAATGATTCCAAATCAGTTATGAACTCAAATTATGTTAATAGTCTGACATTCAATATTTTGAAAATTGAACATTTAAACTAAATAGGAAAAACCAAGATAGAGATGTCGTAATGTTTTAGGTAAAAGATTAGCCAAAAACTGTGGGTTCTTTCAAAAATAAAGGTTTCTGTTGAAACTCCTTAGTTAATGCTTGGAAACTAATTTCTGTTATAGCTTATCGTAATTCACGCAGACGCATTTAAACACGAATGTGATCGTCTGGACAGTGTTAATGACAAGTTTGAAAATTTACCTAGAGTCCTAGTGGATGAGCGTCTTGGGTTTAAACCCCTAGTTGAATTTTTGTATGCTGTGGAAACTGAGACATTTCATTCCTCTAATGGTTTTAAGGATGTTTGATTTCTCACTAGTTCATGTTTTTTTACATTGTGGAAGCGTATGGTCTTTTACATTGGATCAGTCGACGAATTGGGTATCTTTGGGTTAAAACATGTTTGAGCTATTTTAAAACTTCTTTTAGGGTAAGTGTGGTCTTTAGTTTTATCTCAATTTTGCAGATTATAGTGGTGTGCTTGTCTGAGATGATGTAATGAACTTTGAATGTAGTTTTAAGTGTTTTAAATTTCGCAAGTTGTTAAAGAATGGTTGCTTTAGTGTTTGGCTGGAGATGACTGTTGAGATTATGAACAAACGAGGGAATGGATAAGCTAAGTGATGTTGTGATTGTTGTGAAATGTTTTATTTTGTGTTCTTTTCGGGCTATCTGGGTGTTTGTTTCCATATTGGGCTTGGTTTTGTTCGAGGGTTTGTATAGGGAGATGAACATTTTTGTTAGGGGGGGGGGGGAGAAGATTATGTTTCGAAGATATAGGCAGGCTTCAGATAATCAAAATATTGAACACAAAACAGAGGTTTTGCAGGTGGGGAGCAGAGTCAAAATGAGATTTTTAATCTCGGGCTAGTTTAGGGCACAAAGTCGCGGAGTACGTATTTCATGATGGGTAGATATATCAGAGCTTGTTGATAAGCTGAGATGTACAAGAAATTTCAATAGGTACGTTTAGAGGACCCAATTGTGGCTCTTTTGCCCATTTCCGTTTGAATACCACTTCATTCAATCTCAAACTTTACATATATAAATATGTTATTTATCTTTAAACTTATTATTATACAGGGAGCATTTAAAGAGATCCTAAGTGATTGAAAGTCAATCAACATAGCCCATAGAAATGTAGTTCGACAACCGTATCTTAAGTAAAAACGCAGTAATTACGTATGCCGCAAACTGTATTTAGTTTTTTCAATGCATATATTTAAGAGTTTGTAAGCTCATAGGTTGCAAATCTGAGGCTACCATTTTAATATAAAAGTACAGTAAAAGTGAATTGAGTGGACTTTTCAAAAAGAGTGTTTTATTGGGTTCTATCTGCTGGCCTGTTTTCTGTTAGATAACAAAAAGCTTACAAACTCCTTCGGCACTTGATGAGTCATTTTTGTTTGCTCTCATCCATTATGACGGAATACTTCTCGTAATGATAAAAATCCCCTCGTCCACACAATTTTAACAAAATTAAATTTATTGGTATTATTTTAAAAACACACTTGCAATGTTGGTTTAGTCCGAAATTATCAGTTAAAATTGCTTGCAGTACCAGGAAATTATCTTACCAAAAAATGCCCAGTAGAAAATCCAAATGGGAAATATAGGAAAAAAATTTGACATTCTGAAAAATTGAAAAATGCTTCTTTTGTTCATATTACAACAAACACCTTGTTGAAAAGAGATTTACCACCTAATTGAAACCCTCACAGGAGAATGTCGTATACAAAAATTAAAAATGTCTTGAAAAATGTCAAAAAGACGAACTTTGGCTGTGCGGCTGTACAGCTTAAGTAAGCTCTGATAGTATTTTTTAGGGGAATTTTTTACCCGATTTGTGATTTTCGTCTGTCTAAATTTTACCAAAAGAAGTTTTAACCAAATAATGAAAATGTTGATTTAGCAGCTGTTAGTGAAAGGAGAGAAAGGACTTGATTCTATATTTAGGTATTTTTAGCTAGCTCCCAGGTCCCCCTCACTTACTTTGAAGCGAGTATTATCTGCCCAGCCGACAGGGGTGTAGTGAAGTGGCTAGCTTCATTAATTGTTGCCTGGTTTTGTTAAAATTACCATTTTCTGTGCCAAAAAAAAATTGGAAAAGATGTTCTTTTTCTCTATTTATCCAAAGTTTAGGCAAAAAGATCATCTTTAAGAATGACAAACATGTTATCAAAACAAATCTGCAAAGAATTTAAAAACTAGCCTATGGAATAAATAATTTTGAAATCAAATAAGCTAGAATTTTGACTTCATAATTTTTCTACTCTGTATAATGTTTTGCAATACTATAAGCATATAAAACAGAAAATAATCATAAAAGCTATCGGTGAGCTAAGTAGATGAACGAATTCATTGGAAACTTCAATAGAAATCGCACTCAGAGATCTCTTTAATCACAGGCAGTGCAATAGCGCTGCCCAAGTGAAGAGTCGCTTTAAGCGATCTCAACTCTTCTTCGAGCGCTGCATATCTCTTTTTTAATAGTTCTAACTCTTCTTTAACTTCTTGACTCCGGATTCTTTTCCTTAGCCTGTACGATTGTGCGGCTTCCTTATTTCTTTCTTTTACACTTTTCTTACGTTCTTGGTGAATGTTTGAAGGTTCCTTTTCACCATTTCTTTTCTTAGGAGAGGTCTTCTTTCTTTCTTTGGGTCTTTTTACAGTGGCTTGGGGGCAACTTGTAGATCTCTCGACAGCGTTTTCTTCGCCTCCGTATACATTGTCCTTTCCTCTATGTTGAGATTGACTGAATTCCTTATCCAGTTCTAAATTATCACATAATATGTCAAGTACGTTTTCTTTGCTTGTAGCTGCTGTTTTTCCGCTTCCTAGCTGCCAATCTGTGTTAAAGTAAAAGCTTTCATAATCTCCATCTACAGCACTGAATATTTGATCCACGCTACTTATACTCATATTTGTCTTATCACTCTTATTGCTTAATCAAACGCTGAAAATCAACTAATCAATCCGCTGGCCTGTTTTCTGCTTTTTGTTAGGCAGGCCCCGCCCACTTATGAATTTCTCTGGAATTTGATGAGTCATTTTGTGTTGGCTTTTATCCAAAATGACGGACAAAAGTCGTCCTGCTATGTAGCTCTAGATATTTAATTACGTCATCCTGGTCTGTTTTCTGTCATGCTGGAATATTTTTTTATTTACAAAAAATAAGATAGATTAGATTAAGTGGTCTTTCACTTACCAGAGGTCCTGTTACCAAATAAAATATCTTATTTTGGTTTGAATCGTCTTTTAGGAAATTATGTGATTTATTGTGAAGTTAGACGGCTGTAAAAAAAACATATTTTTTTTAGTGTATTACAAGAAAATTCGAAGCGGGCTTATGTTACCCTATCAGTTGTAGTCTTGGAGTTTCTGGAAAAATGAGGTAGAATTTAGGATTCGAGGCTTTTTGTTATCTTCACTGGTAGATTAGTTATTTTAGGTTTTGACCCGGCATTGGAGCAACCGAAAAATTTTTGGCACCAAAATGTTCAGAGAAATTCACATAGTAACATCAAAAATCGGCCAAATTTGGCTGTGCAGAAATACCCATAGTTTCAGGGAAAGGTGGTGAAAAAGGTTGGGGGGGGGGCTTGAATTGAAATTTCTTCAATATTTTGGATTGAAAGGTCGTTTTCTATTATATCAAGTATGAGGGGACTGAAAATCACATCAGAACCAAAAAATTCCATCACTTAGTACCTCATTTCTACCCTAGGTGAGGTCAAAAGGTGTAAAAATGCGTAAAAGGTTATTCTAATGATATAATCCGCCTATCCCGCCCATGATTATAACATGAGTTACTGTTTGAAAAATTATGCAACAATAAATATTATGATGATACTCGATGACGAGTTTGATATGCCCTTTGATTGACAGTTTTTGTAAATTCAAAGGTTCCATGATATCTATCGAGGCATTTGTCTGAGTGTGTTTATACATTTTTTGGTTTAAACGACAGTCATTTCTTTGTCTCATGACATTCTGTTTTCAGGTAGAACTTGTATGACTAATTCAAAACTGGCTACAATTTTATTTGGAGAATAGTCCAATGGAATATGATTTACTTGGATGATTGAAAGCTTCTTCCATAAAGGTGATATATTTACATTTCAGAAAAATATGTAAAAAATACGCACATTAAAGGGTATATTTAGATAAATCTTTTCTATCTGTTTCTTTGAATCGAAGGAGAGGATTTCACTGCATAGGTGTGCTGTTTTTTTTTTCTATGCTTTTTTTTCAAGTATCACCATTTGGTCTCTATTTTAGCCTATTTTCACATCTAGAGTGCAAGTATTTTGTCCCTAGAGTCGTTTCTCAAAAAAAAAGGGAAAAAAGTTTTTTTGTGCGGAGTGTTTCTTTTTTTTGTGGGGGGGGGTATAGACAAAATATCGTTTTGGACGTGAGTGGATTGGCAAATTAAATGCAAAATATTTATTTTTATTTGCTTCCTAATTATTTTTTTTCAAAATTATGTGGGCCGTCTTGAGTGTCTTTTCTGTTAGGCTGTTGGCAATGAATCTACCACATAACTATCTATTTCTGAAAATGTTCGGTGAAAAGGAAGCTAATAAGTATAGAGCTATTTCTCACTCACCCCAAATTGATATAATGTAAATTGCAAAATTGTAGCTGTGCAATGGAAATTATTCTTGTCTCTTCTATGAAACGAAATACAGAACATTCATCTATTTCCCTGAATTTGAGATCTTTTTAGTAACCTGAATTGCGTAAATCAATTGCTATTAGAACTAGAAATTATGTGATGGACAACAGTTTAAATATATGCTCAGCTTTTGTCTAACGTTGTATTTGTCACCATATGCTTAATGATGGATCTAGCTCCTTCATACCGTCATGAGTCTTATTACTATAAAAGTCTTTACATATAGAGTAATCTAGCCTTTTCCGACAAAATTGAGAAAACTAATCACGAAAACCCAAATTAAGACATCAGCTGAATTATTTTTGATCTTTGGCCCTAAACGGGGAAGAAAAATGGCGAGCTACTTGCAATAAGGGCAAGTAGATCAAACTTTGAAACTTTGCCCTAACGCTGTGATTGGCTGCAATGAGCCCCAGGGACAAAAAAAAAACAAATAATTATCAGTGATTTTTCTTTACTCATGTTGCTAGATTTCAATATTTCTAACTTAAAGTCACGCTTAAGAATACGAGAACGTAACTTTGAATCTCAATATTGATTCCCTTCAGATATTTTAATTTTTAGAATCAAATTCTCACAATTTCTAAACATTAGTTTTTTAGTTGTGTTATTTTTATGGTGCGAAAAGAGAACATTTTTTGGAATTGAAGTTATAAAAAAAAAAAAAAACTACAAAAGAATTCAGTTTTTATCCTTTTGTGTGTACTTAAAGTAAAGAGGGGGTTGGGGACTAAACCCTTTTTATTCTCACTACCACAATGTGGAAACAAGTGCTGTTGGGGTTTAATCATTATTGCATGCGACTTTGGGTTTTTGGCAATTTCATAGTTGTGGTTGAAATTGATGTAGTTAATGCCTATCATACAGTTTGCTTAACCAATTGTAAGTTAGGAGCGACTTGGCTAAATAGTAAGTGAAAGTTATAAAACGGAATTTTGGTAACAATAAGTACATTAAAAGAATTTGATTTTTTTGCCGATTTCAAATATATAATATTCATTTAGTTTAGTGTTACCCTCAGAAGCTCCATCCCGCGTAATGGCGTCTATTACTTTTAATTATCTATATGGCATCATGACATCAAGTGACTGTCACGGAAAGGTGGCATATTCTGTCATATTGCGGTGCCAAACTGTGACTCTTCCCTAAATAGAACCATGTTGATTTTGATTCAAAATTCTGAGATAGTTTATCGATTAAATAGTATTGACATTCTAAACAACAATCACCAAATTTTTCTTAAATCGACTGGAAAGATCGAGTTTTAACCTTAAAAAAAAATGGTATTAGGGACAAATGTTATGAGCATGAGGAGATACCTGTTGCTAGGGAGCAGAGCTAAGCTCCCTTTTGCTTGGACCGAGCCATACATGATTTACAGTTTGTTATCACGGTCGGTTTGATATCAGCTTTCAATCAGTTCGTGCTCTGAACAGAAATATTTGACATATGTAAAATTCACTACTGATTTATATAATTTTAAGTTAAGAAGTGTGAAAGCTACATATTTTCAGAGTAAAACCCCTTATCTTAGTAGTATTTAGCTATTGTAGTTTTGTCCAGTAGTGTAATCACTTATTTTTGTAATTGAATGTTGGCGCCTGGCACTAAAAGCCAATTCTTTCACAGTTTGTTACAACGAACGGTTTGATGTCAGTTTTCAATAAGTTCGTGCTCTGAACAGAAATATTTGATATATGCCAGGTTCAGTGCTGATTTATATTTAGCAATTTAATTTTAGAAGTGGGAAAACTGCATAATTTCAGAGTAAAACTTATTATTTTAGTAGTATGTAGCTGATGTTCCAGTAGTTAATCGCTTATTCTTGTAATTGAATGTTAGCGTGTGAATAATTCTTTTTGGTATCTGGAAATTGGACGAAACAGCAAGAGGGCAAATAATTTTAAATTCATAAAAAAAAAAACTATGGAAAAATTCGATAGTTTTAGGGGATGAGTGCCCTGGCTAGAATATGAGTCTAGCCCATAAAGGTGTTGTGTTCGCCTCAATTAGATAGACCTTTTATCAGGAACTTATCACTATTTCTCTATATGAAAAATATTTTCCATATGAACTAAGCTAGCAATTCCTTTGCTGGCTTAGTTTTGTAACACTTATGTAACAAAACCTTCTGCTGCTTTCCTTCTGAGTCATAGTACTAAATAATTGTTACCAGTGGCCTAAGATGACAAACATCGGATTGGTTCAATTTGTTTTAGTGCTGGAGCATACATTCCAGTTGGAAAATGATAATTAGAACTAGCATCATATCATTAAAATCATGAAAATTGAGGTAAGTCATCGTCGCCTATGATTTTGCTTTCCCTTATTTCTTTGTGGGATTCTCCCCCCCCTTCATAATTTGTTGGTGATAGGATAGGGACTTGCACATTTTTCCTCGGCTTTAGATGTTGACATTACCCTAAATCTTTTTTATCAATATCTATTTCTATCATCCAACATCCATCAAAATATAAGCCTAATTTATCAACAATTTTTAAAAGTATCTATTTCTAACATCCATCAACATCTATGCCTAATTTATCAACAATTTGTCATGTTTCATAAGAACTATTGTGGTACATGTACGGAACATCAAACAGAACAAAGAAATATCTTGTTGAATACATGGTCCTTTTCGATTTACTCTTATGATGATTTTTCCTGTCTTAGCTTGATGCCGATAGTTTGGCTGTGTTCGTTCTGATTATTCATTTGAAATGCTTCTGATTTCAATTGGTTTTCTAAATTTAATTCTATTTTATTTTTATTTCAGATTTCATCACATACGTTTGTGTTGTCGTTATAATGCAGATTGTTACAAATACATGTCCCTTTTTACCAGATCAATTTGCTATGGAGATAGAACACTAATGAAAAAAACCTTCAAATTTCAACTTTCAGGTAAGGCCAACTTGCAATGCTACGGAAATATTTTCTTTTATGCTAATCAAATATATACAATTTCACCTATAATTTTAATCTCGATAGTAGGTTCAATCCATTTAATGAATACGTTTAATATGTTCAATATTTAAATATGTTCAATATCTGTTATAAAAAGGGTGAGATTATTAGTGAGATCAACGGAAAGAGCCGAGCATTTACGCAGAGCTCCTGTTGCCTTTCTTCCATCTCTCAAATGTTATCTTTACCATTTCTTTCTGTTTTTTTCTTACACTTTATATTTTTCTTAGGTTTATAGGAACACACCCCTTCCCCCTTTCTCACTCACAAAAATTTCACTCACAAAAAAACTATATAAATATGTTGCTCAACATTAGACTCATTATTATTTTGGGATTATTTAAGGAGGTCCTAAGTGTTGAAAGTAAATTATAGGGATACATTAAAGGGATTTCATACATTAAAGGGATTTCAGACCACATTTCAAAAAATCTAAGGAAAAATAACATTTACACTTATTATAGACCCAGTAAAACTATCAGGTCCCAAATTTATCAAGGTAAAGACCCTATCCCTATAGGTGAAAACTCCGGTGTCTACAGAATTCCTTGTTCGTGTGGTCTTTGGTATATCGGAAGAACAAATCAGCAACTAACAGATAGATTAACCCAGCATTCTAGTTCAATTAATAATACACTTAAAAAGTGGAAAAAACCAGAAAATTTTGACTCTGCCCTTGCAGAGCACATTTTTGAAAAACCAGACCATACTATTTTGTTTAATCAAGCTAGTCTTATTTCGCATGATAAAGGTATTGTCCAGCACTACAGAGAAGCTGTTGAAATTTATAAATACCAACATTTAGGTCTAGCTTTAAACAGAGATTCCGGTGATTTAAGAATAAACGAGTCATATTTCGGTTTTCTCAAAAGAGAAGCCGATACGTTAGTAATCCCTGAAATAAACCTTGAACCACTTTCCCAGTCATCTAATCAAACACGTGAACAACCCCTTAGGTCTCAAAGGGTGTCTGCAAGAAATGCCTTAATTAAAATCCGAAATCAAACGACATAGTTTTCCAACTTATTTAATTGCTGGTTCGTTTTGTTTTTTCGAGTGAATGAATTGATTCCTTTCATTTGTCAGTTGCTCGCTAGTATCCGTCGATGGCAGTTCATGTTTTTTTTCGGATTTTTTGCAAACCGCGGATATTGGCGAATAACTCGCTTTTATGGTTGTTAGGTAGTTGGTTTTAATTCTTTTAATTTTTGGCTTTTATTGATACATCGTTTCGTTTCGCGCTGAAGAAGAGAGGCGTTTGTCCTCTCGAAATATTCGCTTTGTTTTTTCAGTATCGTCATTTGGCCTATAAAAACCCCATTTTTGCTCGTTTTTCTATCTTCCACATTATCAAATTTTAAACTCTCAAGTTTAGTATTCAACTGTTCCTGGAAAGTTTCTCTCAGATTCTCATCCTGGAGTCTACTAACATCATAACTTCCCGGGAGGTAATTACCCTTCCGATATTTCAGCTTTAAATTAACCCTTGACACTACTAGATGGTAATCTTTACTTTTAACATCAATAACAGCACTCCTATATACCCTAGTATCTTGTATTGATCCTGCCAGTCTTCGGTTTACTATAACATAATCAATAAGGTTTTGCTGTCTTACCATCACGTGAATACCATGTTAGCTTATGAGCCATTTTATGACCAAACACCGTATTGGTTATAACTAGATTGTTTATACCACCAAAATTGCAGAAGTCTGTATCCATTACTGTTTTCTTTTCCTACACCAAATTTACCTAAGCTGGGATACCATCTATCCTTATTTCTACCAACCTGGGCGTTAAAATCTGCCAGTAATAACATCATATTTCTGCCTGGGACCTTGTCTATTTGCTCCTGTAACTGTAAGTAAAATTCATCTGAGTCACTAGTATCTCCGTCAGTCGGTTCTACAGGGGCGTATACTACTATAACTGATACCCTGAACTTTCTAGTCATAAAATGAGCAATTAGTATTATCAGATCATTAGGTCTTCTGCTTACCAGGAGTCCTGTTACCAAATAAAATATCTTATTTTTGCTTGACTCATATTTTGGGAAATTATGTTTCTTAGTGAGGGTAAATGGCTGTAAACAAAGTTTTTTTAGTTCCAAATAAAAACTTAGGGTACCGAATATCAATAGGCTACCGGTAAAAGAACCGTGGGCTTTATAGAAATAGATGCTTTGACGATGGGTAAGGTATTCGAACCCAGTTTGAGGTTGGCTAATGATATCCTATCAGAAGTAGTCTTGGAACTTCTGATGAAAATGAGGAAACATTCAGGATTCGAGACTTGTTGCTATCTTCACTGGTAGATTAGTTCTATTAGGAGAACGGAACTTACAAGGAAACAGATTTACGCCCGTAATTTGTTTTTCTATAATTCTACTTTAGCCCCTTCCCCCTTTAGTGATGAAATGATTAATGCTTTTTGAGTTGCTGCAGTTGTCATGTATGCACATCTTTTTTAGACTCGTTTTCCTCAACTCACCTTATTTTATTCTTTAAGTTGTTTTTCAAATGCATTTGTGAGCCATTTTAGGCCACTTTCGAATATTAAGCTATTTCCAAATTGTGCCAGTATGTTAGACTCGTTTTCCTCAACTCACCGTCTTTTTTTCTTTAAATTGTTTTTCATATGTTTTTCATATTTGTGAGTCATTTTAGGCCACCTCCGAATATCTAGCTATTTCCAAATTGTGCCAGTATTTGTAATTCTGATAACAGCTTAGTAATACAGCATTAAAATTCTCTCCTCCTTAATGCTCCCCCTTGCATAAATAAAACAACGTAAACGGTTGCTCAATTTAAAAATTTCTAACATGCCGTGGTTTTTTTGAATAATTCTGTCAAAAATCAGCAACTCTTCATAACTTTGGACCATTAGGTGGGGGTGACGGAGGTTGCGTCACTCTTGGAGACATATTCTTAATATTTCAACCTTTCTGATTAAAATGGTTGTAACAGTATATTTTGTCACAATTTTATGGCTCTAAAATCGTACTGCAAGATTTTCACATTTCTAACTTAAATCATCTATTGGGCTTATAGGACTTAGGCCTACAGATTTTCACACTTCTAACTTACATCATCTCTATTGGGCTTCTTATTTGTAGGACGAGCATGGGTGATTAAATCAACAATGACGCTTATTTGTGGATTGAAGAATTTTTAGTATAACTCGGTTTAAAATTATACGTTTTTATTTGAATTTTTTTTTCAAATTCAGTTCATGGTAATGAACTTTTAGTTCAGTTCAAATTCAGTTCATGGTAATCAAATTCAGTTCAGTTCACAGTATATATAGTTAGCAGTATGATCTTTCCCTATCTCACCCATTATAAAAACCCGGACCGAGGTGCGAGTGCTCCAGAGAACGTATAAACATAAGCGACATTAGATCTTTTCACGGGTGGACAAGTCAGATCTCTCTTGAACGCGAAACTTGGCTTCAACGTTGGAACACTAATTTTGAAGAAACTAATTTTAAATTAAATTATTCCAATACATACATGAAAATTGGTAATTAGTAGTGCAAATGTTCCTATTAGATGTTTTTAGGAATTAAAAATAGGTTTCGAAGTCTCAAGTTGGTTTCAAAGGCATTTTGAGAAAGTTTCTGCCAAAATACGTGTTCCAGGGTAATTGGACCGCTGATGGCAGATCAAATGAGAGGAGCTGTTTGACTTTGCGTCTTTGCGTCTGTTACTTTTAATTATCTATCTGGCATCATGACATCAAGTGACTGTCACGGAAAGGTGGCATATTCTGTCATATTGCGGTGCCAAACTGTGACTCTTCCCTAAATAGAACTATGTTGATTTTGATTCAAAATTCTGAGATAGTTTATCGATTAAATAGTATTGACTTTCTAAACAACAATCGCAAAATTTTTCTTAAATCGACTGGAAAGATCGAGTTTTAACCTTAAAAAAAATGGTATTAGGGACAAATGTTATGAGCATAAGGAGATACCTGTTGCTAGGGAGCAGAGCTAAGCTCACTTTTGCTTGGACCGAGCCATACATGACTTACAGTTTGTTATCACGGTCGGTTTGATATCAGTTTTCAATCAGTTCGTGCTCTGAACAGAAATATTTGACATATGTAAAATTCACTACTGATTTATATAATTATAAGTTAAGAAGTGTGAAAGCTACATATTTTCAGAGTAAAACTTCTTATCTTAGTAGTATTTAGCTATTGTAGTTTTGTCCAGTAGTGTAATCACTTATTTTTGTAATTGAATGCCTGGCACTAAAAGCCAATTCTTTCACAGTTTGTTACAACGAACGGTTTGATGTCAGTTTTCAATAAGTTCGTGCTCTGAACAGAAATATTTGATATATGCCAGGTTCAGTGCTGATTTATATTTAGCAATTTAATTTTAGAAGTGGGAAAACTGCATAATTTCAGAGTAAAACTGATTATTTTAGTAGTATGTAGCTGATGTTCCAGTAGTTAATCGCTTATTCTTGTAATTGAATGTTAGCGTGTGAATAATTCTTTTTGGTATCTGGAAATTGGACGAAACAGCAAGAGGGCGAATAATTTTAAATTCAAAAAAAAAAAAAAACTATGGGAAAATTCGATAGTTTTAGGGGATGAGTGGCCTGGCTTGATATGAGTCTAGCCCATAAAGGTGTTGTGTTCGCCTCAATTAGATAGACCTTTTAATCAGGAACTTATCACTATTTTTCTATATGAAAAATATTTTCCATATGAACTAAGCTAGCAATTCCTTTGCTGGCTTAGTTTTGTAACACTTCTGTAACAAAACCTTCTGCTGCTTTCCTTCTAAGACATAGTACTAAATAATTGTTACCAGTGGCCTTAGATGACAAACATCGGATTGGTTCAATTTGTTTTAGTGCTGGAGCATACATTCCAGTTGGAAAATGATAATTAGAACTAGCATCATATCATTAAAATCATGAAAATTGAGGTAAGTCATCGTCGCCTATGATTTTGCTTTCCCTTATTTCTTTGTGGGATTCCCCCCCACCCTACGAAAGATTTACGCCCGAAAGATGTTTTTCTATAATTCCACTTTTGCCCGTTCCCCCCTTTAGTGATGAAATGATAAATGCTTTTTGAGTTGCTGCAGTTGTCATGTATGCACATCTTTTTTAGACTCGTTTTCCTCAACTCACCTTATTTTTTTCTTTAATTTGTTTTTCAAATGCATTTGTGAGCCATTTTAGGCCACTTTCGAATATTAAGCTATTTCCAAATTGTGCCAGTATGTGTAATTCCGGTAACAGCTTAGTAATACAGCATTAAAATTCTCTCCTCCTGTATGCTCCCCCTTGCATAAATAAAACAACGTAAACGGTTGCTCAATTTAAAAATTTCTAACATGCCGTGGCTTCTTTTGAATAATTCTGTCAAAAATCAGCAACTCTTCATAACTTTGGACCATTAGGTGGGGGTGACGGAGGTTGCGTCACTCTTGGAGACATTTCTTAATATTTCAACCTTTCTGATTAAAATGGTTGTGACAGTATATTTTGTCACAATTTTATGGTTCTAAAATCGTACTGCAAGATTTTCACATTTCTAACTTAAATCATCTATTGGGCTTATAGGACTTACAGATTTTCACACTTCTAACTTACATCATCTCTATCGGGCTTCTTATATGTAGGACCAGCATGGGTGATTAAATCAACAATGACGCTTATTTGTGGATTGAAGAATTTTTAGTATAACTCGTTTTAAAATTATACGTTTTTATTTGAATTTTTTTTTTTCAAATTCAGTTCATGGTATAATAGCCTTCTACATTTTTGTAGTAAAGGGAATAGCTTTTAAAAATTCCGACTGCATGTTTGTTTTTTTAGTGGCAGAAACTATGCTTTTCCCAAAATTTGTATTGGTGATTGAAAAAGCGGATAGTGTACTGTTTAGAATATCCTTCAGTTTTCAATCAATTTATTGAATGACAAGATCAGTCTTTTGCTAAACCTTTTCCCTGTATTAGTGCATGGAAATGTGGTGTCTCTGCAATGTATGTCTCTTGTTGGTTGCTGATCGTATATCTTACTGAGACCAGTTTTGGTTTCTCTACCTTTCTCTGCCAAAGTCCGTAAGTTTATGTAAAATTCCTAAAACTTAATCCTTATGCAAAGTGTGGTTATTGGATATTTTTTAATGATTAAGAATTAAGGCGGGACTAAACCCTTTTGATCCTCCCTACTACAATGAGAAAATAAATGCTGTTGGGCTTTGAATCATTATTGCATGCAGCTTTGGGTTTAGGTCAGTTTTATATTACTGAATGAAGTTGATATTGTTAATGTCTATCAAAGGGTTTGCTGTAACTCTTTGATAAGGAGCAACTCGGCCCAATAGTAACCAAAATTTTAAAAACGGAATTTTGGTTACAATAGATGCAGAAAAAGAATTCGGTTTTTATGGTTATTTGAAATATATATGGCATCTAAATTCTATATGGCATCATTACATTATGTTAATGTCATGAATCACCAAATGTGCCACGGAAGGGTTGCATATTCTGTCATATTTTTTGCCAAACTACGATTCTCCCCTAATTACACAGTTTATATAGTTAGCAGTATGATCTTTCCCTGTCTCACCCATTATAAAAACCCGGACCGAGGTGCGAGTGCTCCAGAGAACGTATAAACATAAGCGACATTAGATCTTTTCACGGGTAGACAAGTCAGATCTCTCTTGAACGCGATACTTGGCTTCAACGTTGGAACACTAATTTTGAAGAAACTAATTTTAAATTAAATTATTCCAATACATACATGAAAATTGGTAATTAGTAGTGCAAATGTTCCTATTAGATGTTTTTAGGAATTAAAAATAGGTTTCGAAGTCTCAAGTTGGTTTCAAAGGCATTTTGAGAAAGTTTCTGCCAAAATACGTGTTCCAGGGTAATTGGACCGCTGATGGCAGATCAAATGAGAGGAGCTGTTTGTACGGGCCGATGTATATATATATTATTTGAAAAAAACTAAGTTTTCTAAAGAGTTAAAGAGGCTGAGTTACAAGGTCGAACCTTAAAACGTACAGGGATTAGGAGGCAGAGTTGGGGGGCTGTCGCCCCCAAACCCCCCGCTTTCGCAGCCTTTAAATAAAAAAAAAGTTTTTTTAAACTGAAAGTAAGGAGCGACATTAAATCTTAAAACGAACAGAAATTATTCCGTATATGAAAGAGGCTGTGCCCTCCTCAACGCCTCGCTCTTTACGCTAAAGTTTTTATTGTTTAAAAAAAGAGTTGTGAGAAAGTCAAACTTTAGCGTAAAGAGCGAGGCGTTGAGGAGGGCGCAGCCTCTTTCATATACGGAATAATTTCTGTTCGTTTTAAGATTTAATGTCGCTCCTTACTTTCAGTTTAAAAAAACTTTTTTTTTATTTAAAGGCTGCGAAAGCGGGGGGTTTTGGGGGCGGCAGCCCCCCAACTGTGCCTCCTAATCCCTGTACGTTTTAAGGTTCGACCTTGTAACTCAGCCTCTTTAACTCTTTAGAACACGTAGTTTTTTTTTAAATAATTTCTGCACGTTTTTGTACAGTTTATTACTTATTATTGCTTGACTAACTGTTAGCTGATCGTGTCAGGAGTTAAAGTTGGGGGGCTGCCGCCCCCCAAACCCCCGCTCTTGAACATTCTTGTGTTAAGGCTTTTAATTCCTGAATACTCAAATCACGTCGTACAGGGTGCCTCCTAATCCCTGTACGTTTTAAGGTTCGAACTTGTGACTCAGCCTCTTTAACAGCCCCCCAACTGTGCCTCCTAATCCCTGTACGTTTTAAGGGTCGACCTTGTAACTCAGCCTCTTTAACTCTTTAGGAAACGTAATTTTTTTCAAATAATTTAAAAAAGAAACTGAGTTTCTTTTTTAAAGTTTAAATTCAGTATATAAAAAATTTGCTCTGACGGTGAATCGAACCCGGGTTTTCCGCCTGACAGTCTGAAGTATCAACCGCTGGACTAATGAGACACAATTGTAATTGTTTTTTAGTAAATGGAATCTATTTTCGCAAAGCAAATTCCCACAAAACTTGATATTTGGTTTTTGGAAAACAGGGAAGGAGTGATCAGATTGAGCTGAAATTTCGAGGATAAGCTCCCAGGCCCCAGGAAAGCTTATCCTCTAAATTTCAGCCCGATCAGACAACGTTAAAGGGGGTTGTGGTGGGAAAAATTAACATGGGCTATTATAGGAAAACGAGGTTTTCACGTAAATGTAAATTCGGGGGATATTTTTTCGGTCTGAAAATATCAAAAGGCCCTAACAGGTCGAATTCTGCTTCGAATGAGTCCTCATTCACCCGGATCAGTTGCCAACTGTGGCCTGTAGGCGTGGATAACAAAAAAAAAAAAGAGAAATGAATTTTAAGTGGCTATATTTGGTTTTTTGAAAACAGGGAAGGAGTGATCGGATTGAGCTGAAATTTCGAGGACAAGCTCCCGGGCCCTAGGAAAGCTTAACCTCTAAATTTCAGCCCAATCGGACAACGTCAAAGGGGGGCTGTGGTGGGAAGGTCGAAACTTCCGGCCCAGTTTACCCCATGAAGACAAAGTCGGAGGAGGATCAAATTTTGCACGTTTCTTAGTTTGAGTTGGGCTACAAAATGCGATCACCGCCGTCTCTCTGCGGCCTCTAGGACCTGAAATCGCTTAACATTGTGGTGGGTCGCCTCTTTATAGAGGCACAAGTGTGCCTCCTTGATAAAGTCTGAGGGGGGTGAAATTTTGCACGTTTCTTAGTTTGAGCTTGGGCTACAAAATGCGATTACCGCTGTCTCTCTGTGACCGCTAGGACCGGAAATCGCTTGCGGGCTCTTATAGGAAAACGAGCCCGCGTTTTCGCGGGCTAGCCCGCTTATAGCGGGTTCTTATAGGAAAACGAGGTTTTTCGTAAATGTAAATTCGGGGGATAATTTTTTCGGTCTGAAAATATCAAAAGACCCTAACAGGTCGAATTCTGCTTCGAATGAGTCCTCATTCACCCGGATCAGTTGCCAACTGTGGCCTGTAGGCGTGGCTAAGAAAAAATAAGAAATGATGAATTTTAAGTGGCTATATTTGGTTTTTTGAAAACAGGGAAGGAGTGATCAGATTGAGCTGAAATTTCGAGGATAAGCTCCCGGGCCCTAGGAAAGCTTAACCTCTAAATTTCAGCCCAATCGGACAACGTTAAAGGGGGTGTGTGGTGGGAGGGTCGAAACTTCCGGCCCAGTTTACCCCATGAAGATAAAGTCGGAGGAGGATGAAATTTTGCAAGTTTCTTAGTTTGAGCTTGGGCTACAAAATGCGATTACCGCCGTCTCTCTGCGACCTCTAGGACCTGAAATCGCTTAACATTGTGGTGGGTCGCCTCTTTATAGAGGCACAAGTGTGCCTCCTTGATATATATATATATATATATATATATATATATATATATATATATATATATATATATATATATATATATAATATATATATATATATATATATATAGTATATATATATATATATATATGTATATATATATATATATATATATATATATATATATATATATATATATACATATATATATATATATATATATATATATATATATATATATATATATATATACTCTAGTATTATTTGCATTCCACGCGGTATACTATATAGAGAAATCACTGTATATAAATATAATACAGTATGATCATTCCCTATCTCAACCATTATACAAAGCCGGACCGAGATGCAAGTGCTCCGGAGAACATGTAAACAAGTATAAACATAAGCGACATTCGATTTTTCACGGGTATACAGGTCAGATTTCTCTTGAACGCAAAAATTGGCTTTGCCTTTGTAACATTAAGTTTTAAAGAACATAATTTTAAATTAATTTATTCCAATACATATATAAAAATCGATAATTAGTAGTGCAATGTTATTATTAGATGTTTTTAGGAATTACAAGTAGGTTCTAAGTCTCGAGTTGGTTTGCAAAGGCATTTTGAGAAAGTTTCTTCGAAAATACGCGTTCCAAGGTAATATAAACTGGACCCTTGAGGGCAGATTAAATGGGAAAGCTGTTTGTACGCGCCTAGGATGTAGTAGCCAAAAATCACCAAGCCGTGATCTTACTGGTATATTATCTATATACAGTGAGGGAAATGCTAAAGGAAACTAGTCAAACGGGTATTTGTCAATAGAGAAATGGATCGCAAACCATGGATTGTTTAGATATTAAATATCTTAACAATCCAGGTGGTAAGGGCTTGTGCTGCCTGATTTGGTGCCTTTATATGCAACCGGACTTCGGTTAAGAACAAAGGTTCAATTCAAATGTTTGGACGAGGCATTTATTGCAACAAAGACGTATTTAATTCTGGTTTATTCCAGGCTTGAAATTCTTCCAAGATGTGAAAGATTGCACCAACTCTTCGGCCTTTCAGAACCTAGTAGTAAAAAATAACAACAAAAATCCTTCCAACCAGCTCTCCACGTTAATCCCCCCCCCTCTACATCAAAGTCCCAAGTACAGCCTCGAAGTAGAATAGATCTACAGCAGTCATACCACATTCAACTAATGGAAATGGTTAGCTTCTAATTTGAAATGTATAGTAAAAATACATGTGAAAATACTTAAATACATTTAAATAAGCGGTTAGCGCCGATTGATTAACCAAAAATACTTTTTTTTTAAAGTCATAGTTCATTGAAATACGATTTTCATACAGAATAATTCATCATAAATACAATCGAGGATACAAAAAACAGCTAATACGTTTAATATGTAAGGAAGACTTATTTTTAGCCATACATAAAAAATAAATAAAAAAACCATAAATAAAAAAACCAACGATATATGTAAGCGTATAAGTTTCTAGGCTGTCAGATACTTCATATACACTAACCCGCTAGATACCGCACACACACTAACCCGCTAATGCATAAATAAGTGGGAGGAGCTTTTTGTTCGCACCGAGAATGAAGAGCCAGAAATCATTTGCGGTAACCAGAAATATGCAACCGGACTTCGGTTAAGAACAAAGGTTCAATTCAAATGTTTGGACGAGGCATTATTTAATTCTGGTTTATTCCAGGCTTGAAATTCTTCCAAGATGTGAAAGATTGCACCAACTCTTCGGCCTTTCAGAACCTAGTAGTAAAAAATAACAACAAAAATCCTTCCAACCAGCTCTCCACGTTTAATCCCCCCCCCTCTACATCAAAGTCCCAAGTACAGCCTCGAAGTAGAATAGATCTACAGCAGTCATACCACATTCAACTAATGGAAATGGTTAGCTTCTAATTTGAAATGTATAGTAAAAATACATGTGAAAATACTTAAATACATTTAAATAAGCGGTTAGCGCCGATTGATTAACCAAAAATACTTTTTTTTAAAGTCATAGTTCATTGAAATACGATTTTCATACAGAATAATTCATCATAAATACAATCGAGGATACGAAAAACAGCTAATACGTTTAATATGTAAGGAAGACTTATTTTTAGCCATACATAAAAAAATAAATAAAAAAACCATAAATAAAAAAACCAACGATATATGTAAGCGTATAAGTTTCTAGGCTGTCAGATACTTCATATACACTAACCCGCTAGATACCGCACACACACTAACCCGCTAATGCATAAATAAGTGGGAGGAGCTTTTTGTTCGCACCGAGAATGAAGAGCCAGAAATCATTTGCGGTAACCAGAAATATGCAACCGGACTTCGGTTAAGAACAAAGGTTCAATTCAAATGTTTGGACGAGGCATTATTGCACAAGACGTATTAATTCTGGTTTATTCCAGGCTTGAAATTCTTCCAAGATGTGAAAGATTGCACCAACTCTTCGGCCTTTCAGAACCTAGTAGTAAAAAATAACAACAAAAATCCTTCCAACCAGCTCTCCACGTTAATCCCCCCCCTCTATATCAAAGTCCCAAGTACAGCCTCGAAGTAGAATAGATCTACAGCAGTCATACCACATTCAACTAATGGAAATGGTTAGCTTCTAATTTGAAATGTATAGTAAAAATACATGTGAAAATACTTAAATACATTTAAATAAGCGGTTAGCGCCGATTGATTAACCAAAAATACTTTTTTTTTAAAGTCATAGTTCATTGAAATACGATTTTCATACAGAATAATTCATCATAAATACAATCGAGGATACGAAAAACAGCTAATACGTTTAATATGTAAGGAAGACTTATTTTTAGCCATACATAAAAAAATAAATAAAAAACCATAAATAAAAAAAACCAACGATATATGTAAGCGTATAAGTTTCTAGGCTGTCAGATACTTCATATACACTAACCCGCTAGATACCGCACACACACTAACCCGCTAATGCATAAATAAGTGGGAGGAGCTTTTTGTTCGCACCGAGAATGAAGAGCCAGAAATCATCTGCGGTAAACTTACTGCCTAATTATATAAACTGTGCCTAATTAGAACCAAGTTCATTTCGATCTAAAATTCTAAGACAGTTTATCGATTAAATACTATTGAAATTGTAAACAAAAATTGCGAATTTTTTCTTAAATCGACTGAAAAGATCGAGTTTCACCCCCCCAAAAAAGGATATTAGGGCCAAAAGCTATAAGCATGAGGAGAGAACTTTAGCTAGGGAGCTAAGCTCTCAATGACTGAGCAAGCCAAAAGGATACTGATGCCTCTTTTAGACTGACATTTGAATATAGAGGAATCTAAATAATCTTTATAGGGTTCTTCTTATTTACAGGACCAGCAGGAATGATCGAATAAACTAAAAGGCTTGTTTGTTGACTGAAGAATATTTAATATATCAGGTATATAATTTTTAAGTTTCTATTTGACTGCTTTTTACCATGTTTTTTTTTTCAAATGCAGTTCTGGACAAAATAGCCTTAATAATCGCACACTACATTTTAGTATCCAAGAAAATTGTTTTTTAAACGTGCAAAGGAAAATCCGACTGCATATTTTTTCTTCTTTTGGGGCCACAACTCTATGCTTTTTCTAAACTTTGTATTGCCGATTTGAAAAATGGATAGAGTATGGGTTTAAAAATGTCCTATAGTTTTCTAAATCATTTCTGTATACTTAGTTTTCTACATTTTTTTTATATCCAATATTAATTTTTTTTTTTCAGCTTTGTATCTGTTTGTCTGTCTTATACCTAGCCTTTTCCTTTTGCAATGCATGGGAATAAGTTGAGTGCTGGGCTGTCTTCCACTTTTGTATCCCTCCTTATCTTTCTTAAACTTTCACTTGTTTAATCTGAATATCAATTTATTTGTTATAATTTGGCATATTAAATTTTTTGGAAAACGAATTCCCAACTCTGTGTATGGAATTCTGTTTCTGTGAGTTTAATGTTGTAATTCTATTGGTTATATATAGCATGTAGCCAATCGAATATCTAAACTGTTCATGATATTGAACGCTGAGTAATGAATGACCTCATATTAATGATAGTATATGCCGAAAGGCATATACTATCCATTCGCCAATGAATGAATGCATCGAAGAATATACTGTATACTCCAATGCGTCAATGAATGAAGAACTTGAGTGGTAGGGCGTTTATTATACAAGTACCCAGAAACAAAACTAAGGTTTGATTAGTTTCTAGGGGTAAATTGAAACGGGGATCCCATGGACGAGAAGAAAAAAGTTGGAATTTGTTTGAATGGTCACTGAAATATTAAATACTCATTTACCTTGAAAGAATTTTTAAAGTTATGTGCACCCGTTTCTCCCTTATGCCTGACTTTGGTCTCCAAAGAACTTGTCTTATCGGTATTCCGTAAATAAATTTAAATAGCTAGAATAAGTGAATATTTAATTAATATTCTAAATACAAAATTATATACTAAATACGAGCGGTAAATATAGGATTATATGAATTGAATTCTTGGAAATCCTCTTTTCGTCAAAGCCAAAAGACGAGAACATAACGCCAGACTTGGAAATCGTTTTCTTTATTTTAGTTTGTGAAATCAAATCCCGAATATTTTTGAATGTCACTTTATTTAGTCAATTATTTTTATGTAGTTCAAAAATAGAATATTTTGCAATATTAAGTTAGAATCAAATATATAACAAATAACAGGTGGACGATTCGTTTTTATGCTATTATATAAATACTTAAAGGGAGGAGGGAGAAATTAACACATTTCATTCGCACTCTTAATGTGAAGATAAATTACTAATGATTTTTGAATCACAAATGCAAGAATCTTTAGGTTTGGGGAAATTCCATAACAGCGCTTTGTACTGCTGTTACCTCTGTATAGAAATAACAGGGTTTTAACCTGAAAAATCGATTTTAGGAATAAAAGTTCAAAGCATGAGGAGAAAACTGTTGCCAGGGAGCCAAGCTCTCAATGACTGAGCAAGCCAAAAGGATACTGATATCACTTTTAGATTGATCTTTAATATAGAGGAATCTAAATCGTCCTTACAGTTTTCTTCTTATTTACAGAGCCAGCAGGAATGATCAAATCAATGACGAGGCTTTTTAGCGGATTGAAGAATATTTATTATAATAGGTATGTAAATATTAAGTTTCCAATGACCAAATAAAATTTTTGGTTTTTTTCAAATAAAATTTTTGGCAAACTTGGTAGTTATGGAATTCGCTTTTAAAACACGTAAAAATGAAAGTCCTGCCGCCTTATTTCTTTCTTTTGTGGCTACAACCCTGTTTTTTTTTCAAACAAATGTATTGACAATTTAAAAAATAGATGGAAGCACAAACTCTTTCATGTGTAAGCAAAGGTCTAAATCCAATACTGTAATGCTAATACTACATTCATGTCTAGAGTAGTGATGCTTAGGCTACTATTAATAGTGCAAATTATAGTTTTAGAAATTTTATAATGAATTTTTGGTTTTTTGTTTTTGACTCAGTTTGATTTTTCGTTGCCTCTTTCTGAACATTTTTTCTATATGACTGAATGTGGGGCTTAATTATTTTTTCTTGTACTTTATTCTTACTTTGTTTATTTATATCGTAGTCATCTGAGACCTGAATACAAAGGCCAATTAATTGACATGAGTCAATTAGGACAAGAAAAATAGAGTATTTTCAACACATTTCTTTTTCTATTAATATTCAGAAAAATTTCACTAGACAATCTTAAAAAGGTTGTTTTTCCTTTTTTTTTGTAACTAGAAGTGTCAGCATTCGAAGGAATTATATTTTTTTAAGATGTTGTTTGGGAATATCTCATGAGTTGCTGTCAGACATAATAGCTGTAATTTACAAAGTGATCTTGTTTGCTTATATATTATTCGAAAAAATTATCTTTCCAGTCTTTTTCTTTCAAGCTCAATTATATTTTATTGTAATCAGATTCTATGTCTATTCAACCTCTGAAAAAAGAACGAAGCACATTCATTTAGATAAAGTTCAACTGACACTTTATAATTCATGAGGTGGAGTTGCTCAGACCGAAGCGGAGACTCGTTTTGAGGATCACGGAAGTACTAAAGGGCATATCTAGCTTGAAAGTTTTGTAAAGTTATTTGCACCCTTTGGTCTCTCTTATGGCTGAAATATGCTGGTCTCGAAAGAATTGGCCTTGTCGATATTTCGTGTTTAGTAAAGGAATTTTAATAGCTAGAATAAGTGAATGTTAAATCAATGTTGTAAATAAGAATTCTGTTCTCTAATGCTGTTGTCTCTTATATAAGAATAATAATGGGAGTGCTTTATCTTATATCTACAAGAAACATGATGTTATCCAGTTCTGCTGCCGACTTTCAATGACGAAGAATTCTCAGCTCACTCTGATATCTTAACCCTATTATAGCAAAAATAATTTACATTACCTTATCAACTCCCTCACAGAATTCCTTTTATTTCAGGTTTCGCGGATTTTTTGTTCGCATGCTAGCAACTGCTCCCTTTAGATACGATGTCCATTACAGTCCCGTTAACAATGCATATATAAAAGGTACGTACTTATCCCTCTAAGGGCTATACTACGTAATTGCAGTTCGTTTACATTCTCTTAAATGCTTATTCTTTTAAAAAACAAAGTTTACTGAATTTCTTCCAAACAAATTTATAATTGTTCTTAAATACGTTAGTTGTGGTTTCAATGTCCATTTCTGATTGGTGGTTCAGTTAAGGACTTTTTAAGGACTAATTAGTTCTTAATTTTAAGGACTTAATTAGTTCTTTTTAAGGACTAATAGTCCAGTAAAAATAGGGGTTTGACCCGGGATTTGAGCAACAAAAATGTTTTTGGTACAAATGTTCAGAAAAGCTAGCTCAATAACACATCAAAAATATTGCTGTGTAGAAATACCCCCTTTTTCATGGAAAAGAGATTAAAAATGGGAAGGGGGATCTCAAATTTAAATTTGTTCAGTATTTTCTGGCTTGAAATGTTGTTTCCTATTAACTCAAGTCTGAGAAGACTGAAAATCACATTAAAATTCAATAATTCTATCACTTAATTTTTCATTCCACCCTAGCTGAGGTCGAAAGGGGTAAAAATACCATTTGTGATACATAATTGAAAAAAAGGGAAATAGGGTACAAATGATGGACTTTTTCAAGTCCGTCATTTTGATGTTCTTAAGTGTTTATTTCCGAATTATATCCACTGCTCAACAAATGATGAACCTTTTTATATTATTAGTTATTTAAATAATTTCGAAGGAAAAAAAGGATATCAGTTATGCGGGACGCAAATCTTGCTCGGACTTGAATTGTCTTAGAAGTTTTGACGGGAATTTTCCTAAAAAAATAAAATAATAAATAAAATAAAAAAAGTAAACTACTCGTCTCCCCTACTCGCACATTTTTTATGCTTTTGCTTTTGAAGAACTCATGTTTGGTTAGGAATCGTGCCAAAGCTTAGGAGAATTTGTGCTCTTACGTAAGCATGGGAATACTTTAAAAGAAGGGCATAATGAGTGATAATATTATCTTAAATTTTGTTAGTAAATTTAGTTTTTTATTAAGAGGTTCCACATTTTTTCTGCCTATGATTATAACTGGAGTTACCGTTTGAAAAATTATGTAACAAAACCTTCTGCTGCTTTCTTCTGAGGCACAGTACTAAATAATTGTTATCAGTGGCTTTAGCTGATAAGCATCTGATTGGCTCAATTTCTTTTAGGGCTGGAGCACAAATTTCTTTTGGAAAATGATAATCAGAACTACCGTCACGCCATTGGAATCATGGAAATTGAAGTAAGTCATCATTGCGTATGATTTTGCTGTCCCTTATTTCTTTGTGCCATTTTTTTTTACCTTTTCATAATAAAATTTTTGAATAACATTTTTGGGAAACTTCGTAGTTATGAAATTGGCCTTTAAAACATGTAAAAAAGAAAGTAGTTCCAAGACTATCAGAAGTAGTCTTGGAACTTCTGATGAAAATGAGGAAGAATTCAGATTTCGAGGCCTTTTGTTATCTTTACTGGTAGATTTGTTTTATTAGGAGAACGGAAATTTCGAGGAAACAGATTTACGCCCGTAATTTGTTTTTCTATAATTCTACTTTAGCCCTTCCCCCTTTAGTGATGAAATGATAAATGCTTTATGTAAAAAAGAAAGTATGTATGAAGAAAGTATAGATTTATAAGAAAGTATAAATGCTTTACATGTAAAAAAGAAAGTAGTTCCGAGACTATCAGAAGTAGTCTTGGAACTTCTGATGAAAATGAGGAAGAATTCAGATTTCGAGGCTTTTTGTTATCTTTACTGGTAGATTTGTTTTATTAGGAGAACGGAAATTTCGAGGAAACAGATTTACGCCCGTAATTTGTTTTTCTATAATTCTACTTTAGCCCCTTCCCCCTTTAGTGATGAAATGATAAATGCTTTATGTAAAAAAGAAAGTATGTATGAAGAAAGTATAGATTTATAAGAAAGTATAAATGCTTTACATGTAAAAAAGAAAGTAGTTCCGAGACTATCAGAAGTAGTCTTGGAACTTCTGATGAAAATGAGGAAGAATTCAGATTTCGAGGCTTTTTTGTTATCTTTACTGGTAGATTTGTTTTATTAGGAGAACGGAAATTTCGAGGAAACAGATTTACGCCCGTAATTTGTTTTTCTATAATTTCTACTTTAGCCCCTTCCCCCTTTAGTGATGAAATGATAAATGCTTTATGTAAAAAAGAAAGTATGTATGAAGAAAGTATAGATTTATAAGAAAGTATAAATGCTTTACATGTAAAAAAGAAAGTAGTTCCGAGACTATCAGAAGTAGTCTTGGAACTTCTGATGAAAATGAGGAAGAATTCAGATTTCGAGGCTTTTTTTTATCTTTACTGGTAGATTTGTTTTATTAGGAGAACGGAAATTTCGAGGAAACAGATTTACGCCCGTAATTTGTTTTTCTATAATTCTACTTTAGCCCTTCCCCCTTTAGTGATGAAATGATAAATGCTTTATGTAAAAAAGAAAGTATGTATGAAGAAAGTATAGATTTATAAGAAAGTATAAATGCTTTACATGTAAAAAAGAAAGTAGTTCTGAGACTATCAGAAGTAGTCTTGGAACTTCTGATGAAAATGAGGAAGAATTCAGATTTCGAGGCTTTTTGTTATCTTTACTGGTAGATTAGTTCTATTAGGAGAACTGAAATTTCAAGGAAAGAGATTTACCGCCCGTAATTTGTTTTTCTATAATTCTACTTTAGCCCCTTCCCCCTTTAGTGATGAAATGATAAATGCTTTATGTAAAAAAGAAAGTATGTATGAAGAAAGTATAGATTTATAAGAAAGTATAAATGCTTTACATGTAAAAAAGAAAGTAGTTCCGAGACTATCAGAAGTAGTCTTGGAACTTCTGATGAAAATGAGGAAGAATTCAGATTTCGAGGCTTTTGTTATCTTTACTGGTAGATTAGTTCTATTAGGAGAACTGAAATTTCAAGGAAAGAGATTTACGCCCGTAATTTGTTTTTCTATAATTCTACTTTTGCCCCTTCCCCCTTTAGTGATGAAATGATAAATTCTTTTTGAGTTGCTGCAGTTGCCATGTATGCAAATCTTTTTTAGACTCGTTTTCCTCAACTCACCGTCTTTTTTTCTTTAAATTGTTTTTCATATGTTTTTCATATTTGTGAGTCATTTTAGGCCACCTCCGAGTATTTGTAATTCTGGTAACAGCTTAGTAATACAGCATAAAAATTCTCCTCTTCTGTAGGCTCCCCCTTGCATAAATAAAACAACATAAACAGGTCCTCAATTAAAATTTTTTTAAACAAGCCTTGATTTTTTTTTTGTTAATCATTCTTTAAAAATGAGCAACTCTTCATAACTTTGGACCATTAGGTGGGGTTGAGGGGGGTTGCGTCACTTTTGGAGACATATTCTTAATATTTCAACCTTTCTTATTAAAATGGTTGCATTAACGCTTTGACGAAACGTTATGTTTGGCTTCGATCAGCCCAGGGACAAAAAGTAAATAATTATCAGTTGTTTTTCTATAGAGTGAGTGATACATTTTGTCACAATTTTATGGTTCTTAAATCGTACTGCAATATTTTCACATTTCTAACTTAAATCATCTCTATTGGGCTTATAGGACCATTACAGATTTTCACACTTCTAACTTACATCATCTCTATTGGGCTTCTTATTTGTAGGACCAGCATGAATGATTAAATCAACAATGACGCTTATTTGTGGATTGAAGAATTTTTAGTATAACTGGTTTTAAAACCTGGATTATATGTTTTTATTTGACTTTTTTTTTCAAATTCAGTTCATGGCAAAATAGCGTTAATAATAGTCTTCTACATTTTTGTAGTAAAGGAAATAGCTTTTAAAAATTCCGAGACCTGTTTTGGTTTCTCTACCTTTCTCTGCCAAAGTCCGTAAGTTTTATGTAAAATTCCTAAAATTTAATCCTTATGCAAAGTATGGTTAATGGATATTTTTTAATGATTAAGAATTATTTTTGACACGTGTCAAAAAAGGTGTTTCTTTTTCTAGAGTATTTTCATAAATTTGCTTTTCTCTGCTCCATGGCTTATCTCTCTATTAAAAAGAATTTTCCTTATAAGTCATGTATTCTATTGGGTGGTTAAATGTCTCGAATATTTTCACGGAATAATTTATTAAGGTTCAAAAGAGCAGTTGCGATACATGTGCGAAACTTCAAATAGAACAAACAAAACAATATCTTACTTCATTTTGTCTTATGATGATTTGTCCTGTCTTAGCTTGATGCTGATAGTTTGGCTGCGTTCGTTCTGATTCTTGTCCGTTATAATTCAGATTGATACAACTAAATACCCTTTTGATCAGATTCCTTTTTTACCAGACAGATTTGCTATGGAGGTAGACCAAGAAAGTTAAAAAACTTAACTTGTCAACTTTCAGGTAAGGCCAAGTTGCAATCCTACTTAAATATTTTCTTCTTGCTCATCAAATATATATATAATTTCACTTATAATTTGAACCTCGATAGTAAGTTCAATCATTTAATGAATACGTTTAACATGTTCAATGATTTCCACAATTTTAGGGGTATATAACAAAATTTACAGAATGGTGATGTTTCATCCTAAGGATATTAATTAGCTCTTAGGTCTAGAATATAAATTTTGCGGAATTTTTTATTTTGCGTAAAAAAGAAGCAATTCTTGGCTCCTAAAACTTTTTGGATAAACTTCATATGTGAGATATAAATTACAAAAATTATGTATTCTCACTTTTCCAGTCCCAAACCTGGTAAACTTTTTCATTTGAAATTAATCATTTGCATAAGTTTGGGTCATTTCCCTGAAATGTCTTACAAAAAACTAAAATACTTTGGATCATAGTATCCCTAACCTGTATATCGAAGGGGAACCTAACCTACCTATCGAAACTCACGTTATTAAGTATAGAATTGATTATAGAATACAATAGAAGTATAGATTTTTATATTTCCCCAAATTCTATTCTTCCCAATATTCCAGTCGTTCAACAGAAACTAATTATGGTAATGTTTCTTTTGGCGATGTGATGACAATCTAGAGGCTATTGCTGATTCCTGATTATTTCTAAGATCCAATTTCTGAATTAATTTTCCCGTTCATCACAAATAGTGAAGGTTTATATTATTTAACTATGTACTTTTCTCTCGCCGGTTCCGAAAATATCAAGTGAACATCCAGAGCCAATCGAAAAGCAGGTGGTCCCCAAATTAGTCGGGAATAGGTCGTAATAATGGATTTAAAGTAAAATGGAACTTCTCAGAAGGATGATAAATTTGATCATCAAAAAATAATAAACTGCTGGAGTTATGCCAATAAGACAGAAGTAAGACTAGATATTCTACTTGCTATCTCGGATTGGGAATATAAGCTCCAATTACCTTATTTTGAAGATTTCTATATGCTGTGGTTTTGAGATACTTAGCTAAATCCCTCAAAAACGACGTCCATCTAACCCTAAAAATTTCTTGTATTTCAAAAAACTAGTTTCAGTCGATACTAAATACGCTTTATCGATTGGTCGAACCCGAATTTCTATAGCTTATTTGGGTCTCGAAATAGAAAATATTTCCCCAAAATGCATCATGTCTCCTTTTTTTCTAAAATACATGAAAATTGGAATAATCAACCGTTGATATTCAAATTCGATTTGTCTTATCTAGAAGACTAGATAACTTTCTCCAACAAACCACTGCTCGTCAATGCTCCTAAAAATCCAAGTGTACTTTCAATTTTATCTCAAACTTTTCAGTCTCTTGTGAAACATAACTCCTTCTGGATTACTGCAGCCACTAGTTAAGACCGCAGCAACCTAATCCCCCCTCTCGCTATAGATTTAAGAAAACAGATGTTTTGAGTGTTTGTTCAGTTCAAGAACTTTTGAACAGTTTGAGCCCCCCTCCCACAGTTACCGAGGCATAATTACCGTTTCTAGCAAGAGATTGCAATCGAATCCATATCCAGGATAAACATCCACCTCCATATTGACATGATTCAAATTCAGCCAAAAATATTTGAAAGGACGAATACTAGATTCGAACCGGGACAAACCGGGGGTAGTTCAACTAAGGCTTCTTTTTATATAGCCTACTTCCAGAATCCGTAATAGTATCCTATCAAACAGTTCGTGGTAACAAACTGTAAGTAAGGAGTGACCTGGCTCAGTAGTAACCGAAACTCTAAAAAACGAAATGTTGATACCAATAGTTACATCAAAAAGAATCAGATTTTTATGCTCATTTCAAATATATAAGTTTCATCAGTCTTAGTCTTTCCAATCAAAACTTACGCGCCTGAGAAAATTTACCTTATTTTCGAAAAAAGGGGGAAATAATCCTTAAAATTCATAGAACTTTAACGAAACTCACACCATCAGATTCAGCTTATCAGAGAACCCTACTATAGAAATTTCAAAGTCCTCTCTGCAAAAATTGTGTAATTTTGTATTTTTTGCCAGAAAAATAATCACGGATGCGTGTTTTTTTTTTTTTTTTTTTTTTTTTTTTTTTTTTTTTTTTTTTTTTTTTTTTTTTTTTTTTTTTTCAGGGGTGATCGTATCGATTCAAGAGTCCTATAATATCTTGAGAGGGCTGATTTGAACGGAAATTAAAAGTTCTAGTGTCCTTTTTAAGTGACCCAAAAGATTGGAGGGCAACTTGGCCCCCTCCCATGGTCATTTTTCCCGAAGTCACTCAATCACAATTTTTAGGTTGCCATTTTGTTCAGCATAGTCGAAAATCTTATAAATTTGTCTTTGAGAATGGCTTAATCCATCACAGTTCCCGGGGGAAGGGCTACAATTTATGAACTTTGCCCATTGTTTACATGAAGTATTGGTTAAACGGGAAGTACACATACGTTTTCAGGAGGGATTTTTTCTGGTGGGGTGGGGGGTTGGAGGAGTGGTTTGTGGGGGAGGATCTTTTCATGGAGGATGTTTCCTTGGGGGAAGGGACATTTCTATGAAGGGGGCGCCGGATTTCCCAGCATTATTTAAACAACGATAAGAAATTAAATAAAAAAAAAACAATTTTTTTCAACTGAAAGTAAGGAGCGACATTACAACTTAAAACGAACAGAAATTATTATGTATATGAGGGGGTTCGCCCCCAAGTCAATACCTCGCTTTTTACGCTTAAGTTTTTTTTTAGTATTTTCAAAATAGCTATCTAATTAACCGGCCTTTGTGGTTCAGGGGTTTGTGATTCAAACAAAATTCGAACTTTAGCGTAAAGGGCTAGTAATTGACTAGGGGTTGAACTCCCTTATATACGTAATAAAAACATACGAATATAGAAGTTCGTTACGTAAGTTAATTCGTAAGTTACGTCAGAACAAAATTCTGAGAAAGCCATTTAGCCAAAAAAAAGTGAAATTAATGTGCAAATTTCGTTTTATTTATTTATGTACGGTGAGCCAAACTCAAAGCTGCATTAATTCAAAAACGTTTAGAAATTAAATAAAAAAACAAGTTTTTTTAAACTGAAAGTAAGGAGCCGAATTAAAACATAAAACGAACAGAAATTATTCCGTATATGAAAGGGCCTGTCCTCTCCTCAACGCCTCGCTCTTTACCCTAAAGTTTGACTCTGTCTCACAACTTTTGATTTTTAAAACAATAACAAACTTTTTTTTAAAACAATAGCCTCGCGTAAAGAGCGAAACGTTGAGCAGGGGACAGCCCCTTTCATATACGGAATAATTTCTGTTCGTTTTAAGCTTTAATGTTGCTCCTTTCTTTCAGTTAAAAAAACGTGTTTTTTTTTATTTAATTCCAAATAGTACCAGAGCTTGATAAGTGGAAACTTAAGCTTGTCTCTGAAAAAAAAGGAATGTACCGTTACCCAACATGATTTTCAATCCGTTAATTTTGAATTGAAAATCCAGTATATTGCAGTAGGCATCAAGACATGGCTAATTGTAGAAAAAAGCCAAGACAGATAGTCCAAGTAAAAATGTCTAATTGGAACGGGTAAATGGAGGGAGTAAGTATGACTCTTATTGGACAATTCCATGGGTCTAAATATCTAGCTGCTAGATTTTCGAATTTGTAAAGAGTCTAATCACGCTCTAGAACACGAGAACGTGATGTTGAATCTCGACATTAATTCCTTTCAGATTTTATTGGAAATTAAAATCGATTTTTTTTTCAATTTTTGAAATGAAATTCCTATAACTTCAAAACATTAGCATTTTGGTTGTTGGCTATTTTTATGTTGCGAAGAAAAAATTTTGTTGGAATTAAAATAATAATTAAACATTATCAAAACAATTCATTTTTATGTTGTTGTACGTGCTTAAAGTAAAGAAGGCGGGACAAAACCCTTTTGATCCTCCCTACTACAATGAGAAAATAAATGCTGTTGGGCTTTGAATCATTATTGCATGCAGCTTTGGGTTTAGGTCAATTTCATATCAGTGCTTGAAGTTGATATTGTTAATATCTATCAAAGAGTTTGCTGTAACTCTTTGATAAGAAGCAACTCGGCCCAATAGTAACCAAAATTTAAAAAACGGAATTTTGGTTACAATAGATGCAGAAAAAGAATTCGGTTTTTATGGTTATTTGAAATATATATGGTATCTATATTCTATATGACATCATGTTAATGTCATGACTTACCAACTGTGCCACAGAAAAGGTGGTATGTTCTGTCATATTTTTTGCCCATATACGATTCTCCCCTAATTAGAACCATGTTCATTTCGATCTAAAATTTTAAGATAGTTTTTCGATTAAATAGCATTGAAAATGTAAACAAAAATTGCGAATTTGTCCTTAAATCGACTGAAAAGATCGAGTTTCACCCCCCCCCCCCAAAAAAAAAAACAAAGGATATTAGGGCCAAAAGCTATAAGCATGAGGAGAGAACTTTTGCTAGGGAGCTAAGCTCTCAATGACCGAGCAAGCCAAAAGGATACTGATATCACTTTTAGATTGATCTTCAAATATAGAGGAATCTAAATCATCCTTATGGAGTTTTTCTTATTTACAGAGCCAACAGGAAAAGTCAAATCAACAGTGCGGCTTGTTAGTGGATTGAAGAATATTTGTTATAACAGGTATGTAAAAGTTAAGTTTCCAATGGATTGCTTTCTTCAAATACAATTCTCGGCAAAATTTGTAGTCAAAAAATCGCTTTCAACACATGAAAAAAAAAAACAAAAAAAAAACAACTGTATTATTTCTTTATTTTTTGGCTACAACCCTGTGCTTTTTCAAAAATTTGTATTGACAATTTAAAAAAAAGATAGTGTACAGTTTTAAGAATTTCCTTTTATTTCTATTACAACACGTTAAGGTGGTTGGTTTTCACCTACTTTGTATCTATTTTTCCCCTAAAAAGACCCTGAAAGTTTCAACTTAATAACCTCAGCCGATCCTTAGATGTTGTTGATGTTCCTTTTTGACAAGCAGAGCGCACAGTGTGTGTTTGGTTATCATCGGTACCCCTCTCAACACCCTGATACAGTACCTCTTAGAGACCCAGGATCAAACATACCCTCTTTTCCCAATAAAAAACCTTATATGTTAAGAACGGGTAACTTTTATAACTTACAACGCTTGCTACGGGGTCTGTTGGGGGCATTGTCAATGTCGGAGGCATAGTTATTTGACCTTTTGACTATTTTTAACAAAATGGCTATTTCAAAATTATGATCGAAGCTCTTAAAGCTAATCTTGGCTTTTGGCAGCCAGCCTAGAAGGTCTATCCATAACAGGTTGAGTGGTATTGTTTACTGGCTTTTTAATATAATTTGCTAAATCATTTTTAATTAAATTTGTATATAAGGCATTGAGTGAATATTCTCCAAATGCATCTTTAAAGAAATATTAATATTTATTTTGATTCCAATTTCAAAAAATATATATGGGATGTATTTCGCTTTTTACTATGTCATTAATAATAATAATAAAAAATTCTCTAAAAGAGGTTTTTCAAAGAAAATTAAAGGCTATCTTAACTGTTATAAACCTGACCTGCCTCCTTCCCTAACCGTAAGAGTCTAAAGCACATTTAGGTTATCACTTTTCTTGGGGTCTTTTGGATAATCCTTTGAGGAGGGGGCTTCTTTGTTTCAAGTATATCCGTGTGGTTTCTATTAAAGCCTATTTTCACATCTAGGGTGTAAGTATTTTTAATCCCTAGATTGTTTTTTTAAATAAAAAAAGAGAATATTTTGGCCGAACGCTTGTGAGTTGAACATGTAGTCTATTGCAATGCTGGTCTCTAATAAGAGGTCTCCAGGGGAGGGGCGCAAGCTGTGAGAAGATAAATGATTGCACAAGTCCAAAAAACCAGGGATTGAGAGAGGTGGGCTAAATCTACTGTAGATTTCAGCTGTGCATATTGTCCCGCATTCTTTTTTTTATTCTGACGTAACTTTCTGGAATAAAATTTCACAGGTTTTTCTGTCTGAAAGGCTGTAGAAAAGCTATGTTTGCTGTTAAATTGTTGAAGCTTACGTATATTGAAACCCATACGTCATAAAAAAGATGTTGCTAATTTATATTTACTGATCATATTTGATACATTCTAAATTTGTTAAATAGCTGTGGTTCTTGTATAGTCTACTAAGCATTATTTGCCCTTATTTAGGACACACTTTAATTCACCTAGCATATGTAGCCACCAATTTAAATCAGTCTTCCGCGTTTATTATAATTGTATTTTCTCATTCTATATTAGGAATTTACAATATGACCAGGTAAATTGTAAATTCTAGGTAAATTGTAAATCTTGAAGGATTTCTTTTCTATACACCATTAATCATTCCCATTTTCAGACGTTTTTTCTGCGAAACACTCGGGAAAGAAAGCTCTGGACACGTTCAGGAAAGTTCTGAAACAATCATTCAGGAGACAAAGAAAGTTCTACCAGTTAAATATATAGGGAGGAAGTTATGATACCCGGCACTACCCAGCTTGCATGAAGATCAAGTAAGTAATTTTCTAGACTTCTAAACTGTAAATATTACATTATTTTCCCCTTGCTTGTTTGATTTTATTTATTTATATAATTTTATAATATCTATTTATTTATTTATACTCATATAACCTGCACAATTTCAAATTGGCTCTCTTTTTCCCATGCCATTTAGAATCGACATTCATATCAAGACATTAAAAATGAAGTTGCTAATGCTGGAGTTAACTGCGGAGGAGGGGGTAATTCCAACTAATTGGCAGATTCTGCGTGAAATATAAATATTGATATAATTAACATTTAGCCATTGTGAGGAAGAAGTCACGGGCACCTTCTTATTCCCTTTGTATTCACGATAGACGAAGTGGATTTTGTTTTTACTTTAATGGACTAGTATACACTTCGCTAAAAGAGGATTTTCCTTCATATTTGTTTTTTAGTTATTTTTTTTACTTAAATCTTTGGCTGGTTCTTGATTGTCTATTTCTGTGGCTGTACACCTGGTACGTAGGTGCATTGGGCCTAGTGTATAATACCATGGGCTAGTGTTCGATTTTTGCTAGATTGCCTCCAAGGGAGCAATCATAATTTTTACATAATAAGAACAAGTGCTATTTTTCTGGTTTACATATTCTTATATAATATTAATAATTACTGCAATATTAAGATAAGGTTTCTCGTATTTTTATCTGCAAAACATTGCTTTATGAGGTTTTTAAGAAAAAAAGAATTTTGAAGACAGATATCAATTACTTCTTACCTCAAGTCAACAAAAGTGTAAACTGTTGAAATATGTAATTGTGCAATAGAAATCTGTGTTGTTTGTTTACAAAACAAACGAAAATTCCAATGGGTTTCTCAAAATTTCGACATGGCTTGTTTAGTGTTGAATATTGTTTTAAATCGCAACAAAAAATTATCTGAAAGGTGACAATTTAAACTTCTGCTAATCATTTATTTAACTAAGTATTTCCGTATTAATTTTTTTTTGTCTGATGTTACAGTATTGCAAACTCGAATGGTAACTGTTCTCACTCTGTGGGTCAAAAAGTGTAACGAACTAATGAGTAAGTCAAGTTTGTTGAGACACAAAAAAAAAAATCTTGTGCTTTACAATAAAGTAAAGAAATAATTTATAATACGTATAAGGATATAAAAATCCGAATAAAAATATCACATTGATGCTTTTGAATCGATGAATTTTTGAATTTTTATTGTTATTTGGCCTAAGATAACAAAAAAGGTCAAATTAGAACAATTAACATAAAGGGCAAATCGGCTCAAGTGTTAACATTTTATTTTACATGCCTATCCTTTGTAGGCTAGCTTTGTTCTAACTATTTATAATTTAAAAAGTTCAAAAACAAAATATCTTGTTCACGTTTAGAAAATTTCTGGTTGGATCCAAATAAACTTTAGCTTCGTCTCTTGTCAATTTCCCGTGTTTTTTGTTTTTTTGGATTTCGTCAATAAAATGAAGGAATAGATTCTAATAATGTAGCTGTGAGCAATTTTTCAATACGAAAAATAAAATGGTTTCATAAAGCTGAAGTCCTATTTGATTTGAAATGATGTATAACATGCTGTGATTTCAGGGATTTTGTTGCTCATTTTACTCGTGTTTTTTCTGCATTTAATCATTCTATCCAGTCCATGTTTTCTTCCTTATTGCATAATACTGTTCCTCGTCTTCTTCGGCAAGTCCATATATTGTCAATATCTAGTGGTGATATCTATCGGGCTTTTAAGAATGTTAAGAAATCAAGTGCTCCTGATATGGATGGTCTGTGTTACAATCACTTCACCGTTAAGTGTCCATTGTTGTTAACACACATTCAGCTCCTATTCCAGATGTGTTTAGCCCAGTCGTTAGTTCAAGATAGTTTTCTTTCGGGAATCATAACATCAGTTTTGTAAAAGGGCAAGGACGCAGATTAGTGTTCCAGTTATTGACCAATTACAGTGTCCTGTTTCATGAGCAAGCTGTTCGAGTATGTCGTATTGCCTGAAGTTTTGACTAAATGTGATTTTTCTGATTATCAAGTTGGGTTCAGATCCGGTTTTGGTTGTTCTGAAGCCCATCATATACTTGGTCAGTTGCTAGTCTCGGCAAAAATGCAAAAAAGGCCAGTTTATTATTGCTCGGTTGATATCTCGGGCGCTTTTGACAACGTTGTACATTCGCAAGCGCTTCACTGCTTAGTTAAAGCAGGAGTTAATTCTTCCGTAGTAAAAGTTCTTCAGTATTGGTATTCCAATTCGTTGGTTCGGTTAAAATGGATGTCTGATATATCCGAGCTTATCTCAGTAAAGAAAGGAGTCAGGCAAGGTGGTGTCTTGTCTCCATATATTTTTAAAATTGTGCTTGCGGACTGTTTGTGAATGCTGTCTCCAACTGTGTTTTTAGAAAATGCTGCTGTTAGTCACATTGCCTATGCTGATGATGTTCTGCTAATTAGTCATACTAGGTCAGGCCTCACAAAGAACCTAAATGTTCTGATTAATGCTTTGAGTATGATTGGGCTTTCTGTAAATGCTTCAAAATGCGAGTTTTTGTGTTTTAATACTTCTAACCCTGCTCCTTCTTTACGTGTGGGTAAAATGCTACTCAAGTGTGCCTCAAAGTTGAAATGGCTTGGGATTACGTTTTCTGATACACTTTCGACTACATGCTCGTCTCTGGTTGCTAGTGCTCTGCAGTGCATTCGATTCTCATATGGTAAAATCTCGCCTAACAGAGGGAGGTACTGCCGCCGCGGCTTATGTAAACTTTACCATAGTTTTTGTTCTCCTGCAATTCTTTTTCTTTCCGGTTTGCAGCCTCTAATGCGCAAAAAAGACCGTCTTCAGCTAAGGAGAGGCTATTTTAAATATTGTAAATTCCTGCTATATTTGCCAAGGTGGTACAGAAATCACAAGATTATTTCTCATTTTGGACTTATCGACCCTCTAGTGCTGCTTGATAACATCGCTAAGGATCTGAGGACCAATACTCCAAGGAAGATCTGTGGCAGTGACCCCCTCACTTATTTTTTTCCAGATTAGTGATTCTATGGACATTGTTAAGTTATTTATGTTGTGTTTCCTTATTATATCCTTGTGGGTGATATTATTTTAGTTTTTTTTTTTTCGTTTTTTACTCCGTATCTGTTTTGTATTGCGGGTTATAAATAAACTAACTAACTATATGATATCATTTCGTCACTACCACTGATCGCCAGCTGATAAAATGTCATATTTTAAGTTCTTTTTAATTCAGTATTTAAGTATCATTTCGTGATTTCAGGTTGTCTCAGTAACCAATGAAGGATTTCCGGAAATTCAAATTGTCTCGAACTTGTTCAACATTCTCTATATTATCGGTTTTCAAGGTAAGGGTTTTATGCGCGTACGTTGTCTTTATTTTTTCAAGTCAAACAACTATGCCTCTGGGGTCGAAATCCCCGTCCCTGTGAGTTAAGCCAAACTCGTTTTCTTCAATTCACCGTGGCCCCGGGGGGTCGACACCAGGGCCAAGGTGAGTTCACATCACTAAAGGGGGAAGGGAAATAAGTAGGATTATGGGAAAAGCCACTTTCGGGCGTAAATCTGTTTCCTTGAAAATTCCATTCTCCTAACAGAACTAATCAACCAGTGAAGATAGCAAAAAGCGTCGAATCCTCAAAAAGCTTCTAACCCCCCCCCCCCCCCTCAGCCCTCAGGGCAAGGGTTGTAAATTATGTACTCGGGGCATATAAGGTTTTTATTGAAATCGTAGAAACTTCAAAAGAGCTCATTCAATTGGAAATTGAAAGGGCTAGTACCTTTTTTAATAGTTGAAAGTGATTGGAGAGCGACTAACGCCCCTCTCACGCCCACCATTTTCCCAAACACATCCAATCAAAATTTTGAGATATCCATTTTGTTCAAAGCATTTGAAAGCTCTTGAAATTAGGTCTTTTAGGATGATAATCCCCTCAGAGCCCTCAGTGCAAGGGTTGTAAGTTATGCCCTGGGGACATATAAAGTTTATATAGAAAGCTGTTATAGAAATTTCAAAAAGGGCTTATTTGATTGGAAATTGAAATTGCCCTTTTTAATAGTTGAAAGTGAGTGGAGAGTAATTAACCCCCCTCTTGCGCCCACAATTTCCCCAAAAACATTCAACCAAAGTTTAGAGATAGCCATTTTATTCAACGTAGATGAAAGTTCTGGAAATTATGTATTTAAGGATGTCTAACGCCCCAGAGCCCCAAGGGCAAAGGTTGTAAGTTAATCCCTGGGAGCATATAAGGTTTTTATAGATAGTTTTTGTAAAACTTCAAAAGGGGCTCATTCAATTTGAAATTAAGAGGGTTAGTGCCCTTTGTAATAGTCGAAAGTGATTGGAGGGTAACTAACCCCCCTCTCACGCCCACCATTCCTCAAAACAAATCCAATCAAAATTTTCAGATAGCGATTTTGTTCAACTTAGTAGAAAGTTCTGGAAATTAGGTCTTTGAGATTGACCCCCCCCCCCCAGCACTCAGGGCAAGGGTTGTAAGTTATGTCCTGGGAGCATATAAGAATTTTATTGAAAGTTTTGTCGTAGAAACTTCAAAAGGGCTCATTTGATTGGAAACTGAAAGGGCTAAGGCCATTTTCTATAGTTGAAAGTGACTGGAGAGCGACTACCGCCCCTCTCACGCCCACCATTTCCCCAAACACACCCAATCAAAATTTTGACAGCCATTTTGTTTAACGTAGTTGAAAGTTCTGGAAATTCGGTCTTAGAGGATGGCAACCACCCTAACAGACCTTAAGGTAAGGGTTGTAATTTATGCCGTGGGGGCATATAAGGTGTTTATAGAAAGCGTTGTCGTTTCAAAAAGGGCTCATTCGATTGGAAATCGAAAGGCCTAGTGCCCTTTTTAATAGCCGAAAGTGATTGGAAGGCTTGACATTTTTATAGTAAAGATCGATGTGGGTATAATGTATTATTTTTGTTGTTGTTGTTGTTGTTTAGACCAGCGCACTTCGTATCGAAGGAGTTGTCGTGGAAACTTCGAAATGGGCTTATTCAATTGAAAATAGAAAAGACTGATGCCCTTTTTAATAGTCGAAAGTGATTGGAGGGCAACTAATCCCCTTCCACTCCCACCCTCCCACGCCCACCCTCTAATTTGCCCATTATGTTTAAAACCAAATGTTGCCTTAAGCATTAAATCAAAATGCACTGTGATAATGCTAACTCCCAATAAGGCCTCTCAGCAGTATCCCAAGAACGACTGATGGTATTATGTTCAAACTTTTGAGGCTACTTCTGCTCTTAAAATTTAACCAAATCAAAATAGCGTAAGTGTATCCAAGGTATCAAAGAAAGTAAACAGATTTTTTTGCGAATGACATCAAGTTTTCCATTTCAGGTCAACTAGAGGAGGTATGAAACTAAATTAAACAGTACTATTTGTGTCCAGATTTTTAAAAGGGTGTATGTTGTTAAAAATTGCTGAAAAATTTTCTCCAGTTTAGAAATAGCAGGCCTAACTATAAGTTCTTAAAATTGATGATAAACCAGAGGCTGTTCCTGAGTCTTGATTATTTCTAGGATCAAATTCCTGAATTAATTTCACCGTTCATTACTAAGAGATACGGTTTATTAAATTCACCTAAGTGTGAACTTTTCTCTCCCCAGTTCTGAAACAAGTGAAGTTGTAGTTTCGAATTGTAGTCGGACTAGACAAATCGCCGTTTATACATTTTTCAATAATGGTGACATCCAGAGGATATGACGTTGAACTGATTATTCCTTGTAGATAAACTTTCGTTTAAACAGTTTTTTGGGCTATTAGTAATCATTTTAATCAAGTTCGAATTTTTCTCTCCTGTCTCTGATGTCGAATTTTTACCAGCGATATCCGATATTGGATCTAATCCAATTGGAACAGATGGGGTGAATTGGATATTAGAAAACTCAGCTTTAATAGTTCATTTAAGTAGTAATTATGCTAACAATTTAAGTAGCAACTCGGCCCTAATTTAATTTTTAGTGGGAATAAGTAAACATCCAAGGCCGCGCTAATCCTAAGTTTACTGGTTTGAACCTAGAATACCAAGTTTTTGTCATTAGTTTTGGCTGTAATGATGAAATATCCACTTTAACGAACTAAAGTCTTTGAGTCTTATGGTGATATTCAATGTTGATTAATTTTCATGTTAACTGGGCCTTAGTGTGATTTTTGGTAATATTGGATTACAAATTGAAAACAAAAACAGGATATTTTTCATATGAAAAAAGGGGAAAAATTAACAAAAAGCATTGCAGAAAACGAATATTTAATGGCCAGTTTTTGTTGGATGAGCGAAAAACCAAACAAGGAAAAACAACATTCCCCCTCCCCTCCCAATTCACACCGAGATGAGTTGGATCCTCTTTAGGGCAGTTCTTATCAATAACATAGGTTAACAAAATAGCTGATTACGACTACTAACATTTTCTCTATTCAAAATAGCCTGAGCTTTTTTCAGATTATTGCTGTAATTTATTTTTTTGTGTTATGTTTAAGGGACAACTAGATTAATATCTTTTTTTTTTAAGGACTTGGAGATTAATACTTTTTTTTGTCTCTTGAGTCTTAAGATTATACTCGAAGACGAATTTGATATGCCTAGCTGGTAACTTTTAGCTGATTTTTTTTTTTTTTTTTTTTTTTGAATTTAGATTTAATATTGAAAATTCATATCTTCTGATGGTATAGAATTTAGTGTCGCTATTCAAGCTATTTCAAGGAGAAGAAAAGACTATGCTTTTTCAATAATTGAGAATTTTCTATTTGACTTCCCGTTTCCATTCTCTCTTTCGTGTAATTCATTATGTTTGACATATACTATAGACTAAACTGAAATAGCTTTGCCATCATTACTCAAAGCGTATGTATGTGTCTAAAGAAAAGAAAATGACTAGCAAATTCAGTTTTCAGCTCCTTGATAATCTGTAAATGATGATGAATCTATGGAAAGCTTAGGGTTTTTTTTATAATTTTTGCCAATTGTATTTTAAGTAAAACACCATGTACGCATTTAGAAATAGCTATCAGTTCATGTCCGTATTTACTGTTTAGCTTCATTGATATAAGTTGCTTGTTGTGAATGATTTAATATACTTGCCCTTGACTTCTGTTGAAAGATCAATGTCCGTGTACTCTACTTGATGCATATTCCTTCTGCATTCTTCATTCTATATTCTGTGACGAAAGGGGGACTACGGTACTTTAATTATTTATCAGGAACCAAAGTTCTCTGTCTGTTTGTTAAACAATGGTGCACTTTCAGTCAGTTCCTTGAAAATTTGAAATTTCGCGCGATTAAACTGTATGCACGATTTAGCTCATATCTGTATTTACAGACTAGCTGCATTGATGTAAGTTACTTGGTGTTAATGATGAATACACTTGCCCTCTCTGACTTCTGTTGAAAAATCAGTGTCTATGTACTCTACCTGATGCATATTCCATCTTATTTACATAAATGTTGCGACAATTATGGTACTTTAATGCTTTTTTTTTCATTTTAGGCCATCTGCAGTGAAGTCTTTCAGTGCTTCACGATTCCCAATTTATCACTGATAAACAATAACTCTTATGACACTTTCCGGTTTTATCCGATGGGTATTTCTTCAATCTAACTGTAAGTTTTCTTATTTAAAAAAATATTTATTATAATTTGCCCACATGAGGGGGACCCTTTTTTCGAAAACGATGTTGGCCCCTCCTCTCCCCCCAAAGAAATATTTCGGCTATTTACGACCCGAAAAATTGTTTTCATATTTTTCCCCTCTTCCCTCTGCATCGACTTTAAATATCCTATACATTTCCCCGCTATTTAACTTTTAATATTAGTCCATCACTATTCTCAAATAAGAGCAATGAATTGGGACCCTGCAAAAAGCCATTGTTTATCATACGAATAGGGAAAAAATTGTAATTTCAATGCATATTTGCATGTAGTTTGTTTTTCTTCAACTGAGCGGATTATGGCTTGAAATCAAGCTTTTGTTGTTTCTTGCGTTAGAACGGATATTGTACTAAACCATAGGCTGAAACGGGGAGTACAATGCCTCATTTACGGGTGATATTTTACTTATACCGACATTTAGCTAGCGCTAATTTGAGCCAATCATATTTTCTATAGTATATCTTATTAGCTGAAAATTTTTGTGAAAAATTTTAATTGTCTCAAATTAACACTAGCCAAATCTCTTTATTAGTAAAATCTCATTTTACTAATGTGAAATTTTATCAAGGCATACATGTAAGGGTTTGTAAGCTCATAGGTTGCAAATCTGAGGCTACAATTTTAATATAAAAGTATAATAAGAGTAAATTGAGTGGATTTTTCAAAGAATGTTATATTGGGTTCTATAAGTTTTTTTTTGAAATTAAAAAACCTTCAATAGAAAATTCTTCGAAATTAAATCGTTGATTTTAGTTGCTATTTTTTTCTGCACCCTTTCTAGTTCAGGCTTTGGATGTTTTGATTCTCCGTTTTTATGTGTTTTTCTCTTGGTGGATTTTATTTTTTGCTTGTGCTTTTTTCCATAGCTTTCATATTTGGCTTCAAATCAAGGGCTTCTGGAAATGAACTAAAATCTGCTGGCCTGTTTTCTGCTTTTTGTTAGATTCGCCCTGTCCCTTACGAACTCCTGTGGCACTTGGTAAGTGATTTTCGTTGGCTCTCATCCACACTGACGGAATAATTCTCGTAATAAAACTCCCCTGCATCTACACAATTAAAAAAAAAATTAAATTTATTGGCATTATTTTTAAAACATCTGCAATGTTTGTTTTATCCAAAAATAGCAGTTAAAATAGATTGCAGTACAAGGAAATTATATTACCAGAAAAAATTCTTAGTAGAAAATCCAAATGGGAAACATACAAAAAAATTTGACATTCTGAAAAAGTGTAAATTCCTTCTTTTGTTGATAATACAGCAAACACCTAGTTGAAAAGAGATTTACTACCTAACTGAAACTCTCACACGAGAATGTTTTATACAGGATTAAAAAATGTCAAAGACGAACTTCGGGTGTATGGTTGCACAGCCCAAGCAAGTTCTGATAGAATTTATATGGGGAATCTTTTACCTGATTTATGATGTCTAAATTTTACCCAGAGAAGTTTTAACCGAATAATGATAATGTTGATTTAGTAGCTGTTAGTGAAAAAGGGGAAAGGACTTATTTCTATATCTAGGTATTTTTAGCTAGCTCCCAGGTCCCCCTCACTTACTTTGAAGCGAGTATTATCTTTTCAGCCGACAGGGGTGTCACGAAATGGCTAGCTTCATCCATTGTTGCGTGGTTTTGCTAAAATACTATTTCTGTGCCGAAAAAAATTGGGAAAGATGTTCTTTTTCTCTATTTTAAAATTTTATTGTCTTTTATATCATGCATAATATGTAACATCCATCTATTTCCAAGAATTTTGCAACCTCCCCTCTCCCAACTGTAAAAGTGTAAAGCCTACTCTGTCTGCATTTTATTTTAAACTCTGTGTCTTAAACACTCATTGGAAAATAATAGTAAAATCAATCTGAATATTGAAACGAATAATAAACTAAATATTAATACTGAAAACGAAATGATTCCAAATCAGTTATGAACTCAAATTATGTTAATAGTCTGACCTTCAATATTTTGAAAATTGAAAATTTAAACTAAATAGGAAAAACCAAGATAGCGATGTCGTAATGTTTTAGGTAAAAGATTAGCCAAAAACTGTGGGTTCTTTCAAAAATAAAGGTTTCTGTTAAAACTCCTTAGTTAATGCTTGGAAACTAATTTCTGTTATAGCTTATCGTAATTCACGCAGACGCATTTAAACACGAATGTGATCGTCTGGACAGTGTTAATGACAAGTTTGAAAATTTACCTAGAGTCCTAGTGGATGAGTGTCTTGGGTTTAAACCCCTAGTTGCATTTTTGTATGCTGTGGAAACTGAGACATTTCATTCCTCTAATGGTTTTAAGGATGTTCGATTTCTCACTAGTTCATGTTTTTTTACATTGTGGAAGCGTATGGTCGATTACATTGGATCAGTCGACGAATTGGGTATCTTTGGGTTAAAACATGTTTGAGCTATTTTAAAACTTCTTTTAGAGTAAGAGTTCTTTAGTTTATCTCAATTTTGCAGATTATAGTGGTGTGCTTGTCTGAGATGATGTTATGAACTTTGAATGTAGTTTTAAGTGTTTTAAATTTCGCAAGTTGTTAAAGAATGGTTGCTTTTAGTGTTTGGCTGGAGATGACTGTTGAGATTATGAACAAACGAGGGAATGGATAAGCTAAGTGATGTTGTGATTGTTGTGAAATGTTTTATTTTGTGTTCTTTTCGGGCTAGCTGGGTGTTTGTTTCCATATTGGGCTTGGTTTTGTTCGAGGGTTTGTATAGAGAGATGAACATTTTTGTTAGGGGGGGGGGGGAGAAGATTATGTTTCGAAGATATAGGCAGGCTTCAGATAATCAAAATACTGAACACAAAACAGAGGTTTTGCAGGTGGGGATCAGAGTCAAAATGAGAATTTTAATCTCGGGCTAGTTTAGGGCACGAAGTCGCGAAGTACGTATTTCATGATGGGTAGATATATCAGAGCTTGTTGATAAGCTGAGATGTACAAGAAATTTCAATAGGTACGTTTAGAGGACCCAATTGTGGCTCTTTTGCCCATTTCCGCTTGAATACCACTTCATTCAATCTCAAACTTTACATGTATAAATATGTTATTTATCTTTAAACTTATTATTATACAGGGAGTATTTAAAGAGATCCTAAGTGATTGAAAGTCAATCAACATAGCCCATAGAAATGTAGTTCGACAACCGTATCTTAAGTAAAAACGCAGTAATTACGTATGCCGCAAACTGTATTTAGTTTTTTCAATGCATATATTTAAGAGTTTGTAAGCTCATAGGTTGCAAATCTGAGGCTACCATTTTAATATAAAAGTACAGTAAAAGTGAATTGAGTGGACTTTTCAAAAAGAGTGTTTTATTGGGTTCTATCTGCTGGCCTGGTTTCTGTTAGATAACAAAAAGCTTACAAACTCCTTCGGCACTTGATGAGTCATTTTCGTTTGCTCTCATCCAACATGACGGAATACTTCTCGTAATGATAAAAATCCCCTCGTCCAAACAATTTTAACAAAATTAAATTTATTGGTATTATTTTAAAAACACACTTGCAATGTTGGTTTAGTCCGAAATTATCAGTTAAAATTGCTTGCAGTACCAGGAAATTATCTTACCAAAAAATGCCCAGTAGAAAATCCAAATGGGAAATATAGGAAAAAAATTTGACATTCTGAAAAATTGAAAAATGCTTCTTTTGTTCATATTACAACAAACACCTTGTTGAAAAGAGATTTACCACCTAATTGAAACCCTCACAGGAGAATGTCTTATACAAAAATTAAAAATGTCTTGAAAAATGTCAAAAAGACGAACTTTGACTGTGCGGCTGTACAGCTTAAGTAAGCTCTGATAGTATTTTATAGGGGAATTTTTTACCCGATTTATGATTTTCGTCTGTGTAAATTTTACCAAAAGAAGTTTTAACCAAATAATGATAATGTTGATTTAGCAGCTGTTAGTGAAAGGAGGGAAAGGACTTGATTCTATATTTAGGTATTTTTAGCTAGCTCCCAGGTCCCCCTCACTTACTTTGAAGCGAGTATTATCTGCCCAGCCGACAGGGGTGTAGTGAAGTGGCTAGCTTCATTAATTGTTGCCTGGTTTTGTTAAAATTACCATTTTCTGTGCCAAAAAAAAATTGGAAAAGATGTTCTTTTTCTCTATTTATCCAAAGTTTAGGCAAAAAGATCATCTTTAAGAATGACAAACATGTTATCAAAACAAATCTGCAAAGAATTTAAAAACTAGCCCATGGAATAAATAATTTTGAAATCAAATAAGCTAGAATTTTGACTTCATAATTTTTCTACTCTGTATAATGTTTTGCAATACTATAAGCATATAAAACAGAAAATAATCATAAAAGCTATCGGTGAGCTAAGTAGATGAACGAATTCATTGGAAACTTCAATAGAAATCGCACTCAGAGATCTCTTTAATCACAGGCAGTGCAATAGCGCTGCCCAAGTGAAGAGTCGCTTTAAGCGATCTCAACTCTTCTTCGAGCGCTGCATATCTCTTTTTTAATAGTTCTAACTCTTCTTTAACTTCTTGACTCCGGATTCTTTTCCTTAGCCTGTACCATTGTGCGGCTTCCTTATTTCTTTCTTTTACACTTTTCTTACGTTCTTGGTGAATGTTTGAAGGTTCCTTTTCACCATTTCTTTTCTTAGGAGAGGTCTTCTTTCTTTCTTTGGGTCTTTTTACAGCGGCTTGGGGGCAACTTGTAGATCTCTCGACAGCGTTTTCTTCGCCTCCGTATACATTGTCCTTTCCTCTATGTTGAGATTGACTGAATTCCTTATCCAATTCTAAATTATCACATAATATGTCAAGTACGTTTTCTTTGCTTGTAGCTGCTGTTTTTCCGCTTCCTAGCTGCCAATGTGTGTTAAAGTAAAAGCTTTCATAATCTCCATCTACAGCACTGAATATTTGATCCACGCTATTTATACTCATATTTGTCTTATCACTCTTGTTGCTTAATCAAACGCGAAAATCAACTAATCAATCCACTGGCCTGTTTTCTGCTTTTTGTTAGGCAGGCCCCGCCCACTTATGAATTTCTCTGAAATTTGATGAGTCATTTTGTGTTGGCTTTTATCCAAAATGACGGACAAAAGTCGTCCTGCTATGTAGCTCTAGATATTTAATTACGTCATCTTGGTCTGTTTTCTGTCATGCTGGAATATTTTTTTATTTACAAAAAATAAGATAGATTAGATTAAATGGTCTTTCACTTACCAGAGGTCCTGTTACCAAATAAAATATCTTATTTTGGTTTGAATCGTCTTTTAGGAAATTATGTGGTTTATTGTGAAGTTAGACGGCTGTAAAAAAACAGTATTTTGTCCCTAGAGTCGTTTCTCAAACAAAAAAAAAGGGAAAAAAGTTTTTTTGTGCGGAGTGTTTCTTTTTTTTTGGGGGGGGGGGTATAGACAAAATATCGTTTTGGACGTGAGTGGATTGGCAAATTAAATGCAAAATATTTATTTTTATTTGCTTCCTAATAATTTTTTTTTTCAAAATTATGTGGGCCGTCTTGAGTGTCTTTTCTGTTAGACTGTTGGCAATGAATCTACCACATAACTATCTATTTCTGAAAATGTTCGGTGAAAAGGAAGCTAATAAGTATAGAGCTATTTCTCACTCACCCCAAATTGATATAATGTAAATTGCAAAATTGTAGCTGTGCAATGGAAGTTATTCTTGTCTCTTCTATAAAACGAAATACAGAACATTCATCTATTTCCCTGAATTTGAGATCTTCTTTGTAACCTGAATTGTGTAAATCAATTGCTATTGCAACAGTTTAAATATATGCTCAGCTTTTGTCTAACGTTGTATTTGTCACCATATGCTTAATGATGGATCTAGCTCCTTCATACCGGCATGAGTCTTATTACTATAAAAGTCTACATATAGAGTCATCTAGCCTTTTCCGACAAAATTGAGAAAACTAATCACGAAAACCCAAATTAAGACATCAGCTGAATTATTTTTGATCTTTGGCCCTAAATGGGGAAGAAAAATGGCGAGCTACTTGCAATAAGGGCAAGTAGATCAAACTTTGAAACTTTGCCCTAACGCTGTGATTGGCTGCAATGAGCCCCAGGGACAAAAAAAAAACAATAATTATCAGTGATTTTTCTTTAATCATGTTGCTAGATTTCAATATTTCTAACTTAAAGTCACGCTTAAGAATACGAGGACGTAACTTTGAATCTCAATATTGATTCCCTTCAGATATTTTAATTTTTAGAATCAAATTCTCACAATTTCTAAACATTAGTTTTTTAGTTGTGTTATTTTTATGTTGCGAAAAGAGAACATTTTTTTGGAATTGAAGTTATAAAAAAAAACTACAAAAGAATTCAGTTTTTATCCTTTTGTGTGTACTTAAAGTAAAGAGGGGGTTGGGGACTAAACCCTTTTTATTCTCACTACCACAATGTGGAAACAAGTGCTGTTGGGGTTTAATCATTATTGCATGCGACTTCGGGTTTTTGGCAATTTCATAGTTGTGGTTGAAATTGATGTAGTTAATGCCTATCATACAGTTTGCTTAACCAATTGTAAGTTAGGAGCGACTTGGCTAAATAGTAAGTGAAACTTATAAAACGGAATTTTGGTAACAATAAGTACATTAAAAGAATTTGATTTTTTTGCCGATTTCAAATATATAATATTCATTAAGTTTAGTGTTACCCTCAGAAGCTCCATCCCGCGTAATGGCGTCTATTACTTTTAATTATCTATATGGCATCATGACATCAAGTGACTGTCACGGAAAGGTGGCATATTCTGTCATATTGCGGTGCCAAACTGTGACTCTTCCCTAAATAGAACCATGTTGATTTTGATTCAAAATTCTGAGATAGTTTATCGATTAAATAGTATTGACATTCTAAACAACAATCACCAAATTTTTCTTAAATCGACTGGAAAGATCGAATTTTAACCTTAAAAAAAATGGTATAAATGTTATGAGCATGAGGAGATCCCTGTTGCTAGGGAGCAGAGCTAAGCTCCCTTTTGCTTGGACCGAGCCATACATGACTTACAGTTTGTTATCACGGTCGGTTTGATATCAGTTTTCAATCAGTTCGTGCTCTGAACAGAAATATTTGACATATGTAAAATTCACTACTGATTTATATAATTTTAAGTTAAGAAGTGTGAAAGCTACATGTTTTCAGAGTAAAACCCCTTATCTTAGTAGTATTTAGCTATTGTAGTTTTGTCCAGTAGTGTAATCACTTATTTTTGTAATTGAATGTTGGCGCCTGGCACTAAAAGCCAATTCTTTCACAGTTTGTTACAATGAACGGTTTGATGTCAGTTTTTAATAAGTTCGTGCTCTGAACAGAAATATTTTATATATGCCAGGTTCAGTGCTGATTTATATTTAGCAATTTAATTTTAGAAGTGGGAAAACTGCATAATTTCAGAGTAAAACTTATTTTTTTGAGTAGTATGTAGCTGATGTTCCAGTAGTTAATCGCTTATTCTTTTAATTGAATGTTAGCGTGTGAATAATTCTTTTTGGTATCTGGAAATTGGACGAAACAGCAAGAGGGCAAATAATTTTAAATTCATAAAAAAAAAAACTATGGGAAAATTCGATAGTTTTAGGGGATGAGTGCCCTGGCTTGAATATGAGTCTAGCCCATAAAGGTGTTGTGTTCGCCTCAATTAGATAGACCTTTTATCAGGAACTTATCACTATTTCTCTATATGAAAAATATTTTCCATATGAACTAAGCTAGCAATTCCTTTGCTGGCTTAGTTTTGTAACACTTATGTAACAAATCCTTCTGCTGCTTTCCTTCTGAGACATAGTACTAAATAATTGTTACCAGTGGCCTTAGATGACAAACATCGGATTGGTTCAATTTGTTTTAGTGCTGGAGCATACATTCCAGTTGGAAAATGATAATTAGAACTAGCATCATATCATTAAAATCATGAAAATTGAGGTAAGTCATCGTCGCCTATGATTTTGCTTTCCCTTATTTCTTTGTGGGATTCCCCCCCCTTCATAATTTGTTGGTGATAGGATAGGGACTTGCACATTTTTCCTCGGCTTTAGATGTTGACATGACCCTAAACCTTTTTTATCAATATCTATTTCTATCATCCAACATCCATCGAAATCTAAGCCTAATTTATCAACAATTTGTAAAAATATCTATTTCTAACATCCATCAACATCTATGCCTAATTTATCAACAATTTGTCATGTTTCATAAGAACTATTGTGGTACATGTACGGAACATCAAACAGAACAAAGAAATATCTTGTTGAATACATGGTCCTTTTCGATTTACTCTTATGATGATTTTTCCTGTCTTAGCTTGATGCCGATAGTTTGGCTGTGTTCGTTCTGATTATTCATTTGAAATGCTTCTGATTTCAATTTGTTTTCTCTGAGTCTTATGGTGGTAAGTTAATCTGATTCAGTGTTAATTAATTTCCATGTTAACTTGGCCTTAAAGGAGGCCGTATTTAATGAATTTCCCCTTTCAGGTCTCCAACTATGGACTGCTTCTTGCGAGCCATTGAGGTACTACTGATTTACGGTAGGTCATACAGCTTTACGATTTATCTTTCCCTTTTATCACGAACAGTAGTTCACCTTCAATAGAAGCAATTTGTGCTATGCAAAAATTCTTTGCAGATAAGGTGTGAAGCAGGGGCGAATCTCCAGCATTTTTATTGGGGGGGGGGGGGGGAAGAGGGGTCCATATCTGGATAGTCAAAGTGCATGGGATGTATAATATTTTTTCTCTCTGCATTATTGGGGGGGGGGGGATACTCAGGTGTGTGGGTCGTTTCTGGAGTATACCCGTGGGAAACTCGGTGAAATCTTAGCTTAGGGAACGATCTATCAGTGTTCGAAGTCCATCAGACAATCAAGACTAAACATGCCTGCCTTTTATACTAAAACCTATCCGTGAGCATTGGGTAATTTGTACGGAATTTAGATCCTTTGAACCTGGGACTCTGGGGTCATTTTGATCCCGGAGGTATACTTATTAGGGGGTTTGACTAATGTAAACAAAATAGCTATTAAAAATTCCATCCGATGACATGGGATGTTACGGGGATTCCTGGTTTCTACGGCAACCCCTTTCATATATAGGCCGCTGGAAAAAAATACTTGCGATATATTTTTCTCTTTACTCTAATCAACATTATTAGTATGAATCTGAGAATACATAATCGATTATTTTTTGTTTTGGTTGTCATGGGTACTCCTGTTTGAGTATCAAATATATGTTTTCTCCCCCTTTTGTACAAATTCCCTTTTTTTCGTTTTTCTGCTGTTCTTTAAAATGATAAAATGCACTAAAATCTGTCTGACATTTCTTAAATACGAGTTGAATGGGTTAAGTGGAAACTTGAACAACCACATGGATTTTAGGAAAAAATAATAATCGGGAATTTAATTTGTAATGTAAAAGACCTCTATATTTGTATAGGTTTCGGTTGTAACTGGTGCCAAAAAAAAAAGAAAAAAAGAAATGCTGATGAAAAATTATAAAAATTTTATGCCACTTAACAGCTTAAGAAGATTTAGTAAGTCATTGGGAATCAAAAGGTTGTTAATTTTTTAGTTTCTTCAAACCAAATGCGTCGTTTAATCTAACTAATCACTCTTGGAATTTTAATATCTAGAATTAGTGAATATTAAGTAAATGTTGTTAATAAAAATTCAGTTTTTACACTTTTCTCTCTTATGGAAGAATAATAATGGGAGTGCTTTATCTTATGTCTACAAGAAACATGATGTTATCCAGTTCTGCTACTGACTCTCAATGACGAAGAACACTTAGCTCACTCTGATATATCAACCCCATTATAACCAAAAAATTATCCATTTCTTTGTCAACGCCCTCGCGGAAATCCTTTTGTTTCAGGTTTCGCGAAGTGTTTGTTCGCATGTTAACAAGTGTTCACAGTAGACAAAAAGTCTATTAGTCCTTTGGCGACGTATATCTAAAGGTATGTACTTTTATCTCTAAGGGCCATATCTCTTACGTATAACTCACTCATATTCCGTTAAAAACAAAGTTATTGTGCTTAAATAGTTGGCTCATAGGTAAACGAATCCTCAATTCCTATCTTGTCATTCAAAATAAGAACTGTGCTCGTTCAACATTTTAAGCGATTATGTCACCGATGATATTATTTCTCATTTCGTTTTCATCACCACGTTGATATTCTTGAGCGAGCATAATAGTTCAAAAGGAGCCATTGCTACTTCACGTCAAGTGATTTTCTTGAAGAATTATCATCTACTTCCGTTATAATTAAAAAAAAAAGATACAATATCGTTGTTTTAGTGACAAATTTTTCACTTTTTCATAATGCTGAAATTTTTCTTCTAGTTTGCACTTCTGATAGCATTTTAGAATATTGATCAAATAGAAAGAAAGTTAATTATTCGGACGACACGTCCTATTCTGAATTCCTTGATTTTTCAAACATATGAAGTCTCAGACAAATCTGAAACAAAGACAAATCTGATGAAAGCTAACCTGCCTTTTTGATAGATAATCCTAAATAGGTAACCACATTGCTCCTTCGTCTATTTTGAAAGACAAAAGGCTTTACACGATAATCTAGAATTTAGACAGTAAGTGTTTTAATAGGTGTGCGTGTAACTACACCCCTGTGCAACTCAACCCCGTTTAACTGAACATCCGTGCAACTAAACTCCCGTGAAACTGAACCACTGTGCAACTGAAACCCTCTTAACTGAACCCTCGTGCAACTCAAACCAGTTTTTCGGCATGTTTCAACTATTAGGCAACATCATGGGGTAAAACAAGTTAGAATCTGTTCATGTTCTACCTTGTTGTAATCGTTTGTTTTTGAAGTCATGAAACAAATGTGTGTCAAGATCATTCATAAAAAAGCTCTCTTTTGCTGTCACAAAAAAATAATAAAAAATAAAACTAATAAACACAGCCTAAGTTTATACTACCTATGCTGTGGTAATAAATATCTCTGTTGAAAATTTCTGAGCTTTGCCAAATCGGGCCAAATCGTACTGTAAAATACAGAGTGAATCGGAAATTAGAAAACTCAGTTTTTGCTAGCAAAACTACTCATTTTGACGTTAATAAGGGAAAATTTGCTGTTAAATTAATCCCACAATTATGTTGACTGTAACTAACAAAGAATAAATGTAGCCTCCAGATTGAAATCATCAAATTTTACTAGACAATTTTATGAAATGATCAATAAATAAAGCCTTTTAGAAGCCAATCTGCCCAGGGATTGATCTCCTTTTTTCAATCTCCTAATTAGTATATTGCCAAGAATAGTCCTTAAAAATTACCTTAGCTTGAGTAAAGTTTCAATATTCTTAGGTGAGGTAGTATTTCCTGAGTTTTGTAACATTCTCTAGAAATAGTTGAACCCTAGATTAATTTTGATTTGCCTTCACCCCCAAGCCGAACGGTGGCTTGCTGGGCTCTTTTCCAATTTGTTTTGCACTTTGAAATCTGCTTTTTTTCTAAATAGTTTTTAAAGGATTCGTTCAAGTGGTAGTTTTGAATATTTTAGATGTCTACCTCTTTACTTTATGACGATCATGATAGCCCTATTTGTCAAATGGAATTTTAGGATGGCTTCATGTGAGGACTCGCCCCCTCCATCTCTGATGTTTCTTTTCAATGGTATATATGAATGGCTGTAATGCTATCTTCTGATATCATTTTTTTTTTTTTTTTTGGTTGATTGTAACTGTTAAAAATATTTTAAAATTTGTAATTTTTAAATGTGTATTTGACTTGAAATTGGAAATTAAAGTGAACAAAAGGCTCATTTCTTTCATTAATTCTTTCTCTTTAGGGCTTTAATCTTTTTTTGGATGTTATCATCTCATCTTTGACGTGACTAAAACATGCTGCTGTATCTTGATAAGCCCATGAAAACTAGGCTTTCTCCACAATGCCAATAATCCTTCCATAGGTTGAACTCAAATTCTGAAGGTTTATACACAAATACATATAAACATATTTGAAGATTGGCTGATACAGTAAATAATAAGTGAAAATTAGCTCGTCTCCTTTTTTGAGGCTTAGAAAGGGAAAGCTCTTTTCTAGGAAAACTTCCGAATTCAGAGTTATTTCTTCAGAGATTTAGGTAATAAACGTTATTTTGTGTATTTATTTTGTATCTTTCTGACTTATTTCATAAAAGAACTATAATGCTCCGTATTTCTGCCTGTTATCTGTTGATCGGGGTTTGAATGGTCAGTATAGCAATGATCGATGTCTTCTTACCTTTTTAAAATCCAAATCTAACTTACCGATCGAAATTCACATTGAAAAGTTTAGAAGCATAGATTTTTATATTTGCCCAAACTCTCTCTTTCCCAAAATTCTATTCGTTCAGCAGAAACTATTTATGGTGATGTGATGATAAACTAGAGGCTGTTGCTGATTCCTGATTATTTCTAGGATCCAATTCCTGAATTAATTTTACCGTTCATCACAAATAGTGAAGGTTTATATTATTTGACTAATTACGAACTTTTCTCTTGCCAGTTACGATAATATCCAATTGAAACTTCAGTTTTGAACTGCAGTTGGAAAAGAAAATCAGTAATGCTTGGACCTAGAGGATATGAAATTGAAGTAATTATTCCTTGTAAGTACACCTTAGTTTAAAACGATTGTTGGGCCGTCAACATTTATTTGAACCTAACAACTCTTATGTCAAATTTTTTACCAAGCGATTTCCAATATTGGCCCAAACTTAATTAAAATAGAAAGAGTATCGGGAATCAGAAAACTCAGCTTTAATTTTTAATTAGAGTATTAATCATGTAAAGTAATTTAATGGTTAGCGGGAATAATTTAAAGATTCAAAACAGCGTTAATCCGAACTTTACTAGTGTGAATGCTGAATACCGACGTCCCGGAATACTGAAGTGTCCCGGTTACATTTACTTTGGCAGCTGTGAACCCTTCTAACAGCCGGATGTTGGTGAAATACCTGTCAAAATAGAGGTAAGAGCCCTCTTTTACCTCCTTCGAAAGGTGAAGAACAACTGCAGTTCCTAATCCCTTACTTTGCAGGTCTGGGGGTAAAGTGGTTTTTTCCCTGGTAGATCGTGAAATCGTACACCAAGCCCGAGGATCCAGCCAACACGAAATTCTTCAGTCCAAGGGGATTAGATTTGTCGGGAACATACTGCTTCAGATTGCACCCTCCCGCAAACGGGATCATCTGCTTATATATACTCAAAAACTGCTCTCGTTTCAGTTTCAAACACTGTTGGCGAAGTGCTTCTAGTAGAGGCCTGACTTTCCACAAGCGATCTGTCGTCTTTGTCTCCGGTTCGACATTGTCATAAACGAGGAACTTTAAATTCCGTCGTATTGTAAAAAATCTGTCTCGAGACATGTTTTAGCAGACAACAGGTACTTTGAACTTCTGGCTCTAGTACATACTTATTCTCGGGAACTTCAGATTACTCATATTAATTGACAGATCAAAAAACCCCTTAGTTCAGAAGACGATACCGAAAGGGATTTGCCCGTATTTTGTTTGAGGAAGTTGTAGCTCATAGCAAATGTCATTTTTTTCAAACACACTATCCGGAAAGTACTCAAAGAATTATTGGTGCGGTTTCCATTTAGTCCTGGGAAAAATATCATCAGTAGTCGTTGGCAAGGTACTGGAAGAGGTTGTTAAGTGAGGACGGTTGTGTCCATTTTCTAAGTGGACGACGTACTTTGCCAGACTTAGTCTCTCCTGCACCACTACTCGGAATACCTGGTTCGTCTTCCACGCTGGAAGCTGAAGGATCTTCCTCTTTATATTCAAAAAGAACATCGAAGTTCCTGATGCTTAAAGTTTCAAGAACTGGCTCCTCTTCAGGATCTGATAGCTGCTCATCCGCCGTAGCAGCGAACGGGACACTCTAGTTAGGATCAGATTCATTGTCTTCGCTGTCTTCTAAGTCACTGAGGTAACTGTCATCAAGTAATGGCAGTGCATCTTTAACCGAAACTGCAAAAAAAAAAAAGATGAATTCAGAAAATTGGATCCAGATTGCTTATCAGCAAGAACAAAAAGAAAAAAACCTGGTTCAGCTTAGTTACATACATCCACCGTGTCAACATACAAAAGCCACGAAAAATAGACCTCTCAAGACGTCGTTTTAGTTGGAATTACTTTTGCGCATGTGCCCACCCACGCTTGGAGTAAATGCCCTAGAAGTTCCGCTGTCTTTTAAATCATTGAGGGGGTGCATCTGTAACCGAAACTGAAATAAAGAAATTCGGTGACGGAAAACTGGATTCAGATTGCTTATCAGCAAGAACAAAAACCACAAAACGTGGTTCAGGTGAGTTACACACATCCAACCTGTCAACATACAAAAGCCATAAAAATAGATCTGAAAACGATTAAAAATAGATCAAATGTACATTTTTGCTTTTTTTTTTAGTTTATTCACTTTTTGTTCATAAACAATAAGTGACCGATTGTCAAAACATTCAGATTATTCAGTTGTCAAATTATTCAGCCGAGTTACTCTTTTTTTTTAATTTAAGATTGAATTAGATTGTATTAATTAACTTTAATTCACGCTATTGTACTAAATATTAAAATTACATTAAATAAATAAATATAATTATTGTTTAGATAAAACTATGAAATTCGGAAATATTGGTAAACATTAAAAATTGTTTTAATTGATGTTCAAATTGATTTTAATTACATCAACTCAACTCGTTAGATACGGTCACTCCTGAAAACAAAAAACAAATAAAGAAGCATCCGTGTCTAAAACTCTTTCCCTTGAGCCTAGAGCTCAACTTTTTTTTTATTCACAATCAGAACTGTAGCCAGAATATCTTTAGGGAAGGGTTATATATATATATAATATATATATATATATATATATATATATATATATATATATATATATATATATATATATATATATATATATATATATATATATATATATTTGCAATATATAAATTTTGAGGGGGGGGGGGGGGTACTAGCACAATTTTAAAGAACGTAATCAATATATTTTTTGAATGAGGATAGGTGGGTAAACCGGGTAACATCCCCTTGGATATGACCCCGTTCACGATACTTTGATAATAAAAAACTACCGTTTTCTTATTAAAAAAAAACTATCTCAATGATGTTCTTTCGAGTGGGACTGACCCCCCCCCCCCCATGTCTATAATGATTCCTGCTTAGTCCAAATTTATTTCTCTAAATGATGGGAACTTAGTGGGTAAATGCACCCTTCGGATTTATCTTAAGGGTTTTTTCATGGGAAGTTTTAAAGCGTGTTTTTAAGCTTTAGATTCAGTTTGCTATATCATTCTGTATATGATACTGCTGTTTTTGTCAAAAATAGAATTTTTTAACATTGCATTTGTCATTTATTAAAAAAAAAACACAGGCTTAAAATCTGCTTTAAAATGAGTTCTTAATCATCTTTATGATGTTTCAGCGCCCCCGCTAGCGGCGAAAAAAAAGAAAGAAGAAATAGAAACAGATAAACAATGGTTCCCTTGCGAAAAAGTGGTTTTCATTATTACTCAAGATGGGGGACTGTAATTATCCCTAATGGGGTTGCGGACCATGGTGATTCCAATGGTGTGGTTTTTATCCAATGCCATTTTTGAGATTTTTCTGCCTTTTTTTTAAATATCCATAGATTTATTTTGACAATAAAATATTACCATTAAGATTAATCGAAAAAACAGCTACCACTCCTGAGTCAGCTTAGAACGGTAATTCTTCATTACTTAACCGTTTTTGTTTTCGAAATCGCGTTTTAAATTTTCGGTTACTCTGGGGTAGAGTTTGTTCTTAACTAGGTTGTGGCGGACGATGCAACCATGATAGCTCGTTTAGAGACTAATGTACAATTACGTGGCAGTATAACATATGAAACTGGGAGGCTGTGTGAAGCACGGTCGCCAACTTGCACAATTTTCGTGTGAAATGCACTCTTCTACCTTAAGGGGGAAGCAGCAGAGTGAAAATCACTCTTTTTGGGTGTTATTTTTCATTCACATTGAACGCCTGTAGCTGGCAACTTCGTCAGAAGTGTAATTAATCCAAGAAAAAGGGTTACCAACTTGCACACTTTTTATTTGAAATGCACGCTTTCATATCTCAGGGGAAATGCGCAAGCAGCGGCAGCCGTGCGCATGCAATTTTTTTGATTTGCACCCTTTTTGAGCAAAAATCACTCTTTTTTGGCCTTGATTTCTGCTCCTTTTGGACGTCAGCAGTTGGCAACCTTCGTGATAAGTATCGATAGTTTTTCGATGGTTCTAATAACATTCAATATTTTTGCCCAATAATGTTTTATCCTCTTCAGGCCAAGATTGTTGTTTTTCGGCACAAATAGCAGAAATAAATTACTCTTTTATGACATGATTTTTTAGTTGCCTTATAGGGCAACTAAAATATCCGTTCAAACGCAGAAATATCCGTTCAAATTGGCCATTTCCGAATATTCCGTGACAACTAGTTCGACAAAATCACCAATTAAAAAACAGACAAAAACGCATCTGTTGCCAGCAATGCCGCCCGATAAGAAAAGAATCGCAAGATTATTGCGATTTTTTGGCTGATTTAGCGAATTTTTTCTATAGTCTAGTGATTTATGTGCTGAATTATTATTTTTTTTTTTTTGTTGTTTAGGCAATATAAAAAAAAAATCACTAGAAATAGTGATAAATCACTAGGAGGGGCAACCCTGTTTGCGGCCATCTGTTGATGGCCTCTGTTGTAGATGGCCTCTGTTGTGGCCATCGTTTTAGTAAAATTTCGAAATTTCACATTTCTGTTGATAGGTTATGTAAGTTGTCGTCACGTTGTTTCCTAAATAAAAAATAATCTCTCACAAGGACACATCTCCCATTTAATTAGAACGTGATAAAAAAAAATTTCACCTAGAACTTCAAATTTACACTAGATATGGCTAAAAAAGCAGTTGAAAAAAGCTGGGTGGCTAAAAAAGCAGTTGATAAAAGGTAGAAGTTTGAAAAAGCTGGAAATAAACAGTTGGAATGACAGAATAAAAGTCAAACAAGAAGCAATTATCCATAATGCCTTGGAAAGATTTAGCTTTAAGCCAAGAAGATTAATGCTGAAGCTTAATGATAATTTATGATTTTTGGTGATTACTTATTAATAAAGATTTTACTTAATGGCAATGTAAGGTTTTGTGAACTGCCAATATAACTTCAGCCCCCCCCCCCCCGTCATTCATCACAGAATCGGCTCCCCCCTCCCTACACAAGGAGCTACGTACGCCCATGTATGCGTATATGATATAAATTATGTTTCAATCTTTAGGAGTCAGTTGCAGCAGTCGAAGAAGTTGCCAGAAATATAATCTCTGTCCTGACTTTTCTGCAAGAAATCTTTGGCCATTCTACAGCTCAAATTATTGCTGATGCTTGAAAGAAAAGAATAAGTGATTTCTTAATCGAGAAATACATTGCCCCTGTTATCCCATCATCAGCTAATGATCTTGAAGCTTTTGAAAGTTTTATTTCCGAAGTTATTTCTTTAGAATATTTATTCAAAGAAACAGGTACCATTTTTTTGGTTTCATTATAATGATCTATACATGCACATGTTCAATTCACTTTTGATGTTTGAATAGAAAAAAACAGGTATGAATCAGCTCCATGGAATCATTAGGCCGGCTGACAGACTTAAAAACACGTAATTACAAAACTGTTATGGTCAGAAACGCAGTGATTGTAAAATTTATATACTCTTTTGATGATCCATTAAAAATGGAAAAAAAATAATTATATATATCAAAGAAAATAATAAAAAATGTATAAGATAAAATAGGAAGACTACCAAGGAAAAACTGAACCATTGAACAAGGACAAAAAGGCAGTGTCTCTTCTGCTGTAACATCTCCTTTAGTGAATTGGTATTTTCCAGAGCTCTGTTGATATTAATGATAAATATCTACATGCTATTTGCTCCTTCCAAGACGACAGATAGCAAAAAATAAATAGGCAATTTGTGTTACTCTAGTTGTAAAACGAACTACAATTTTAACCGCCTTTATGCATTAAAACTGCTTAGGGGCTACACTTATTTTTATCTGCCATTTGAAGCTTAAGGTAACAGCAAGTAGTTAGTGACTACTAATGATAATTGAGTTCTTGAACACGCCCAATACCACTTCAGCTGGTGTTTAAATAGGACAAGGTTTATCTGTTTAAGTGCACATCTTAAGTGCTCTTCTTGCGCTATTTTATTCATTGCTGGCACAACTTTTTTTGTTATGACTACGATTTCAGTAAACATGTTCTCTCATTTTATTTTTGTTATCTATTCATTTTAGCTCTGTACTTTTGTTATCCTTTTTACTTGTTTATTTTGGTTTAGCATTATTTTTCTGTAGGAAACTGAAAGATGGAGATATTAGTGTTAAGATGCTGGCATAATACTTGAATGTTACAGTTAAGCAAAATTTGTCGAGAAGCAACGTTGTTTGAGCTTGGACGCATGGTCTGACTAAAAAACCAATTTGTAAAATTTAAAAAAGAGTATTTTTCCAAATTAAGTGAAGGGTAATAATTACTTACTTAATCCTCATGCCGAGGTGGCTTTGAGAGCGTCGTCAGCCTTCTTTACGTGGGGCTGTCTGCAGCAAGGACCTCCGCATCAGATAGCAAAATTCCAGCTTGGTCCAGGAAATTTCCGAGACTATCACTCCACAGAAACTTGGGTCTTAATGAAAAATAAAGGCATAATAAAGAGAAAGCAGTAAAGAGTGGTGGAGGATGAGGGAAGGGGTGTGAATTATATGGGTTTTAAAAGAAACAAAACAGTCAAGATACACACCAAGAAATTTCATCATAGCAGCTTGCGGTATAATATCTTTCCATAAGTCAGGATGATTGTCTCCTGGACGTCTCTCATACGGTAAGGGTCCTGAAATTTACAATGGTACTCTTCTGGCTGTTAAGAGCCATACCATTTAACCAGCATCAATCCTTTACTTTGTCAATAAGACCTTGAACTACGGAAGTGGCAGATGGCAGGTCCACTGCAACAATGAAAAAGTTACTGTAGTCAGCAAAAAGAACATTGTGCACATGGGGATGAAGACCATGAACAAGATTGTTAGTATCAATTAAAAACAAAAGTGGTCCAAGCACAGAGCCCTGTGGGGCACCTTTCAATATAGGCAAAGTAGAGGAAGAAGTACCGTCAACCGAAACATATGGAGATCTCCCTGAAAGGTAAGACCTTAACCATTCAAGTGGAACTTCATGCACTCTAAATAAAGATAGTTCAGAAAGAAGAACAGAGTGGTCGACTATATCAAATACCTGTGAAAAGTCAAGAAATCCATCAAAAACACACAAACCCTTGTCCAGATTAACTTGCACAATTTCTGTTGCATATGAGAGTGCATGCAAAGTAGAGAAGGAGGGACGAAAACCTTCCTGACGGTAAGTTTTATGAGACAGTTTCCTGCAGTCTTATTAATACTAAATACAAATGAAGAGAATCTACGATGCACTACTTCTTCAACGACCTTAGGGACGACGGAAAGAAGAGAAATAGGTCGATAGTTTGAAATTAGAAACGAATCCCCTGATTCATGCAAAGGTACAACATTAGCAGCTTAAAATAAATTAGGCAAATACCAGAAGAAAGAGAAAGGTTTGTTATATGTGAGATGGGGTTAGAAACAAGCTGATCCATTTTTTAGGACATTATTACTCAAACCAAAATCATCAACTGAACGGCTACTTGGAAGCTGAGAAATAATACAAGAAATTCCAGTATCACTGCATGGGGAAAGGAAAGAAAGATTTTTCTCCTAAGGGAATACTACATACCCCACTCTGGGGTGAAATTACAACCAAAGAAAAAGTGGTGAAGAACGAATTGAAGACGCTTGCTCTAGAGTTTTTGTCCTCCAATGGATCCGTCAGCATTCCTGTAAAGAAATGGGGAAGACTGTTTGAGTTTCTTGCGGGAAAGAGCTTCATTAACTAAAACCCAAACCTTGCGCAAATTCTCCTTACACTCATCAATTCGACGCGAAAAATACAGCTTTTTGGCTGCGCGTACTGAAGAAGTAAGCACATTTTTATATTATTTATACTTCAAAACATCATCCCGTGTCTTACTTTTACATGCAGACGTGAAGAGAGACGCCTTCGTATGTCTAGCATTCATCAGACCTCTAGACATCCATGGAAATTTGGGTGTTGAATTCCTTGGCCTCTTTCAAAGAGGAAAATGCATATCCAACAGAGTTTCCATACAGCACATTAACAACTTCGTTGCACATTCAACATCATTAGCTTCAAGAACACTCAAGTTAGAATATTAAGTTAGAAATTTCTTTATCTGTAAAAGTTCTAAAAGAAGGCTCACCTTGCTCATCCACAGCAATCTCAGTTTTAGGCACAAATAGCGATAGATAAATAGGGAAGTGATCAGAAAGATCAGTAAAAACAAGGCCAGAAGTAAACTTCAAATTAGGAGAATGATAAAATATTATCTATTAAAGTGTCAGAAATTCTTGTAGGGTCAACATAAGAAGGAAAAAAAATTGAAGGCAGTAGCCCAAAAGAAGAAAGTGCATTAAAAAGATGGTCACATTCATCACTTGATCCAAAATTTAACATAGTTTATTGAGAAAGTCCCCATGCAAAAAAGCTGATCAAGCAAGTGACAGGACAGATATGCTGGAAAAGGAGGGGGGTTATAAAACAAACAGTCAATTACCAAAACATTTTTCAGACGTGGGCTCAGGCCCTCGGACTTGCAACCAGTCTTCAGACGTTTGAAATTATATTTACACTCCATCTAGCAGAATTTTTTTTTGCCACAATATCTCTGTTTTAGCAGCTGCATGTGGTAGACCTAGTTTTCTCTAGAGCTATTGGTCTTACCGCAGCTACGTGAGATAAAATTATTGACATGCAAACTGAAAAAGCTTTTGGTGTAATGTTCCATACGGCAAAAGAATTTTCTCCTGAGTGTGGCCTCACTGAAGATCGTTAGCAATATTTTCAGAATTCTGGTTCCTCATGAAAAAGACTAAAGCGTGCACGGTAAGTAGCTTCCAGCTTACCTGATTTTGTAACCGTGTCAACTTTGGGAAAAAGTGACCATGCTGAAGTGAAAGAATCAACTAAAGATGCTTTCAGAAGGGATTATTTTCTTGTGATAGACAGATTGTGCTGTGAGTTTGAAAGCCACTTCAAAAATGCTCTTTCACTGTTAGAGTCAATCTCTGCATTAGATCTCTGCTGCACTTTCTCAATACCAGCTGACTAGCTAGTGTGGCAGTGCATTACAAAGAAGTTTACATTGACACAACCCTGTTTGCCTTGCAAACAGATCTTGTGAGAGGATATATCAACTCTTTAGGAAATAGGCCAAAAGATCTCTTAGAACTTCTTAATTTAGTGAAGGCATTGTTGATAGCATATTCTGAAGTTTTGAAAATTATACAAATCCTCATTACCCTGCCTATCACAACGGCTTGTAATGAGATTCTTTTCTAAATTAAGCCTGATTAAAACCTTTTTAAGATCAACAATGGGTGACGAAAGGCTCAGTGGTCTGATGTTGGTGTTTAGTGAAAAAAAAATTGTAAGAAATTATTGGATTTCAAGGCTATAATTGGTATTTTTAGAAAAATGAGACCTTGTTGGTCCCAAGTTATGCAATAAAACTGTGAATTACTTTCCAACTTAAGTTCTCTGTATTTATCAAAAACTTTTAAATTGCTTCTTACTATTATTAGTTGATTTTGAGAAAGGCCTGTGCTAACCACTGTGAAGGAACGTTGCTCTTAAGAAACTGTGAGTCGGTCACTTTGGGGGGGGGGGGGCAAAGAGGTTGCTTAGCCCCCCCTTAGTTCAGAATGAAATGGCGCCGCTGCACCTGTTGCAGTTGGTGCTACCAAAAAAACATTTAACAGGCTAAGGTTTGTTAAAAATTTACAGAAAGCTGTAATTTTGATTCTTGACTAGACCCCCTAATGTTGTTGGCGAATTAGAAGGACCTCAAATTTGCCATTGACTTAGTCTAGATTGTACAGTGACGATCCACTTTGAAGAAGAGGCGAATACAAATTTAGCTATTCTTAGTTTTGCATTTACACATGTGGTATTCCATTTCAATTTCTTGTCTGTCTTTGTAGATGAGCATAAATGACAAAGGATCAATTTATGATATATTTTTACAAGTCGTATAATAGGATCTAGACTTAAATAAGAGAATCTCAGCGTCTCCCTGGCCTGGGTAGTTCGAGCCACCCATACATATGTCACCTAAAATTTTGTAGTAACTGGAAATGTATGGCTAAAATATGGATTGTAATTGATGCTTCAGGCAAAAATTTTGTGAATACCTGCAATTTTCAGAGCTATGGATATAAAAGAAATGATACAATACACTGTAGGCAAGGATTTTTTGGTTAAACCAATTTCTTCTTTGTCTTTGATGTCTGAAAGTCCACAAAATCTGGAAATGAACACTTAAAATGGGGACTGTAATTATTGCTGTGGACAAAATATGTGTGAATGTGGTATTTTAAGAGTTTTGGTGTGATTTTTTTTTTTTTTTTTTGGGAGACAAGTAGAGAGGTCCATAGCACGTATGAATTCACATAAACATGCAAATGCCAATAGCAAGCATAAATTCACCTAAAATAGGTTTAAAAATGAATCCACTTCACAGTATCATAAACATTTTCCGTTGCTGTAGTTTCACCCTTGGATTTCATTAACTATAAAAAAAAGGAGTATAATTGTCCTTAAATGCCCACTCCCTAATGCGAAAAAAAAATCCCAAGTTTAAACATTTTTTAATCAAATGTCAGAACGTTGAGATGACTGATGAGATGATTTTTTCCTATAGGTGTTAGTATATGCATGACAACAGGCAAGTTCTATTTTTCTCAAAAGTTTTCTTTTGCATTTTCAAGTGATAATGATCATTCCATTCCAATAAACCTTGGTACATGGGGGTTAGATAATAAGGGTAACAGTGATGGTGCCTGATAAAGTGCAGTTTGCTACCCGTTACTAGACGTAATGTCACTATCCTAATTGCTATACTTGATGTGCATGGATGTATTCAGTATGTTAAAGTTTTTCACCGCCAATTTGTCTTTTGGTGATTTTTTCTAAAAAAAAATGGTATTTTTTGTGCCTTCGGTGGCAAACCAAACCGCAGCTCATAGTAACTGAAAATTAAAATTGTGTGAAAATTAATTATAGTTACCGACCAAAACGGTTTCCCTTAAAAAATCAGGGAATACAAAATTTGAGCCGAAATTCAAAACTTCGAAATTTCCTTTACACGTGCTGAATTGAAGATTAATTGAATAGTTTGACTAGGATAATTATTGGCCTAAAAAATGCCCATATTCAAAGAAAATATGTTTTCAAGTAGGTTTTTACAATAATCACAGGAAATTCGTAAGAGCAATCAATTTAGGTCTGGATAAAGCCACTATCTGTGGCCCTGTCTTCAATCAAGCTTATTGTTACTAGCCTAATTATAATAACTTAGCCTATTTAATAAGCTAATTATTGTACCCTGTTGAAAGTGTTTTGAGAGTCAAGTTGAATATCTTAAAAAAAGATAAAGGATAAAAATCTATAGGTTAGCATAGGCTACTATTAGGTAAGTATTTCAAAAACTGTCTAGCCTAGCCTATATTTAAAAGAACTGTAGGTAAATTTTTACAGTTCATATTATTGACTTAAAAATAAAGTAAACATACCACTTGATGCCTTTTTTATGCTCTTTCTAAATATAATTGGGTAAAAAAACCAGTAGGGTAAGACACCCAGTAGTCGGCCACCTGCCTATTCTCGAACAGAATCTTTGATAGGAATGAATCATCATCCTATTCATGGACAAAAGTCTCCAATTCCCGTCACCTGCGATGCTTTAATCATTTTAAAAACTTTTTGACATTTAAACTACTCTAATTACTGTATTATACCACCTAGAAACTTAATTTTTTTACAGTTAAAATCCTGTTTCTTTTGTGAACAAGTAGGTTACTAATTCAAATAGTTATTGTACAGCGCATAGTAACTGAAAATTAAAATTGTGGGAAAATTAATTATAGTTACCGACCAAAAGGGTTTCCCTTAAAAAATCAGGGAATACAAAATTTGAGCCGAAATTCAAAACTTTGAAATTTCCTTTACAGGTGCTGAATTGAAGATTAATTGAATAGTTTGACTAGGATAATTATTGGCCTAAAAAATGCCCATATTCAAAGAAAACATGTTTTCAAGTAGGTTTTTACAATAATCACAGGGAATTCATAAGAGCAATCAATTTAGGCCTGGATAAAGTCACTATCTGTGGCCCTGTCTTCAATCAAGCTTATTGTTACTAGCCTATTTATAATAACTTAGCCTATTTAATAAGCTAATTATTGTACCCTGTTGAAAGTGTTTTGAGACTCAAGTTGAATATCTTAAAAAAAGATAAAGGATAAAAATCTATAGGTTAGCATAGGCCACTATTAGGTAAGTATTTCAAAAACTGTCTATATTTAAAAGAACTGTAGGTAAATTTTTACAGTTCATATTATTGACTTAAAAATAAAGTAAACATACCACTTGATGCCTTTTTTATGCTCTTTCTAAATATAATTGGGTAAAAAACCAGTAGGCTATCCAATTGAGCAAAATTATGTAAAACTAAAACCCTCACATCTTCTTACCAAAGAGGAATTGAGAAAGATTGGGTATATTAATGAATAGCTAAAAGTCTAAGCTATGCATCAATAGGGTTATTATTCAAATTATTTAAGGTCAACCACTTGAAACTATTAGTTTATTGACTTACCTGCAGAGACCTCTTTTTGGAAATACCAATTATCCTATTTTGATGTATATATCCTTTTAGTGTTTCAGTTTTATTCATATATTAACGGAAAGCTGATTTTCTTCTGATTCTAGAAATGTAACTTTTATTGCTTGATATTTATTCTATAAATCATAAATATTTGAATATAATTTTTCTTTTCAATTGCTTTTCAATTTATTTATTTATGTATTAATACCAAGATACAGTAAGCTTTAACAAGCTTGTTGCATAAAACAATTATAAAAAAAAGTCTTTATGCTGACAAATCATTGGTGAAAATTTGACCAAGAAGGCGGGGTTCTTGTTACTGCCCTCACATTGCTTCATGTTGTAGTAAAAAGGGGTGGTCCAAAAACCCATTGCTATTTTTCTGGAATGCCAAAGAAAAGTGGTCTTTCCCAAAAAGAAGTCTTTTACCCTAGCCTAATCATTTTTGTTGGAAATGAATTTTACCCCTACCCCTATATATACCAATTCAGGGTATATATTTGCACATTAAGGGGGGGGGGTTTAAACTTGCCTTTCATTTACATCAGAAATAAAATACATCTTAACCTGGCACCTTTTTTGCAAGAATTCACTTCTGGCTCCCAAGTAAGATATGTGTGAATTATTACCAACTGAAAATGAAAAGTTCACAACAAATGATGTTATAATGAAAAGTTTGGATTTTGAATGCTATCAAAGCTAAACTTGCCAATCACACAGGGTGAATATATATATATTTGTATTATATATGTATATATATATATATATATATATATATATATATATATATATATATATATATATATATATATATATATATATATATATATAATATATATATATATATATATATATATATATAATGCTGATGCTATTTAGGTTCCCCTTGTGAAAATTGCCATTGAGTGGGGATCAAGGAAAATGTTGTTGCTATAGTAACTGATAATGGAGCAAATGTAGTTTGGGCTGTAAAGGATGCTGCATCTCAAGTAGGTACAGGATGGACACATGTTTCATGCTTTCATACTCTAAATTTGATTGTGGTGGATGCTATTAATGATACTGCTGAATTGTTGCCTCTTGTCCAAAAGGCTAGAAATATTGTCAACCTTTTACAACATAGTGTTGTAGCTACCAACAAGTTGCACCAGGTTCAAATCTCTACTGACAATGTTTGCACCAAAAAATTAAAGCCTGATGTGACCACTAGATGAAATTTGCTTCTCACTATGTTCTGTACAAGATTTGAAAGAGTTGGTAACAAATTTGCTTGCACTTCCTAGTAAAGTGGACCTCATACTCACTGATAGTGAGTAGGGTGTTATTTCAAACATGATTGCAGTGTTTACACCCTTTGAAGAGGCAGCTATTGAGATCTGTTTTGAAAGCTCAGCCACATTGAAGGATTGAAAGATCAGCCACAGTGACTGTCTGTCAACAGTGTCAGATATAGCTGTAGGTCATATGCAAAAGTTCATAATAAAAAAATTCTTGTTTTGTAATAAGCTGAAAATACCTTTTAAATACATTACTTTAGCTATCAACTATACCTTTTAACTAGGGTATAGTTACTGATGATTCAACAGTGCAATTTTGGAACCCCTGTTGAAATTTTCCTTCAAAATGGAATAACTCTGCTAAGCTGTGGCTTGGAGTGCCATCTCTTGAAGCCGTTTTTGTATTTCAACAATAGGAACTGTTGACACAATATTCAGTACACCCAGATAAGAAAAGAACATTTAATTCAGTCAGTTTCCTGTTTTTGACAAGAAAGAAGCTCCTGACAATTTTTCATGTATGTAATGTTTCAAACTGCTGTTACTTGGTTATTTATTGCAAAAAAAAGTTGGGTTTATTACCAACACATCAAGATACATCTGATTTTATCTATATTCTAGTCACATCAGCTTTTTCTTGATAAAATTAAATTAGAATGGCAAGAAATTTTACATTGTTGAATCTAGGTTTCAAGTGTCAAAAATTCTTGTTTAATGTAGTGGAATACCAGGCGCACTAAAAATGCTCCTTCAGTCAAATTCAAACATAGATAATGGCTTCTATGAATTGATTTATATCTTTTGCAAATATCTTGTAGCAATCTTGCTGAAATTTTTGACAGATGGCAACAGGCCCTGTCAAAATATAGGTGATTCTGTTGGAACTTCACTGAACATGTAAAACAAATGAGAAATAACTGGTTTCAAAATTCCAGGGTCCACTGATGAAAATACAGCTGTTTAATTTATGGGTGCCCACTACTGCCAAAAATTGCAGAGGTTCACACAGAAGTCATTTTTCCCTTTCCTTAGCACTTATCAATGAAACTAAAAAAAAAATATCAAACTTAGAAAATCTTATTTTCTGGGGAAGGGTAAAAACCTAGAACTATGTCATAGAAATATCAAAAGTGACCCCCCCCCCAAAAAAAAAAAATCCTAAGCTATGTTTTGGATGAAAGTAAGAATCTGCATATGAAAATAAAATCCACTAAATCAAATATAATGACAATAAAATTCTTAAATTTCTGGAAATCACCTCCTGTTTTCCTAGACCCTACCCCTTCTGAAATGCTAGTGAAATAATTTTGTTATACTAAATTTGTTATACTAAATACTATTTGTATTGAATATTGTATATTGAAATTTGTTAAACCAATTTTGTTATCTTAAATATTACATACTTGAAATAATTTTGTTAGTTTTATTACTTCTACTTTTTGAATAGTGTTTTATACTATTATACATTAAATGAAGTTGAAGAAAAACAAAAAAACAAGAATATACATGTCAAATTGGGTTCCAATTTGTATTGAAAACAGGTAATTTTTTTTGTTGTGTTGAATTTGTAGGGGAAAATGCTCTAATTTCAGAAAATTCGAGATGTGTACCCTTTTCAGATAAAACTTCAAACTTCTCATCAAACAGTTAGATTCCTAGATATTTTTCCTACATATTGAAACCCTTTTCAAACCAAAAGTCTTTAAATTAGGACTTCTGGAGTAGAAAAACTGTTTTTTTTTTTACAAAAACTGTCCAATCATCAGTACCTTCACCCTATCTTAAATTATGCTATATAGTAAGATCTTAAGTTATAATGGTTATTCCTTCAATGTGGAAATGACTGCAAAAATTTTTAAGCCTTAGAAATAGGGAAGGAGTAAAGATAGGAGCTTGAAGACATCTTCCCAAGACATAATTTTAAATAAAAGTTCAAATAGGGATAAATATCCTTTTAATAGACAGTGTTTCACAAACAGTGATAGAAGTTCACAAAAAATACCAGATATTTTGGTCACATATGCAGTGACTGTCATATTTACCACTAGTAGTAGTTTAACTACTGATGATGGTCACTGCATATGTGACCAAAATATCTGGTTATTTTTGTTAATTTCTTTCACTGTTTGTGAAAACTGTCTATTAAAAGGATTTTATCCCTATTTGAACTTTTATTTATCATCATGGAAAGGCAGTGTGGTCTCCTAAATTATCTGTGTCATACTTATGGGGATGATTTGACCAAAAATGTTTATACATTTATAAACACTCCTAAAAAACATTCAAATGTTATCAACCAGCAGGATTTTCTTCTACAATAAAAGAAGATGAGAATTGTGCCACCTTCACTAAAATTCAATTTACATTTGGGTATTTTCAAGGAAAAAAAGTTTGAACAAAGCTTACATTTCAAGACTTTAAATCCCATCATTAAGGATAAAAGTCAAAAAAAGAGCTTTAATAGTGAAAGATAAACTTTCCCTGGAAAATCTTATATAAAAAAAGGTTTAGCTTTACTACTGATGATGGTTACTGCATATGTGACAGAAATATCTGGTATTTTTTTGTGAATTTCTATCACTATTTGTGAAACACTGTCTATTAAAAGGATTTTATTCCTATTTTAACTTTTATTTATTGTAATGAAGGCAGTGTGGTCTCCAAAATTATCTAAGACATAATTTTGGCTCTGATAACATTCCTGAATCTCCAATCTCCTTATGTAAATATGTTTGAAGATAGTAAAAAGTCCCTCATGTAGAATTTAGCACAAAAATGCAGTTGTTATGACAAAGGGGCATTAAGCCATACACAATTTGTGATAAAAGGATTATAACAGAGTTTCTAAAGTAGGACAAGCAAGAGACTTATGACCTTTCAAAGGACCATTTACAGCCCTAATTTGGGTGTGAGATCTGTTCCTAAAAGTAAAATTCAGCAAGTTTGACATTAAAATTTAGACAAAAGTCACCCCTAGAGCCTATCCTATTTAAATACAATTATTCTGCTTCACAACACTTGTCTTGAACTAACTTTGTCCAAGATTTAGTTTGTCTATGGTTTAGATAGTTTGTTTCAACTCCAAGATCCTGTGTCCAAGAATAGACAGCATTTCTATGGCTAGATTCAAGCTTTAATTGTGTGTCCAAGATTAGGTTCTACTATTGACTGTCGATACATTCAAATTATTTGGCATATTTTATGGCTAAGCTACTTACGTTAATAACATCCCTATTAAGAAAAGCTAGACAAGTTCTATAGCAAAGAACCTTTAGAGCTCCCTTAGTTAAAGAATAGTGACCTTTACCAACATGGATGATTTCAAGTTATTGGTGGAAAGGAGGTGGCTGATCAAACCATGGCCCACTTCTTGGGATACCATAGATGACACATCCCACTACCATCACTATGCTACAAAAAGTAGTTCAAACAATTGAAAAATGCAAAACAAAGTGGAATGATGCTAGTAGTTGATTACTCAAGTGTATCCCTGATCTCTGCTACTAAACCTATTTTCTGACCCTTGGATATAGTACTATCTCAGCAGACCCTCTTTGATTATTGACTAAATCTGGATGATGTTTTTTTTTTAGTATCAGGGCAGACCCATCAGACTGGATCAAGGGCCATTGCCTCCATGGGTGATTTCTTATATAGACTTTGTCTAAGTAATTGTGCTAACCATCCTAAAAAGGAGTTTTTCTTGCTTTAAAAAATTGGGAACTGCAAAACTTAGAGTTAAGGTTTTAAGCCATGGCAAATTGAACAACTATCTTGGAATTTACGCTCTCATGAACATCAATTCGCACTTGAGATAAAAAACTTTTGTGAGAGCCAAAAATTCCCCAAAGATTATGTAAAACAAATCAAATACCAGTTCAATTGCCATTATTGAAAACTCTGAACCTAAAATGCACACTTTCCCACTTTGAACAGCAAGGAAAATAATGTGTTTGTATAAGTAGCACTGATTTATCTTTTTTTTCCCTAGAGCAGTAATCACATAAAACTTGGGGTCATAGAGTATCACAAAAGGGTTCATTTGAATGCAACACAGCTGAGTGCTCTTTTCTGCCATTTCATGCTGCAAATCATCAATTTGGCCAAGTGGGGCTAATATGAGATTGACTTAAAATTATGAAATGGCCAATCAGTTGAAATACCGTACATTAAAAAGTTGTATATTGAACCCCAATTCCTCCTCTTAAATCGCAAGTTTTCTTTATTGATTTCCTATAATTTGTTCTCTGATGTGAATTTCCGTCAATGCTGCTCAACCAACATTTTAATCTTCTGAAGTATTGATCTTCAATCCTTTCCTCCTACAATGCTTTCTCCTCCAAAGGGCACTAAACTTAGACAACCTTGAGTGTAATGAACTCAAGTTTCATGTATTTTAGCATTAAGATATGAATGCAAAGATGTAAAGTCGTAGGACAATATAAGACAGCAGAAGTTATAAAAAATGAGCAAGAAACAAACATACTGTTGGGTTCACTCGTTGATGCTCTATCTAAATATAATAGTAATATCTGTTGTGTATATTAATGGTTAAGTCTGACAAATAATCCCCTCTGATAGAATGGATAAAAACTCACTTAGTTAAAATAGGTGAATGAAAATTTCAGAGGTTATCAGGACTTGATATTTGAGCTAATTCCATAAGGTTTGTTCCTCAGGCTTCACTTAGCCTATTCCTTTAAAATATAGAATAAAGTTTGTCTGAAAAGTCACTATTACTGCACATATATTTCACATATGATTACTAAAAGATTTTTTTTCTCTTTTGCTGTTTTTGTAAACCAAGGCTGCTTATTTCTACTTTGCGAAATTCCCCCCCCCCCTGAAAGTATATGACTTATACAGAATATAACTCCGCCATAAAGGGCAAAACTAAGCCTTTTTCGGGAGAAGCTAGATTCCATGATTTTGTTGAAAGTTTGTATTGCATATTTAGGAACAGAAACAGGAGTATTAGCAGCATTTCTTATTTAAGTTTTCCTAATACTATTAACCAAGTGAGTAAACTTTATGTTGTATTTTAAAATATACTTCAGCTTAAGCAGGATGTTTCATAAATATTTGGATTTTCTATCATATCTGCACCATCTCAAAGAAACCAGCACTAGAAACATACCCTTTGGTATTTTTATCAATGTGACAAAAAATTGTACATATTTTGCTGGAAATTTTGATAGAAGTAGGAATTAAAATGTACATTCAATGTTTTTCGTTTTTTAGAAAAACTCATGTTGACCATTTTTGCATCATCCCCAGAGTTAGAATAAGATATTTTTAGTCAGATCTATTGTATATGTTAAAACAAACAAATAAGAGTTATGAAAAGCAAATATTAATTTAAAAAAAAAACAAGTTTTTCTTATAGAAGCAGAGAGCAAAGTTGAAGCTTAAATGAGCAAAAAAAAATTTATTCGCCATCTCTGTAACAGTGCTAGTAAAGCATTAGTGTTTCACAATTCTAAAAACACAGGGGAATTATCATGAGTCAGTTTCTTAGCTAATTCTATGGATATCTCCTGTAAAGGATGCGGAGAAATAGTTTTGGCTCATTTTACTGTCAACTTTGTCCTTCACTCATACAAGAATTTTTTATTGAAAACATTAATCTTTATGAAGTTTAAGCAAAATTTAGAATGTAACCTCCCTAAAAAATAAACATTTGGAAAAAAAGCGAAGGCAAGTATTAAGATTTAAAACGAGCAGAAATAAAGTAGCATAACAAGTCGAACTTAAAAAGAAGCAGAAACAGAACAACATCCTCCACTACTTGATAGGCTCTTTGCTTCAGATTCTGGCAAGAGTGGTCTACTTTCAAATGCTTTTGCCTGATCAAATAGAAGAATGTCCATGGGTTTATCAGTTTCCAAAAATTTATTAATAATGTCGTAAGAATGAATCAAGTTTGTTTCAACTGACCTGCCTTTATGAAAACCATATTGACTGTCAATAAACAATTTGTTACTCTCAAAATAAGTCTCAAGAGTATCTTTGATAATACCTTCCATGATTTTACAAATCATTAAGGCAAGACTAATTGGTCTGTTTGCTTCCAATCTGTTTTCTCCTTGCACTTAACATGCAAAAGATAGAAGCAACAGCATTGATATGTGCTGGGCAATTGCTTTAAGAATCCTTGGGTGGAGATCATCAGGCTCTGCTGCTTCATTCACATCTGACTTCTTTTAGTCTTCTGAAAAGATCAACATTGATAAAGGTGCAAGGCTGCATCTTTGAGGTCACTTCAATAATGGAAATTTTAGAAGGAGAAGTGTGTGCTGATAGTGCAGTAAAGTTTGAAGAAAAATACTCATTCTGGCAATTTACAATCCCCTTTATATTAGAGATAGTGCTGCTGTTGTGTTTTATCATCTTAAGTGTAGCTCAACAGGATGGATTGGTCTTAGACACATACTGCCAAAACTTCTTTGGATTTGCTTTAGAATCAGAGGCAATAGCTTCTTCTTAATCAAAAACAATCTTTTGGATCAAATTATGCAACTTATTTTGGTACTTGGTAAATTTATCATAATGATTGGCAAACTTGCATTTAACATATTTATTTCATGCCTGATTTTTGTTCTTTCTGACCAGTAAATTTCAATGATTTTGTTTCCAGATTAAGTAGAGTTGATCTTTAAAAATTCCAACTACTTTCAGCATGTCCTCAGTAATGTGCTCATTCCAGTCTATCTTTACAATTCTTTTATTGTAATCTTTTAAATTTTATCTATCTTTTAAATTTTAATGATTTTGTTTCCAGACCAAGTAGAGTTGATCTTTAAAAATTCCAACTACTTTCAGCATGTCCTCAGTAATGTGCTCATTCCAGTCTATCTTTACAATTCTTTTATTGTAATCTTTTAAATTTTATCTATCTTTTAAATTTTAATGATTTTGTTTCCAGATTAAGTAGAGTTGTTTTAAAAATTCCAACTACTTTCAGTATGTCCTCAGTAATGTGCTCATTCCAGTCTATCTTTACAATTCTTTTATTGTAATCTTTTAAATTTTATCTATCTTTTAAATTTTAATGATTTTGTTTCCAGATTAAGTAGAGTTGATCTTTAAAAATTCCAACTACTTTCAGTATGTCCTCAGTAATGTGCTCATTCCAGTCTATCTTTACAATTCTTTTATTGTAATCTTTTAAATTTTATCTATCTTTTAAATTTTAATGATTTTGTTTCCAGATTAAGTAGAGTTGATCTTTAAAAATTCCAACTACTTTCAGTATGTCCTCAGTAATGTGCTCATTCCAGTCTATCTTTACAATTCTTTTATTGTAATCTTTTAAATTTTATCTATCTTTTAAATTTTAATGATTTTGTTTCCAGATTAAGTAGAGTTGATCTTTAAAAATTCCAACTACTTTCAGTATGTCCTCAGTAATGTGCTCATTCCAGTCTATCTTTACAATTCTTTTATTGTAATCTTTTAAATTTTATCTATCTTTTAAATTTTAATGATTTTGTTTCCAGATTAAGTAGAGTTGATCTTTAAAAATTCCAACTACTTTCAGCATGTCCTCAGTAATGTGCTCATTCCAGTCTATCTTTACAATTCTTTTATTGTAATCTTTTAAATTTTATCTATATTTTAAATTTTAATGATTTTGTTTCCAGACCAAGTAGAGTTGATCTTTAAAAATTCCAACTACTTTCAGCATGTCCTCAGTAATGTGCTCATTCCAGTCTATCTTTACAATTCTTTTATTGTAATCTTTTAAATTTTATCTATCTTTTAAATTTTAATGATTTTGTTTCCAGATTAAGTAGAGTTGATCTTTAAAAATTCCAACTACTTTCAGTATGTCCTCAGTAATGTGCTCATTCCAGTCTATCTTTACAATTCTTTTATTGTAATCTTTTAAATTTTATCATCTTTTAAATTTTAATGATTTTGTTTCCAGATTAAGTAGAGTTGATCTTTAAAAATTCCAACTACTTTCAGTATGTCCTCAGTAATGCGCTCATTCCAGTCTATCTTTACAATTCTTTTATTGTAATCTTATAAATTTTAATGATTTTGTTTCCAGATTAAGTAGAGTTGATCTTTAAAAATTCCAACTACTTTCAGTATGTCCTCAGTAATGTGCTCATTCCAGTCTATCTTTACAATTCTTTTATTGTAATCTTTTAAATTTTATCTATCTTTTAAATTTTAATGATTTTGTTTCCAGATTAAGTAGAGTTGATCTTTAAAAATTCCAACTACTTTCAGCATGTCCTCAGTAATGTGCTCATTCCAGTCTATCTTTACAATTCTTTTATTGTAATCTTTTAAATTTTATCTATCTTTTAAATTTTAATGATTTTGTTTCCAGATTAAGTAGAGTTGATCTTTAAAAATTCCAACTACTTTCAGTATGTCCTCAGTAATGTGCTCATTCCAGTCTATCTTTACAATTCTTTTATTGTAATCTTTTAAATTTTATCTATCTTTTAAATTTTAATGATTTTGTTTCCAGATTAAGTAGAGTTGATCTTTAAAAATTCCAACTACTTTCAGCATGTCCTCAGTAATGTGCTCATTCCAGTCTATCTTTACAATTCTTTTATTGTAATCTTTTAAATTGTATCTATCTTTTAAATTTTAATGATTTTGTTTCCAGATTAAGTAGAGTTGATCTTTAAAAATTCCAACTACTTTCAGTATGTCCTCAGTAATGTGCTCATTCCAGTCTATCTTTACAATTCTTTTATTGTAATCTTTTAAATTTTATCTATCTTTTAAATTTTAATGATTTTGTTTCCAGATTAAGTAGAGTTGATCTTTAAAAATTCCAACTACTTTCAGTATGTCCTCAGTAATGTGCTCATTCCAGTCTATCTTTACAATTCTTTTATTGTAATCTTTTAAATTTTATCTATCTTTTAAATTTTAATGATTTTGTTTCCAGATTAAGTAGAGTTGATCTTTAAAAATTCCAACTACTTTCAGCATGTCCTCAGTAATGTGCTCATTCCAGTCTATCTTTACAATTCTTTTATTGTAATCTTTTAAATTTTATCTATCTTTTAAATTTTAATGATTTTGTTTCCAGATCAAGTAGAGTTGATCTTTAAAAATTCCAACTACTTTCAGCATGTCCTCAGTAATGTGCTCATTCCAGTCTATCTTTACAATTCTTTTATTGTAATCTTTTAAATTTTATCTATCTTTTAAATTTTAATGATTTTGTTTCCAGATTAAGTAGAGTTGATCTTTAAAAATTCCAACTACTTTCAGTATGTCCTCAGTAATGTGCTCATTCCAGTCTATCTTTACAATTCTTTTATTGTAATCTTTTAAATTTTATCTATCTTTTAAATTTTAATGATTTTGTTTCCAGATTAAGTAGAGTTGATCTTTAAAAATTCCAACTACTTTCAGTATGTCCTCAGTAATGTGCTCATTCCAGTCTATCTTTACAATTCTTTTATTGTAATCTTTAAATTTTATCTATCTTTTAAATTTTAATGATTTTGTTTCCAGATAAGTAGAGTTGATCTTTAAAAATTCCAACTACTTTCAGATGTCCTCAGTAATGTGCTCATTCCATCTATCTTTACAATTCTTTATTGTATCTTTTAAATTTTATCTATCTTTAAATTTTAATGATTTTGTTTCCAGATTAAGTAGAGTTGATCTTTAAAAATTCCAACTACTTTCAGTATGTCCTCAGTAATGTGCTCATTCCAGTCTATCTTTACAATTCTTTTATTGTAATCTTTTAAATTTTATCTATCTTTTAAATTTTAATGATTTTGTTTCCAGATTAAGTAGAGTTGATCTTAAAAATTCCAACTACTTTCAGTATTGTCCTCAGTAATGTGCTCATTCCAGTCTATCTTTACAATTCTTTTATTGTAATCTTTTAAATTTTATCTATCTTTTAAATTTTAATGATTTTGTTTCCAGATTAAGTAGAGTTGATCTTTAAAAATTCCAACTACTTTCAGTATGTCCTCAGTAATGTGCTCATTCCAGTCTATCTTTACAATTCTTTTATTGTAATCTTTTAAATTTTATCTATCTTTTAAATTTTAATGATTTTGTTTCCAGATTAAGTAGAGTTGATCTTTAAAAATTCCAACTACTTTCAGCATGTCCTCAGTAATGTGCTCATTCCAGTCTATCTTTACAATTCTTTTATTGTAATCTTTTAAATTTTATCTATCTTTTAAATTTTAATGATTTTGTTTCCAGATTAAGTAGAGTTGATCTTTAAAAATTCCAACTACTTTCAGTATGTCCTCAGTAATGTGCTCATTCCAGTCTATCTTTACAATTCTTTTATTGTAATCTTTTAAATTTTATCTATCTTTTAAATTTTAATGATTTTGTTTCCAGATCAAGTAGAGTTGATCTTTAAAAATTCCAACTACTTTCAGTATTGTCCTCAGTAATGTGCTCATTCCAGTCTATCTTTACAATTCTTTTATTGTAATCTTTTAAATTTTATCTATCTTTTAAATTTTAATGATTTTGTTTCCAGATTAAGTAGAGTTGATCTTTAAAAATTCCAACTACTTTCAGTATGTCCTCAGTAATGTGCTCATTCCAGTCTATCTTTACAATTCTTTTATTGTAATCTTTTAAATTTTATCTATCTTTTAAATTTTAATGATTTTGTTTCCAGATCAAGTAGAGTTGATCTTTAAAAATTCCAACTACTTTCAGTATGTCCTCAGTAATGTGCTCATTCCAGTCTATCTTTACAATTCTTTTATTGTAATCTTTTAAATTTTATCTATCTTTTAAATTTTAATGATTTTGTTTCCAGATTAAGTAGAGTTGATCTTTAAAAATTCCAACTACTTTCAGTATGTCCTCAGTAATGTGCTCATTCCAGTCTATCTTTACAATTCTTTTATTGTAATCTTTTAAATTTTATCTATCTTTTAAATTTTAATGATTTTGTTTCCAGATTAAGTAGAGTTGATCTTTAAAAATTCCAACTACTTTCAGTATGTCCTCAGTAATGTGCTCATTCCAGTCTATCTTTACAATTCTTTTATTGTAATCTTTTAAATTTTATCTATCTTTTAAATTTTAATGATTTTGTTTCCAGATTAAGTAGAGTTGATCTTTAAAAATTCCAACTACTTTCAGTATGTCCTCAGTAATGTGCTCATTCCATTCTATCTTTACAATTCTTTTATTGTAATCTTTTAAATTTTATCTATCTTTTAAATTTTAATGATTTTGTTTCCAGATTAAGTAGAGTTGATCTTTAAAAATTCCAACTACTTTCAGTATTGTCCTCAGTAATGTGCTCATTCCAGTCTATCTTTACAATTCTTTTATTGTAATCTTTTAAATTTTATCTATCTTTTAAATTTTAATGATTTTGTTTCCAGATTAAGTAGAGTTGATCTTTAAAAATTCCAACTACTTTCAGTATGTCCTCAGTAATGTGCTCATTCCAGTCTATCTTTACAATTCTTTTATTGTAATCTTTTAAATTTTATCTATCTTTTAAATTTTAATGATTTTGTTTCCAGATTAAGTAGAGTTGATCTTTAAAAATTCCAACTACTTTCAGTATGTCCTCAGTAATGTGCTCATTCCAGTCTATCTTTACAATTCTTTTATTGTAATCTTTTAAATTTTATCTATCTTTTAAATTTTAATGATTTTGTTTCCAGATTAAGTAGAGTTGATCTTTAAAAATTCCAACTACTTTCAGTATGTCCTCAGTAATGTGCTCATTCCAGTCTATCTTTACAATTCTTTTATTGTAATCTTTTAAATTTTATCTATCTTTTAAATTTCAATGATTTTGTTTCCAGATCAAGTAGAGTTGATCTTTAAAAATTCCAACTACTTTCAGCATGTCCTCAGTAATGTGCTCATTCCAGTCTATCTTTACAATTCTTTTATTGTAATCTTTTAAATTTTATCTATCTTTTAAATTTTAATGATTTTGTTTCCAGATTAAGTAGAGTTGATCTTTAAAAATTCCAACTACTTTCAGTATGTCCTCAGTAATGTGCTCATTCCAGTCTATCTTTACAATTCTTTTATTGTAATCTTTTAAATTTTATCTATCTTTTAAATTTTAATGATTTTGTTTCCAGATTAAGTAGAGTTGATCTTTAAAAATTCCAACTACTTTCAGTATTGTCCTCAGTAATGTGCTCATTCCAGTCTATCTTTACAATTCTTTTATTGTAATCTTTTAAATTTTATCTATCTTTTAAATTTTAATGATTTTGTTTCCAGATTAAGTAGAGTTGATCTTTAAAAATTCCAACTACTTTCAGTATGTCCTCAGTAATGTGCTCATTCCAGTCTATCTTTACAATTCTTTTATTGTAATCTTTTAAATTTTATCTATCTTTTAAATTTTAATGATTTTGTTTCCAGATTAAGTAGAGTTGATCTTTAAAAATTCCAACTACTTTCAGTATGTCCTCAGTAATGTGCTCATTCCAGTCTATCTTTACAATTCTTTTATTGTAATCTTTTAAATTTTATCTATCTTTTAAATTTTAATGATTTTGTTTCCAGATTAAGTAGAGTTGATCTTTAAAAATTCCAACTACTTTCAGTATGTCCTCAGTAATGTGCTCATTCCAGTCTATCTTTACAATTCTTTTATTGTAATCTTTTAAATTTTATCTATCTTTTAAATTTTAATGATTTTGTTTCCAGATTAAGTAGAGTTGATCTTTAAAAATTCCAACTACTTTCAGTATGTCCTCAGTAATGTGCTCATTCCAGTCTATCTTTACAATTCTTTTATTGTAATCTTTTAAATTTTATCTATCTTTTAAATTTTAATGATTTTGTTTCCAGATCAAGTAGAGTTGATCTTTAAAAATTCCAACTACTTTCAGCATGTCCTCAGTAATGTGCTCATTCCAGTCTATCTTTACAATTCTTTTATTGTAATCTTTTAAATTTTATCTATCTTTTAAATTTCAATGATTTTGTTTCCAGATTAAGTAGAGTTGATCTTTAAAAATTCCAACTACTTTCAGTATGTCCTCATTAATGTGCTCATTCCAGTCTATCTTTACAATTCTTTTATTGTAATCTTTTAAATTTTATCTATCTTTTAAATTTTAATGATTTTGTTTCCAGATTAAGTAGAGTTGATCTTTAAAAATTCCAACTACTTTCAGTATGTCCTCAGTAATGTGCTCATTCCAGTCTATCTTTACAATTCTTTTATTGTAATCTTTTAAATTTTATCTATCTTTTAAATTTTAATGATTTTGTTTCCAGATTAAGTAGAGTTGATCTTTAAAAATTCCAACTACTTTCAGTATGTCCTCAGTAATGTGCTCATTCCAGTCTATCTTTACAATTCTTTTATTGTAATCTTTTAAATTTATCTATCTTTTAAATTTTAATGATTTTGTTTCCAGATTAAGTAGAGTTGATCTTTAAAAATTCCAACTACTTTCAGTATGTCCTCAGTAATGTGCTCATTCCAGTCTATCTTTACAATTCTTTTATTGTAATCTTTTAAATTTTATCTATCTTTTAAATTTTAATGATTTTGTTTCCAGATTAAGTAGAGTTGATCTTTAAAAATTCCAACTACTTTCAGTATTGTCCTCAGTAATGTGCTCATTCCATTCTATCTTTACAATTCTTTTATTGTAATCTTTTAAATTTTATCTATCTTTTAAATTTTAATGATTTTGTTTCCAGATTAAGTAGAGTTGATCTTTAAAAATTCCAACTACTTTCAGTATGTCCTCAGTAATGTGCTCATTCCAGTCTATCTTTACAATTCTTTTATTGTAATCTTTAAATTTTATCTATCTTTTAAATTTTAATGATTTTGTTTCCAGATCAAGTAGAGTTGATCTTTAAAAATTCCAACTACTTTCAGCATGTCCTCAGTAATGTGCTCATTCCAGTCTATCTTTACAATTCTTTTATTGTAATCTTTTAAATTTTATCTATCTTTTAAATTTTAATGATTTTGTTTCCAGATTAAGTAGAGTTGATCTTTAAAAATTCCAACTACTTTCAGTATGTCCTCAGTAATGTGCTCATTCCAGTCTATCTTTACAATTCTTTTATTGTAATCTTTTAAATTTTATCTATCTTTTAAATTTTAATGATTTTGTTTCCAGATTAAGTAGAGTTGATCTTTAAAAATTCCAACTACTTTCAGCATGTCCTCAGTAATGTGCTCATTCCAGTCTATCTTTACAATTCTTTTATTGTAATCTTTTAAATTTTATCTATCTTTTAAATTTTAATGATTTTGTTTCCAGATTAAGTAGAGTTGATCTTTAAAAATTCCAACTACTTTCAGTATGTCCTCAGTAATGTGCTCATTCCAGTCTATCTTTACAATTCTTTTATTGTAATCTTTTAAATTTTATCTATCTTTTAAATTTTAATGATTTTGTTTCCAGATTAAGTAGAGTTGATCTTTAAAAATTCCAACTACTTTCAGTATGTCCTCAGTAATGTGCTCATTCCAGTCTATCTTTACAATTCTTTTAACTTATTCTTGCGCTTACTGATGACGATTTTTTTGAAATTCAAACATGGTCATTAGCACTAAGGGCTGAAAGAAGATATGCAACTATAGCTATATCTTCAGAATAATTGGTTATCAGAAGGTCAAGTAGCAAAGGTGTTGAGTGTCTAAATTTCTGGCTGGTCAATAATTTGGGTTAGAAGGTTATTGCCAAGGATTTAAGTTGTTGCACAGGAGAAATGGTTAGTAGGGGGGGGGGGGCAATACCATAATACCACCAGGCCAACTAACCTCTGATAGTGGCGTTGTTGGGGGGGGGGGCAAGGTGGAATAGCCGTCCCCCAATAATTTGGAAAAAAAACTATAATTTATTAAGTAGTCTTAAAATTATTGCTCATTTTAAGTGCCAAATTTGCTTTTTAATATGAGCAGATATATATATTTTTTTTAATCCATGCTGGTTGTTAACAAGAAAAATGAGAACAATGGGGTCCATTACGCTTCATAATATGTTCCACGTTAATATTTGTCCAAATAAACTACTTTTGAAACCTTATCATCAAATAAAAAAGTGAGCCTAGTTAATTGCAAAATTGCAAAATATTCCATGCTTCTAGTTTCGCCACATTTGCTCAGGTCAGTTTTTCCCTTCATATTTAAGATGCTCTTATTTCCTAAAATTTATCAGTTCAACATTAGATTCTCTTTTTTTTTAAACTTTCAAAAGTGGAAATGAGTACATGCTCTACGTCTACAAATAGGACAGGAATGGAATCATTAAAGTAAGAAGGTAGATACACAGTTAATATAATTTCATGAATAAAAAAAAAAATCGTCAAATCGGTTGTAGTTTGGTCATGGAATTTGGTACAGGGGGATTCACTCCCGGAATCTTTTAATTGTTTTAATTTTTATCTTCAGTATTTCATTGAAACTCCAATTTTCTTATTTGTAACTGAAATGCATAATAAGTGCTGAAAACGTCCTATTCCTTACGTTTCGGATTCACATACTAACCCAAAAATTTAGAACTACCTCTATGTACAATACTATGCTGACTTCTCGCTATTTTTGGTTTTTGTAAATATTTCTTTTAGCCAGTTCAAAAAAAAAAAAAAGTTGACATAAATGTGCTAAGAATTATGACTGAAATTAGTCGCATTTGACATAGAGCCAGAGCTACTTATGAGACATTTATCTCTACATCAAAATGCTGTGCAAAATGTCTGCTGAGAATAGGATAGCCTGAATTTAAAAAAAAATATGTTTATTTTCTCTCACAATTTGGAAATTTTCTGAGCATATATAAGCAGTACCAACTCATTTTCTTTTTCTGTTGTTATCAGTTTTATCATGCAGTACTTGGGGACGGAGGTTTGCTTGTGGAGGGAATTATTGTGAAACGATATTCAGTGTAACCCCCTCGGAAATGTATACCCCCTCCCTCCATACCCTGATTTACACAAGAAAAACTTTTGCGTAGTTTTTATAGAATTCATTAAAATTTTAATAAATATAAAAAGGGGAAGGTAATGTTCAAACTCTGGGATGCAATTTTCCCTTCAAATTGGCATCCCTGGCAATTTTTAATTAATTTAAGGTTTCTGCTGCAATGATGCCAATAATTTTTCAGATTTTCTGGATATTCTCTGTCAAACAATGCCCAGTGGATAAGTTAATAATTCTAACTTTAACTTTTTCAAATGCTTCAAATTTTAAATGTGGGGAATATGTCGCTATATAATGGTAAACAATCTGTGTGTAATACTTTGGCTTATCCTGTATCTTTCCTTAGACAGCGCTATTGCGCTACCTATGATTGTTGTTGCAGCTTTATGTGGCCTGCTGATATCTGTGCTATTTATCAACATAAATCGGTAAACGCAAAAACAAATCAATTTGATAAAAATATTCAATAACACTTCAATAAATCATGTATATTAAAAGTTTAGTACAACAAATTAAATCTTGCAGAGTCAAAATCCATTCAAAATTACAAGCAAATGAATTGCGCAGTACCGGGCTATTAGAATAGAGCTTGGTTCAGTTATGTGATTGAGTATCCTATACATGGTGTGGGGGTTGAGGGAAATGGAGGGGGATTTGTGCTGTAGTATTAGTGGTGAATCTGTCTGAAAAAAGCCGAGTGTATACAACATTTACCTTCATCCTCTCAATAGCTTTTTTACGTTATAGCCTACTACTGTCGTCTGCAGCAGCTCATTGCTGACAATTTTAGTAAAATGCCAAGCACCAGCACTTATATTTATGACTGTTTTATGTGTGTTTATTGTCTATAATGTATTGCGTAATGTTTTTAAATTCACCAAGTAGTTTGTTTGTTAAATAGTTACTTTTCTTCCCTACTGCTTGAATAGCACCCCCTCTTGCCCTCCCCCCCCCATAAAAATACTGTATCGACGCCCCTGACCTCAGACATGTTGAAATTGCCATATATCAATAGAGAAAAATTCTTGCTACTCAGCTTGAATATTAGGTCAGACACAACTTGGTGAGATTTTGATTAGAGGCAGATATACTCCTATAGAGCATGCTAATTTTCAAAGACTCTGACCCAAGATGAAGCCTAACAGCAATGTGTTCAACCCAAACATAAACAAACAGTTCTAGAAACTGTAAATAAAGAAACTGTAAGAAACTGTAAATAAAGAGAAACTCGGCACAATAGTAAAAAAGAAATTCCAAATAGATAAAATTAAATAAGTTCAATGTTACGAAAAGTACGAAAAAATTCAATGTCGGAAAAGTGCGGAAATGCCCCCAAAACGTCAAGGGATCCTTAGGATAATTACACAATCAAATTTGGTAATTTGGATAGTGAACCCTACTGTAGAAGTTTCAAGTTCCAATCTACAAAAATGTGGAATTTTGTATTTTTCAGAAATGCCCCCAAAACGTCAAGGGATCCTTAGAAAAATTACACCATCAAATTTGGCAATTTGGATAGTGAACCCTACTGTAGAAGTTTCAAGTTCCAATCTACAAAAATGTGGAATTTTGTATTTTTCAGAAATGCCCCCAAAACGTCAAGGGATCCTTAGAAAAATTACACCATCAAATTTGGCAATTTGGATAGTGAACCCTACTGTAGAAGTTTCAAGTTCCAATCTACAAAAATGTGGAATTTTGTATTTTTCGCCAGAAAAAAGATCATGGATGCCGGTTTAACTACTGTTTTTGTGTTGTTTTTTTTTCCTTGGGGTAATTGTATTGAACCAATGGTCCTAGAAGGTTGGGAGAGGACTCATTCAAATGGAAATAAAAAGTTCTACTGCCCTTTTTGAGTGACCAAAAAGAATGGATTGTTACTAGTCTCCTTCCCATGCCCTCCCCCTCCAAAGACACGCAATCAAAATATTGAGATGGCAATTTTGTTCAGCATAGTTGAAAGGTCTAATAACTATTCCTCTGGGGATGACATCACCCCGACAGCTCCTAGGGAAAGGGTTGTAAGCTACGGAATTTGCCCGTTATTTACATATAGTATTTGTAAATATTTATTTGGAAATATACTGACATTTTTTTTTGGGGGGGGGGGAATTTTCTGTAGGGAGGGAAGTTTCCTAGGTAGAGAATTTTCCAGTTAACTTGAATTTATATAGGCCTACAGAATTCTTTTTATTTATCTCACTTTCTCTTGTGGATATGATCCAGGGGTGTTCTTTGGGAAAATTTTCTGCGGAGGGGGCATTATTAGGGGATTTCCGCAGGATAAATTTTCTATGGGGGAATTTTTCGCAAGAAAACTTTCTATTGGGGTGGAGAGATTTCCAGGGAAAATTTTCCACGTAGGTGGGGGGGGGGATTTTTAGCATGGTTTGAAAACCGATCACAAATTAAATAAATAAGTTTTTATTCAAATGAAAGTATGGACAATTTTTTAGGGGAGTCATCGGGAGGAATTTTCAGCGAGAATTAAATTGTCTGGGGAGAGGGGACTTACAGAGGAGGTATTCCGTTGAGGGGATTTTTGTGGAAGGGGGTCAATTTTTACAAGGAGGGGGGGGGGGGGTGGATTTACCAGTATTATTTGAAAAACGATTAAAATTAAATAAAAAAATAAAAACGGAAAGAAATTATTCTGTATATGAGACGGACTGCCCTGTCCTCAATTCCTTGTTCACACTGTAGTTTGATTTTTCGTCCAAATTCTTTAAGAACGACCCCTGAGGCGCAAGGGTCGTTTAATTAAAATAAGAAGCTTTTTAGTATACTGAAAAACTTTAGCGTGAAGAGTGAGGGATTGAATAGGGGGCAGTCCCCCTCATATTCGGAATATTTTTTTTCTTTTCAGTTTTAATGTTGTTCCTTACTTTCGGTTGATTTTTTTTATATTTAATTAAGGACAAGAATAGAAAGGTTTAACATTTCTACCTTTGGTCCATGTCTGGTATAGATTGTAACTCCTTGGCAGGACTAGTTACTATTCAGATTGCTCCACAGGGCATGTCCTAGTATTTGCACATGAGCATCTTCTAGCTTAGCTAAAGAGTTCATGGGACGTAATTTGCAGACATAAAAACACCCACATCGTTCTGAGATACCAAAATTATAAGCTCGGCAAGTTTAGGCACCAGTGTATCCACAATCTTTGAAAACAAATGAAAACATTATTTTTACTCGTGTTTTTTTTTCTGGAAGTTGTTGTTTGTCCTATCACTGTATGCAGGGTTTTTATTTATATTAACTCGTAAATTACCGACGGGCTGTGATGTTTTGTTGTCACTAGAACTAGCAGTGACGTAATCAGTATCTGAGAAGGAGTTAGAGTCCAAAGCTGAAAAGAATATCGGACTCACTGAGCTATCTTTAGTCTCACACACACCATCATTACTATCTGCACTATTTACAGGTGATGGGGAGGAGTCTAAATGATCCATGGGGGAAGGGTCTGAATAGGTGTACATGCCTACCTTTCTGCTAAAATACTAGCAGTTTGGAAAGGAAAGGGAGGATCTTAAGGAGTTTTGGGCTGAATTTGTGCCTAAATCATGTAGATTTAAATCCATCACGTGTTTCTAGTTCTAAAAAAGGTTTACCTGAGTAGTTTTTTACTGAAATATTTCTGTGAATAATGGGTTAATTGTATAACCTGGGGACATTGCCCCGGGGCCTGCTGGGATCACTATCTCCTCGAAAATACATTTTTCAGACCTTTTGGCCATTCTTAACGAAACGGGTGCCTCAAAATTCTTGTTTTATACAATTGGGGAACTATAAGGGGCTCCTTAGGACAAAAAAAGGCATTATAGAGGGGCTGGTTGCCCTTTGATCATTTTTGACCCTGAAAAGGGGCACTTCAACTTCTTATTTCTGATCGAATGCTCCTCTTCCAAGTTTCTATGGCTAACTTCTATACGAAGGGATCAGATGAAAATATACCACCTTCTATGTTTCTACAATTACCCATTTTATACAAATTGGTAAGATAAAAAAGTATAGCCTATGTGAGATTTATTGAGATTCTTTAGTAACTCAATGCTGTTGTTTTAATTCTGATCTTTACTTCAGCCTCTCCACCTGCTGCAGTCACATGGTCACTATATGCTCTAAATTAGCTTGAACAATTTGTAAGTCTATGTGGTGGAAATATTATATAAATCCATATTCTAGAAACAAGTGACAATACAGAAAATGTGTCAAATTCCATTTTTAGGTGTGTTTCATTCACTTTAATATTGAGATGAATTTTTGATTTATGAGATTTTAACTTGGGCTTTGCATTGTGCAAAGCCCAAGTAACTAGTAACTTTCTAAGAAGTGGAAGCTAATAAATTACTAAGGTGGATATAAGTCAAATTTATTTGGAAAAAGTTTAATTCTAGGACCAAGTTTATGATCAATCTGGATGGTGTGCGTGTAACTGAACCCCCGTGTAACTGAACCCCAAGCAACTGAGCCCCCGTGTAACTGAACCACCGTGTAACTGAACCACCGTGTTACTGAACCCCCTTATAACCGAACCACCGTGCAATTGAACCCCCGTATAACCGAACCCCCGTGCAACTGAGCCTCCGTGCAACTGAACCCTCGTGCTACTGAACCCCCTTTAACTGAACCCTCGTGCAACTCAACCCCCGTGCAACTCAACCCCATTTAACTAAACTCCCGTGTAACTGAACCCCCATGTAACTGAACCCCCGTGCAACTGAACCCCCGTATAACCGAACCCCCGTGCAACTGAACCCCCGTGCAACTGAACCCTCGTGCTACTGAACCCTCGTGCAACTCAACCACCGTACTTACTTTGGGTAAAACACAATAGGGTTATGAACCATAGTTATTTAACTGTGGTATAGTTATTTAACCTTTAAACTGTTTTAAATAAAATGGCCATCCCAAAATTTAGATCGGATGTATTTGGGGGAAAAATAGGGTGGGGTGGAAGCCCTCCAATCACTTTTAACTCTGAAAAAGTGCAATGGAAATTTTGATTTCCAATCGAATGAGCCCCCCCCCCCCCCCAAAGTTCATACAACATTTTTTATACAAAAACCTTTTGTGTTAGCAATGAGCAACTAGCTTAACTTACAGCCCTTGGCCCAGATGCTACTGGTGGGGTTGTTAACCCCAAAGGCATGGTTATTTGATCTTCAGACTATTTGAACAAAATGTTTATTTTGATCGGATGTATTTGGGGGGGGGGGGTGCCGGTTAAGAGGGAAAGGCTGATTGTCCTGTGATTACCTTTGATTCTTCGAAATTGAAATTGAACTTTCAATTTCCAATCGAATGAGCCTCTTTCAAAGTTTTTACGATCATCCCTTCTATAAAAACCTTAAACTTTAACAATTTTTAACTTTCAATAACATACAGATTGCTGATACAAGTGTATCAGCAATTTTTTTTTGGAACTGCTTAGCGTATCAAGATGAAACTTCTAGGGCATCTACCTGGTACTACTGCTATTAATACTGCTACTACTACTACTAATTCAACACCTATTATTACTTCTACTGCTCCTACTACGACCTCTGCTGCCATTACACTAGCACTATTAAGGCTACGCATATCAAGTTGAAAATTTGACAGAATGAGGTATTTGAGGTGGAACTTGAACTAAATCAAAAGACACTATGTTCATGCAGATTTTCAAAATGGCGTATCTCAAAAAGGGATTTGTGTATTAAGTTAGAACTTTCAGAGAGTGCTTAAAGGGAAAGTCAATTCACCAAAGGGAAATATGTGCACGCTCAGGCCTGGATTTATCACTAGGTCCCTAGGCCCGGACCTAAAAGCGCATAATGCTAGCGGGAGCAATAAACTATGAACTGAGTAATTTTTTCCTGACAAAAGCTGGACTGATGTAATTTATCGTCGCCAGGTGCACTCTGCCGCCACACTGCCTATTCACAGAAAAGTGACTTTAAAACAACACAGGAATTCCATGGTCACTTATAAACTGTCAGATGTCTCCCAAGAATGGTAGCTGAGAGTTCAGTATTACCCCTCTCTTTCATCACTTTTCGCTCATCAGTTGTGTTCTGTAAACACACAGTTACATGGTTATACACAGTTACAGTTGCACGAGGGTTCAGTAGCACGAGGGTTGAGTTGCACGGGGGTTCAGTTACATGGGAGTTCAGTTACATGGGAGTTCAGTTACACGAGGGTTTAGTTAAATGGGGTTGAGTTGCACGGGGGTTTAGTTGTACGAGGGTTCAGTTAAAGGGGGTTCAGTTGCATGAGGGTTCAGTAGCACGAGGGTTCAGTTGCACGGGGTTTCGATTATACGGGGGTTCAGTTGCATGGGGGTTCAGTTACACGGGGGTTAGTTACAGTTTCATGGAACCAATCTGGATACTTAATGGTTTCACACGTAGTCATAAGTTCAGAGGTGTTGAATATTACTAGATTTTTGAGTCATCTCTGGTCTCTTCATACATAGGGAGCTGTTGTTTGTTTGGAAAAGTTAATGAACAATAGTTATTATCTGTATAACGCATTACGAAATGATAATCTATTCAAAATTATCCAGTGAATGCTGTGGACAGTAAAAAAAAATACAGTATCATCAGTTAAACTTGTAACTATGAAAAGCTAAAAAAAAAAAAAAAAAAAAAAAAAAAAAAAAAAAAAAAAAAAAAAAAAAAAAAAGAATGTATTGAAAGTTTGTGAATTATTTGCATAAAATCTTGATAATACTCGTTAATTGTGTGATACCACTATTTAACGGAATTGAGCTGTCCAACCTTCATTGGTTTTTATTCCCCGCTTCCACGTCAGACCCAGCATCTATTAGTGTCATATAAATCCTTCTTCTCTGATGCTGCATAATTTTAGTTGACCCCAGTAGTAAGAGAGGTGCTGATTTGAACCATACGCCTGAGGCATGGATATGTGTGTAGGTTTTCAAGTAATTGGGTTACCAGGGTCATTTGCAAAGAGGTACCATTTCTATAGAAGCTAAAGTAATTTGAAATATCATATGGAATTTGCTTGAAGGTATATACTTTGCGTACACGCCCGTACCAAACAGGTTGGGTATAATCTGTTCTGGTTCAAGTTTTTTCTGACACAATTAACTGAATTTCTATTTCATGATATACAAGTTTTTTTTTAGGTTAAATCCGTGTCGGAAAACCGGTGTATCTTTTTAGATGCCAATTATTTTTTGTATATATTCAAGTTTCAATTAGATTCTTCAACAGTTTTGAATAGTTTATTGAACATAACACAACTGACATTTTTTGTAAGCATTTACATAGAAAATGGATAATTCTAAGCAATTTCTGGTGAGTAAAAATTTTCTCATTATTATAATAAAAAAAGAAATTGTCTTGTCATTAAGTTAAGGAAGAAATTCTTTCCTTACACTAGAACTAAGGGTACTTATATACTTAGAAGCCTATTGTTTTTAGGAGCTGAAACCTCTAAATAATTCTCTTATAGGTTGAAACTTACGGCGGCTTTTTTTTTAGGGGTGTTTTTGAAAATACTTCCAGGCCAGTCTGCATTTACGGTGTGATTTTTATCATGATCAGTTAACCTTTTTAGGGATGTTTTTGAAAAAGTGCTTAGCTCTATTGAAAAAAAAAATGTTTTACACTACTTTAAATGCCTAACATAAACTGAATTATTTTCCAAACCCAAAATGCATTTTTTTTTTCATGTTAAATTTTACCCTTTTTTTTCAAGGAAGTGGACACATGCAATACCCCCCTTCTGAAAAGAAGGCAAGATATAGCGAAGGTATATTAATGCAAGCTGCAAGACCATCAGTTATCAAATTCGCTGCTAGAACTACACACGACCTGGACCAGCCAATGGCCGCGAATCTTTTAATGACAGGGTCCTCTGACCCCAGTGTTAGCTCCATGTCAGCTGGAAGGAACTTGAAAAGGGAATGGACTGCTTTATATAATGCCTCAGCTCAGCCTACTGAAGATTGTGAGCTTAACCCCCTTCAAGTTTTGCCAAGGAGTTCAGATATAGAAGCCCAGTCAGAATTTGTAAGTATATACATAATTTTTTTTTCTATCCCTATTTTCAAAATAAGGTAAATTTTCTCAGGCGCATAGCTTTTGATGAGTAAAACTTAAAATTTGTTTCTAAAAACTATTTCATTTTCTTTCATTAACCAAATTAGCTGGTATATATAAAGGAATGCTTATCATGCATTTCTATAACAAAAAAAACCTTACCTCGTAACTTCTAACCAAGATGCATTCTAATGCAATAATTCCAATATTCCTTTTAGACAAAAACTAACTATTTGAAAAAAAAAACGAAAACGATTCGCTACTTCACACTTGACGCGCACTTTTAAACTGGTATTTTTGCGCTAAGGCATTTACATGCATCCGCTACTTATCAGATCTCCCATCGCTTTTTAATCCGATTTGAATTCTAAGTGGGTCTCTTGCAAAGCGGACTTTGAATAACCAAGATGTCTATCTTCGATAAGCAATTTACACAGGGAAAAAGGTTTTTTGATAATTTCCAAATATGTCTTCACAGCGATGTCAAGAAACATTATTTGGGCGAACCCGTTTTTGGTCATTTCATTGAAACACTTAGGTGTTTTCGAGAAAGAATTTGAGGCTGTTCTATTTGAACAGTGTTGTGAAGTCCGATACCCCCCCAACTCGAAAGGGTATCGATCCTCCTACATCGAAGGAAGCTCCCGGTTCCCAAGGTCCTCCCCGGGAGAGGGGAGGGGGGGAGGGGAGGGGAGGGGGGGGAGGGTTCTAAAAAAGGACCATCCAACATTTTAATTGCACTTTAATTGTTGATATGGATGGAGAAAAAAGTTCTTCTCTCTTACAAACATTTATTTAGCCCAGGTCAACTTCAAACAAATCCGTTGGCAAAAGACACAGGAAAATACGGATTATTGAGAAGGTAGCACCATCAACCACCGACATATGGGATTCGTGTCCGTTAACTGAAGCCGAGGAGCAAGTGTTCATAGAGCATACCGCGACACTTGAACGATGGTCAAATTTCATTGAGAATTATAATGAAGAGGCTCAAACAATCGAATTGGATCCATATTTTACATTTTTATTTTAAAAAATTTTTGGAATAAAACCATTAGTTTTTTTTTATCAGGATGCGTGTTTATTTGTTTTTTTTCAGGGGTGACTGTATCGACCCAGAGGTCCTAGAATATTGAGAGAGGCCTCATTCAAATAGAAATTAAAAGTTCTAGTGTCCTTTTTAAGTGACCTAAGGATTTGGACGGCAACTAAGCCCCCTCTAGGATCATTTTTTCCCAAAGTCACCGGATTAAAAGTTTGAAATTACCATATTTATTCAAAAAAATCTAATAACTATGTCTTTGAGGATGATTTAATCCCTCACATGCCCGGGAGGAGGACTGCAAGTTATGAGCTTTGCCCATTGTTTGCATATAGCATTGGTTATTGGGAAGTATACAGACGTTTTCAGTTTTTTTTGTGGTCGATGGAGGGTTGGGGGGAGGGAGTTACGTGGTAGGATCTCTCCATGAAGGAATTTTTCATGGGGGAAGAGAAATTTTCTATGTGGGTGGTGTCAGATTTCCCAGCACTATTTAAAAACGATAAGAAACTAAATTTTAAACTAAAATTTAAACTAGAAACTAGTTTAAATAAATAAAACTTTCAGTTGAAAGTTTTTCAACTGAAAGTAAGGAGCAACTTTAAAACTTAAAAAGAACAGAAATTATTTCGTATATGAGGGGGTTCGCCCCTTCGTCAATACCTCACTCTTTAGGCTAAAGTTTGTTTATTGCTTTCAAAAGAGCTATTTATTCTAATTAAGCGACCTTTTTGATTCAGGGGTCATTTTTAAAGAATTGGAACAAAATTTGAACTTAGCGTGAAAGGCGAGGTGTTGAGGAGGAGGGAACCCCCCCTCATATACGTAATAATTTTGGTTCATTTTAAGTTTTAGTGTTTCTCCTTACTTCAGTTGAAAAAAATTTGTTTTTTTAATTTAATTATTAACAAGCGTTTGAACGATGGTCAAATTTCATTGAGAATTATAATGAAGAGGCTCAAACAATCGAATTGGACCCATATTTTGCATTTTTATTTAAAAAAAATTTTTGGAATAAAACCATTAGTTTTTTTTTTATCATTTCCTTGTTCTAACTTACCCTTCTAAGAATAAGACTACATTTTCCTGACTAAAAAAAAAAAAAAAAAAATATATTTTTTAACATGTTCAGTTGACGTTATGAAAGACATAAGGCAATGTAACTTTTTTTTTCTTCTTTTAATTGTTCAGGTGATGGTGGTGGTGGTGGTAGTGTGACAATGACTATGAGAAATTGACAAAGTTTATTAACTATAAAAAATTTACATAAAAATAAAACTTTTTTTTCTACAGATTAAAAATATAGCACCACCAGCGACACCATTGAGTGATGAAGCAACTATATTTACAGGACCAATTCTGTCACCACCAGCAGAGTTCAGGGATGAAGCTACACTGGTTCTAGAGAATTTGGAGTGGGAAAGAGGCTTCCTTAACGATGTTTTTGGGGAAATGGCCAGCCTGGATGACTTAAGCTGTGATATTGACATGCTTGAGGATCCGGGGTGGACAGATAGTTTCATGCGTGAATATTTAGGTGATGTTACAAGTAAATCTGAACCGGGTCCTCATAACGAAATTCCATCAGAGGACAATACAGGCTGGCTCGACCAATTGTCCCCAAACACCTTGGAATATGTACTAGGGGACCTCATGCCACATCCCCCCAATATGATTGAACAGACTGGGAGTGGTGTTATTGACAATTCTCTGTCACCCGCCACCACTCCACTTAATGCTATAGATAGAAGTAGTAATACAACAGCAACAGTATCCCCTCTTCCGGATTTTTTTCTCTCCAACTCTGCCTTGCATCACACATTGGTCTACAGCGCCAAATTCGGTGACCCTTTCAACTCTCTAGTGTCGGGGGATATAATAACAGATCCCCTGGCCATTACACATTCATATACTGATAAGATTCGAGCCATTCTTGAACAACAAATGGGGGTGTGGGGAGTGGGGGTCAGTTTAAAAGCATCAATAGCACTAAAAATATTTTTTTTAAATGAAAGTGCGGGTGAGATGTATTCGAAATACTTGCACACAGAGATGTTGGCAATACACCCGCATTTATCAAATTATGGGGAGGTTTTTCTAAATTGGGCTAATAGTATTCAAAGTAAGTGGGAAAATTATAACGAGGGGGGTAGTGGATCTGTGGTTTTATTTATTGAAAGTTTAAATGTTAACATTTGTAGGTTTAAAAAGGATTTTATTGTAAGAGGTGGGGCTGGGGAGAGGGCAATTGAATTAAAATATCATTCAGATTTAGAGGGGTGTAGGGGGATACAACGAATCTGTTTCGATACGAGGCTGCAGTGTTTCAAGTATGCGTTTTTAATTGCGGCATACAGACCACTTCAGAAAGATGCCACTAAGAAAAAGTTGGACAAAATGGCAGTTAATGGTTGGGAGGGTTCAAAGTTCCCCAAAGTAAATTTTAATTGTTTAAATGATCAATATCCCGTGACACTAAAAGGAATAGATATTTTTGAGCGGGCTAATGCACATTTAAAGATTGGTGTCACGGTGTTACAGTATGAAACAGAATTTGAAGAGGGTCAGCGTTCCGATAAGAAGGGTGTATTATTTCCAGTGCGGGCTCCTTCAATTGAATCAGTAGAATATTGGGTGTGGCTTCTATACACCCCACCCACAGACTCCGATTCAATTGGTCATTTCAATCCGATTACGGATATTAGTAGGGTTCTAAGTGAGGGTAAGAAACATGAGGCACGTTATTACTGTCCAACATGCCTCTCAAGATTTCGCTCTGATTTAAATTTAAAGCATCACATGAAACACTGTAAACGTCATGGATACCAGGCTGTGGAGACGGTAAGCGGAGATAGAGCGATCTTACGTTTTAAAAATTTTCAAAACACGCTCCTGCAGAGCAATAAGATCGCTTTGGACTGCGAGGCTAAGCTGACAGACGTGTGCGATCCGTCAAATTCAAATCATGTTAAAATACATGAAGCCATAGGGGTCTCTTACGCTCACGCGCAACGAGATTCCAATAATACCATGCAAGTGCTGGAGGTAGTTGAGATGTTGAGTGACGGTGAAGACTGCATGCGCTCGGCATTGGTCAGTCTAGTCAAAACAGCGAACGGTGCAATTTCGCGCCTTCGTTATACAAACTATCCTATGCTCCTATCACCAGATGACATAGTGGCCATTAAAAATCGTAAAATGTGTTGGGTTTGCAAGGGAGAATTTGATGAGGGTGTTGGGAATGGGGGGAGGAGGAAGGTGATCGACCATGATCATTTGTGGCAGGAAATTACATCGGGAGGGAGTAACTTTAGAGGGGTAGCACACCAGTCATGCAATTTAAACGTTAGACAACAATATTTCGTACCTGTTTTTATACACAATTCCAATTACGACTTAAAGTTTGTTCTTCCGGCGTTGGCCCGCATTGCCAAGGGAGGAGTTGTAGATGACGCATGGATAGATGGTTCTTTTTCATATAATATCATACCCAAATCATCGGAGAAGCTACTGCTGCTAGAATTCATGTGGAAAACAGTTGACAAGGGTAACACGTGCCTGAATAAAATCCGTTTTTTAGACTCTTTCAGCTTCTTCCCCAAATCTTTAAGTCAATTGATTCAGGTGCAGAAAAGTGACAATTTTGATAGCTTCCCCTCCTCAAACAGCGCTTCCCCGATGATGAAATGTATGATTTATTAACGTGTAAGGGTATATATCCATATGATTATTACAACTCTGGCTCGAGGCTAGATGAGGTGTCACTACCGCCCATTGAAGCTTTTTACAATTCTCTTACTGAGAGTGAGTGCACCACTAGCGACTACGAATTTGCTAAGAGGGTTTGGGCAAAGGGCGGATGTAAAAATGGGTGGGATTATTGTAAACTTTACTTGGCCAGTGACGTACTCACTCTTCTGGATATTGTGTGCAAAAATACGGATAAAATCTATGGGGAATTTGGGTTGGATTTAGGTTATTATTTTTCCACTCCCCATTTGGTGATGGACTTGATACTTAAAATCAGCAAAGAAGAAATAGGTCTGATCGCCGATGTGGATCAGCATCTGTTTGTAGAGAGATCAATGAGGGGTGGGTATGTTTTTCACGGGGATCGTATCATGAAAACTGATCCGAGTGGACAGCACACCGATGAAAAGTCGGACGCAGTTTTTTTGGATATGAATTCTCTTTACCCATCGGCAATGTCTCACTACTGTTTGCCGTGTGGCAATTATAAATGGCTTGACAATCCCTGTGCTTCGAATTTCCCCGACATTGCCAGTGTTGAGGAGAATGGGGCTCAGGGATGGTTTTTTGAAATTGACGGTGAAATACCCATGGAAATCCATGACTCGGTAAAAGACTTTGTTTTTCCGTGCATAAATAGACCGGTGGGTAGGGACTCTCTGAGCCCCTACAATTTATCTTTAGTAGAGGACGGGAGTATGCACTGGGTACCTTCAAAACAAAAACTAATTGCCGATCTCAACCCGAAACAGAATATCGTTGTTCATCACGTGCTATTGAAATGGATGGTGTCCAATGGTTTCAAGGTCACAAAGATTCATAGAGCCCTCCAATTTGATCAAAAGCCTTACATGAAAACGTTTATTGACACCTTTGTCAGTAAGCGTTCACAAGCGAAAACGAAAGTTGAAAAAGAAGTCTATAAACTCATTTTGAACTCAGCTTTCGGTAAAATGTGCGAGAGCGTACGACACAGAAGTCGATGTGACATTGTAACCAACCCCAAAGATTGTGCTCGAATCATTGCGGATCCAAACTTCACATCGTTCACAATCATAGACTCCAATATGGTTCTCCTACATCGCAAGAAAAGAAACATTGTATTAAATAAAAATATTGCAGGCGGAAGTGCAATAACTGAAATATCCAAGAAACTCATGTTGTCATTTTATTATAATGTATGCAAGGTACAGTGGCCGATTGAGGGACAAGTTCAAGTGTACTACGGGGACACTGATTCACTCCTGTTAAAAGTCAAAACTGAAAATCTATTGAATGATTTGGAAAATGGCGAGTACATTAGCTCACGAATGGACTACACTAACTGGGACGAATCCCTCTACCCAGAGCTAGTGAAACGCCAGGCCCCAAATCAATTGTTAATGTTAAAATCTGAAACGGGTAGCGATCTGATATCCAGTGGTGTGTTTCCTGGACCGAAGGTATACTGTGTGGAAACGCACGGCAAGGATATCAAACAAGTTTGCAAGGGGGTACCTACACACTTTGTAAAAAATAATTTCGACATGAGTGTGTATAGAAACTGTGTGGAACGTAGTTTAGTGCCAAGGGCGAAAGTCATGGCGATTCGCTCTTTACAATTTAAAAACTACACAGTTAGAGTTGAGAAAAACGCCATGTCTGCCATATCGGACAAAGTCTATGTACTTGAGGATGGTGTGAAGGTACTACCACACGGTCATTATTTAATTTCAGACCGAGTTGAATGTACAGAGTACAGAAAACAACTCGGTCTAAAAAAATTAACTTAAATTCACTAAAAAAAAAAGAAGTATAAATTGGGTGGGAGGTTTTTTTTTTGGGTAATTAGGTTTTTTTTTAAATTCTTTTTTTTTTCTACCACAATCAATTTTCAATGTGTGTGTGTGTTTGCAAGGCAGATCAATTTCCAGTATTTAATGCCGGCCCCGGCCCGGGCCCGCCGCAGCGGGCCCCGGCGCCGGCGCTTCCGGCCCCGGCCGCCGCAGCGGCCGCCCCCGGGGGGGAGGGGGGACCCCAAAATTTAAAATGTTGTAAGTAAAAGTGTATGATATTATTTCACAAGTGTGTGTGTGCACATTAGTCCAATAAATGTTGTATTTTTTATAATAAATAAACAGAAAAAAAGTGTATTATTTAAGTGTTTTTTTCTAGTGGCTATTTAAATGTTGATTTTTTTTATTATAAATAAATTAAAAAAAAGTGTATTTTTTTATTCATGTTTAATGTGCCTTTTTCAATGTAGTATTTTTTTTTTAAAGTATTGTCACCTTTTTTATGTATATAATAAAAGAAAATATTATTCTTTATTCTTCTTCTTCTCGTTATTATTATTCTTGAACGGAGTAGTAGTAGTAATAGGGAAATTATTTAGTCATTAGACGACCATAGTCTACAGTTAGTTGTCCAGGTGAACTGTTGAAGGGAACATGTATCAATTTAAAACACCATTCAGATCGTTTCTGTGTGGACCGTCAATGTCGGGCAAAACAACACTCTTAACTAAAATAATTAAAAATTGTGATAAAATGTTTGTGGAAAAGCCGAAAAAAATCTACTATTGCTATAGTATTTGGCAGGAGTCATATGATAAAATAAAAGCGATTGCCACCACCCCACACCATGGGTTGGTGCAGATACAATTCATACAGGGACTTGATGTTTTCAGCATTATTGAACAAAACTCTTGGTTGATCATTGACGATCTGGCTGAATCTATTGAACAATGGTCCCAGGAAATGCTACAACTGTTCACTGTTCGCTCTCATCATGAACAGATTTCCGTTACTCTGGTTCTACACAATCTCTTTCATCAGAGCAAATGTATGCGAACACTTGCATTGAACTGCACCTACTATATCATCTACAGAGTTGTTCGTGATTCTAGCTCGCTAATAACTCTCAATAAACAAATCTATCCGGGAGCCCCCAAATTTCTGCTCTCAGCATACAATCAGGCAACTAATAAACCCTACGGCTACATCCTATTGGATCTTAATCAAAATACACCCGAGGATCTGCGTGTAGTCACAGATATTTTTGACAATGAAATTACAGTATATCTCCCCGTGAACACTAAAAAAGACCTATTAGTTGCTATCATGACACTGAAGAAACTACATGAAAATAGACATTTGTTTTCAGTTCTAAGCACTTCAAAACCTCCGCTTAGGAAAGCAATACTCAAACACGGTATTGACAACGATTTCATTAATCTAATATCCGAACTTTGTTTAAATTTGATCGAGGGTAATGTTCAAGTGCCAGAAGTAGTTAAGCAACAGGCAAAGCAACATCGTTCCATTGTACGTACATTGGCCTCTAAAAAGAAAGGAAAGAATTTCAAAAGGAAACGACTTCTTCAGGCGGGCGGTAGCTTTTTCACACTTTTACTGCCAATAATTACAGGACTTGTAAACAGTTTTCTCTAAAGAGAGAGAGGAGAGAGAGAGAGAGAGAATGGCAAAACCCTATAAATTGACTCCAATAGAACTCGCTCTCTCACCCGTCGAACACTTTGAGAACAATCTGAGTAAATTCCTTGACAATGAGAATATTGAGGATGATAAAAAACTGCTTTTACTTCAAGATGCACTTCGCCGAGTGGACAAACACAAGTCCTATCGCTCGAAGCCCACTGCTGCTGCTGACCCCAAAAAAGAATCATCTCCTCAGGATTCTGCTGCTGGAACACAATTGAAGAAGGAGGAATTGGATTCGTTTGTAATGAAAATTGGAAATCTAATGCCCCACTCATATCGTGAACAAAGTAAACGACTCCTAGCCTATCTCTTGGAAAGTGATCACATTCAAGTTGAGAGCAATGGGACAGGGATTATAATTCAGGGCAAGAGCTATAATCTACTTGATTTAATCTATGATATGGTTACAAATCGTAAAGGACTATTATCATTTGACACTCATCTATACAACTTTCTAAATACATTAAACTTCCCCAAAAGTCTTATTGCCAATAGACAAATTCTAAAAAAAATAAATGAACATGCATCATCGTCATCATCAACAACAACATTGACACCATTAAAAAATGAACTTGAAGAAGAAGATTTTAAATCAATTTTGGAAAATACTAGCACACCACTGATAGCTAGACAAAAGCGAAGACGTATCAAGTCATCATCACCACCAACGGTCAGTATACAAAAGGGTAGCGGACGTTACACAACGTGTTTACGTTCAAAATGGTTGAAGTTCTGAAAGGTGTTTATGAAAATATTGGTGAGGCGGGGAGTTTAAGTACCCCCACCACTCTTTCCAAAGTCACTGGTGTTCGCACTAAAAATGTACAAGACTATCTACAAAATGAGTCAAGTTACACTCTGCATAGAAATCATAGACTTCGTGCCAATCAATATCGAAAAACTAAAGCCTTTTACCCATTGCATATAATGCAAGCAGATCTCCTGACTCTAGATGAGCTTCAAAGACGTCACAATACACCGTACAAGTACATTCTACTTCCAATCAGTGTTTATAGTCGTTATGCATATGCAATTCCATTGCGATCAAAGAGAGGTGTTGAAGTTGCTCAGGCCATTGAAAGTATTCTCCAACAGGATTCATATAAAAAAATTCAAACGGATCGCGGTAGTGAATTTGTTAATCCCCATGTTGCAAAAGTACTAGAGAAATATAGTACACTGCTCTATCATAGTCACAGTCCTATAAAGGCTGCATTGGCCGAACGATTGATAAGAACTATTCGACTTTTAATTTCAAGATATTGTACATTGAAAAATACATCGGCTTTTATTCGTGATCTTGATAAAATCATGTTGATTTATAATCAACGACCTCATCGATCATTGTCCAACTCTACGCCAACGGAAGTTCATCATTCTGATCATGATACAATTGACACCTTTCTTAAACAGTATTCCAATGAATCGTCGGCTGTCAAGAAGATGAAAAATAAATTCAATGTTGGTGATACCGTTCGAATTAATAGAACAACTAATGTTTTTGAAAAGGGGAATTACTTGTGGTCCACAGAACTTTTTAAGGTGGCAAAAATCCTAGACACTAAACCCATAACTTATCGCCTGCGTGATACCAAAGATGAGGAGATTCTCGGCGGCTTTTATGACTATGAACTACAAAAAGTTAAAAATGCCAGTGAAATCTATCAAATTGAAAAGATATTAAAGACACGTACTCGTGGGGGTAAGAAACAGTTACTTGTTCGATGGCTAGGATACAACTCTGATTTTGATTCTTGGATCGGTGTTGAAGATATTGACAATGCCCAATGATTTCTATGTAACTTTCATGTCCAACGTTTCCGATCCTCTCTACAATGACTTGAATACGACAAGTGATTTTTGGACAAAACTCTCACCCGCCGTCAAATTTGACGGTGCATATGAAGTGGCTCTTGTCGACTGTATTCTCAAAAATACCTATGACATCCTGAGAAAGGATCGTAAATATGAAATAAAAATTAGACCCTATGATTGGCCACCACCACCACCACCAGGTGATCAAGAACAAATTCAAAAAATCAATTGGATGGATTATCCATATGTTGAATTACCCTACGAGGAGCTCACCTGCATGAATGATTTATGTCGTACTATCAATAAAAGAATTTCTGCTCGTAAAAAAGGAGCTTTTCATTTCAACTATTCAAAGGAGGAGGGCAAGATCTACATTAGTTCACCTATTGCCAATGAAAAGGTTATTCTCAATGATAACCTAAAGGACGTTCTTGGCTTTAAGCTCAATATAATCAATGGTAGAAGTGCTGGAAACACTAATTTCATTTTTGCTGACTACCCACCTGCCTTCTCCACGGACACTTGTATATTTCTCTACGCTTCATTTGTGGAAACATCTCGGGTTGGTAATTCAAATGTTCCCCTCCTACGAGTTCTTGAACGAAAAACCAACCAAGAACATGTTCATCACTACAATATAAAGCATCTTCAGTATATTCCTGTAAACACTTCCTATTTGGAACTCTGTCAGTTAACACTAAGAACTGAATTAGGTGATTCTCTAGCAATTTCAAAAGGCTTAGCAGTGATTACATGTCATTTTCGACCCATTGTCAACGACGACGGTACAATCACCTAAAAAATGAACAATAGAAGAATTCCATTTGTCTGTCCCGATATTGACTGTTATGTTGGTGCTTTGAGTCCACGTCAAATAGGCAATGGATTGGACTACTACAAGGGGCGTACTACAATGTCTGGCTATGGTCTTGGTAGCTGGTTGGCTAGGCTATTTCGTTCTGCACTACCCCTTGCCAGAAAATATCTTGTACCTGCTGCATCAAATTTTGCTGCCTCCACACTACAGGACTGGGGGTCGGGCAAGAATTTCAAGGAGACTGTTAAGGAAAATATTAGATCTTCAGCAAGAGCTGTTGGTGAACAATTAAAATCTCGACAAAATGGGGAGGGATTGAAAAGGATGCGTTCGCATCATTCACTCATCAGTCTCCACCCAGGCAGGAAGCAAAGGACATCAACAAGGACTTTGAGAAATAAAATAACGAAGTCCAATAAGCAACAGAAGAAGAAGAAGAAAAAGAAAAAGATTGTTAGATCAAAGAAGGATTTCTTCTCTTAAGATGACTTATCTCCCCCACAAGGAATCATATCCATCAATCAGTTCCTCATTGAATCTATTCAATGCTGAAAATGTTGATGTCAGTGTCAAGTATGGCTACTATGAACAATTTCACCCTCAACAACCCCTCTCGGAAAATATACACTTTCAAATATTTTCCAATGAAGACTATTTCATTGATTTGTCGTCAACATTTATTGATTTAAATGTTGTGGTGAAGAAAAAGTCAGATAATACAACTCCAAATGTCGGCGATGGTCTCTCCTATGAAAACTGTATTCTACACAACCTATTCAAACAAATTAATGTATTTATTAATGGAACATTGGTGAGCACTAGCAATAATTTATCAAACTATGCAAGCTACATACAATTTATGATGATGACGCCAAAGGCGTACAAGGAGATGAGAGGACAATCATTGGGCTATGAATATCAAACAGGTGTTGATACTGACGGTGAGTTGACTACTGCAGTGACCCAGGAGTATCATCTAGTTGGAAAATTAAATCATGAGATATTCAATATATCCCAATGGCTACCCCCCAATGTCAAGATTGACATAAAGTTACAGATGGCACCATCGAATTTCATTTTGAGAAAAACACTTCCTGCAGCACCCGATGCAAATGTCATTATCACATCGGCAATTCTCCACGTCCGAAAACAACAAGTTATGAGCTCTGTTGCATTGGCAGTGGAGAAGCTAAGAGCCAATGGTAACAACATTAAACTTCTTGTCCCCCATACAATCACCAATCAACGTCACATTGCCACCGGCTCTCGTAGCTATAGCGATTCATCATTTATCAATGGAGAAATCCCATCAAAATTGGCTTTGGCCTTTGTGAAGAGTGGCAGTGCCGTTGGATCCTGGACTGAATCCCCCCATGATTTTAATTTTTTCGGTCTATCTAGCCTTGTGTGCAAAGTGAATGGTATTCCACTGTACACTCTATCATTTGACAAAAAATCCTATAGAACTCTGTACGAGTTGACCATGCAATCCCTAGATCATGACTCTCAACTATTTGAAAATGGAATAACCGATTCAATGTTTTCAAAAAATCATGGGGTTATTGTTTTGGATTTGTCAGGCACGCAAGATATGACCATAGTACGAACAGGGAATGTACGTTTAGAGTGTACATTTGCCAATGCTCTGACTGAGAGTATCACGCTAATATCACTGAGTCAATTTGAAACCTATTGGGAAATCACCCCCGACGGCAGTGTTCTACTAGACCTAGCACCATGAACACAAACCAAATAATCAACGTATTTAGTATGGATCCATACATGTCCCAATACAAGTCCTATTGCATACCTTCGGACTTCATTGAAAAAATTCCAAGTGTTAACAATACCCTAATCATTGTTAATAGCAGTCCATCGACTTTGAAGACCGGTCATTGGCTATGCATCTTTCAAACAGCAAAGAATATTGAATTTTTTGATCCTCTTGGCCTATCGTATAAATTCTACGCTCCATACATCAGCAACTTTATTGAAAGCAGTGGGAAAACCATTATTCAAAATCAACGAAGAGTACAGGATTTAACGACTAAGACATGTGGCTTTCATGCACTACTCTTTTTCATGTTCAGATGTCGTGGCTACACCTACAAGCAGTTTCTCAACATCTACGTTGACTTACCTCAATTGAACGACTTTCTAGTGGAGAATATACTTACAAGTGTATTTAATATTGATTTTAGTGCCCTAAGAATAAAATGTTCTAAAAATGTATGTGAAATTGTTTATTAATAAAAAAATTTATATACATGATAAAACGACTTTTCTACTCTTTAGATTTCATCCACTACTAGGTATTTGTCGACAACAACTAGTGCAGGTAGATTATCTGAATTCACAGTGTACTGATCCTGATGTAGTGCAATGTCAGGGTCACATTTTCTACAGTAGAGTGTGACTTCACTCTTGTCATATCTCTTTGTATAGTCAATGATACTATTCTCATTCATTCTATAGAATTCACATGTTTCAATTTGCCTATTTGAAGCAATTTCACAAACAGTGTCCTCAAGTGTCGAATCACATTCCGTCACAGCCAAATAAAAATCAGTGGGCTTATAATCATAACACCCAGTGTCTTCACAACGATGACGTAGAAACCATATTCTTTTGTTGTTCCAACAGTTGAATCGTTGACCCGGTTCCTCCTCCCAGAACAATCTAAAACCACGACGATACCAATCTCGTAGCAATAAACTAAAATCACGGTTAGGATTCTTTCCAATCATACCGGGATATGTACTCTCCCACTGCTTGCATTTATCATAATGACAATTGGAGCATAGGTGACCTCTAGGATGAGAGTCACACACCTCTTCAAGACAGGAATTACAACCTTTAATTTGTACAGCATATCCTCTATGCAATTTACACGGGTTGCATAATCTACACTTTTCATCATACTCCTCAATCATTGTGCAATTCTCACATGATGACCAGCTGCCCTGTGTGTACATACATAACGGACATGTATGGAACATTTTGTCATGTGTTAACGCTCTCACTGCCACAATGAAACTGAGCTAGCAACAAAAAAAATTGTCTGAGAGAGAGAGGAGTAAATCATCCTTGAGCACCATCTTTCTTATGAAAAAAAAGTCCTAAATTTCTAAACTAATGTTTAAAAGCATATCCACAATATCATTTTGTCGTGTCGTGATCAATATATCAATAAATTGTGTAAATGCATTTGGACCACGATGTAGAAGCTTCATACAATAATCTAATGATGGAGAATCAGTTTTCATTATATCGACAAGCATTCCTCGAGAAAATATCTTCCTTTGAATAGACAACTCTAGAAAATCATCATCTAGAATTAAATGTTTTTCCATATGAACTAGATTCCTCATGATTCGATCTTTCTCGAATCTATCCATTTTTTTTTTTATTTTTTTTTTAGTCCTAACTCTCTCACGATCAACTTCAGACTAAACAGAATTTCTTTTTGTACTCTAGAAAATATATGCTTGTCTACTATAGAAAGAAAGAAAAATATCATTGATTTAGAAACATTTTTATTGAACATAATTACAATAATAATATTCACTGATGCATTTTGTTCTCATCAATATATTTCGATAGGACATCTAATGCTGACCGAAGTTTATTTATATGGAGAATATTCACTTTTCCAGCAAAACATAGTTGCTCCTCCTGCTTAAATTTGCTTAATGATATCACGTATCTCGCATACATAATGTCCCATTCAAGACATAGTCTACAGCCAGCGGTTATTTCCACAGCTACATTAGGTACTCGTATATCACTGCTGCTGCTGCTGTCGGTTCCATCATTAATCTCCAATAGTGTAAATGCACCACTCATTTTTTTTTTCACTAATATCCTTGCAAATAAACTATTCTCTTTGAATTCAATTCTCCTACTAATATGAATTGTAAAGAAAACTATTCCTTTTATTCAAATCCTAATCACCAATCAAGTTATACTCGTTCCTCTTGGCAAAGGTGTAATGACCTGTAGAATAGGACTACCAGAAAAACCTGTTTGGTACGGGTGCGTACGCAAAGTATATACCTTCAAGCAAATTCCATATGATATTTCAAATTACTATAGCTTCTATAGAAATGGTACCTCTTTGCAAATGACCCTGGTAACCCAATTACTTGAAAACCTACACACATATCCATGCCTCAGGCGTATGGTTCAAATCAGCACCTCTCTTACTACTGACCCCAGTGGTCGTGTTCGTGCCTACCCTGTAAGTAACTAACCACAGTATAGTGATTATTGTCCCAGATGGCCAGTTTAGAGAAAAGAGGGCTAGTGGCTCCTCGCAAAACACGCTCAGACAGCGAAATTAAGTTCTCTGAAGAGAGTATAGAGGAGCAAATTATTGTAATCACAAACCACCTGAATGCACTAAAAAGAAAGTCTGATCTTTGGTTCGCACGTTTTGAAAAAGACATGGAACTGAGAATTAGCGACGAAGTTTCGAAAGCTATCTCTTTGCAGTCCCACCCGGGCACTCTAAGTGACCTAGTCATTGAAGGCATTAAGAGTGATATCTATAACAGCCTGTCTCTGGATTTAGAAAAAAAATGGTTAAAACAAAGTTAGCTGAAATGGAAAGCCAGCTTAAAAGTCTTGAGCAGCTAGTGCTTAACGTAGATTCGACGTGTAAAGAAGTTCAGACTACTATGGTGAACCTTGAGGACAAATTAATTTTTCAGAACGACACTATTGAACAGAGCTCTCTAAATAATCAGATTATGGTGTTTCGACTTGACGAGGACGTTTCGATCCCGGAAAACACAGAAAGTAAATTTCTTGAGTTTTGTAGCTCGAAATTCCCGGGAATCCCACTAGTAGCTGATGACATTATCTCAGCCCACAGGATTGGTCGGTAAACTAACACTACCGTTCGTCCAGTCGTCGTTACTTTCTCCAACCTGAAGCTTCGATCAACCATTTTGAAAAACAGAAAGAACTTGAACGGTACGCGAATTTCAGTGAATGAATCCTTGACTAAGAATAGACTCACTCTTCTTTCCTATGCTAAGAGTAAGCTAGGCTTAAGTAAGGCTTGGACAGTAGACGGCAACATATTTATCAAAACTGATCATAACAGTCCCCGTAAGATAGCGACTACAGGTGATATTGATCGTGCTGGAGCATCTGTTCCTGCCAGTCTCAACGCTAATCATGCTTAGTGTAGTTCTCAGTGCTTTATTTTTCATTCTTCTTGTTGTTTGCTCGTCATTTGTCTGTTCTTATATTATTTTATTCACGCAGCTACGTTGTATTATTAGTATATTTCTGGCTATTTTTCTGCCCACTACTTTAATCGGTCAGTTTTGGCCCTATCTTTTGAATGCTTTCTGTGTGCTCTTTCCATGTTTGCTATATGTTTCTTATATGTTACTCATATGTTTAATCTTGCTTTTACTTCATTGTCTCTTTTGTTTTCAGTGTTTTCCCCAAAATTCGCTATTTTCCCTTCTACCTGCCTCCCAACCAGTTTTCTTTTTTTTATCTTCTGTTTGAATTCTTTTTCTGTATACGATGGACTAACTATAGGCTACTAAATTCTCTCTATTTCTTTTTATCTTTTCAGTTTCTATGTTTTTCTTCCAAACTTCTTGGCTACCTCACTGTGTTTTACATTGCTAATGATTTTTTGTTTTTCTTTCATACGATGATTCTACTTTCTGATCATTGCACAAATAATTTTTCTATTAATTACCTGTTCATTCTTTCTTTTTCTGCGCATTCCTCTTTAACTATGTCCAGATTTTTATTACATCCGCTTCTTATAAATGACAGCTGTTGATGATGATCATTCTATAGTGATGACTATTCCTATTCAATTTCAATTGCTTGAGATGACTCCTCTAAATGTTTTAAATCTAATTGATGACTCATCTGGGACCCCACCTAATATCTCTTCTTTGACTAGCAATTCTACTGCTATTTGTGTCTATAGATATGACATGACCAAAAATGTAAATTCTGGTATTAATTTCTCAGTTCTTCATTTAAACATTCAAGGACTCTGTTCTTCTCTAAATAATTTGAAGTCTCTCATAGCTAATTCTTCTCCTCGGATTATTGGACTCTGTGAAACATTTTTCCGCAAGGGCAATGATATGCTTTTAGATATTTCCGGGTATAACTTGGACTTTGTAAACAGATTGGAGAGAAAAAAAGGTGGCTTAGCATTTTATATTGCTGATTACCTGGATTATACTTTGCGTAGTGATCTGTGTAAGCATTTGGATGGTGTTTTTGAGTCTGTTTTCATTGAAATTTTGATTGACAACAAGAAAACTATCATTGGAGAAATATACCGACCACCAAGTGGGTCGATACCTTCACAACTTCTTATGACTTTTTATCCTCTGCTTTATCCTTTAATATGTTTCCTTGTATCACTATTCCTACTAGAGTTTCTGACATATCTGCCACATTAATCGACAATATTTTTCAACTTTAATGCCTAATTTGAGCTTTGTTATCATATCTGATATCTCTGACCACTTTCCATGTATTACAAATTATTCAATCTCTGGTCTACCTTCATTTCCTTCCACTCCTTTTAATTTACCAGTCCGTTACCAACAGCATCAACTTGAACAGTTTAAATTTCGATTGTCTGACACCTCCTGGGAGTTTCTCACCGATTCAAGTCGGTCTGTTGATAGTCTTTTCAATCAATTCTATGATCTGGTCAAACAGGCCTTTGTTGATAGTTGCTGTGTAACCTCAGCTGCTTAAAGCTCCAAGCTTTCAGTTCCTTGTGCCCCTTGGATGACTTCAGCTCTTCTTAAGAGCACTAAAAGAAAGACTTACTTGTGGAAGGCATTCAAATCCTCTAACTCTCATCATCATCTTGAAAGATATAAAAAATATAGACATTTATTGAATTCCTTAATTCGTAAAGCCAAGTATATATATTACTCCCGGACGTTCTCTAAATTTGGCAAGAATATGAGAAAAACTTGGTAACTTATAAACACAGTTCTTCGTCCCAATTCCAAAAGAAATAACTTGCCAAATAAATTAATGTCTAAAGGAGGGTAGAGATAACTAATAGTAAGATCATAATGAATGAATTTTGTTCTTACTTTGCATCCATTGGGAAATTAATTTCGGAAGATATTTTGGTTAGTGCTTCTTCTACCAGTGACTTTAGAAAGTACCTCGGTCCTTCTGGTCAAAAATCGATGGCTTTGGATCTGGTTTCCGAGTATGAAGTCCAGAGAATCGTCTCTGAGCTAATAGGATCTTCCTCTTGTGGACCTGACCAAATTCCTGCCAATGCTTTAAAGTTTATTCTACCCTCTATTCTGTCTCCTCTCACCATTCTTGTTAACTTATCATTTTTGAATGGAACTTTTCCTAGTGCCCTAAAATCTGCCAGATTAGTTGTTCTCCATAAGGGTGGTTCTAGAGATGATCGTTCTAATTATCGACCAATTTCTCTTTTATCAGCCTTTAGTAAATTTTTTGAAAAATGTATGTACTCTAGACTTTTTTCGTTTCTTGATAAAAAAACAATTTTTCCATTACAGTCAGTTTGGTTTTCGCCCTAGACACTCAACAGAACATGCTTGCATGGCCTTGCTGAAGTTTATTCAAAAGGCACTTGATGAGGGTAGAATTCCAGCTGCAATTTTTCTTGATGTCAGAAAAGCCTTTGACAGCATATCACATACTATCCTACTCTCCAAAATGGAGCACATAGGGATACGGGGAATCAGTTATCATTGGTTTGAAACTTATTTATCTGGAAGGTCTATCAGTATTGACCCCAAGCTTCAAGATCAATTCCGTGTTGATTTTGGTGTCCCTCAAGGGTCTATCCTAGGACCTGTTTTATTCCTTATATTCATCAATGATCTTTTTATTGCTGTATCCGAACAAACTAGACGAAGTTGCTGTAGTATTTGTAATTACAATTTTGTTCCACCTAGTGACGCAGCTCTAGATCCAGTACTATTTGCATTTGTAGATGATAGTACTATTGGGTGTTCAGAAATTAATGATTCTTGCCTTATCAAGAAAGTGTATTCTGTTCTAGAAAGAACCTTTGCTTGGTTTGATGCAAATCGTCTTTCCCTAAATCTGGCTAAATGTAGTCTACTTATTTTTTCCAGATCAGGTACTTCTTGTCCTTTGGTTAAAACTGTTTCTACGACTCATGGTGATATAACTCGTCCCCCTGATAGACATTTTCGATTCCTGGGTATTTTATTCGACGAAAATCTCTCTTTCAAACATCACTGTGCTCTCGTGAAACTTAAGCTCTCCAGAAACCTAGAAATTCTTCAGAAGCTTCGTCATTGCTTCCCTGGTTCAATAATAAATATCCTCTTTCACTCTCTCATTCAACCTTATATATGCTTCTGTCCAACAGTATGGCTATCAACATTCTCTTCTTTTATTTTTCCTGTTTTCAAAATTTATAACAAAGCAATTAAATTACTGTCTGAGGTGACTGACCAGCTCAGCATGAATCTATTGGATGGTCAATCCACATACATCTTTCTTTCTTCTTGTTTCATTTTTAAGTATTTTCATGGACTCTTCCCTAATTTCTTCAAACAATTATATCTTTTAAACTCTGAATTACGCATTTAATTTTGTGTTTCTTTTTCTCTCAGAAATGATGTGGATATTTTCATTCATAAAACCAAAACCATTAGATCAGACTTCAGTCCAGTTTTATGTTGTGCCTCCATCTGGAATTCCCTGCCAATTAAAATTCGGCTTTGTCATTCCTATGGACAATTTAAAAAAACAGCTAACTAACCACCTCTTATGCCTAGACACTTAGTTCTTTCCTCCCTTTTTTCCCCCTCTATCTTTCCTTCTCAATTTGTTTATTTCATTTATTTTGATTGGCATGGTAGTTTTTGGTGTTGTTCAGTTTTTTTTTGTTTTTTTTTTTTTGTTTTTTTTTTTTTTTTTTTTTTTTTTTTTTTTTTTTTTTTTTTTTTTTTTATTAGTGCTATTATTTAATGTTATGTTTAGTCTCCCACTCTCACAGGCCGAAGAGCCTTTGTGGGGGTCTAAAGTTCTGTATTTTTTTTTCTGTGTTTCTTTTAAATAAATTAATTGATTGATTGATTGATTGATTGATTGCATACTATCATGTTCGTTTCTGTGACAAACTTTTGATATGTGTCTATTACGTTTTGCAGTTGTGACATTCCTGCTTTTGCAAAACAAAACAACAGTCCTGTGGAGAAATGGTTATTTTTCCTGCAATAAAAATGCACTTTACTCTCAACTGGCTCTTAATCTACATTTTGTTTTCCGTTAGTTATAAATTCTGCGCATTATTTGATGCAATCGAGTTCATTTTGCCTGTCCTTTTGATCAGCTGGTGTCATTGCAAATGTTTACTTTTGGGCCATGAAGATTGCTATAGTTATTAATTTCTTCTGAATCGCCTCTGGTGTTAATCTACTTGTAAGTAGGCCCCTTGATGCTTTATTTGAGAAATGTCCCAAATTGACATTTTTCTTTTCTAGTTTTCATGTGAGAAGAAAATTAAATAGTTGATTCCCTTGGCCAGGGGCGTCCCGAGAGTCATTTCATTGGAGGGGCGATCTTCGTAAATTTTACCGATTCGGTATCTGAATTATTCTGCTTCTCAATCTCAGCAATATTATTTACTAGAAAATAATGATCTAGTCGTTCACATGGCCCCCAATAAAATCTGTCACTATTGTATTTGTTAATTGTTCGAAGTTATCATTTTATCTCATTGTTTTTCCCACTGGTGTGTTCTTAAATTTTTATTTCAATTATAATAATCAAGACGCTGGCACTAGTCAGATGGTAGCAATTAACTATCTCTTTTCAACTAATATGGTATGTAATCTATTCCAAAAGGGTAAAAACGCAATAAGAATGGCATTTGGTGAAATTGTTGCAATCTAAGGTTAACATACTTTATCAAAAACATAACAAAGGGAATTCTCAAAATTAAGTAGTTTCTTTGTGCTGAAAATTGTCTTTGTAGAACAATTTGACTGCAGAAAGTATTTGGCTGTCAGCAAATAGGTACTTGGGGAATGGATCTTGCAAACAGCATTCTATTCCACCTAGATTTCATTGTGTTGGCTGTAAAAATCTTTACATAAGAGCATTCTTCGCCAAAACAATAAAAAGGCCAATCCGCTGTATGACAGACAAATATTCCTCTCCTGTAGACAACATAACTGCAGTTGTCGATGTATAAATATAATTCACAAGACAATAAATTCCCCTCAAAGAGATTATATAGCTTGTTGGGAATGTTAAACTATCACCAACATAAATTTGTTAGGGCAGTATTATGTCTAAATGTTGGTGAGCTGACCTTCGTTCATTCACTGGATGAGCTATATGAGCTATTAGGCCATTCAAATATTGACAGTTAGAACTGCACACATGGCTGAGTTCCTCCACTTCTTAGGGTTTGATTTAAAGAATCCCTTGAGCAAATTGAATAAAACAGTTTTTAAAAACACCTTGTTTTCCTGGCAAGACCCTCTAAAATAAGTCGAAGAGCCAGACGTGTGTATATGCATGATTTGTATTTTCATGGGCTGGTCTGTAACTACACTTGTAGATTTAGAATATTTTTTTTTAGCTTTTTTTGTTTTTTTATTGTGTGAAAACTGTAACCAAATCATACAACCCACAATCAGAGTAGAGAGGCAAAGAAAAATGAGAGATTTGAGAATTCTGATCTTAGCACTTCTATTTGCAATCTGTCACATCATAGCCCCAAACACATCTGTATTGTCTCTTGTTTGTTTGTTTTTTAAAGCAATTTTATCTCTTTTTTAAGGACAAAGAGAAGACTGTGAGTCCTCGTAAATACTGCTGTCACTATTTGCTAATTCTGTGTGGAATTTTAGGTGCTACCTCAAAAGAAGTAGAAGATGACTCACCAATATTGTATTTGTCAAAGCAACTTGAAGAAAACAAGAGAGATTTACTGGAATATCTTGATAGCTCCTATGAAAAGCTAATCCCTGCCTTTGAAACTGCCAGCCAGCTTTCAGCTAGGATTAGTAACTTAATGCTTCAAGTAGAAGAAGTTACATACACAGTCGAAAACGAGGTATTTTCTTTCAACCAAAGTACTGAAACCCACACGGGCTAGTATGAGTATGTGTCCAGGGAAGAGAATGGGGGATTTGGTTCTACCTTCTCCCTCAAAATGTCTTGATTTTTTCATTTCTTATATAAGTTTGTATAACATACCCAGTCGTGGAAGTGCTGATAGACTTGCACCCCCCCCCTATGAGTGAAAATCTCCCTATTCTGTCACCCCCTCCCCTTTTTGCTGTTCTCAAAGAGAACACTGTCCCTCCTCTATCAATGATGTTTTTTGTGTTGTTTTTTTTGCACTTCTGCACTTGGAGCTATGTTGACTGTTTCCATGAACCACTTTCTTTCTCCTGTAAAAAAAAAAAAAAAACAAAAACAAACTTACTTTCGATAAAAAATAACAAAATTAAAAAATGCAAAGAAATACTTTAATCCTAATAAAACTCAAATTTTTTTGCTTGTATCACCGGAGAATCTTGTATACGGTACGATTAGTATTGGGAAACGTTTTTCCTGAGCCTAGTTCAAAAGTTATTTTGTGACATTTTTATCAAAATGACTTATAGACCACCAACTTAAAACCAGCATGTTCTATCAACTAGTCTTGATATTTTTGGGCAAATTGTTTAGTTCTCGAGATAATGAAAAGTATTTAGTTTACGAGCTTTTTTATGGGTCCCACACAAAGGTCTTATTCCAGTGTCCCAAAATTTGTGAAAATACCCAGATTTCATTGCCTAAAGAAGAAGAAGAAACTGGGAATGTCAAAACTTTCAAAGCCAATATTTAAAACAGGAGCATTCGTAGTAGAAATGTTTCATTTTGAAGTGTTTCATTTAACTTAGTTCTTGCTTAAAACCATGGACTGTGAAGTCTATGGTTTATCTATAGTCTGTGATCCAGGTGCATGTATCTTTCAAGGGGTGGTGCATATCTCCTGCAGCTGGTTTGACGATGGTTTCGAGGGTATTCGATGGTGCTAACTCTGAATATTGGGGCGCACCGGTTCGCAACCGTGTAGAAACGGCTTGATTTTTCCCTCAATCCAAAATTAGCCTATAAAGGCATTGTTGCACAGTTTATTTTCTGAAGCTCTAAAATTGAAAGCGAAATAAAAACGGATACCATTTTTCTGTAGATTATTTTGGCGTTTATTGGCTATATTGGACCTGCTCAACATAGATGAGGACCGGTGGGCTCCGATATTCGGGATCAGCACTATTGATTTCCCTAAAAACTATCTTCAAACCAACTGCATCAGATGTGTGCCATCAAACTAGCGACAGCCAGCCACGCATCACAGACTACTAGTCAAGCAGAAGAAAATTAAAAAAACATATTTTGTTTAATGTTTCTCTCTTGAAGCGTTTTCATGTTTTCTATAAGAAAAAAAGTTATTTTCATTTAAAGAGGTTATTTTTACATTCAATTGTTGCTCTAATTGTTCCCTTTGTGAAACTCTACCTTTTAGCTACTAGGCAAGAAAAAGCAGGGTGTATTTTGGCATAAATATATTTTCAATTACAAGAAACAAAATATAATCTGGTTTTAATATTGATTAAACAAAAAAAAACAAGTTTTTTTTAAGTGAAAGTAGGGAACGACGTTAAAACTTAAAACGAACAGAAATTATTCCGTATATGAAAGGGGCTGTCCCCTCCTCAACGCCTCGCTCTTTACGTTGTTCCCTCAACCTTTCAGTTGAGGGAATAACGACTCTTAGCTATGAGTAGATTTGCGATAAATAAGACATTTTAGGTTTCGTAAGCAAGAAATTCTGAAAAAAAAAAATTTGAAAATATTTGACAAATTTGTTATCGAGAACATTTTCAGGAGTAATTTTGGTGATCATGTATAATAGTTGTACCTTTGCAAAGCTCAGAAGTTGAACAATTTAAAAGAAAATCAGTCAAAGCGGAAACACTGCCCTGACCCACCTTTAAGTTGATGACATTGATCAAGCTTATAGGAGGGTTTTTCCATTCAATTTGGAGTAATTTTTAGGGCTTTGTTTTTTTGTCCTTTACAATGTGACCACTTGTCATTTTTTTACGTTCTTTTTTTTTTGGGGGGGGGGGGGTGGGGGACTTTCCATAAGCCCCACAAAAGATATATTGTCAAGATTTTCTCTTTTTCCGCTCTTCACTTCTCTACGTGTATTATAAAACAGAACTTGGGCACCAAAGCCTGTGCAAATGGCTAGAAATTGTAGCGCATTTTTTGCAAATTTGTATAGTAAAATCTGTACATTTGAACGTTCTCTAGTGGGATATTAGCAAGCTGAGCAAGGGGAACCCCTTGAGCTGCGAACTTCAGTTTTGTATGTTTTTCAAGCTACTGCAGTCAATTCATATTAATGTGTCTGTTTTGCAGTTGTTGGAGGAAGTAAGCTCAGCATCCACTAAGAAGAAAGCCCATGAAAATGAATTGAATGTCTTAAAACGTGAAGCTGATGTTATCAGACCACTTCTACGAATAGATTCAATCCTCAATCAGATAGAAAGCTTGAATCAGAAGGATTTGAAGGATTTGAAATGTAGTGCTGATTTAATATCCGAAGCTGAGATCCTTCTTGAGTCGTTATCAATACATCAAGAACTAGAGATCCTTCCAGTTTTAGAAGTTGAAATATCCAAACTAAAATCACAACTACTGGCAAACTTGGACCATCAATGGCAAGAAAGAGTGTCTTGGCAAATTTACGAAGCTGGTGATTTGGAATTGACTTGCCATAAACCTGAAAGTCTGCACTTGTTGGCGTCTATTCTTGAAGAAATGGGTGACTATAAACTCCTAGTTCATCAACTGTCCCGGAGCTTGTTTGAGTGTATGTTGAAAATATATCCGGCAAAAAGCTGTGAGATTCTGGTGAAGAAAATTGGTGAAAGTATGGTTCTGAGAATTTGTAAAATCAAGGTAAGATCTATTTAAGGTGTGTTTGCAAGTTCAATCTAAATAACTTCCTAACTCTCGTGTGATTCTTGGCAAATGACTACTCTGTAGACCGCTCGTTGGGTAGAAGAATATAGAGCTAACGTGAGTTAGTTGGAGCCTTAATACTTCTGATTGAGTTAATTAATCAGAATTAATAAATACAGTTAATTGAGAGTAACAATAGCACGAATATATTTCTTTAATTAGAAAAAAAATGCAATAATAGAAAGAATGGCCAGGGCAGAAATGTGTTTATAAACTCACCTAGCATATTGATTTTTTGATGGCCAATCTTCCTCCAAGTAGTGCATTAGGGTATTATATATATATTTTCACTTAGTTTTCTTTTTTGCTATCTCATTAAAGGAGACTATTTTCATTCAATCTAGTAGGCTTTTGGTGGCTATGTGAACAAGCCGCTATTTTGGGCCATGTATCCCGAATAGGAAAGATGGTCAGAATTAGCGCTTCCTACCAGTGACTTTCAACTGTTACTCTTTAGTCAAGTTTAGATTCAAGAACAGTCTAGAGCTGCCTGAGAGCTAGTTATGCTTAAATGGGAATAACTGATTATGAGTGGAAAAGCATAGATTCAAATACCAGCTTCATATCAATCAAGCCATTAGTGTTCAGGACTAAAAGACTTTTCAAGAAAAGTATAAATTTCAGGAAAAAGCTAGCTTTTGCGCCCAATATCCTTGTTTTTCAGAAATATATATAGATATATATATATATATATATATATATATATATATATATATATATATATATATATATATATTATATATATATATATATATATATATATATATATTATATATATATATATATATATATATATATATATATATATATATATATATATATATATATATATATATATATATATATATATTATATATATATATATATATATGTATGTATGTTTGTGTGTGCTGTGTATATTTGTTACCCGGAATGTCCGCAAGTTGGTGAATATCCGAAATACCCTTTTTCTTGGATTTATTCATTGTTGCCAGTCAACTTTCTCAATTTAATGCAAGGTGAGAAGATGACACGTTAGGTTTCGTTAAGTGAGATTAGATTGGATTAGGTTAGGCTACCTTATGTTAGGTTTTTAAGCCCGTTTCTGATATTTATAACCAAATTTAACCTAATCATATTAAACCTAACCCATCTTTAACTTTTTCCACAATAGCTTGCATAAGACTGAAAAAGCTGACTCGCGAAGCTAATTGAATCCAAGCAGAGAAAGAGGAATTTCGGACATTCACCGATGAATGTCGACATTAACCAGATTTCGGACATTCACTATCCTGGTGAATTTGGTTTCAGATAATGCACTGTTGGTAACCTTATTTTGAAATGCCACACGAGATGGCTATGGTTTTTTTGGTTTTTTTTTTTTTGTCTCTTTACCACCTTTTTCCATACAATATTAGATTCAAATACTTATAGGCTTAGAATTATGTGTGTTTTGAGTGTCACAGTAGTTTCAGGATACTGGGCTCGGAATCTAATTTTGTTTTGTGTTAAAAAAAAGGGGAGAGAAATCAACATTCTAACCACTCTCCAACCATAGTTGGGGGATTGTAATTATCCCTAATGGGGTTGCCGACCATGGTGATTCCAATGGTGCAGTTTTTATCCAACGGCATTTTTGAGGTTTTTCTATTTTTTTTTTTTTTTAATTTCCATAGATTTATTTTAACAATAAAATGTTACCATTAAGATTAATCGAAAAATAGCTACCATTCCTGAGTCAGCTTCGAATGACAATTCTTCATCACTTAACGGTTTTTGTTTTCGAAATTGCGTTTTAAATTTTCGGTTACTCTGGGGTAGAGTTCGTTCTTAACTAGGTTGTGGCGGACGATAAAACCATGATAGCTCGTTTAGAGACTAATGTTACGTGGCAGTATGACTCATGAAACTTGGTGGCTGTGTTAAGCACGGTAGCCAACTTGCACACTTTTCATGTGAAATGCGCTCTTTTTTTACCTCAAAATTGACGCAGAAGAGTGAAAATCTCTCTTTTTTGGGTGGTATTTTTCATTCACATTGAACGTTAGTAGTTGGCAATTTCGTCGGAAGTGTAATTAACCCAAGGAAAAGGGTTACCAACTTGCACACTTTTCATTTGAAATGCAGGCTTTTATACCTCAGAGGTAATGCGTAAGCAGCGGCAGCCGTGTGCATGCAAATTTTTTGATTTTTACTCTTTTATAGCAAAAATCACTCTTTTTTTGGCTTTGATTTGAACTCTTTTTGGGCGTCAGCAGTTGGCAACCCTGGTATGAAGTGTCGATAGTCTTTCGTAGCAGAAATGAATTACTCTGTTATGACATGATCTTTTTAGTTGCCTTATAGGGGACGAGAACTTAAAAATATCCGTTCAAATTGGCCATTTCCGAATATTCCGTGACAACTAGTTCGATAAAATCACCAATTAAAAACAGACAAAGAAACGTATCTGTGACCAGTAATGCCACCTGATGAGAAAAAAAAATCGCTAGATTGTTTGATTGATTTAGCGATTTTCTTCAATAATCTAATGATTTTTGCGTTGAATTATTAATTTTTTGTTTAGGCAATATAAAAAAAATCACCAGAAATAATGATAAATCACTAGGAGTGGCAACCTTGTTTGTGGCCATTGTTTTAGTAAATTTTGAAATTTCAAATTTCTGTTAATAGGAGCTTGAAAAATCCATTTCTCCGAAACGTTAAATTCAAGGGGGCATTTTCGTCGTGCTTTTATCTCTTTGGGACTGCTTTCCTCCAGGGGCATAATTTGCTATAGGACAAGGAACCAACTGTCCCCTCCAGACCTCAGTTTGTCCCTCCCTCCCAGCAGAAATTTAATTTCTGCAGAAAATTGTGTCAAAACTAAGATAAGTCTACATAATTCAAGTATCCAGAGAAACAGGTCAGTTTTCCTTAGTATATCTTTGCCCTTATGGTACTATTTCGCTCATTTTCACTGTCATTTTCACCGGATTTGGGAAAATTGGCTACAGCTTTGCCCCCCTCCCTCTAAGGATTTTGACGAAATTACGCCACTGCTTTAATCCTCTTCGCATAGGGCCTTGTTGTCGTAGATTTATCGATGATCTTAGTGTCAGAGTAATAGAGACAGAAAAAAATAACAGAGGTAAGTTATCGTAAAAATTTGCGGCGATGTTTTGCCGTTAGCCTGTAGTCACGCCGTGTATTTCGAATAGAAGTATGTTTGGGAGAATAAAGTAGATTACGCCAACTATCGAGAATTCAGGTCTCTTTTCCTTTTTCTATCTTTGTGCTCAAATTTAGGGTTGCATCTTGGGGTGGGGACCTGGTTCTCCAACTCATGAATTGGTTCTAAAAACATAGGTAAAAAATAACTATGTCTCCTAAAAAGACTAAAAAATATTTCTCCAACTCGTACATGCAGGCTGAAAAAAAAATTGAATCTGTTAGACAAAGTCCATAGGAGTCAAACTCCTTTCTTTTTCATTCTTTTCGTAACGTCTCCTCCAGTAATTTTTTTTATAACCCCCTCCCTCCGAACACAATGCCTGGACATGGTCCTGGTCAAATTCATCCTTGGCTGAATGCAAATGTAAATGGAGAGTGCAAAATTAGGTATTTATGAAATATTATTTATGATTTTTTGAAATATTATGATTTTGAAATATAATGAAACGTGGTTTACTGAAATATTATATATGATATTTAATTAAATTGATTTATTTGTGAGTTTGCCGTCTTATATTAATAAGTAGCAAATAAATAAAGCCAATAAAAATTAATAAATCGCCGTCTTATATTAATTGACATATCCACAGATTGTGTAACATTATAATTGTGCCCACATTTAAATTTCAAATTGTGAAGCATTCGAAAATAAGTTAGAATTATTAACTTATCTGTGGGGCATTATTTGACAAAAATATCCAGAAAATATGAACAATTCTTGGCATCATTGCGGCATAAACAAAAAAAAACTATCTAGATAGTAGGGGTTAAATTTTCTCTCCATTTCTTGAATTGGCAAACAAAAATAATGCCTAATTTTGCATTCTCCATTTACATTTTCATTCAGCCAAGGATGACTTTGACCTGGATCGTGTCCGGGTATTGTGTTCGGAGGGAGGGTGTATAAAAAAAACTATTGGAGGAGACGTTACAAAAAGAATGAAAAAGAAAGGAATTTGACTCCTATGGACTTTGTCTAACAGATTGAATTTAATTTCTGCCTGCATGTACGAGTTGGAGAAATATTTTTTAGTTTTTTAGAAGACGTTGCTGTTTTTTACCTGTGTTTTTAGGACCAATTAATGAGTTAGAGAATCGGGTCCCCACCCCAGGATGCAACCCTAACTTTGAGCGCAAAGATAGAAAAAGGAAAAGAGACCTGAATTCTCGCTAGTTGGCGTAATCTATTTCATTCTCCAAAACATACTTCTGTTCTTAACTAATTAAAGAAAACTTTCCGAAAAAGAAGTTTTTCAAAGAAAAGTAAAGGCCATTTTAAACTTAAAGTCTACCGGTTTATTCAAACATAGAAACTGGTAGATAAATCTACTTGTTGGGAATTTGAACCACCTTGAGCAATTATATAAAAATAAGAGTTACCTATCTAGATATAGTATGAATATCATTATAAAAAGTACTGAGTCTTGTATTCTTTTTCAATGATATCTTTTTCTTTCAGGAAATTATATTCTCAGTATAAAACCTCCTTATTCTTCAATGATTCCATTTCTGTCCTATTTGCAGATTTAGAGGATGTATTCCTGTCCACTTTTGAAAGTTTTCAAACAATAAAACCTAATCTTGAACTGATAGATTTTAGGAAGTAATAGCATCTTAAATATCAGGGGAAAAAATTAATCGGAGCACATATGGCGAAACAGGAAGCATAGAACATCTTTCAATTTTGCCATTAACTAGGCTTACATTTTTACTTAATGGCAAGGTTTCAAAGGCAGTATATTTGAAAAAATACTAATGTGAAACATATTATGAAGTCTAAATGACCCCTATTTTTCTCGTTTTCCCTTTGTTAAAACGAGCATTTATTAATTTTATAAAAATGATGTCCTCAAAATAAAAGCAAATTTGACACTTAAAACAAGCAACAGTTTTAAAGCTACTTAATAAATTATAGTTTTTTCCAAATTATTGGAGGGAAAACTGCCCCCTTGCTCGCCTTCATCGACGCCATTGGCTCTGAGAACTATAGCGTGTTTACATCCTCAAATACATAATTACAGGACCATTCAATTATGCTTAACAAAATGGCAAAATCAGAATCTCAAAATTTTGATTGGGCATGTTTTAGAAAATCATAGGTGTGTGTGTGGGGGGGGGAGCTTTGGGCTATATAATAATTAATTACCGGTTTATTCAAACATAGAAACTGGTAGTTAATCTACCTGTTGGGAATTTGAATTTGAACCACCTTGAGCAATTATTTAAAAATAAGACGAACTCTTGAACATTACGTAAGTACATTCTGAGACCGTACTGGCTACACATGAATCATAGGCAGCGCAATAGTGCTGCCTAAGTAAAGAACGATGTTGGCACAATGTACTATTTATTTTTTAAATGTTTTCACTTTCATAACTTTAAGAAATAAAAAAATAAATGATTTATGATCATGTTATGCCCTGGGGCATATATGGTTCTTATGAAAGGGATGCTCGTATAAACTTCGGAGAGGGCTCATTTGATTGGAAATTGAAAGTTCGAGTTCACTTTTTAAGAGTCAAAAGAGACCCGAGGGCAACTAGCCCCTCCCCCCATGCCTTCTTTTTCCAAACCCATCTGATGAAAATTTTGAGATAGATATTTTGTTAAAAATAGTTCAAGGGTCGATAAGAAAAACTCTGGTGTCAATACAGCCCCCCAGGGCCCGGGGAAAGGCGTTCTAAGTTATGCCCTGAAGGTAAGTATGGTTCTTATAAAAGGGATGCTCGTATAAACTTCATGGAGGACTCATTTGATCGGAAATTGAAAGTTATAGTTCACTTTTTAAGAGTCAATAGACTGAAGGACAACTAGCCTCTCCCCCATGCCCTTTTTCACCAAACCCGTCCGCTACAAATTTTGAGATTGCCATTTTTGTTTTAAACTGTTCAAAAATTAGGTAACAAAACTCCGGTTTCGACAACACGTTTTTTCAAAATGGTTCAAAGATCATATGACGAAAACTCCGGTGTCGGCACAATCCTTCAGGGCATGGGGTAGGCGTTGTAGTTTATGCCCGACGGGTATATATAGTTGTTAGGGAAGGGATGCTCGTATAAACTTCAGAGAGGGCTTATTTGGTTGGAAATTGAAAGTTCTAGTTCAGTTATTAAGAGTCAAAAGATATCAGTGGGCAACTATCCTACTCTTTCACCTAACTCTTTTCACCTAAATGCATCCGATAAAAATGTTGATATAGCCATTGTGTTAAAAATAGTTCAAAGGTCAGATAACAAAACACCGGTTTCGACACAACCCCCCAGGGCCTGGGGACAGGCGCTGCAAGTTATGCCCTGGTGGCATATATGGTTCTTATGGAAGAAATGCTCGTATAAACTTCAAAGAGGGCTCATTTCAATGGAAACTGAAAGTTCTAGTTTAATTTTTAATAGTCAAAAGAGATCGGAGGGCAAATAGTCCCACTCCCCACGCCCGTTTTTCCGCAAACCCATCCGATACAAATTTTGAGATAGCCATTTTTTTAAAATAGTTCAAAGGTCAGATAACTAAAATTCCGGGTTCATCTCAATCCCCCAGGGCATGGGGGCCAGGCGTTGTAAGTCATGTTTTGGGGCCATATATAGTCTTATGAAAGGGATGATCGTATAAACTTCAGAGAGGCCTCACTTGACTTGAAATTAAAAGTTCTAGTTCACTTTTTCAGAGTAAAAAAAATCAGAGGGCAACTAGCCCCTACCCCCTCCACGCCTTTTTCTTCCCAAGCCCATCCGATAAAAATTTTGAGGCGGTCATTTTGTTAAAATAGTTTCAAACATCAGATATTAAAGCTCCGGGGTTGACACAACCCCTCAGGGCCTGAGGACAGGCGTTGTAAGTTATTCCCCGGGTGCATATATGGTTCTTATAGAAGGGATGCTCGTATAAACTTCAGAGAGGGGTCATTTGATTGAAAAGGGAAAAGAGTCAAAAGAGATCGAAGGGCAATTAGCCACCCCCCCCCCACGTCTTTTTTCCCCAAACCCATCCGATAAGAATTTTAAAGTAGCCATTTTGTTAAAAATAGTTCAAATATCAGATAATATTAAGTCCGAGGTGGATACAAACACATTTTTTTTACTTTGATATTCTTACTTTGATACTAGTTTTGATACTTTGATGGACATTTGATTTTGAAAAAAAAAGTTTGATTTTGAAATAAGGTATGAAAATAGCGACGAAGACCACACTGCCTTTCCATAACAAACAAAAGTACGAAGAACAATAGGGAAATCTTTTTGCAAGACAGTGGAGATAATTTGAATGAATATTTCGGCCCTATGTCCAAGGGCCGTCCTCAGCAAGACAAAAATATATGAAAGAAAAAAGACTCACAACAACATGCAACCAATAAAACCAAAAATTAAAATTTTTTCAAAGCAGTCCTAGCATCCTTACTTCAGCGAAGTTCAACCAGGACTGATAGAAAGTAAGGTAAAACAAGGCGATTCAATGAGATGAAAGAAAAATAATTTAAAAACACATTCTTATTGCTAATCCAGCTTTTTTGGCAGCTAACCTCAAAGGTATTTTTGTGACCTGTTCTGTGTTAATGTCTATCGGTTTTTTAAAATATTTTGTAAGATCATTTTTAATTAAGTTTGTGTATAGAGCATTTAGTGTATATTCCCCCAAGTCCCTATTTAAGGAAATATTATTATTAATCTAAAGTCTGATTTCAATTGATTCTCGGACTACCTGCTTTATGCCTAGGTCATTGCTAATAAGGGCGGATTCATCAAAAAGTATATTGTGGCTAGGATTTTCAAAAATATGGCTGCCTAATGCAGAATCAGATGAAACAACGGAAATACTAGAATTTAGAGCTTTGACTATATCATCTTTATGGTGTTGTATGCGCTTTTCTAAATTCTGGTGTGTTCTACCTACATAATATTTGCCACAATCGCATGGTATTTGATAGACCCCTCTTTGGCGAGTAACTAGGGTTTTATCTTTACCAGAATTTAGAAAATTTATGATTCTAAAATTATTTGTGAATGCTACATACAGATTATTTTTTGTGCAAACTTTTTTAAGATTTGTAGTGATTTTTAGGATGTATGGGAGGTAAATTGTGTTTAAGGGCATGTCAGAAATATCACATGGTAAACTATCATTAATTTTACGGGAATGTCTCTTCATTCTACAATTAATTACACTATTAATAAATAAAATAGGATACCCATTTCCAAAAAGTATGTCCTTGATAAAGTTTAATTCTGCTGTTATGTGGGAATCAGAACAAATGTTTAGGGCCCGATCGACGAGGGATATTACGACTGCTCTTTTAACTTGTGGGGGGTGGTTTGATTTAAAATGCAAATATCTATTATTTTGTGTTGGTTTTCTATAAATAGTAAAATTGAGTTTATCGAAGCTACGAATAACTAACACATCTAGGAATGGGATTTTATTTGCGATTTTGATTTCTAAAGTAAACTGTAAATTTCTATCGTATGTATTAAGGTGATCTAAAAAACCCTTAAGCTCATTTTCCCCATAGTTCCAGAGTGAAATTACATCATCCATGTAATGTCCCCAAAAGACATGTTTTAAAAAATACGAATCTAATGCCCAATTTTCAATATGTTCCACATAAATATTCGCCAGTAACCCGGAGAGGGGCGCGCCCATCGCTAAGCCATTAATTTGCTGGTAAAAAGAATTACGGAATTGGAAATACATTGGGTACTTGTTACAGAGTTTGACCAAGGTCATTAAGACATCACAATCTATTCCTGCTGCTGAAATTTCTATTAAGTGATAATTTTCTTTGATTTGATTTTCTAATAACTGTTCAGATACTGTGACATCAATATTTGTATACATTGAAACAATGTCAAAGCTACTTATAATTGTATTTTTTGAGATATTTACGTTTTTGAGTTTTTCAACCAAATCTACCGAATTACATATATATGATTTTTGAGAGTAAAGCAAAGGTTTAAAGGCTGTACATAACCATTTCCCAATATTGGATGTGGGGGCTTTCGTACAAGCTACTATGGGCCTTAAAGGAATGTCTTGCTTGTGTAATTTTGGTAGACCATAAAACTTTGGGCAAAAGCTACCGCGGGGGAAAAATTTATTGTATAGCTGTGGAGTAATTTTACCATTTTGTTTTAAACTTTTTAGTTCATTTATATTTTTGTTTGCAAATTGATCAGTATGATCGTGGGTTGTAGTTTTATATGTTGTCCCGTCATTTAGATGAGAATAAATTTTTGTATCATAATCTGTCCTATCCATGACAACCAGAGAATTGCTTTTATCTGCTTTAGTTATAATAATGGATGAATCTTTACGGAGATTAGATAGTATTTTTAGGTCATACAAATTATCTGGTTTTTTATTGGCGGGAGAATTAATCTTTTTTGGATTATTGTAAAGGGTATCTATAAGACTAGCCCTAACTTCATCCGGGTTGGATATAGATGTATAAAATTTGTGCACAGAGGATTCTAGTGAGGAAATTAAATCTGCAACAGGGACATGTCTTGGAAGAAAAGAGAATTTTGGACCTTTTTCGAGAATTTGAATTTCCTTTGGTTCAAGCGTTCTAGTGGATAGATTAACAACAGCCGGTCCAGGAGTGAATCTTGGAGTGTAAGTAGGCTATTCCTCGAAAATTCATATCTTAGGTTTTCCAATTTCTTAATAAGTCGTTCCCTTGATAAGCGGAAATCATGACTAAACAAATTTCTTTCCAATCTAGCAACCTGGCTAAAATCAACAGAGGACAAATTTTCAAATAAAAAATTTTCTAAGGATTTTCTTTCAGAGGAAATAGTATATCTTTTTTGTTTTTTGTCTTTAATGATGTGTTTTAATGTTTTTAATTGTAGTGTGCGAGCAAATTGCTCTTCTTTCCGGGTATTTAAGTGTAATCTGAATCTTAAAGACTTGGGAATAAGATTTTCAATTTTGCAAGATTCCAAGATTATTCCAAGATTCCAAGATTGCAAGATTACCATGTGATATTTCTGACATGCCCTTAAACATAATTTACCTCCCCTACATCCCAAAAATCACTAAAAATCTTAAAAAAGTTTGCACAACAAATAATCTGTATGTAGTATTCACAAATAATTTTAGAATCATAAATTTTCTAAATTCTGGTAAAGATAAAACCCTAGTTACTCGCCAAAGAGGGGTCTATCAAATACCATGCGATTTTGGCAAATATTATGTAGGTAGAACACACCAGAATTTAGAAAAGCGCATACAACACCATAAAGATGATACACTCAAGCTCTAAATTCTAGTATTTCCGTTGTTTCATCTGATTCTGCATTAGGCAGCCATATTTTTGAAAATCCTAGCCACAATATACTTTTTGATGAATCCGCCCTTATTAGCAATGACCTAGGCATAAAGCAGGTAGTCCAAGAATCAATTGAAATCAGACTTGAGATTAATAATAATATTTCCTTAAATAGGGACTTGGGGGAATATACACTAAATGCTCTATACACAAATTTAATTAAAAATGATCTTACAAAATATTTTAAAAAACCGATAGACATTAACACAGAACAGATCACAAAAAGACCTTTGAGGTTAGCTGCCAAAAAAGCTGGATTAGCAATAAGAACGTGTTTTTAAATTATTTTTCTTTCATCTCATTGAATCGCCTTGTTTTACCTTACTTTTTATCAGTCCTGGTTGAACTTCGCTGAAGCAAGGATGCTAGGACTGCTTTGAAAAAATTTTTAATTTTTGGTTTTATTGGTTGCATGTTGTTGTGAGTCTTTTTTCTTTCATATATTTTTGTCTTGCTGAGGACGGCCCTTGGACATAGGGCCGAAATATTCATTCAAATTATCTCCACTGTCTTGCAAAAAGATTTCCCTATTGTTCTTCGTACTTTTGGTTGAAATAAGGGATTTTTAAAAACTTGAAACCTTTTGCAATCAAAAACGAACAAAATGTAATTAAAAAAAAACTTTCCGAAAAAGAAGTTTTTCAAAGAAAAAGAAAGGCCATTTTAAACTTAAGATCATCAGATACAAATACCTGTTAAAATGCAAACTCAAAACGACCAGAAATTACTATTAAAGAATAAATGAAACCCAAAACGAACAGAAATTAAATAAAAAATCATACCAAAAAAACATACAACACTTAATATTATAAATGAAAAAATAAATCCTTCAAGCGAGCAATGCTTAAATTGAAAATGCAAATCAAGCCTATAACGAAAAAAATATTTTGCTATTGAAGTATAAATGAAACCCAAAACGAGCAGAAATTAAATCAAGAATCAATGCAAACAAATATACAATAGATACTAATGTAAATGAATAAATAAATCTTAAAACGAGTGAAACTTAAATTGAATATGCAAATCAAGCTTGAAACGAACAAAAATCACTACGAACAAGAGTTTGGATATCACCTCCTACTCTCACTGTAAAAGTCTAAAACCTACTGCGTCATGGCGCTTTACTGAAAACTATATGTGTCTTGAACAGTCTTGGAAAGTATAAACTAAATCAAATTGAATATTTGACATATAATGATATTAATTGTTTAAAGATCCATCAGTTCAAGATTTCATTTCACTGTAATTTTATTTTAATTTTTAATGCTGTAAGACCTGGAAAAGAAAATATTTGTAATGGTTCTATTGTAACTGAACCCCCGTGTAACTGAACCTCAAGCAACTGAACCCCTGTAACTGAATCCCCGTATAACTGAACCCCCGTGCAACTGAACCCCCGTATAACCGAACCCCCGTACAACTCAACCCCCGTGCAACTGAACCCTCGTGCTACTGAACCCCCTTTAACTGAACCCTCATGCAACTCAACCCCCGTGCAACTTAATCCCATTTAACTAAACCCCCGTGTAATGAACCCCCATGTAACTGAACCCCCATGTTACTGAACCCCCGTGCAACTGAACCCCCGTATAACCGAACCCCCGTGCAACTGAACCCTCGTGCTACTGATCCCTCATGCAATTTAACCCCCTTTAACTGAACCCTCGTGCAACTCAACCGCATTTAACTAAACCCCCGTGTAACTGAACCCCCATGTAACTGTAACTGTGTGTAACCATGTAACCATGTAACTGTGTGTTAACAGAACACAACTGATGAGCGAAAAGTGATGAAAGAGAGGGGTAATACCAAACTCTCAGCTACCATTCTTGGGAGACATCTGACAGTTTATAAGTGACCATGGAATTCCTGGGTTGTTTTAAAGTCACTTTTGTGTGAATAGGCAGCGTGGCGGCAGAGTTCACCTGGCGACGATAAATCACATCAGTCCAGTTTTTGTCAGGAAAAAATTACTCAGTGATAATTTATTGCTCCCGCTAGCATTATGCGCTTCTAGGTCCGGGCCTAGGGACCTACTGGTAAATCCAGGCCTGAGCGTGCACATATTTCCTTTTGGTGAATTGACTTTCCCTTTAAGCACTCTCTGAAAGTTCCAACTTAATACACAAATCCCTTTTTGAGATATGCTATTTTGAAAATCTGCATGCACATAGTGTCTTTTGATTTAGTTCAAGTTCCACCTCAAATACCTCATTCTGTCAAATTTTCAACTTGATATGCGTAGCCTTAACAGTGCTAGTTTAATAGTAGCAGAGGTCGTAGTAGTAGCAGTAGAAGTACTAATAATGTTGAATTAGTAGTAGTAGTAGCAGTATTAATACCAGTAGTTGCAGGTAGATGCCCCAGAAGTTTCATCTTGATACGCTAAGCTGTTCCAAAAAAATTGCTGATACACCTGTATCAGCAATCTGCATGTTATTCCAAGTTACCAGTTGTTAAAATTTAAAGTTTTTATAGAAGGGATGATAATAAAAACTTTGAAGGAGGCTCATTCGATTGGAAATTGAAAGTTCAAGTTCAGTTTCGAAGAATCAAAGGTAATCACAGGACAATCAGCCTTTCCCTCTTAACTAACACCCCCCCCCCCCAAATACATCCGATCAAAATAAAAATAAAAATTTTGTTCAAAATAGTCTGAAGATCAAATAACCATGCCTTTGGGATTAACAACCCCACCAGCAGCATCTGGGGCAAGGGCTGTAAGTTAAGCTAGTTGCTCATTGCTAACACATAAGGTTTTTGTAGAAAAAATTTTGTATGAACTTTGGAGGGGGGGCTCATTCGATTGGAAATAAAAATTTCCAGTGCACTTTTTCAGAGTTAAAAGTGATCGGAGGGCTTCCACCCCACGCTTTTTTCCCGCCAAATAGATCCGATCTAAATTTTTGGACGGCCATTTTATTTAAAACAGTTTAAAGGTTAAATAACTATACCATAGTTAAATAAATATGGTTCATAACCCTATTGTGTTTTACCCAATGTAAGTACGGTGGTTGAGTTGCACGAGGGTTCAGTAACACGAGGGTTCAGTTGCACGGGGGTTCAGTTGCATGGGGGTTTGGTTATACGGGGGTTCAGTTGCACGGGGGTTCAGTTACACGGGGGTTTAGTTAAATGGGATTGAGTTGCGCGAGGGTTCAGTTAAAGGGGGTTCAGTTGCATGAGGGTTCAGTAGCTTGAGGGTTCAGTTGCACGGGAGTTCTGTTATACGGGGGTTCAGTTGCACGGTGGTTCGGTTATACGGGGGTTCAGTTTCACGGGGGTTCAGATACAGGGGTTCAGTTGCTTGAGGTTCAGTTACACGCACACCATTTGTAATATAATTCGTTTTCAGTGAAGCGCCAATGACGCAGTAGGCTTTAGGTTTTTACAGGTAAGGAAGGGGACAATTTTAGGGGTTTTGAACAATTTTAGAAAGAACTCATAAATTAAACTGAATATTTGATGTATAATGATTTTAGTTCCATAAAGCTCATCAGTTCAAAATTTTACTGTAATTTTAATGTTTATTTCCAATATTAAGTACAAAATAATATATTTGTAATACAATTCTTTTTCAGTTAACCACCGAAGAACCATCTTGAGCAATTATATAAAAATAAGACGAATTCTTGAACATTACGTAAATGCATTCTGAGACTGTACTGGCTACACATGAATCATAGGTAGCGCAATAGCGCTGCCTACGTAAAGAACGATGTTGGCAAAATGTATTATTTATTTTTTAAATGTTTTCACTTTTATAACTTTAAGAAATCAGAAATTAATTAGGATTTTAAGGAATAAAATTAAGCATATGTATATTAAACTGACAATGCACATTTTTTTTCAGTAAATTCATTTGAATTTTTTTTCAGTAAAGTACAAATTATATTCTGGATTTTAGAAAGCATAGGGTTTAGAACCCTACTCAGATTAATTTCTGCTCGTTCTGAGTTTGACTTATTTTTTTTCTGTTTGTTTTGGGTTTCATTTATTTATTGATACTGGTTTGTGGTAGTTGTATGCTTGGTAGATTATTTGATTCTATTTTTGTTCATTTTTGGTTTAATGGAGTTGTTTAATTTTTTTTGTGAAAAAACTTATTTTGTGCAAAAAGTTTTTTTGACTAATTTTCATTAAAAAGGAGACAGAGAAAACAAAGAAAGAAGAAAAACTTAGAAATCATACGAGTTTGATCTTCTGTCAATGTTTTCAGCTCTGGGGTGGCTCTGGCCTCTCTTGCGCCTGGGGCAAAATCTTAATTGGCTTCCTAGATTATTTATTTAAAGTTTTGTGTCTCCAAAAATTCTGTGCCCGGCGCTACCTCTACCTCTCTACCTTTCCCCTAAAACCACCTCTATTTCTTTAGAGCTGAACCCTCGTTCGGTTCGTTTGGAGCCGAAATTGTAACAATTGTGAAAACATTGCATATTCATTCGTGTTTTTGAAAGTTTGAATTCATTGTTAATTTTTCCTGTTATGGAATGCCATCTATCAACTTTTCAAGGTTATATCACTTTAAAAATGTATTGGCTAGATTTTCATAGTGGTGTCAATTTGGGTGCCTCTGCCCCTTTAGATTTGTGAAAATACATTTTTTGGTGCATTTTCATTAGACGAAAAAAAAATACCGGACAACCCCCTCCCCCCTTCCACTTCTCGGATATTGAAAATTACATATCTAAGTTTTTGTGAATGGACGGCACTATGTGTATGTAAGAGAAAAACAAGAACTATCCTGATGATTCGTTTGATGAATATGAGTCTGTTTGAATTGTATTATTAACCTTCTTTGTTGAGCGGATAGCTACAAAATTGAAGAAGATGTCATTAAGGTTTTCCATGAGAAATATATGTTGCATAACCCGAAAATGTACCCAAAACTACGAGAGGATTTTATATGTGTCCCCCAAAGACGGACACGAGAGTATTTAATGTTTTTTTTTTTTCAGAGTATTATTCATTCCAAGTATAATTATTGACATGAAGGGAGTTCAGAGGGTACAGCCCCACCCTCCTTATTAATCCGAATGACCTCGTGAAATTGTGAAAATTTAAGCAAAAAATGCCCTTTTGAAGCTTTCGTCCTCCCCTCTCAAAAACGGAAAGATCTGCCAGCCTTCCTTCTAATGGGCTTCTAAAATTAAAAAACTATAGTTGTCTGGTTGCTCTAAATCCGTCATTTCCTACATAGGGCGCTGGCTCCACCGGCAGGGCATGGTAATATTTTGGTGGGTCATGGGCAGGACGTGCACCCTTCGGCCTATAAAATATGTATAAATTATGTCTAGAGAACGACCCAAAACTGATACCAAATTAATGGCCTTTTAAGCTTCCTTCATGTGAATACACGTAACATTTTTGGATAGAAAATGCTTAGGTGGGGTAGGGCCCGAAAGTAGTTGGGAACCACTGCTTTAGCGTAAAGAGGGTTGGAATAAGTGAGGAGAACCCTTCATACGCAGCATAATTTCTGTTTCTTTGCCATGTTTTAATCTTATGTTTAAAGTATTAATACTCTTCTTTACTTCTATACGATCTTTTTTCTAAATTTGGTATTTTTCTATTTATTGATAAAAAATCTATTTGAAATGGAATTATTCTAAATGGAACTATTTGAAACCTTTAATATTTTCAATAGATTACAAAGAAAAAAAATAAGTCATCAAAAGAGGGATCACAGAACTTTCAAATTGATTTTAATTTCATCAGCGTTGCTGAATGATGTTAATTCAGTTTTTCTCTATCAGTGCTATGATTTTAGACATATTTATTTTTGTACCAATGATTTTTTTACTCAAAATTCAGCTTACCTCTATTTTTCATAAAAACTGTAATGAATTTCACTAACTCTCTGAAATGTTGTAAAAAGATGTATATTATCTTCTGATTAATTTTCAAAAAAAGAGACTTTTTTAAATTTGCTCATTTTCCATCAAATATACATTTTTGCTTTTTTTTAGTTTATTCACTTTTTTTCATAAACAACAAGTGACCGATTGTCAAAACATTCAGATTATTCAGTTGTAAAATTATTCAGCCGAGTTATTCTTTTTTTTTAATTTAAGATTGAATTAGATTGTATTAATTAACTTTAATTCACACTATTGTACTAAATATTAAAATTACATTAAATAAACGAATATAATTATTGTTTAAAAAAAACTATGAAATTCGGAAATATTATTAAACTTTAAAAATTATTCAAGTTTACTTATTTCTATTTCTAGCTAAAAGAATATCGTACTGTCTCACAGTTTTACAGAAGCAACACTGATTAAAATACTGATCAGAAAAAAAAATGTAATAGAAATTGAAAAAAGTTAATGTATGCCGACCCATATAAAGGTATCTATTTTTTATGATATAGGGACAATAATGAGGGAAAATTATTTCTGCATATTTGTATAGAATAGATTAACGACAACTCGTTTAAACAAAGGGATAAAATACTATTTGCTGTATAAATTACAATTAAGCTATACTAAAAAATTGAAGATCTAATAAATGATAATATTGATTAGATCTTCAATGCTCTTCAATGATCTTCAATCTTCAGTGTTCTTCAATGATCTTCACTGTTTTGTGGGTCAATCCCGCGGTGCGCGCGGGATTCCGCGGAATTGAACCACGAAACTCTTGATCCATAAGCTTCGACTCTTCCCCTGGGCTACCGCCAGGTATTATTTTATTTGGTTTTTAATATAGTATATACAATTGATGAAATAAAGCTGATCTTTAATCGCTTCATGTTGTCCTGTTGGTTGGAAAACTCACTTACGGGTATCAATAGTAAACAAAAAGAAAACGGGGTTCAAAAAATGTTCTTATTTACTGGCTGGCCTCTCCAGAAGGAATCACTATAAAATAAGAAATTAAAATTAGAACAATTTCATATCGATATGAATTTGGAAATAGAATTATTAGAAAATCAAAATTAGAAAACGCTATAAAATATTAGAGGGTGGGTCAAGATTTTAGAAATGCCTAGGTCGGGCATGGCCCGAAATTGGTTGAAAATCACTGCTCTAAACCGATCGGCTTCATATCTTTTGTTGGGCAGCATTTTAGCCATATTCAACCCAAAATTCTTTTGCGGTTCGAAACGGCTGAAATACGCTCTTTACTATAGTATTATCTCTCTTTTCATTTTAAGGGGCGCTAGGAAGGTATTCTTTGCACCATCTTAATATTCTATGAATGCTCGTTTGATACGGTCACTCCTGAAACAAAAAACAAATGAAGAAGAATCCGTATCTAAAACTCTTTCCCTTCAGCCTAGAGCTCAACTTTTTTTTTATTCACAATCAGAACTGTAGCCAGAATATCTTTTGGGAAGGGTATATATATATATATATATATATATATATATATATATATGTATATATATATATATATATATTATATATATATATATATATATATATATATATTATATATATTTTTTTTTGGGGGGGGGGGGTACTAACACAATTAAAGAACGTAACCAATATATTTTTTAATGAGGGTAGGTGGGTAAACCGGGTAACCTCCCCTTGGATATGACCCTGGTCACGATACTTTGATACTAAAAACTACCGTTTTCTGATACAAAAAAAAAAAAACTATCTCAATGATGCTCTTTCGAGTGGGACTGACACCCCCCCCCCCCCATGTCTATAATGATTCCCGCTTAGTCCAAATTTATTTCTCTAAATGACGGGAACTTAGCGGGTAAATGCACCCTTCGGATTTATATTAAGGGTTTTTTTCATGGGAAGTTTTAAAGCGTGTTTTTAACCTTTAGATTCAGTTTGCTATATCATTCTGTATATGATACTGCAGTTTTTGTCAAAAATAGAGTTTTTTAACATTGCATTTGTCATTTATTAAAAAAAAACACAGGCGTAAAAATCTGCTTTAAAATGAGTTCTTAATCATCTTTATGATGTTTCAGCGCTCCGCTAGCGGCGAAAAAAAAAAGAAAGAAGAAATAGAAACAGATAAACAATGGTTCCCTTGCGAAAAATTGGTTTTCCTTATTACTCAAGATGGGGGACTGTAATTATCCCTAATGGGGTTGCGGACCATGGTGATTCCAATGGTGTGGTTTTTATCCAACGCCATTTTCGAGGTTTTTCTGGCCTTTTTTTAAAATATCCATAGATTTATTTTGACAATAAAGTATTACCATTAAGATTAATCGAAAAAACAGCTACCATTCCTGAGTCAGCTTAGAACGGTAATTCTTCATCACTTAACCGTTTTTGTTTTCGAAATCGCGTTTTAAATTTTCAGTTACTCTGGGGTAGAGTCTGTTCTTAACTAGGTTGTGGCGGACGATGGAACCATGATAGCTCGTTTAGAGACTAATGTACAATTACGTGGCAGTATAACATATGAAACTGGGAGGCTGTGTGAAGCACTGTTGCCAACTTGCACAATTTTCGTGTGAAGTGCACCCTTTTTTTACCTTAAGGGGGATGCAGAAGAGTGAAAATCACTCTTTTTGGGTGTTATTTTTTATTCACATTGAACGCCTGTAGTTGGCAACTTCGTCAGAAGTGTAATTAATCCAAGAAAAAGGGTTACCAACTTGCACACTTTTCATTTGAAATGCACGCTTTTATACTTCAAAGGTAATGCGCAAACAGCGGCAGCCTTGCGCATGCAAATTTTTTTATTTGCACTCTTTTACAGCAAAAATCACTCTTTTTTTGCTTTGATTTTCACTGTTTTTGGACGTCAGCAGTTAGCAACCCTGGTGATAAGTGTTGATAGTTTTTCGATGGTTGTAATAACATTCAATATTTTTGTCCAATAATGCTTTACCCTATTCAGGCCAAAATTGTTGTTTTTTGGCACAAATAGCAGAAATGAACTACTCTGCTATGACATGATCTTTTTAGTTGCCTTATAGGAGACGAGAACTAAAAAAATATCCGTTCAAATTGGCCATTTCCGAATATTCCGTGACAACTAGTTCGATAAAATCAGCAATTAAAAAACAGACAAAGAAACGTATCTGTGGCCAGTAATGCCACCCGATGAGAAAAAAAAATCGCTAGATTTTTTGATTGATATAGCGATTTTCTTCAATAATCTAATGATTTATGCGTTGAATTATTAATTTTTTTGTTTAGGCAATATAAAAAAATCACTAGAAATAGTGATAAATTACTAGGAGTCGCAACCCTTTTGTGGCCATCGTTTTAGTAAAATTCTGAAATTTCAAATTTCTGTTAATGAAAAAACCAATTTCTCCTGCTTGAAAAACCAATTTCTCCGAAATGTTAAATTCAAGGGGGTCATTTTCATCGTGATTTTATGTCTTTAGGACTGCTTTCCTCCAGGGGCGTAATCTACTATAGGGCAGGGAAGCAACTACCCCCTCCAGACCTCAGTTTGCCCCCCCCCCCTCTCCCAGCTGAAACTTAGTTTCTGCAGAAAATATTGTCAAAACTAAGATACTTCTACTACTAACAACTCACCGCAGCACCAAGCCGCCTGAGGCCAACACAGCTACGCACGATCCTCCTCCACCCCAATCTATTCAAAGCCTCCCTTTTTACACCCGCCCACGAAGTTCCCATTTCCTTTAAATCTTTCTTTATGATGTCCTCCCACTCCAGACGAGGACGACCTGCTTTCTGTTTAGCCCTAGACGGTTGGCCGAAAAGAACAATCTCCAGCAATCTGTCATCCTTCATTCGCACAACGTGCCCTAGCCACCTCAACCTTTCTTTCATTATAGCCCTAGAGACCGGTATTGAACCACATTTTTCGTATAGCCTATTGTTTGAAATACGGTCAATCACCTGGGTACCCAGAACAATCCTTAAGCAATTTCTCTCGAAAACATCTAGCAAATCTTCATCCGCTTTTCGGAGCTTCCATGCTTCAGAGCCATATTTGACCACTGTCATCACTGTAGCTTCTAATATTCTAATCTTGGTTTGCAGACTTATCTTCCTATTCTTCCAAACTTTTTTTAACTGTGAAAAAAACACGCTGAGCCTTGGCTATTCTACTTCTAACATTTTCACTGCTCCCACGATCTTTGCTAATAATACTACCAAGGTAAGTGAAGCTGCCCACCTGATCAATCTTTTCATTACCCAACGTCACCTTTTGATCTTCACTTATTCCTAGCCTTAGTGACTTAGTCTTCGTAACATTAATTTTCAAACCAATTCTAGCACCCTGAACTCGCAAAACCTCTAAAACTTCATTCATTTTGCTCACACTTTCATCTAAGATGCTTAAATCATCAGCATAATCCAGGAGACTTTTTCCTCGCCATTTGATTCCGTGGTCTCCCATTGCCTTTCCTGTGCTCCTTAAGACAAAGTCCATCAAAATAATCAATATAAAGGGGGATAGAACACAACCCTACTTAACTCCTGATTTAATACAAAACCAGCTGCTAACCTCATGTCCTACCTTAACCGCAGCAGTGTTATTCTCGTACATAGCACTAATCGCTTTAATGTATTTGTCTGGTATACCATACAAGGATAAAACCTTTACTAAAGCTCTTCTATCAACAGAATCGAACGCTTGCTCATAATCTATAAAACTGAGGACCAAAGGTGTTTAAAAACTGGGGCACTTCTCAATTATTAGCCTAAGAGTGAAAATTTGGTCGACACATCCTCTACCTTTTCTATAACCACACTGCTCTTCTCTTAAAACGTTATCTACGGCATCTCTCAAACTAAAAAGTATCATATTACTAAGTAATTTACTACCTACAGAGACCAGACTAATGCCTCGATAAATACAACACTCACTTTTATCACCTTTCTTATGAAGGGGCTTAACTAAGGTTTTCTTAAAATCGTTAGGTACTTCCCCTTTTAAAAAAATCATATTCATAATCTTCAGTAACTTATTTCCAACCTCAGAGCCACCCTATTTAAGAAACTCATTTACCACCCTATCAGCACCTGGAGCCTTATTGTTTTTTAATTCTTTTAGTACTGTCGCTAATTCCTCCTCATAAAACAAATCTTCCTTCACATCCAAGGTATCACAAACTTTTTCATTTTCCTCTATATCATTTCCTACAACTCTATCTCGGTTAAGCAAATTCTCAAAATGTTTGGCCCATCTCTCTTTAGTTTTTTCCTTATCGCTAATTGCGGCCCCATTCCTATCTTTAACTGGGCCAAGTCCGGATTTACTACTCCCTCTCAATTTGCTAACATGCCAGTACAATATTTTACTATTATGCCGTCTTGCTGCATCTTCCAGATCCTCGGCAATTTTATCCATGGCCTCCACTTCACACCTCCTTATTTCATATTTCAATGCTTTCTCCACTTTCTTTACATTCCTTTTGTTTTCATATGATTCATCACTCAGATAATTCTTGTACAAGTCCTTTCTCCTTTCTATTAAACATAAAGCTTTTTCACAAATATTCTTCGCTGCAGTTCTAGCTTTCTTCCCTAAGACACCTTCAACAACTTCACAAATTATTTTTCTAAAATTATTCCAATCATCTTCCACATTATCAAATTTTAAACTCTTAAGTTTAGTATTCAACTGTTCCTGGAAAGTTTCTCTTAAATTCTCATCCTGGAGTCTACCAACATCATAACTTCCCGGGAGGTAGTTACCCTTCCGATATTTCAGCTTTAAATCAACCCTTGACACTACTAGATGGTGATCCTTACTTTTAACATCAATAACGGCACTCCTACATACCCTAGTATCTTGTATTGATCCTGCCAGTCTTCAGTTTACTATAACATAATAAGGTTTGCTGTCTTACCATCACGTGAATACCATGTTAACTTATGAGCCATTTTATGACCAAACACCGTATTGGTTATAACTAGATTGTTATACCTACAAAATTGCAAAAGTCTGTATCCATTACTGTTTTCTTTTCCTACACCAAGTTTACCCTGGCTAGGATACCATCTATCCCTATTTCTACCGACCTGGGCGTTTAAAGCTCCCAGTAATAACATCATATTTCTACCTGGGACCCTGTCTTTTTGCTCCTGTAATTGTAAGTAAAATTCATCTGAGTCACTAGTATCTCCGTCAATCGGTTCTACTGGGGCGTATACTACTATAACTGATACCATGAACTTTTTAGTCATAAAATGAGCAATTAGTATTCTATTATTAATACCTTCCCAGCCTAAACATGACTTAGAGCTTCCTTATTCATCATGAGCCCTACTCCCTGTCTATGTACCCCATCTTTCCTGCCTGAGTAAACAAATTCTATATCACCTTATTTCAGGCTTCCTACCCCTTGGATATGTGTTTCATAAACTCCTAATAAATCCAGTTCGAATCGTCTGAATTCGTCAGTCAAAATGTAGATACGATAGTCATTTTTTAACGTCGTAGCATTCCAAGTTCCAATTTTCATGTTCTTTAAATCTTTGAAATTATTTTCGCCTCAGGAAAAGCAATGATCCCGGATACCAATGCAGGACGGGACTCACATATCTTCTCAAGTCTACACCGAAGTGCTTAAGCCGGCTTAGAACCGGACAGCAAGAAGTCTCTGGGACCTCCATGAATGGAGGCTTTGTGCAATCCTGGGCCCATCTTGGTCACAACATGGTTTTCAGCACTTGGCGATGCTCTTCTATCAACAAGAGTCGAAATCCTGCACAGACAATCCCAAGCCTATTACCTCCGACTCATTATTAATTCATGCCTACAAATATTATACTACTACGGGGAGGCAGCCCATAATAGATAAATTAGCTAGGAAGAGGTTTTTCAGCCCGAAGACGCCGTCAAAACATACCAACCCCAGAAAAATTGTCCATTAGTCAGAATCCCGTGCGAATGCTGTCTCGTTTACTAGGCTTTAATTTCCTCGAGGGGTACCACTCCTCAAGTGGGAATAAAGTTGACCGCAAGGTCCCCAGTCTTGCAGGTACCCCGAAAGGGTCGAGGCAGCCCTTTGCAGAGGCCGTTGTCCATAGATCTGGATCTTACGCCCTGCCGCAGTTGACCTTCTATAGAGGATCCTCCCGCGATGGTGTTCTGCATCACCATGCAATTTAACCCATTACTGGGAGAAGGTTTGTAACTCATTGGACTTGTGGACAAACCAGTGGGCCCTTTTGAGTGTACATTTGAGGAGCCTTCTTCCTCCTCTTCCTGTACTTATGACCCCGGGAGAGGGTGCCCCAGTTTCTATTATGGACCCCCCAGGGACAAGGTCCCCCCTTCGTCCGTGCCTCCTATGGAGGTACCCTACATATCTGTAGGGTGTTCCCCTATTGCCACCTGGGGACACGCTGAATGGCCTGGGGGAGGCCAGGAACATAAGAATGAAATTCAAGTATCTGAAATTCTTCAGATACTTGAAGTTTAAAGCTGAATAGCAATTGTATTTTGTCTTTGTTCGTTTTTTTTATTATTATTTCTTTAATTTTAAATTTATCGATTCCTGTTTTCAAGGCTTTCAACCATTTAGTTTTTTACAATTCTTTTATTTATAACCTTTGGTATTTTGGTCTTAGATTGTTTTCTTCCTTTCTTTTCTTTGCAGTTCAGCCTGATTTTGAGCTTTTGTCTCTTCCTTTTTTTCTTCCTGTACTAATCCTCAAGGTTTTTTAAATGTAAACTTTACTCTAGGATTGGCGAAGCATAAGTGACTGCAAAAAAGAATGCAACTCTAGCCGTCCGAAATATTCTGACTTCTACTATTAATAGTACATCTTTTTTTTTAATTCTTACTCCCTTTTTTCTATATTTTTATTTCATTTTAATTGTAAAAGGAAAGGCAGTGTGATTTAAGAAATTGTTAACTCTAGCTGATTAAAAAACCAAAACTGAGTATTTGCGTTTTCGATTGAATTTGTCAGTGCTACAACCTTGAAAAAAAATATGCTGGAAAGACAAGAGAAAATACAAAATATGAATATCGGAAAGTATTCGAAAAACAATTGTTTTAAAGTTTATTCGATGATTTTTAAAGAGTAGTTCGAAACGTCTTTTATTTCTATAATATGTAAACAGATATGGAACAGGATGTAGCAAAATTGGCCCAAGACTTCAAAAGCCACTATTCTTTAACTGGCAACATTCAACAAAACATATGTCCCGGGGACGACTTACAACTCCGTCCCTTCTGAGAAATTCTTGCCAGTGTTTTAAAAGAAACTCCCATATCAGCAAGCTAGACCCCTTCACAAGCGGAAATTGGAGGGGCTAACCGGATTATTTAGACCACTTTTTTTGTATAATCATAAATTCTTAAACGCATATCTTCCAGTACCATTTTTATGGTAAGTCTAAACTAAGATAAGTCTGCATAATGCAAGTATCCAGAGAAACAGGTCAGTTTTCCTTAGTATATATTTGCCCTTATGGTACTATTTGGCTCATTTTTCACTGTCATTTTCATCGGATTTGGGAAAATTGGCTACAGCTTTGCCCCCCCCCCCTCCAAGAATTTGGCGAAATTACGCCACTGCTTTAACCCTCTTCGCATAGGGCCTTATCTGTCATGAATTTATCGATGATCTTAGTGTCAGAGTCATAGAGACAGAAAAAATAACAGTAGTGAATTATCGTAACAATTTGCAGCGAGTTTTCGCCGTTAGCCTGTAGTCACGCTGTGCATTTAGAATAGAAATATGTTTGGGAGAATGAAATAGATTACGCCAACTAGCGAGAATTCAGGTCCCTTTTCCTTTTTCTATCTTTGTGCTCAAGTTAGGGTTGCATCCTGGGGTGGCGACCCGGTTCTCCAACTCATGAATTGGTCCTAAAATCACAGGTAAAAAACACCTATGTCTTCTAAAAAACTAAAATATATTTCTCCAACTCGTACATGCAGGCTGAAATAAAAAATTGAATCTGTTAGACAAAGTCCACAGGCGTCAAATTCCTTTCTTTTTCATTCTTTTCTTAACGTCTCCTCCAGTAATTTTTTTTATACCCCCTCCCTCCGAACACAATGCCTGGACATGGTCCTGGTCGAAGTCATCCTTGGCTGAATGCAAATGTAAATAGAGAATGCAAAATTAGGTATTGTTTTCGTTTGCCAATTCAAGCAATAGAGTTAAAATTTAACCCCAACTATCGGATTAGGCTATTAGTAACTTAATTCTTTATTTTAAACATATTCATAAACGATGTTGCGCAATTTCCGAACCAATGTAATTGAGTTTTGGCCTCTACTCTTGTTTCTTTTATAGTTGTTACAATCAAACAGTTCGTGGTAGCGAACTGTAAGTAAGGAGCGACCTGGCTCAATGGTAACGGAAACTCTAGAAAACGGGACTTTGATACCAAAAGATACATACAAAGAATCAGATTTTAATGCTGATTTCAAATATATAGTTTCATCAAAAGTTACGCGCCTGAGGAAATTTGGCTGATTTTCGAAAAAAGGGGGAAAGACCCCCTAAAAGTTGTAGAACCTTAAGGAAAATCACACCCTCTTTTTCAGCGTATCAGAGAACCCTACTGTAGAGATTTCAAGCTCCTATCTACAAAAATGTGGAATTTTGCATTTTTTGCAAGAAGAAAGATCACGGATGCGTTTTTTTTTTTTTTTTTTTTTTTTTTTTTTTTTTTTTTTTTTTTTTTTTTTTTTTTTTTTTTTTTTTCAGGGGTGATCGTATTGACCCAGTGGTCCTAGAATATCGTAGGAGTGCTCATTAGAACGGAAATTAAAAGTTATAGTGCCCTTTTTAAGTGACCACAAAAAAGGGAGGGCAACTAGGCCCCCTCCCACGCTCATTTTTTTCCAAAAGTCACCCGATCAAAATTTTGAGATTGCCATTTTGTTCAGCATGGTCGAAAATATGGTAACTATGTCTTTTAGGATGACTTAGTCCCCCCAGGGGGGATTTTTTCGGGTAGTGGGGGGGAGAGGGCTACGTGGGAGGATCTTTCCATGAAGGAAGTTTTTTCATGGGGGAAGGGACATTGCTGTGAAGGGGGCGCCGGATTTCCCAGCATTATTTAAAAAAAAGATCAGAAATTAAATATAAAAAAAAAACAAGTTTTTCAACTGAAAGTAAGCAGCAACATCGAAACTTAAAACGAACAGAAAATATTACGTATATGATTGGGTTCACCCCCTAGTCAATACCTCGCTCTTTAAGCCAAAGATTTTTTAGTACTTTCATAAGAGCTATTTATTCTAAATAACGGCCTTTGTGATTAAGGGGTCATTTTTAAAGAATTGGAACAAAATCCGAACTTTAGCTAAAAGAGCGAGGTATTGACTAGGGGGCGAACCCCCTAATATACGTATTAAAAATATATGAATATAGAAATTCGTTACGTACGTTAATTCGTAAGTTACGTATATTTATTACTAATAAAAACGTTCGTAAATAAAATTAAACAAGTTTCGAGAAAGCCATTTAACCAAATAAAAGTAAAATTAATATGCAAATTTTGTTTTAATTATTCATGTACGGTTAGCCAAAATCAAAATTTATATTAATTCAAAAACGTTCAAAAATTAAATAAAAAACAAGTTTTTTTTTAATTGAAAGTAAGGAACGACGTTAAAACTTAAAGCGAACAGAAATTATTCCGTATATGAAAGGGGCTGCCCCCTCCTCAACGCTTCGCTCTTTACGCTAAAGTTTGACTTTCTCACGACTATATTTTTTTAAATAATAAAAAGCTTTAGCGTAAAGAGCGAGGCGTTGAGGAAGGGGCAGCCCCTTTCATATACGGAATAATTTCTGTTCGTTTTAAGTTTTAACGTCGTTCCTTACTTTCAGTTTAAAAAAACTTGTTTTTTTTATTTAATTAGTCTACAAGGGCGCCGGCAGAAAATTTTCCGGGGGGGGGGCAGATGCCAAAACATCTGGGTGACGGTTTAGGTGGTCTAGGGCACCTAACTACGACTTTACCCCGAAGAGGACGCATTTGCAATCAATTTAAAATCCTGAGAAGCTAATTGATTTTTAAGTAGCCTATCAATAACTATATTTTAGGCTTCCCAGTTGCAAAAGAAGTAATGCCACACGAGTAGAGATGACCCTATAACTCGTGTCACGCACCCCTGCTGCCACCTATAACTTTTTTTACATAGTTTATGTCTGTTTGTTGTCAATGAGAATGAAAAAACAGGAACTTTCTCACATTTATGTCTGTTTTCATGGATGTTTTATGGTTTTTGTCGGTGAGAATTTGAAAAACAGGAACTTTCTCACATTTATTTGATGTTTTTATGGATTTTGTCAGTGAGAATGGAAAAACAGGAACTTTGTCACTTTCATGGATTATTGAGTCATTAATCAAATTGTTTCCGGGCAAGGTTAATTAATGTCTGACAGATGACGTTAAGTTAATTAATGTCTTTGATGTATTTCCAAAGAGAAATGTTTCTGAGGCAAAGTTTAGATCACACATGACAGATGATGTCATGATTGATTGATTGACATGAAAGGGGAATTAATTTGTTGTTTCTAAGGGGAATTATTGATTTACGAAAGGGGAATTCATTTGTTGTTTCTAAAGAGAATCGTTCCCGAGCGAATGTTCTGATCTTAGCGCGCGAAAAGGTTTCTTTGTAATTTCAATGTGAAAGCACAGGGATGCCAAACAAAAGGAACACGCTGAAATTACGTTTAGGGATTATTTGGGCGAAACCGTTTTAGCCATTTTATGGGATTATTTCGGCGAAACAGTTAGAGACATTTTAAAAGATGATTTTAGAAGAGAATTTGAGGGTGAAACTCTGTGATCGTTATAATACACAAGTTCCATTTGAACATTGTTGTGAGGTCCCCTACCCAAACCCCAAAGGGTTCCAATCCCCCTACCCCAACCCCGAAGGAAGCCCCGGTCCTCAAAGGTCCCCCAAGCTCCCAAAGGGCCCCCCGACCCCCAAAGACCCTCACCCGGTTCCCAAAGGACCAATCGGTGCTCAAGGGCCGCCAGACCCCCAAAGGCCCTCTACCGGTCCTCAAAGGTCCCCCAGGCTCCCAAAGGGCCCCCCGGACCCCCAAAGGCCCTCCCCCGGTCCCCAAAGGTCCACCGGGCTCCCAAAGGACCAATCCGTCCTCAAGTGCCCCCCAGACCCCCAAAGGCCCTCCCTGTGCCCCAAAGGCCCTCCCCCGGTCCCCAAAGGTCCCCCGGGCCTGAGAAGCGCCGCCGGGATGCGCCGTGGGCCAGGAAAGCGCCGCAGGATGTGCCGCAGGGATGCGCCGCGGGTCAGGAAAGGGTACGCGCAGGGATGCGCCGCGGGTCAGGAAAGCGCCGCAGGATGCGCCGCAGGGATGCGCCGCAAAAAAAGTAAACTAAAAAGTAAAAATTTCGAAATGTTATCCCCCAAACGCCCTCCTCAGACCCCCAAAGGCCCTCCCCTGGTCCTCAAAGGTCCCCCGGGCTCCCAAAGGGCCAACCGGCCCCCAAGGGTCCCCCAAACACCCTCCCCGGGCCCCCCAAAGAGTCCCCTCTCCATTTTTTTAATACTTTTTTATGGCTTTATTATATCTTTTCTGAACAAGTTCCATTCATAATGTCATTCCTAAACCCATTTTCCAACCTCAAAGAGTCCCCTCCCCAATTCGTAAATACTTTCTTGAATTTTTTAACATGGTATTTTTTTAACTTTTTTACGTATCTTAAAATGACATGAAATATGCTTACGGCTCTACCAATCGTACTCTGTGCTTGTTCATGGACACGACGTGGCTTTCCCACTGGTACTCTATGGCAGGTTATCGACACTACCTAGTGTATTGCATGCATTAAATCAGTATTTTTACGCAGTGGAAGGATAAACACACAATTCATATCTGTAAACAAGTGAAAATGAATTATTCGACGAAAGTATGTACACATGAAAAAATTATCGTCGTGTTGAATGCAGACAAGGAGAAATACCTGAACTATGAAACGAGTGCAAGCGGTAACACTATTGGAAATGTATGCATGCGTTGTCATGACAGCGAGAAGTTAGATTTCTTTGGAGTACCCAAGAATTTCAATCGTGTAAACGGTGGATATGCAAGAGTAACATTACCAGAGAAATTAGTGCTCAAAGAGAATGCAAACTTAAAAATAATTGTCGATGATCGGGGACAACTCCTTGATAGGGTTTCTGGTAACACATTACCTGTTGATAAATCCTACTATCATCTTTCCGGTATTAGCATTTTAAAGAGAACAAGGAGGAGAAGACAAGCATACTCCTGCAATAATGTCATTAATCATATCTTGTCAATATGCCAAAACTGCCATCTATGTAAAAATAATGTGACAGTAGACAGTGAAATCACAGGCAGAATAAAAAGGACATTAGCAGACAATATCATCAATGAATATAAAGATGAATTGACGGAAAGTGAAGCGCAAGTGTACTAATAATGTGTAATAATGTATTTAACGTATTTTTATATTAATATTCTACATCTCATTATTTCATTAAAAATATTTTATGCATTATTTTGTTAAGTTTTCATTATTTTAGGGTATGCTAGAACGTCAAACGTTCAGAATATCTATTAAAAAGGTCAGAGATGAAAGAAAAAGAATTTTTAGAGATAAAGATACTACTAGCAGGCTCAATGTTTCATAGAAGATAGAAAAGTTCAAGATCTCTTCTGAATTTTACCAAAGAACACAATTCACTTCTAATTTCACCAGAGAAAATAAAAAGCTTCCACTTCAGTTTTAAGTTCACCAAGACTTAAAATATTTAAAGTTCACTTCTAAATTTTTCTGTAGAAGATAGGAAAAGTTATGCTATGATTATGATTATTTTCCATGGAGATAAAAAGTTTCACTTTAATTCTAAATTTTCTTAAATTCAATTCCGACCTTTCTCAAAGAGTCAAATTTAAAGTTCTGTTCCAAATATTTTCCCGGAAGAAAAAGTTCAACTTCGATTCTGAATTTTCTCAATGAAAATGAAATAAGTTATTGATCATTTCTATTCGCACAAAATAATATAAAAATTTCTAGTTCAATTTAAAATTTTCTCAATGAAGTGGAGAAAAGTTCATGTTCTCTACTGAACTTTACCAAAGAACACAATTCAATTCTAATTTCTACAGAGAAAATAAAAATCTTCCACTTCAGTTCTTTATTTCACAAAAGACATAAAGAAATTTATAGTCCAATTCTAAATTTTTCGGTGGAAGATAGAAAAAGTAATACCATACTTGTGAATATTTTCCCGGAAGATAAAAAGTTCTAGTTCAATTTAAAATTTTCTCAACGAAGTGAAGAAAAGTTCAAGTTCTCTTCTGAACTTTACCAAAGAACACACTTCAATTCTAATTTCTCCAGAGAAAATAGAAATCTTCCACTTCAGTTTTAAGTTCCCCAAAGAAATAAAGAAATTTAAAGTTCTATTCTAAATTTTTAGATGGAAGATAGAAAAAGTAATACTATGACTGCGATGGTTTTCCATGAAGATCAAAAGTTTCATTTTATTTATAATTTTTCTTAAATTCAGTTCTGATTTTTCTCAAAGAGATGAAAAATTTAAAGTTCTGTTCCAAATTTTTCATAGAAGATAGAAAAAGTTATACATTGATTGTGAATATTCAACATGAAGATAAGGAACTCCAATTTAATTCTGAGTTTTCTCGAAGAAGTGCAAATTGTTCAAGTTCTCTTCTGAATTTTCTTAAAGAAGAGAAAAAAGTTAACTAGATTCTGAATTTTACCAATGAAAATGAAAAAACCTTCCACTTCAGTTCCTAATTTCTCAAAGACATAAAAAATTTAAAGTCCAGTTCTAAATTTTTCTGTAGAAGATAGGAAAAGTTATACTATGATTGTGATTATTTTCCAGTGAAGATAAAAGTTTCACTTTAATTCTAATTTTCTTAAGTTCACTACCGATTTTTTGCAAAGAGATGAAAAATTTAAAGTTCTGTTCCAAATTTTTCATAGAAGATAGAAAAAGTTATACTTTGATTTGAACATTCGACATGAAGATAAGGAGCATCACTTTAATTCTGAGTTTTCTCGAAGAAGTGCAAAATGTTCAAGTTCTCTTCTGAATTTTCTTAAAGAAGTGAAAAAAGTTAGCTCAATTCTGAATTTTACCAATGAAATGAAAAAAGCTTCCACTTCAGTTCTAAATTCCTCAAAGACATAAAAAATTCAAAGTTCTCTTCTAATTTTTCCAAGAAAATAAAAAGGCTCCACTTCAGTTCTGTTTTTTTCTCAAAGAGATGAAAAATTTAAAGTTCTTTTCTAATTTTAAATTAAATTTTAGCTCCTTTTGTCACATGGATTTACCCATCAAATTTTTAAATTAGAAAATGAGTGACTCGTTCTATTATTAAAGACAATCGTTCAAACTCGTTCATCTAACCTTCAAAACAATAGGTTAGGGTAGGTATAAATAAATATTAATAAATAAATAGAAACATTCCTACATGTTTAAGTTAGGTTAGGTTAGGTTAACTTATCATGAGTGCTCATGATAAGTTAACCTAACCTTTTCCGGCGAGTATGGTTAGGTTAGGTTAGACTAGATTAAGTTAGGTTAGATTAGGCTAGGTTAGGTTAGGTTAGCCTACGTACGCTTCACTTAGGTTAGCTTAGGTTAGGTGAGAGACATGCAAAAAGTTAGTTGTATGATTAGGTTAGGTTAGGTTAGATTAAGTTAGGTTGGGTTAAGTTAGGTTAGGCTAGGTTAGCCTACGTACGCGCGCGTACGTAGGCTAACCTAGCCTAACCTAACTTAACCCAACCTAACTTAATCTAACCTAACCTAACCTAATCATACACCTAACTTTTTGCATGTCTCTCACCTAACCTAAGTGAAGCGTACGTAGGCTAACCTAACCTAGCCTAATCTAACCTAACTTAATCTAGTCTAACCTAACCTAACCATACTCGCCGGAAAAGGTTAGGTTAACTTATCATGAGCACTCATGATAAGTTAACCTAACCTAACTTAAACATGTAGGAATGTTTCTATTTATTTATTAGTATTTATTTATGCCTAACCTAACCTATTGTTTTGAAGGTTAGATGAACGAGTTTGAACGATTGTCTTTAATAGTAGAACGAGTCACTCATTTTCTAATTTAAAAATTTGATGGGTAAATCCATATGATAAAAGGAGGTAAAATTTAATTTAAAATTAGAAAAGAACTTTAAATTTTTCATCTCTTTGAGAAAAAACAGAGCTGAAGTGGAGCCTTTTTATTTTCTTGGAAAAATTAGAAGAGAACTTTGAATTTTTTCATGTCTTTGAGGAATTAAGAACTGAAGTGGAAGCTTTTTTCATTTCATTGGTAAAATTCAGAATTGAGCTAACTTTTTTCACTTCTTTAAGAAAATTCAGAAGAGAACTTGAACAATTTGCACTTCTTCGAGAAAACTCAGAATTAAAGTGATGCTCCTTATCTTCATGTCGAATATTCAAATCAAAGTATAACTTTTTCTATCTTCTATGAAAAATTTGGAACAGAACTTTAAATTTTCATCTCTTTGCAAAAATCGGTAGTGAACTTAAGAAAATTAGAATTAAAGTGAAACTTTTTATCTTGACTGGAAAATAATCACAATCATAGTATAACTTTTCCTATCTTCTACAGAAAAATTTAGAACTGGACTTTAAATTTTTTGTCTTTGAGAAATTAGGAACTGAAGTGGAAGGTTTTTTCATTTTCATTGGTAAAATTCAGAATTGAGTTAACTTTTTTCTCTTCTTTAAGAAAATTCAGAAGAGAACTTGAACAATTTGCACTTCTTCGAGAAAACTCAGAATTAAATTGGAGTTCCTTATCTTCATGTTGAATATTCACAATCAATGTATAACTTTTTCTATCTTCTATGAAAAATTTGGAACAGAACTTTAAATTTTTCATCTCTTTGAGAAAAATCAGAACTGAATTTAAGAAAAATTATAAATAATGTGAAACTTTTGATCTTCATGGGAAACAATCGCAGTCATAGTATTACTTTTTCTATCTTCCATCTAAAAATTTAGAATAGAACTTTAAATTTCTTTATTTCTTTGGGGAACTTAAAACTGAAGTGGAAGATTTTTATTTTCTCTGGAGAAATTAGAATTGAAGTGTGTTCTTTGGTAAAGTTCAGAAGAGAACTTGAACTTTTCTTCACTTCGTTGAGAAAATTTTAAATTGAACTAGAACTTTTTATCTTCCGGGAAAATATTCACAAGTATGGTATTACTTTTTCTATCTTCCACCGAAAAATTTAGAATTGGACTATAAATTTCTTTATGTCTTTTGTGAAATAAAGAACTGAAGTGGAAGATTTTTATTTTCTCTGTAGAAATTAGAATTGAATTGTGTTCTTTGGTAAAGTTCAGTAGAGAACATGAACTTTTCTCCACTTCATTGAGAAAATTTTAAATTGAACTAGAAATTTTTATATTATTTTGTGCGAATAGAAATGATCAATAACTTATTTCATTTTCATTGAGAAAATTCAGAATCGAAGTTGGACTTTTCTTCTTCCGGGAAAATATTTGGAACAGAACTTTAAATTTGACTCTTTGAGAAAGGTCGGAATTGAATTTAAGAAAATTTAGAATTAAGTGAAACTTTTTATCTCCATTGAAAATAATCACAATCATAGCATAACTTTTCCTATCTTCTACAGAAAAATTTAGAAGTGAACTTTAAATATTTTAAGTCTTGGTGAACTTAAAACTGAAGTGGAAGCTTTTTATTTTCTCTGGTGAAATTAGAAGTGAATTGTGTTCTTTGGTAAAATTCAGAAGAGATCTTGAACTTTTCTATCTTCTATGAAACATTGAGCCTGCTAGTAGTATCTTTATCTCTAAAAATTCAATTTTTCTTTCATCTCTGACCTTTTTAATAGATATTCTGAACGTTTGACGTTCTAGCATACCCTAAAATAATGAACACTTAACAAAATAATGCATAAAATATTTTTAATGAAATAATGAGATGTAGAATATTAATATAAAAATACGTTAAATACATTATTACACATTATTAGTACACTTGCGCTTCACTTTCCGTCAATTCATCTTTATATTCATTGATGATATTGTCTGCTAATGTCCTTTTTATTCTGCCTGTGATTTCACTGTCTATTCTCACATTATTTTTACATAGATGGCAGTTCTGGCAGGTAGACATGATATGATTTATTACACTAGTGCAGCAGTAGGCCTTTCTTTTCTTCTTTGCTTTCATTTGAATAGTAATACCAGAACGATGGGAATGGGATCTATCAATAGGTATCGTGCTACCAGAAATGTAAGCAAGGAGTTGTCCCCGATCATCGACAATTATTTTTAAGTTGGCATTCTCCTTTAGCACTATCGTCTCTGGTGCTCTCACTCTCGAATATCCACCTTGAGCAATTTTGATTGATTTCGATAGTCCAAGGAAATCTAACTTCTCGCTGTCATGACAAAGCATGCATACATTTCCAATAGTGTTACCGCTTGCACTCGTTTCATAGTTCAGGTATTTCTCCATGTCAGCATTCAATACGACAATGATTTTATCATGTGCACATACATTTGTCGAATAATTCATCCTCACTTTTTTACAGATATGAATTGTGTGTTTATCCTTCCACTGCGTAAAAAATACTGATTTAATGCAAGCAATAAACTAGGTAGTGTCGATAACCTGCCATAGAGTACCAGTGGGAAAGCCGCGTCGTGTCCATGAACAAGCACAGAGTACGATTGGTAGAGCCGTAAGCATATTTCATGTCATTTCAGGATTTAAGAAAATTAGAATTAAAGTGAAACTTTTCATCTTCATGGAAAATAATTACAAATCATAGTATAACTTTTCCTATCTTCTATGGAAAAATTTAGAACTGAACTTTAAATTTTTTATGTCTTGGTGAACTTAAAACTGACGTGGAAGCTTTTTATTTTCTCTGGTGAAATTAGAATTGAATTGTGTTCTTTGGTAAAATTCTGAAGAGAACTTGAACTTTTTATAACTTCTATGAAAAATTTGGAACAGTATTTTAAATTTTTTCATCTGTTTGAGAAAAATCTGAACTGAAGTGGAAAATTTTTATATTTATTTTGGGAAAATAGAAATGATCAATAACTTATTTCATTTTCATTGAGAAAATTCAGAATCGAAGTTGAACTTTTCTTCTCCCGGGGAAATATTTAGAACAGAACTTTAAATTTGACTCTTTGAGAAAGGTCGGAACTGAATTGAAGATAATTTAGAATTAAAGTGAAACTTTTTATCTTCATGGAAAATAATCACAATCATAGGATAACTTTTCCTATCTTCTACGGAAAAATTTAGAAGTGAACTAAAAATTTTTTATGTCTTGGTGAACTTAAAACTGACGTGGAAGCTTTTTATTTTCTCTGGTGAAATTAGAATTGATCAGTAACTTATTTCATTTTCATTGATAAAATTCAGAAGAGAACTTGAACTTTTCTATCTTCTATGAAAAATTTGGAACAGTATTTTAAATTTTTTCATCTGTTTGAGAAAAATCTGAACTGAAGTGGAAAATTTTTATATTATTTTGGGAAAATAGAAATGATCAATAGCTTATTTCATTTTCATTGAGAAATTTCAGAATCGAAGTTGAACTTTTCGTCTTCCGGGAAAATATTTGGAACAGAACTTTAAATTTGACTCTTTGAGAAAGGTCGGAATTGAATTTAAGAAAATTTAGAATTAAAGTGAAACTTTTTATCTCCATGGAAAATAATCATAATCATAGCATAACTTTTCCTATCTTCTACAGAAAAATTTAGAAGTGAACTTTAAATTTTTTATGTCTCGGTGAACTTAAAACTGAAGTGGAAGCTTTTTATTTTCTCTGGTGAAATTAGAAGTGAATTGTGTTCTTTGGTAAAATTCAGAAGAGATCTTGAACTTTTCTATCTTCTATGAAACATTGAGCCTGCTAGTAGTATCTTTATCTCTAAAAATTCTTTTTCTTTCATCTCTGACCTTTTTAATAGATATTCTGAACGTTTGACGTTCTAGCATACCCTAAAATAATGAACACTTAACAAAATAATGCATAAAATATTTTTAATGAAATAATGAGATGTAGAATATTAATATAAAAATACGTTAAATACATTATTACACATTATTAGTACACTTGCGCTTCACTTTCCGTCAATTCATCTTTATATTCATTGATGATATTGTCTGCTAATGTCCTTTTTATTCTGCCTGTGATTTCAGTGTCTACTGTCACATTATTTTTACATAGATGGCAGTTTTGGCATATTTACAAGGTATGATTAATGACATTATTGCAGGAGTATGCTTGTCTTCTCCTTCTTGTTCTCTTTAAAATGCTAATACCGGAAAGATGATGATAGGATTTATCAACAGGTAATGTGTTACCAGAAACCCTAGCAAGGAGTTGTCCCCGACCATCGACAATTTTTTTTAAGTTTGCATTCTCTTTGAGCACTAATTTCTCTGGTAATGTTACTCTTGCATATCCACCGTTTACACGATTGAAATTCTTGGGTACTCCAAAGAAATCTAACTTCTCGCTGTCATGACAACGCATGCATACATTTCCAATAGTGTTACCGCTTGCACTCGTTTCATAGTTCAGGTATTTCTCCTTGTCTGCATTCAACACGACGATAATTTTTTCATGTGTACATACTTTCGTCGAATAATTCATTTTCACTTGTTTACAGATATGAATTGTGTGTTTATCCTTCCACTGCGTAAAAAATACTGATTTAATGCATGCAATAAACTAGGTAGTGTCGATAACCTGCCATAGAGTACCAGTGGGAAAGCCACGTCGTGTCCATGAACAAGCACAGAGTACGATTGGTAGAGCCGTAAGCATATTTCATGTCATTTTAAGATACGTAAAAAGTTAAAAAAAATACCATGTTAAAAAATTCAAGAAAGTATTTACGAATTGGGGAGGGGACTCTTTGAGGTTGGAAAATGGGTTTAGGAATGACATTATGAAAGGAACTTGTTCAGAAAAGATATAATAAAGCCATAAAAAAGTATTAAAAAATGGAGAGGGGACTCTTTGGGGGCCCGGGGAGGGTGTTTGGGGGACCCTTGGGGGCCGGTTGGCCCTTTGGGAGCCCGGGGAACCTTTGAGGACCAGGGGAGGGCCTTTGGGGGTCTAATGAGGGCGTTTGGGGGATGACATTTCGAAATTTTTACTTTTTAGTTTACTTTTTTGCGGCGCATCCCTGCGGCGCATCCTGCGGCGCTTTCCTGACCCGCGGCGCATCCCTGCTGCGCATCCTGCGGCGCTTTCCTGACCCGCGGCGCATCCCTGCGGCACATCCTGCGGCGCTTTCCTGGCCCACGGCGCATCCCGGCGGCGCTTCTCGGGCCCGGGGGACCTTTGGGGACCGGGGGAGGGCCTTTGGGGCACAGGGAGGGCCTTTGGGGGTCTGGGGGGCACTTGAGGACCGATTGGTCCTTTGGGAGCCCGGTGGACCTTTGGGGACCGGGGGAGGGCCTTTGGGGGTCCGGGGGCCCTTTGGGAGCCTGGGGGACCTTTGAGGACCGGTGGAGGGCCTTTGGGGGTCTGGGGGGCCCTTGAGCACCGATTGGTCCTTTGGGAACCGGGTGAGGGTCTTTGGGGGTCGGGGGGCCCTTTGGGAGCTTGGGGGACCTTTGAGGACCGGGGCTTCCTTCGGGGTTGGGGTAGGGGGATTGGAACCCTTTGGGGTTTGGGTAGGGGACCTCACAACAATGTTCAAATGGAACTTGTGTATTATAACGATCACAGAGTTTGACCCTCAAATTCTCTTCTAAAATCATCTTTTAAATCATCTTTTAAAATGTCTCTAACTGTTTCGCCGAAATAATCCCATAAAATGGCTAAAACGGTTTCGCCCAAATAATCCCTAAACGTAATTTCAGCGTGTTCCTTTTGTTTGGCATCCCTGTGCTTTCACATTGAAATTACAAAGAAACCTTTTCGCGCGCTAAGATCAGAACATTCGCTCGGGAACGATTCTCTTTAGAAACAACAAATGAATTCCCCTTTCGTAAATCAATATTCCCCTTAGAAACAACAAATAAATTCCCCTTTCATGTCAATCAATCAATCATGACATCATCTGTCATGTGTGATCTAAATTTTGCCTCAGAAACATTTCTCTTTGGAAATACATCAAAGACATTAATTAACTTAACGTCATCTGTCAGACATTAATTAACCTTGCCCGGAAACAATTTGATTAATGACTCAATAATCCATGAAAGTGACAAAGTTCCTGTTTTTTCCATTCTCACTGACAAAATCCATAAAAACATCAAATAAATGTGAGAAAGTTCCTGTTTTTCAAATTCTCACTGACAAAAACCATAAAACATCCATGAAAACAGACATAAATGTGAGAAAGTTCCTGTTTTTTCATTCTCATTGACAACAAACAGACATAAACTATGTAAAAAAAGTTATAGGTGGCAGCAGGGGTGCGTGTTACAAGTTATAGGGTCATCTCTATTCACACGGTGGTAGTAATGCGTTCAACCAAGTTGATTCGCTTTATTTGCAATGAAATTATGCTATGTTTGGTGATCTTTAATTGCGTATCAGTTACAATGGGGGGAGTGTGAGTTACTGTTTAGGTGGGGGTAGGGTAGATTCCTACAAAAGTACATTTTAGTGAACAAACTCCTGACTCTTCATGAGGCTTCAGATAACTATTGAATGAGGAAGGGGGGGGAGAAGGAATTAATTAAAATGTTTCTCTATACAGCTTATATGTTACATTCCCATATCTACCAGTACAGAGGTGGAAAAGACAAGGCAGGTCATCATTAGCCCCGCCATGAAATTTCTGTGAGGTGGCAAATACTGCTAGGAACTTAGTTTTCGGCAATTTTCAATAGTAATATTTTTCTTTTTCTATTTATATGAAGTACTTCAATTTATTTAAAAAAAAAATATGCAATGGATTTGTCGATAAGAAAATCTTATTGTAGAGGTTGTGATTGCTTCAGTTATGTAGAAGATCAAAAGTTTCACAGAATTTCCATCCATACAAACAATAATCCTCCTTTTCATCCAACCAAAATTCTTTAGTACGTAGTAATATTAACAAGGACTTTTCACCAAAATTATTATTCATCGCCAATTTTTTAAGTATATTCAAATTTTCCAAAATTGAAATTTGCAAATTTAAACGTAGAACGGTACTAATCAACATACAATTATTGATTTACACATTTTAAAAGCAATTGACCAGGGATTTAAGGGACCGGTACCTCAAATTATATCTAGGTTTGGCCTGGGTATGATTTGGAAAACAATCAGAAATTAAATAAAAAAAGAGCTTTTCAACTAAAAGCAAGGAACAGATTTGAAACTTGCTCCTTTTGATGGGTATAATCGAACAGTTTGTGGTAATGAACTGTAACTTACTTACAGCGACCCGGCTCAATAGTAACCGAAACTCTAAAAAACAGAATTTTTATACCAATACCAAAAGAATTGCCTTATTATGCTGATTCCAAATATATTTAGTTTCATTATGTTTAGTTGTACCCATCAAAAGCTACGAGCCTGGGAAAATTTTTCTGATTTTAGGAAAAAGGGGGAGAGACCCCGTTGAAGTCATACAATTTTAATGAAAATCACACCATCAGATTCAGCGCATCAAAGAACCTACTGTAGATGTTTCAAGCTCATATCTGCAAAAATGTGGAATTTTGTAATTTTTACCAGAAGAAAAATCACGTATGCGTGTTTATGTGTTGTTGTTTTTTTGTATTTTCCCCAGGAGTGATCGTGTCGACCCAGTGGGCCTAGAACGTCGGGATAGGGCTAATTCTAATGGAAATGAATAGTTCTTGTCCCCTTTTTAAGTGACCAAAAAAATTGGAGGGCAACTAGGCCCCCTCCCACGTCACTTTTTTCCCAAAATCGCCCGATCAAAATTTTGAGATAGATTTTTCTTCAGCATTGTTGAAAGACCCAATAACTATGTCTTTGGAGGTAAAATGACCCCCTACAGCCCTTGGGGAAAAGTTTTAAAGTTATAAAAATCGCCCTTTGTTTTATTTGTTATTGGGAAGGATGTATACATTTTTCGGGTGGGGAAGGGAGGACTAATTTTCAATGGATAGGATGGTTTCCAGGGAGTAAAATTTTCAGAAAAAATCTTGCACTGAGTGAATTTGCCAGAATTCATATACGAATTTCTTTACATGTCTTGCTTTCTCTTTACCACTTCAATTTTACGCGTGGAGATGTTAAGGGTAATTGTCCGGGGTAAATTTTCGCCAGGATTGAATTGTCCGGAGGATATTTTTTATGGGGAGGGGATTTTTCCGTTGATGTGGAGCCAGGTATCCTGGTCCTCCAGATGTTGAAGGGGGTAGCCCCCTCTTCAACATCTCACTCTTTGCGCTAAACTTTAGATTTTTTCCCAATTCTTTAAAAACGATTCCTAAAACACAAGGGTCGTTTAATTAGAGCAATAAGTAACTTTTTTTAAAGTGCCGAAAAACTGTAGCTTGAAGAGTGAGGTGTTGAGGAGGGGAGAACCCTCATATGCGTAATAATTTCTGTTCGTTTTAAGTTTTAATGCTGCTCCTTACTTTTAGTTGAAAAAACTTGTTTATTTTGTTTATTTAATGAAGCTTTAGAGACAAACAATTTGCTAAAGACAATGGAAAAAGTATGTCAATTAAAGTAAAAGTATTTAAAATGAAAAAAGTAAGTAGCTAAAAAAATACGCAAAACAATAGCCTATTTACAAAAACTAAACTCCCAGCATTAAGTTCTGTTGAGCAATGTCGAAGCGTTGGACGGATATTTTTAACAATATCGACAGTTTTGAACTTGGTTATCAAACGCCAAAATATTTAATACCTTTAGACTCAGTGTTTATAAAAAGTAACGCATTGTCAAAGTAGTTTGTTCAAAGTAAAACATTAAAACTAAGATTAAGAAAATCAAATAAAATTTTTTAATTCAATATTTTTAATTAAATTTTGAATGCCAAAAGCAGGGTTTCCACTTTTAGGGAGATTACCCTATTTTAGGGAGAAATCACTTCTTTTAAGGATACTTATTTTGAATCTAGGGACAAAGGAAAATATGGCGTTAACTAAGGATTTTCAGGGAAATCAGGGGTAAAGTAAAGATTTTAAGGGAAAGTTTTATTTTTTCAAACAAAAGGCTGAAAAATTCTCAAAGATTGTGTATGCTCGGTTTGTTAAAAAAGCTTGTGTAGCAACACTGGCTCACGTTGTTGTAATTCCTGAAATTTCAAAAAGCTGAACCCTGGAACATTATTTAGGTAGCCTAGTATTTATTTTATTTTTAAGCAATGGCTTTTATTGGTGTGAATTACCGACATTAAGGGAGTATTGGTTAGGCTATGCAGCAATTGTGGGTAAGGCTTATATTAACGGACTATTCGGCTAGCTAAGAAATAAACTTTTCTCTATAGTCAAAATTGCATCCTGAATCCAAATTAACATGCATTTGTGTCGGAAATGGACTTTACAATCACTAAAATGAATTTAGTGGTGGATTGGCCGAGGGTGTTACTAAGTGCATCAAACAAGTCATTGAAAAAACTCGATTCCTTGGCAAAATATTGTTGGATTTTGTGCAGAGTGCAGATACTACTAATGTCATGTTTGGAGGCAATAGAGCTGCTTCAACGCTAATGAAAGTCATGTTGCCCCATATCTTGAATTTGAAATGCTCATGCCATCTTATTCACTTATGTTCATCCTATGCGGGCTTGTCACTTCCCAAGAAGCTAGAAGATTTGGTGCAAAAATATCTATGCCCAGTTTTCCAGAAGCGCTTCCAGGCAAGATAAGCATGCTGAATTACAGGAGTTATTTCAATGCAAAGCACTCTCAATTCTTGCACCAGGATGAAACCGTTGATTGTCCTTTCATGCCTGCATAAAGAGGCTTATAGAGCATCGGGTTGCTATTACTCAGTATTTCATAGAAACCACGTTTGACGACCCAACTGCAACCAATGACCTTATCTTGTCAACATTACAAAGCAAGTTGACAAAGCCATACCTTGAACTCATGGACTACTCTCTCGGCCTTTCCAACGGATTCAACACAGTTTTTCAACCTGAGCTTCCAGTTCTTCACTCTTTAAAGGCAAGTGTCGGCAAACTTGTGAATGATGTTGCGTCTAAGTTCACGAAACTAGACTATATTCGCAGTTTTGGTTTGTTTACCGAACTGGATCCTTACCTTTCAAGTGAGTACCTGCCTTTAAACCAAGCATATGTGGGTTCAGATGCAATTGATTCAATGCAAGAACTTGTAGATGCTCAAGAGCCAAGTGATAGCATGGATCTCTTTTACCAGTCTTGTTGAAAAAGGATATGATTTGGTTGGAGCAAAAAAAAATAAATAAAATAAAAAAAATAAAAAAAATCTTCATAGTAATAATTGGTAAGTATATAGCGATCTTTGTCAATAACGAAAGTATAAGAGCCTAACTATTGATAACATTCAGTCAAAGAATCAGCTTTTTATGGTGATCTTAAATGTGTATTTGTTTATTAGTAATTAGTGCAGTTATTAGAACACAAGATAGTTCGTATAATTCCAGAAAACACAAGAAAAACAACTTAATAAGGGGCAATTTCGGTAAGAATATGCCGTCAACTTTTGCTTGCATTGCAAGAGTATCCATGAGATGATATATGAAGTCACTATAATCAGAAATGTTTCCCCTGAACGGAATGCTAAGAATTTCTGTATTTTCTTCCTGAAAGGATACGTTTTTTGTGTCAAATTTTCACGTCGATCAATTTTTTTTGTTTCTAGAAAATAAAAAAAAATCTCTTTTATTGTTATCTATTTGTCACTTTGAAAAAGTTTTTTTTTTTTTTTTTTTTTTTTTTTTTTTTTTTTTTTTTTTTTTTTTTTTTTTTTTTTTTACAGTTATGAAGTATAAAGGTGTCAAATGTACTGGCTTTTGGCCAGTGTTTTCACTTTTCGATGTCAATTTTTCCTATTTTTATATCAATTTTCCCTAAAATTCACCATCTTTAGGTCTGATTTTTCCCTAGAAAGAAAGGATATTTTATTTTACATTTCCATACAATCTACATGAAAAAAACAAAGCGCAGCATCAAATTGTTATTTTTTACTTCAATAATGATATATATAACATCTTTTGCACTACCAAGAACACATAAAAAAGTTTAATTAAATGCCATCTCCAGCACCTCATTGGACGTAGCGTTTCCCTTTCCCTTTGTTCTGAAGCCAGCGACAGCTTTCGGTATGTTGACAGTTGATGAAATTTTATCTTCGTTTTTCAACCAGTAATTGACTCGAATAAGTGAGACTAGTGTGACATTCTCGAGACTATTTCGGATGTCTGTTTGAATTAATTTCAGGAGACTAAACAAACGCTCAGCTGGTACATTGCTAAAAGGTAAAGAGAAGATTAGTGATACAAAATGGCTATATCAAAATGTTGATTAGAAGTGTTTGGGGAAATGATGGGCGTTGGGGGGGGGGGGTATTCGCTCTCCAATCGCTTTTTACTATTAATAAGGGCACTAGCCCTCTCAATTTTTGAAGCCCTTTTTGAAGTTTTTACGACAACGCTTTCTATAAAAAAACCTTATATGCCCCCAGGGCATAACTTACAACCTATGCCCTGGGGGCTATGGGGGGGGGTCATCCTAAAAGACAGAATTTCTGGTCCTTTGAACTACATTGAACAAAATGGCTATCTCAAAATTTTGATTAAATGTGTTCTGAAAAATGGTGGGCGAGAGAGGGGGTTAGTTGTCTTCCAATCACTTTCGAATATTAAATAGGGAACTAGCCCTTTCAATTTCCAATCGAATGAGCCCTTTTTAAAGTTTCTACGACAACACTTTCTATAAAAACCTTATATGCCCCCAGGGCATAACTTACAACCCTTGCTCTGAGGGTTTGGGGGGGGGGGGTGTTGTCGTACTCAAAGACCTAATTTCCAGAACTTTAGACTACGTTGAACAAAATGGTTATATCAAAATTTTGATTGGATGTGTTTGGGGAAATGGTGGGCGTGGGACGGGGGTTTGTTGCCCTTCAATCACTTTTGACTATTAAAAAGAGCACTAACTATCTCAATTTCCAATCGAATGGGCCCTTTTTGAAGTTTCTACGACAACGCTTTCCATAAAAACCTTATATGCCCCAAGGGCATAATTTTCAACCCTTGCCCTGAGCGGTTTGGGGGGGGGGGGGTTATCATCCTCAAAGACCTAATTTCCAAAAGTTTCAACTGCATTGAACAAAATGGATACCTCAAAATTTTGACTGTATATGTTTGGGGAAATGATGGGCGTGAGAGGGGGGTAGTTGCCCTCCAGTCACTTTCGACTATTAAAAGGCACTAGCCCTTTCAATTTCCAATTGAATGAGTCCTTTTTGAAGTTTCTACGACAACGTTTTCTATAAATACCTTATATGCTCTAAGGGCATAACTTCCAATCCTTGCCCTCAGTAGAAAGGGGGGTACCAGCCCCACGCGACACCCCTGCTGCCACCTACAACTTTTTTACATAATTTATGCATGTTTTTATGGTTTTTGTCAGGGAGAATGGAAAAACAGAATTTTTCTCACTTGGAAAAACAGGAATTTTCTCACATTTATGTCTGTTTTCATGGACGATTATGTGTGTTGGTCAATTTATTTGATGTTTTTCATGGTTGTCAACATCAAATTATGGATGTTTTATGGTTTTTGTCAGTGAGAATGGAAAAAACAGGAACTTTCTCACATTTATGGATGACAACGGCAATTTATGTTCCTGTTTTATGTCTGTTCGTTGTCAGTGAGAATGGACATGCTTGACGCGAATGTTATGAGATTGTTTGGCTAACCTAACCTGAGAAATTGATTTACATAATCGCTAGAGGAATATATTGATTCACGAAGGGGGAATTAAGAAACATTATGGTTTCTTTGATCTTTAGGTGAACCTAGCCTGTGAACTTGATTTACATAATCGCTAGGGGAAATTATTGATTCACGAAGGGGGAATTAAGAAACATTATGGTTTCTTTGATCTTTAGGCCTGAGGGATTTATTTATTATTGTTGTTTTGGACAAGTGCATTGATTCAGAAATAGTATTTCTTGTTGTTGCTCGAGGCAAATGATATGAGTTTCCAGGAAACAGTTAGATCACGTGTTTCCTTCTCAGCCAATCAGCGAGTCGGTTACATCCCCCTTCTCAACCAATCAGCGAGTCGGATACATATCCTTTCTCAGCCAATCAGAGAGCTGGTTACATATGATTTCCCCGTTACATAACAATTCACCCTTGAGATTTCGTATATAACGGGCGTGCAATGTGATTAAATTATCAGAAAGTATTGTGACACAATTGAAGCAACAATGAATGTTATTGATGAACTTGAAGCCTTGGCAGCCACAATTAGCAATGTGAGTACATTTTCATTTTTTATTTTCAAAATAAAATTGTTTTCCGCGGTTACCCTCTACTATGTTCGGGTAAACCCCCCCCCCCCACATACAATACAAACATCACTTTACAATCTTTATACTCACTAGGAAAACGTAAATATATTCTTTTTACTCTCAAAACCTAACCCCCCCCCTCACTGTTTTATAACCAAATTCTCGCAAATGGAAATAATTATCTTTTCGTTAAATTCCTGTTTTTTATTTTCAAATAAAATTATTTTCATTGGTCACCCTCTACTATATTTAGGTAAGTACCCCCCCCCCCCCCCACAAACCTAACCACCGTGCAATCTTTATACTCACTAGGAAACATAAAATATGTTCTTTTTATTACATAAACCTAACACCCCTCCCACCCCCACTCTGTTTTTACAGGTATAATTCTTGCTAATAGAAATATTTCTCTTTTTTTTCGATAAATTTATTCTTTCTGTAAACCTATCAAAAAGTGACATTCAACTTCTGTCTATTTCCATAGCTATTAATAAACTGTTTCCATTTAAGCCAACCATCGCCGCTTACTTGACTCAAAAACATTTTTCCGCAATGATTTAAACAGCTGACACCCCACAATTGCACTTCATGCTTGTTAATCCTTAACGTTAGTGACTTAACCAAAAGGTTTCAACGATAAAAAGGATTTGTTTTTCTCTTTCTCAAATTAAAACGGTTTTAAGCAAAAAGAGATTACGGTTTATTAAGCTGTGGATTCGTAACCTGTATTTGACGGAGAAGCGGTGAAACGGGATTATTTCCAAAAATAATTACCAACAATATATTTAGGACATTGGTGAAAGGGGGGGGGGGGGGTTGACATGCCTCAATTCTATCACCATTATTGTTAAATGAAAACAAAGTGTTTGCATGAAAAGTATGGTTAGGTTGGGATGTCTATGAATAAGCCTTTTTTTTTATTAATTGAAATAGCATTTGATTTCTGAGTTTAGTATATTTTTATTTTTTGCTTTACTGAAAATGCTGGCGCAGGGGGACTTTCTTAGTGATAAATTCTTTTCTAAACAAAATTATATGGATGATGATACTAACTTTCTTTCTGTAAAAAAGGGGCAAATTATTTCAATACTAACTTTTTTCTCTTCTTTTTAAGGCAAATTGTGAAGAATGCCCGTCGCCACCACCCAGCAAGAGAGCAAGGGCTAATAATGCGGCCCTGCGAAGGCTACTGTCATGCAATATGGTAGCTGGCCGAAGCCTCCTAAACAAGTGATGCCTACCCAAGCCGTATTGGAATGTGACATCGCTAGCACATCCGCTCTCCATGGACCTCTAATAGCTGCCCCATCAACGCTAAGTCAGGAGGTTACCCTCCAGCATGCTATGTCAGATCCATCCGACATTCAAGTCCAGACGGATTTTGCAAATGTAAGCATTTTTTTTTTCCTACCTATCATATAGAAATATCTATCAATTTCTTCCAACTTTTTTAGGCCTTTTCTACATGCACCATTTTCGAACACTGCGTAAAAGTATATCTCAGCGGGATATTGAAAGATTTTTTCTCCCCAAAGGAAATATAATGTTCTCCCTTTTGAATCATGTCAAGTGCATGCATTCACCCTTTTGCTAAATTAGATTAGTGAAGCCAAAAAAAAAATGCTCTATATCCCGCTCATAATAAGTAGCGAAATCCATTGCATTATAAATCGCTTTATTAGCGAATGGTTCACCTTGCCTCTACAAATATTATAAAAAAAAACTTTATATCTGAATGAGTTGTGTATCATGAGAGGAGATGGCTATCCTTTTCAAATCATGTTTTTGTTTTTTTTTCCCCAGAGCAGATAAAGAGTATTAATATGAAATTTTATTTGGAGGGATTGTTTGAACAATATCAAATTGCCGTCTTCTATGTCATGCGATGTTTTAGACTGTAAATATCTTATACTAATATATGATATGCTGCGGGCCGGCCGGCCTTCGGGCGCTATGGGTCCGAGAAGCGCCGCAGGAAGCGCTGCGGGTCCGAGAAGCGCCGCAAGGATGCGCCACGGGCCAGGAAAGCGCCGCGGGAAGCGCTGCGGAAAAGCGCCGTGAAAAAAAATTTTTTAACACTTTGAAAATAAACGAACAAATTGTCGCCTTCTATGTCATATCTTAGATTATCTTAAGTTGGAACTTTCAGTTGAATTAACCAAATGTTATTAAGCAATAATAATCCAAATTTTAACAGTAGGGATGATTTGAACACTTTGAAAATAAGCTATTTTTTCATTTATAGATTGGACGACCATTGGTCCCATATTCACCGTCCAGTGAAGAAGAGGAAGAAGAGGCAATGGAGTTTCAAGACAACGAAACATGGGACAACTCTTTGAAGTACCTTTTAATATTGACGAGTATTTAAATGATTTTTTTAATGTAGAAGCTAGCACAGTTGAGCAGGCGGACTTGGCTCCAAACACTTTACAAATTTTAGAGGATTTTACAGGGAACCCTCCTCCCACTGATTACCTACTTCAAACAACTGAAGTGGAGCATAGTCCAGATATTGTTGAACAACTTGGGGGAGGGGGTAATATACAAGAGGGGGAGGGGGGTACAACTTTTCCCGATTTTCAATTGACCAACAGAATTTTAAATGCAATAGTTGTTTACACTGCGACTTTTGGAGACCCTTTTAATACACTTATGGGGGGAAAATTTGTTTTTGACCCCGTAGAAATTGTACACAACTATGTAGATAAAATTCGTGCACTTCTGGAGAACCAAATTCAGTTGTGGGGGAGGGAATCAATTAAGGTCTCTATTGTTTTAAAAGTGTTCTATTTAAATGAGGGGAAAAGTGAAGTTTATTATCATTATGTACATTCCGAGATGCGTTTGGTTTATTCGAATTTAGAAAATTTTGAGGGTGCTTTCATGGATTGGGTAGATCAAATTATAACGCATCTTGAGAACTTTAACGAAAACGGTAGTGGGTCTCTAGTTCTTTTTGTTGAAAATTTAAGCGTAAATATTTGTAAATTTAAGAAAGATTTTATTTTAAGAGGGGGGGGGGCAGGGTCTGAGAGGGATACAGTTTTAAAATATAATCCAGATCTAGTAGGTTGTCGTGGTGTCCAGCGGATCTGTTTTGAAACAGATCAAAAGTGTTTCAGATATGCTTTCCTCATATCAGCATTTCAGCCTCTAGCAGATGACGCTACCAAGACGAATTTAGACAATTGGGCTATACATGGGAAGGACGGGTCCGATTTCCCCATTGTAGATTTTTCTTGTTTAGAGGGGAAATACCCAGTAACGCTTCGATCCATTGATATTTTTGAAAGGGCTAATGCCCACTTAAATATCGGCGTTACTGTGGTTCAGTATGAAACTGAATTTGAAGATGGGGTTCGTTTAAAAAAGAAGGGGGTGGTCTTCCCTGTAAGGGGCCCGTCAATTGATTTGGTCAGACACTGGGTTTGGTTGTTATACACACCACCTAGTGACCCTGTCAATTCAATTGGCCATTTTAATCCGATTACCGACATTAGTAGAGTTCTGGGGGGTGGTAAGGATCTAGGGGTACGTTTCTACTGTCCAACATGCCTGTCACAATTCCGTAGTGATATAAAACTACGGAATCATATGAGGCATTGTAGCCGCCACGGCTATCAGACAGTGGAAACGGTTTCAGGGGATAGGGCTATTTTACGATTCAAAAATTTCCAGAACACCCTTCTCCAGTGCAACAAAATATCTTTAGACTGTGAAGCTAAGCTGGTGGAGGTGAACGATCCCCAATTTCCAAACCGAGTCAAAGAACATCAGGCTATTGCAGTTTCCTATGCTCACGCGCAAAGAGATAGTTCTAACACCATGCAGTTGTTAGAAATAGTTGAAACATTGGATGAGAGGGAGTGCATGGTCAAGGCACTGACTAAACTAATTGGCACGGCTAATGGCGCTATTTCTCGCTTGAGAAATACCCATTATCCAATGGTGCTGTCTGCAGAGGATCGTCTCGCGATTAAAAATCAAAAAATATGTTGGGTATGTAAGGGAGAGTTTGTAGAGGGGGATAAGGGGACTAAAGGGAAAAGAGGGGCCGGTGGGAGGGGGAAAGTCAGAGATCATAATCACTTGTGGCAGGAAATATCCTCGGGGGGTAGTAATTTTAGGGGGGTTGCGCATCAATCGTGTAATTTAAATGTTAGCCAGCAGTTTTTTTATCCCTGTTTTTATCCACAACTCTAATTATGACTTAAAATTTATTTTACCGGCACTGGCACGTATGCATAGGGAGGGAGGGGGAGTAGATTGTCCATGGGTAAATAGTTCATTTACCTATAACATTATCCCCAAATCGGCCGAGAAGTTGTTGCTTCTCGAACTGAAATGGCAGGCAGTGGATAATGGGCATACGTGCTGGAATAAAATCAGGTTTTTAGATTCCTTTAGTTTTTTTCCCAAGGCATTGAGTCAATTGATTCAAGTGCAAAAAAGCGACAATTTTGATAGCTTTCCCTTGCTTAAACAGCACTTTCCAGACGGTGAAATGTATGACCTGTTGACCTGCAAAGGTATATACGCATACGACTATTACTGTTCTGGCGCTCGCTTAAGTGAGGTGAAACTACCTCCAATTGAAGCTTTTTACAATTCACTGACCAACAGTGAATGCACAGCCGAGGAGTATGAGTTTGCCAAGAAGGTGTGGTCCAAGGAGGATTGTAAAAATGGGTGGGATTATTGTAGACTGTACTTGGCCAGTGACGTTCTAACTCTGTTGGATATAGTCTGTAAGAACACAGACCAAATCTATTCAGAGTTCGGGTTAGATATAGGCTATTATTTCTCCACACCCCATTTAGTGATGGATTTAATTTTAAAAATTAGCAGGGAGGAAATAGGCCTAATCACCGATGTAGATCAACACCTTTTTGTAGAGCGTTCAATGAGGGGAGGGTATGTTTTTCATGGGGACCGCGTCTTATCAACCGATCCGAGCGGACAAAACAGCACCGGTGCAAAGTCAAATGCAGTGTTCTTGGACATGAACTCATTGTACCCCTCGGCAATGTCACACTACTCTTTGCCGTGTGGGAACTATCAATGGCTTGAGAATCCTTGTGAGTTCCCCGACATTACCACCGTCGAGGACAATGGGCCACAAGGATGGTTCTTTGAAGTTGACGGTCACATTCCGCTGGCGCTTCACGACTCAGTCAAAGATTTTGTCTTTCCCTGTATCAATCGGCCCGTGAGCAGGGACTCTCTGAGCCCCTACAATCGATCATTGGTTGAGGATATGGGGATGCACTGGACTCCCTCCAAACAGAAACTGATTGCTGATTTGGACCCTAAGGAGAATATCGTTGTTCACCATGTGCTTTTGCACTGGATGGTGAGCAATGGTTTCAAGATCACCAAAATACACAGGGTCCTGCAGTTCAATCAGCGACCATATTTGAAAACGTTTATCGACACCTTTGTCGATAAACGCTCTAGGGCAAATTCAAAGGTGGAGAAGGAAATGTATAAGCTCATTCTAAATTCAGCGTTTGGCAAAATGTGTGAAAGCGTTCGTAATAGATCTCGCTGCGACGTCGTGACTGACCCTCTAGAGTGTGCACAAATTATTGCCGACCCCAATTTTACATCGTTCACGAGCATAGAGACTGGCATGGTTCTTCTACACAGGCGAAAGCGAAATGTGGTACTGAACAAGAATATAGCAGGCGGCAGTTCAGTACTGGAAATTTCAAAAAAGCTCATGTTGTCGTTCTTTTACAATGTGTGCAAGGTGCAATGGCCACGGGAGGGGGAGGTTCAAGTTTACTATGGTGATACAGATTCTCTGCTGTTAAAGGTAAATGGGACTGAAGATTTATTGGGTGATTTAGAAAAGGGGGAACACATCAGCTCGCGGATGGATTTCACCAACTGGAATCCATCACTCTACCCCGAGTTGGTGAAACGTCAAGCCCCCAACCAACTATTAATGTTAAAATCAGAGACGGGGAGTGATTTGATATCCAGGGGGGTGTTCCCGGGCCCCAAAGTCTATTGCGTTGAAACTCATAGTGGGGATGAAAAGAAGGCGTGTAAAGGGGTGCCTACACATTTTGTAAAGAGCAATTTCAACATGAGCGTGTACAGAGACTGTGTAGAAAGTAGCCTAGTGCCGAGAGCACAAGTGCTTGCAATTCGCTCTCTACAGTATAGAAATTATACTGTGAGAGTGGAAAAGAATGCAATGTCGTGTATATCCGACAAAGTCTATGTGCTCGAGAATGGTTTGACTGTCCTACCTCATGGCCACTACCGTATTTCAGACCGAGTTGAATGCATAGACTATCGCAATCAACTTGGTCTGGATAAATTAACCTAATCTGACTAACCCAACCAACTAACCACTAACCATCACCACCAACCTGTTCATAAATTAACTAACCCAATCTAACCACCTTAACTCAACCTCATCTAACCACTAACCCAACCACTAACCTAACCTGTAGCAGCCGCAGTGACCGGACAACTATTGTAGTGTTTTTTCCACCGCGGCTCCCGGGGGGGAGGGGGTTTCCCTTCCCGCGGCCGCCCAGGGGGTGGGGGGGGGGGGGGGGGTCCCGCCCGCGGCCGGCCGGCCTTCGGCCCCGTGGCCCTGGGGGGGGACCCCACCTTTAAATTCACTGTAATGTTCAACTGTGCTAGTTCCAAGTGTATTTTCAAGTGTTTTCTGTGTTTTTTGTTGTTGTTGTATAGAAAAGTGTTTTTTTTTGTTTGTTTTTTAAATGTGTTTAAAGACAATAAGTGCTTTAAAAGATGGACAGAAAAGTGTTGTACAGAAAAGTGTTTATCTTTAAAAAAAGACAATAAGTGCTGATGATGGACAAAAGTGTTTTTTTTTTTTTGTACATAGAGTGTTATCATTGCCGAGTTCATGTTGAACAAATAGAGTTTTCATGTTGACCATGAAATTTTGTCAACTGTTCTTGTTGAACAAGTGTTGTTTTTATCGTTGCAGTTCATGTTGAACAAATATTTGTTTTCATGCAGTGCCGAAATAAATGCTACCATGAAATATTGTTTTTTTTTTGTTGTTCTTGAATAGATAGATCTATGGGGAAAATTATTGCTACTACTTATTCATTGGACACGTATGATTTACAGTTAGTTGTAGTCCGACTGTTGTCAACAGCAGCAGCATGTATCAATTTAAAACACCCTTCAGATCGTTTCTGTGTGGTCCCTCAATGTCGGGGAAAACAAAACTTTTAGCTAAAATAATTTAAAATTGCGATAAAATGTTTTTGAAGAAGCCGAAAAAAATCTACTATTGCTATAGTATTTGGCAGGAGTCCTATGATAAAATAAAGGCTATTGCCACAACCATACCAATACAATTCATACGGGGACATGATGTTTTCAATAGTATTGAATCGAACTCGTGGTTGATTATTGATGATTTGGCTGAATCCATTGAACAGTTCTCACAGGAAATGCTACAACTGTTCACTGTTCGCTCCCACCATGAACATATTTCCGTTACTCTGGTTCTACACAATCTGTTTCATCAGAGCAAATGTATGCGAACCCTTGCTTTGAATTGCACCGTCTATATTATCTATCGAGTTGTTCGTGATTCTAGCTCACTCATAACTCTCAATAAGCAGATATACCCCGGCGCCCCTAAATTTCTGTTGTCAGCGTACACTCAGGCGACTAGCAAGCCCTACGGTTACATTTTGCTGGATCTTAATCAGAGCACGCCCGAAGATCTACGTGTAGTCACCGACATTTTCAACAATGAAATTACAGTATATCTTCCGGTGAACAGTAGAAAAGGCTATTAGTTGCCATTATGACATTGAAGAAACTACACGAACAACGGCATTTATTTTCCGTTTTAAGCACTTCAAAACCCTTGCTTAGGAAGGCTATACTCAAACATGGGGTTGACAATGATTTCATTAATCTAATATCTGAACTTTGTTTAAATTTAACTGAGGGCAATGTTCAACTGCCAGAAGGTGTTAGACAACAGACAAAGCAACATCGTTCCACTGTACGCGCCTTGGCTTGTAAAAACAAGGGAAAAAAATTTAAAAGAAAACGGCTCCTTCAAGCAGGCGGTAGCTTTTTCACACTTTTACTGCCAATAATTGCAGGACTTGTAAACAGTTTTCTCTAGAGAATGGCAAAACCCTATAAATTGACACCATTTGAACTTGTCCTCTCGCCCGTCGAACATTTTGAAGACAATCTAAGCAAATTCATTAACGATGAGAATATTGCCGATGACAAAAAACTGCTTTTACTTCAAGATGCATTGCGACGTGTGGACAAACATAAACCTTATCGTGAAAGACCCACCGTCGCCACCACTGATCCCTCCAAACAGGAAACATCTCCTCAAGATTCAGCAGCAGCATCAAAGGAGGAGGAATTGAATTCAATTGTATCAAAAATTGGAAACCTATTGCCACTCACCTATCGAGAACAGAGTAAGAGATTATTATCTTATCTCATGTTGGAAACTGCTGATGAACATCAAGTTCAAGTCGATAGCACAGGGAAACGAATTATAATTCAGGGAAAAAGTTATAATCTAGTTGATTTAATTTGTGATATGGTGACGAATCGTAAAGGACTTTTATCCTTTGACAATAATCTATACACCTTTCTGTGTGTATCAAACTTTCCCAAAAGTCTTATTGGCAATAAGCAAATTCTAAAGAAACTAAGAGAATATAGTCCTCCTCCAACACCACCAACAACACCATTTAAAAAAGAAGAAGAAGATTCAGTATATTCAATACTATCAGCAGCAGCAATGATTTTGCAACACCTGTGGCTGCTAGTCAAAAGCGAAGACGAATTGATTCACCCTCCAGTGTGCAAAAGGGGAGTGGACATTACACTACGTGTTTACGCTCAAAATGGATGAAGTTCTGAAAGGTGTCTATGAAAATATTGATGAAGCGGGAAGTTTAAGTTCCCCCAAAACGCTTTCTAAAGCTGTCTCCGGCACCACATTGAAAAAAGCAAAAGAGTATCTAGAGAATGAACCGAGTTACACACTGCATCGAAATCACAGGCTTCGCAGCAAACAATATCGACAAACTAAAGCCTTTTTCCCTCTGCATATAATGCAAACGGATCTTTTAACTTTAGACGCTATTCAACAGCGTCACAATGCGCCCTACAAATATATTCTGGTGGCAATCAGTGTCTTTAGTCGCTATGCCTATGCCATTCCATTGCGATCAAAGAGAGGTGTTGAAGTTGCTCGGGCCATTGAAAGTATTCTAGAACAGGATTCATATAGAAAAATTCAATCGGATCGTGGCAGTGAATTTGTTAATCCCCATGTGCAAAAGGTTCTTTTGAAATATAATACAACACTTTATCATAGTCACAGCCCGATAAAGGCTGCATTGGCTGAACGATTAATAAGAACGATTCGTCTATTAATTTCAAGATATTGTACCCTGAAAAATACATCGGCTTTTATTCATGATTTAGATAAAATCATGCAGATATACAACCATCGACCCCATCGATCTCTGTCCAACTCAAGCCCTCGGGATGTTCACTACAATGAAAATACATTTGATGCTTTTCTAAAGCAATACTCCAATGGTGAAAAAGAGAAAAAAAATGTGAAGAAGAAATTCAATGTTGGTGATACTGTTCGAATTAATAGAACCACCAATATTTTTGAAAAAGGGAATTATTTATGGAGCACTGAACTTTTTAAAGTGTCCAAAATCCTGGACACCGAGCCCACGACATATCGACTGCGAGACACCAAAGATGACGAGATTCTCGGCGGTTTTTATGAATATGAACTGCAAAAAGTTAGAAACACTAGTGAAATTTATCAAATTGAAAAGATATTAAAGAGTCGTACACGCCATGGCAAGAGACAGTTGTTTGTTCGCTGGCTAGGATACAACTCAGATTTTGATTCTTGGGTCAGTGCTGAAGATATTGACAATGCCCAATGATTTCTATGTGACTTTCATGTCCAATGTTTCCGATCCTCTCTACAATGACTTGAATAGAACAAGTGATTTTTGGACGAAATCTCCCCCACCATCAAATTCGACGACAATAGAAAGTATGAAGTGGCTCTTGTCGACTGTATTCTCAAAAATACCTATGACATCCTGAGAAAAGATCGTAAATATGATATAAAAATTAGACCCAATGATTGGCCGCCTCCACCATCCTCAAGTGATCAAGAACAAATTCAAAAAATCAATTGGATGAATTATCCATACATTGAATTACCCTACGAGGAACTCACCTGTATGAATGATTTATGTCGTTCTATTAATAAAAGAATTTCCGCTCGTAAAAAGGGAGCTTTTCATTTCAACTATTCAAAGGAGGAGGGCAAGATCTACATTAGTTCACCTATTGCCAGTGAAAAGGTTATTCTCAACGATAATCTAAAGGATGTTCTTGGCTTTAAGCTCAATATAATCAATGGTAAAAGTGCCGGAAACACTAATTTCATTTTTGCTGACTACCCGCCTGCCTTCACCACAGACACTTGTATATTTCTCTACGCTTCATTTGTGGAAACATCTCGGGTTGGTAATTCAAATGTTCCCCTCCTACGAGTTCTTGAACGAAAAACCAATCAAGAACATATTCACCACTACAATATAAAGCATCTTCAGTATATTCCCGTAAACACTTCCTATTTGGAACTCTGTCAGTTAACACTAAGAACCGAATTGGGCGATCCCATAGCAATTTCAAAAGGTTTGGCTGTGATTACATGCCATTTTCGACCCATCGTTCAAAAGCAAGATGTCTAATAAAAAAGTGGTATTCACTTGTCCTGATATTGACTGCTATGTTAATACTCTTGGCCCAAGACAACAGGGCAATGGAATGGACTACTACAAGGGTCGCTCGTCAATGTCTGGCTACGGTCTTGGCAGTTGGTTTGCTAAGCTCTTTCGCTCTTCACTACCACTGGCTAGAAAATATCTTGTACCGGCTGCGACAGATTTCGCATCCTCTACACTATACGATTGGGGCTCTGGCAAGGATTTTAAAAAAAGTGCTTCGGAAAATCTTAGGTCCAGTGCGCGAACCCTTGGCGAGAGATTAAAACAAAATGGTAAAGGCTTAAAAAGGTCAAGAAACAATGCATCCCTCATCAGTCTCCACTCAGGTCGGAAACGAAAGACATCATCCCTCTTGTCAAAGAAAAGAAGGAAAAAGCCGACACGTGCTGTAAACAGAAGTCCCAGGAAGAAAATTGTTAGATCGAAACTAGATTTCTTCTCCTAAAATGTCCTACCTACCGCATAAGGATTCTCAACCTTCAATCACCGCCTCATTGAATCTATTCAATGCTGAAAATGTTGATGTGAGTGTCAAGCATGGATACTATGAACAATTTTATCCACAACAACCCCTCTCCGATAATATCCACTTTCAAATTTATTCCAATGAAGACTATTTTATGGACATGTCTTCAACATTTATAGATTTGCAAATGAAAGTCCGGAAAACCGATAATACAATGCCAATTCGGGCCGATGGAATATCCTATGAAAATTGTATATTACATAATTTATTTCGTCAAATTAGTGTCTACATCAATGGCACGCTGGTGAGCACAAGCAACAATCTCTCAAATTATACAAGCTATATGCAATTCATGCTGATGACACCCAAGTCATACAAGGAATTGAGAGGCACCTCCAATGGATATGAATATATTACTAATACTGATAGTACAGATGCACTTAAAAATGCTACAACTAGTGAATTACATCTAGTTGGAAAAATATATCATGAAATATTTAATATACCCCAATGGCTGCCGCCCAATGTTAAAGTGGATATAAAACTGACGCTTGCACCCTCCAATTTCATATTGAGAAAAGAACTTGCTGCCAATCCCGATGTAAGTCTCTCCCTCACTTCGGCAATACTTCATGTACGCAAACAACAGGTCATGAGTTCTGTTGCTTTGGCCGTGGAAAAACTGAGAGCCAATGGAAATAATATTAAACTACTTGTTCCTCATACAATCACCAATCAGCGTCATATTGCAATGGGCTCACGCACCTTCACCGATTCATCCTTTATCAATGGTGAAATTCCGTCAAAACTTGCTTTGGCATTTGTAAAAAGCGCCAGTGCAATAGGATCATGGACTGAATGTCCACATAAATTCGAGATGTTTGGACTTTCATCTCTTGTGTGCAAAGTAAACGGCATCCCACTCTACAATCTATCTTTTGATAAATCCTATAGAACATTGTACGAGTTGACCATGCAAACCCTAGACCATGACTCCCAACTATTTGAAAATGGTATAACTGAAGATATGTTTGCTAAAACACATGGTATCATTGTACTGGATTTGTCTGGCACGCAGGATATGAGTATAGTACGTACGGGGAGTGTGCGTTTAGAGTGCACACTTGCCGACCCATTGGCTGAGAGTATTGCACTAATCTCACTAAATCAATATGAAACCTATTGGGAAATCACTCCCGAAGGCAGTGTTCTACTAGACTTAGCGCCATGAACACCAGTCAAATAATCAATGTATTTAATATGGACCCCTACATGTCCCAGTACAAATCCTATTGTCTGCCCTCGGACTTTCTTGGAAAAATTCAAAGTGTCAACAATACCTTGATTATTGTTAATAGCAGTCCGTCGACTGTGCTGACGGGTCATTGGCTGTGCATCTTTCAAACAATGAAGACGATTGAATTTTTTGATCCTCTTGGTCTACCCTATACATTCTACACACCCCACATCAGCAACTATATTGAGAGTAGTGGGAAAACTATTATTCAAAATCGGAAGAGGGTTCAGGATCTAACGACTAAAAGCTGCGGCTTCCATGCACTACTATATTTTGTGTTCCGATGTCGCGGCTATACTTACAAGCAGTTTCTCCACATTTATGTTGACAATCCACGTCTGAATGACTTTCTAGTGGAAAATATCCTCTCAGACCTATATAGTATTGATTTCAGTGCCCTAAGAGTAAAGTGCTTAAAAAATGTTTGTGAATTTGTTTATTAATAAAATGCATATATATACAACAATGTCTTTAAATCTTCACTTTAGATTTCTTCATCTTCGATGTATAGGCAACTGTCGTGAACCACTAATGCTGGTAAATCATTTGGATTCACTGTATATTGATCTTGATTGACTGCAAAGTCAGGGTCACATTTTCTACAGTACAATGTAACTTCACTCTTGTCATATCTCTTTGTATAGTCAATGATACTATTTGCATTCATATTATGAAACTCACGAGTTTCAATCTGTCTATTTGAAGCAATATCACATACAATGTTTTCAAATGGTGAATCACATTCGGTAACTGCCAAATAAAAATCACTTGGTTTATAGTCATAGTAGGTAGTGTCATCACAACGATGACTTAGAAACCAAATTGTCTTGTTACCCCAACAGTTGAATCGTAGACCAGATTCCTCTTCCCAGAATAATTTAAATCCACGACGATACCAATCTCGTAGAAATAAACTAAAATCACGTTTGGGATTCTTTCCAATCATAGCGGGGTAAGTATTCTCCCACTGATCACATTTATCATAGTGACAATTGGAGCACAGGTGTCCTCTAGGATGAGAGTCACACACCTCCTCAAGACATGAATTACATCCTTTAATTTGTACTGCATAGCCTCTATGTAATTTACAAGGATTACATAATTTACACTTTTCACTATAGTCATCTATAACTGTACAATTCTCACATTGAGTCCAACTGCCAAGAGTGTACATGCACAATGGACATATATAGAACATTTTTCGGTTTCCGATGTCAACTCACTCACAGCTAAAACGAAACTGATCATCCTCGCTCCATAAATTCAATGAGAGGGAAATGGGGGAGAGGAGTAGCTCTGTAACGTTACCTCTTTCGAATGATGGGGGGAGCCATCTACATTGAATCCATTGGCAATATTTTCAAAAGTATATCCACAATATGATTCTGCTTTGTTCCAATTAATATATCAATAAATTGACTATATGCATTTGAATCACATTTTAAAAGTTTCATTCAATAGTCCAATGGGGGAGACTCACTCCTCATTATATTGTCAAGTGTTCCCTGACAAGAGAATATCCTGCGTTTAAGAGATAACTCGAGAAAATCATCATCCAAAATCAAATGTTTTTCCATAAACACTAGATTTGATCTAATTCTCTCTTTCTCAAATTTATTCATTTTTCAATCCTTTCACTCCGACTGCTGACTCTAGACTGACCCTGATTCGTTAGCCCCATAGCCTAACCAGAAAAGAAAGAAAACATTTTCGATTTCGAAACAATTTTATTGAATAATTACAACAACAACATCAATAATACAGAGCATGTACAATTAGCGATACTGTTTATTGTCTTCAATATGTTTCACCAATGCACTTAAAGCACATTGAAGTCTATTCACATGTGCTATATCAACTTTTGCGGCAAAACATAATTGATCCTCCATTTTAAATTTGCTCAAGGATATCACATATCTTGCATATACTGCATCCCATTCCAGACAAAGCCGTGATCCTTTCGTGATTTCCACCGCAATGCTTGGTGCTCTTGTACTATTATCATCAACTCCACTATCAACTTCTAATAGGGTAAACATTCCACTCATCATCAACACACAAATATATATCCAAATGAGTAAAGTCAAACTGTTCTTCTTCTTCTCACTCCTTTGAATTCTATTCACAGACTAATAAAACTCTAGCAAAAAACCCTTTCCTTATATTCCCTCCGACGCTAATATGTAACCAAGCCCTCTGATTGGCTGAGAAAGGATATGTAACCGACTCGCTGATTGGCTGAGAAGGAAACACGTGATCTAACTGTTTCCTGGAAACTCATAACATTCGCGTCGAGCATGTCTATTCTCACTGACAACGAACTGACATAAATGTGAGAAAGTTCCTGTTTTTCCATTCTCACTGACAAAAACCATAAAAACAGACATAAATGTGAGAAAGTTCCTGTTTTTCAAATTCTCACTGACAAAAACCATAAAACATCCATAACCATCCATGAAAAACATCAAATAAATTGACCAATACACATAATCGTCCATGAAAACAGACATAAATATGAGAAAATTCATGTTTTTCCAAGTGAGAAAAATTCTGTTTTTCCATTCTCACTGACAAAAACCATAAAAACATGCATAAATTATGTAAAAAAGTTGTAGGTGGCAGCAGGGGTGTCGCGTGGGGCTGGTACCCCCCTTTCTACTGCCCTCCGGGGTGAGGGGGGTTTGTCATCCTCAAAGACATAATTTCCAGAACTTTCAGCTACCTTGAACAAAATGGCTGTCTCGAAATTATGACTGAATGTGTTTAGGGAAGTGGTGGGCGTGAGAAGGGGACTAGATGCCCTCCAATCACTTTCGACTATTAAAAAGGGCACTAGCCCTTTCAATTTCTAATCAAATGAGGCCTTTTTGAAAGTTCTATGAAAACGCTTTCTATAAAACCTTATATACCCCCAGGGCATAATTTACAACCCTGGCCCTGAGGGCTCTGACGGGTTATCATCCTCCAAGACCTAATTTCCAAAACTTTCTACTACGTTGAACAAAATGTCGATCTCAAAATTTTGATTGGATGTGCTTTGGGAAATGGTGGGCGTGAGAGGGGGGTTAATTGTCCTCCAATCACTTCCGACTATTAAAAGGGGCACTGGTCCTTTCAATTTCCAATTGAATGAGCCCTTTTTGAAGTTTCTACAACAACGCTTTCAATAAAAACCTTATATGCCCCTAGGGCATAAATTACAACCATTTCCCTAAGGGCTGTGGGGGGAGTGTCCTCCTTGAAAACATAATTTCCATCTGGAAATCAACTACGTTGAACAAAATGGCGAATCTCAAAATTTTGATTGGATGTGTTTGGGGAAATGGTGGGCGTGGAATCGGTGTCAGTTGCCTTCCAATCACTTTCGACTTTTAAAAGGGCACAAGCCACTCCAATTTCCAATCGAATGAGCCCTTTTCGAAGTTTTCACGACAACTCCTTTGATATGAAGTGCCCTGGTCTAAAACCAAAAAAAAAAACAATAGATTGTGCCAACATCTTTCTTTACTTAGGCAGCGCTATTGCGCTGCCTATGATGTAGGGACAATAATGAGGGAAAATTATTTTTACATCATAGGCAGCGCAATAGCGCTGCAGAAGTAAAGAACGATGTTGGCACAATATATTATTTTTGTTGTTTCATACCCGGGCACTGCGTATCATAGGAGTTGTCGTAGAAACTTCGAAAAGCACTCATTCGATTAGAAATTTGAGTGGCTAGTGCCTTTTTTAATAGTCGAAAGTGATTGGAGGGCGACTAGCCCCCCCCCCTGTCCACGCCCATCATTCCCCCAAACACATCCAATCAAAATTTTGAGATAGCCATTTTGTTCAGCGTAGTTGATTTCCAGATAGAAAATATGTTTTTGAGGAGGACACTCCCCCACAACCCTCGGGGCAAGGGTTTTAATTTATGCCCTGAGGGCATATAAGAACGATGTTGGCGCAATGTATTTTTCATTATTTTTTTCCTTTGGAGTAGGGCACTTCGTATCGAAGAAGTTGTCGTAGAAACTTTGAAAAGGGTTCATTCAATTGGAAATTGGAGTGGCCTGTGCCCTTTTTAATAGTCGAAAGTGATTGGAAGGCAACTAACACCCCTTCCACGCCCACCATTTCCCGAAACACATCCAATCAAAATTTTGAGATAGCCATTTTGTTCAGCGTAAATGATTTCCAGATAGAAATTATGTTTTTGAGGAGGACACTCCCCCACAGCCTTCAGGGCAAGGGTTGTAAGTTATGCCCTGGTGGCATATAAGGTTTTTATAGAAGGCATTGTCGTAGAAACTTCAAAACAGACTCATTCGATTGGAAATTCAAAAGGCTAGTGCCCTTTTTAATAGTCGAAAGTGGTTGGAGGGCAACTAGCCCCCCCCCCATGCCCATCATTCCCCCAAACACATCCAATCAAAATTTTGAGATAGCCATTTTGTTCAGCGTAGTTGATTTCCAGATAGAAAATATGTTTTTGAGGAGGACACTCCCCCACAAGCCTCAGGGCAAGAGTTTCAAGTTATGCCCTGAGGGCATAAAAGAACGATGTTGGCACAATGTATTATTTATTTTTTTTTCTTTAGAGCAGGGCACTCCGTACCGAAGAAATTGTCGTAGAAATTTCGAAAAGGTTTCATTCACTTGGAAATTGGAGTAGCTTGTGCCTTTTTTAATAGCTGAAAGTGATTGGAAGGCAACTAACACCCCATCCGCGTCCACCATTTCCCGAAAACATCCAATCAAAATTTTGAGATAGCCATTTTGTTCAGCGTAGTTGATTTCCAGATGTTTTGAGGAGGACACTCCCCCACAGCCTTCAGGGCAAGGGTTGTAAGTTATGCCCTGGGGGCATATAAGGTTTTTATTAAAGGCGTTGTCGTAGAAACTTCAAAAAAGGCTCATCCGGTTGGAAATTCAAAGGGCTAGTGCCCTTTTAATAGTCGAAAGTGATTGGAGGGCAACTAGCCCCCCCCCCACGCCCATCATTCCCCCCAAACACATCCAATCAAAATTTTGAGATAGCCATTATGTTCAGCGTAGTTGATTTCGAGATAGAAAATATGTTTTTGAGGAGGACACTCCCCCACAAGCCTCAGGGCAAGTGTTTTAAGTTATGCCCTGCGGGCATAAAAGAACGATGTTGGCACAATGTATTATTTATTATTTTTTTCCTATAGAGCAGGGCACTTCGTACCGAAGAAGTTGTCGTAGAAATTTCGAAAAGGTTTCATTCACTTGGAAATTGGAGTAGCTTGTGCCTTTTTTAATAGCTGAAAGTGATTGGAAGGCAACTAAGTCCCCATCTGCGTCCACCATTTCCCGAAAACATCCAATCAAAATTTTGAGATAGCCATTTTGTTCAGCGTAGTTGATTTCCAGATGTTTTGAGGAGGACACTCCCCCGCAGCCTTCAGGGCAAGGGTTGTAAGTTATGCCCTGGGGGCATATAAGATTTTTATAAAAGGCGTTGTCGTAGAAACTTCAAAAAAGGCTCATCCGGTTGGAAATTCAAAGGGCTAGTGCCCTTTTTAATAGTCGAAAGTGATTGGAGGGCAACTAGCCCCCCCCCATGCCCATCCTTCCCCCAAACACATCTAATCAAAATTTTGAGATAGCCATTATGTTCCGCGTAGCAGATTTCCTGATAGAAAATATGTTTTTGAGGAGGACACTCCCCCACAACCCTCGGGGCAAGGGTTTTAAGTTATGCCCTGAGGGCATCTAAGAACGATGTTGGCACAATATATTATTTTTTTATTTTTTCTTTACATCAGGGCACTTCGTATCGAAGAAGTTGTCGTAGAAACTTCGAAAAGGGCTCATTCAATTGAAAATTGGAGTGGCTTATGCCCTTCTTAATAGTCGAAAGTGATTGGAAGGCAACTAACATCCCTTCCACGCCGACCATTTCCCGAAACACATCCAATCAAAATTTTGAGATAGCCATTTTGTTCAGCGTAGTTTATTTCCAGATAGAAATTATGTTTTGAGGAGGACACTCCCCCACAGCCTTCAGGGCGAGGGTTGTAAGTTATGTCCTGGGGGTTATAAGGTTTTTATAGAAAGTTTTGTCGTAGAAACTTCAAAAAAGGCTTATTCAATTGGAAATTCAAAGGGCTAGTGCCCTTTTTAATAGTCGAAAGTGATTGGAGGGCAACTAACCCCCCTTTCACGCCCACCTTTTCCCCAAACACATCCAATCAAATTATTGAAATAGTCATTTTATTCAACGTAGTTTTAAGTTCTGTAAATTAGGTCTTTGAGAATGACAACCCCCTCACAGCCCTCAGGGCAAGGGTTGTAAATTATGCCCTGGGGGCATATAAGTTTTTATTGAAATCTTTGTCGTAGAAACTTCAAAAAGGGCTCATTCGATTGGAAATTCAAACGTCTAGTGCCCTTTTTAATAGCCGCAAGTGATTTGAGGGCAACTATCCCCTTCTCTCGCCCACCTTTTCCCCAGACACATCCAATCAAAATTTTTAGATAGCCATTTTGTTCAGCATTGTTGATTTCCAGATAGAAATTATGTTTTTGAGGAGGGCACTCGCCCACAGTCCTCAGGGCAAGGGTTGTAAGTTATACCCTGGGGGCATATAAGGTTTTTATAGAACGAGTTGTCATAGAAACTTCAAAAAGGGCTCATTCGATTGGAAATTGAAATGGCTAGTGCCCTTTTTAATAGTCAAAAGTGGTTGGAAGGCAACTAACACCCTTTCCACGCCCACTATTTCCCCAAGCATATCCTATCAAAATTTTGAGATAGCCATTTTGTTCCACGCAGTTTAAAGTACAGGAAATTACGCCTGTGAGCAGGACACTCCCCCTACAGTCTTCAGGGCAAAGGTTATAAGTTATGCCCTGGGGGCATATAAGGTTTTTATTGAAATCTTTGTCGTAAAAACTTGAAAAAGGGCTCATTCGATTGGAAATTCAAAGGGCTAGTGCCCTTTTTAATAGTCGAAAGTGATTTGAGGGCAACTAACCCCCCTCTCACGCCCACCTTTTTCAATCAAATCCAATCAAAATTTTTAGATAGCCATTTTTTTCACGCAGTTTAAAGTTCAGGAAATTATACCTTTGAGCAGGACACTCCCCCCCCCCCCCCACAGTCTTCAAGGCAAGGGCTATAAGTTATGCCCTGGGGGCATATAAGTTTTTATTGAAATCTTTGTCGTAGAAACTTGAAAAAGAGATCTTTCGATTGGAAATTCATAGGGCTAGTTCCCTTTTAATAGTTGAAAATGATTTGAGGGCAACTACCCCCCCTCTCACGCCCACCTTTTCCCCAAACACATCGAATCAAAATTTTTAGATAGCCATTTTATTCAACGTAGTTGAAAGTTTTGGAAATTAGGTCTTTAAGGATGACAACCCCTCCCCCCACAACCCTCAGGGCTAGGGTTCTAAGTTATGTCCTGGGGTTATGTAAGGCTTATATAGAAAGTTGTTGTAGAAATTTAAAAAAAGTGCTCATTTGATTGGGAATTGAAATTGCCCTTTTTAATAGTCGAAAGTGAGTGGAGAGTAATTGACCCCCCTCCCACGCCCACCATTTCCCCAAACACATTCAGTCAAAGTTTAGAGATAGCCATTTTGTTCAACGTAGTTGAAAGTTCTGGAAATTATGTATTTAAGGATGACAAACCCCTCAGAGCCCCCAGGGCAAAGGTTGTAAGTTATGCCCTGGGGACATATAAGGTTTTTATAGTTAGAGTTGTCGTGAAAACGTCAAAAGGGGCTCATTCAATTGGGAATTGAGAGGACTAGTGCCCTTTTTAAAAGTCGAAAGTGATTGGAGGGTAACTAATCACTCTCTCACGCGCACCATTCCCCTAAACACATCCAATGAAAATTTTCAAATAGCCATTGTGTTCAACGTAGTAGAAAGTTCTGGAAATTAGGTCTTTGAAGGTGACAACCCCCCCCCCCCAGCCCTAAAGACAAGGGTTTTAAGTTATGCCATGGGGGCATTTAAGGTTTTTATTGAAAGCGTTGTCGTATTTGATTGAAAATTGAAAGAGCTATTGCCTTTTTTAATAGTTGAAAGTGATGGGAGAGCGACTAACGCCCCTCTCACGCCCACCTTTTTCCCAAACACATCCAATCAAAATTTTGAGATAGCCATTTTGTTTAACGTAGTTGCAAGTTCTGGAAATTATGTCTTAGAGAATGACAACCACCCTCACAGCCCTTAGGGTAAGGGTTGTAATTTATGCCCTGGGGCATATTAGGGGTTTATAGAAAGCGTGGTCGTAGAAACTCAAAAAGGGCTCATTCGATTGGAAATCTAAAGGCCTTGTGCCCTTTTTAATACTCGAAAGTAATTGGAAGGCTTGAAATTTTTATAGTAATGATCGATATGGGTATAATGTGTTATTTTGTTTTTGTTGTTGTTGTTTAGACCAGGGCACTTCGTATCGAAGGAGTTATCATAGGAACTTCGAAAAGGGCTCATTTGATTGAAAATATAATGGGCTGATGCCCTTTTTAATAGTCAGAAGTGATTGGAGTGCAACTAATCCCCCTCCCACGCACACCCTCCTATTTGACTTTATGTTTAAAAACTAAATGTTGCCTTAAGATTAAATCAAAATGCACTGTGTTAATGCTAATTCTCAATAAGGCATCTCAGCAGTATCCCAAGAACGACTGAGGGTATTATGTTCAAACTTTCGGGGCTACTTCTGCTTTTAAAATTTAACCAAGTCAAAATAGTGTAAGTGTATCCAACCTATCAAAGAAAGTAAGCAGATTTTTTTTTGCGAATGGTATAAAGTTTTCCATTTCAAGTCAACAAGAGGAGATATGAAACGGATTTAAACACTACTATTTGTGTCCAGATTTTTAAAAGAGTGTATTTTGTTAAAATTGCTGAAAATTTTTCTCCAGGATACAAATAGCAGACCAAACTATAAATTCTTAAAAAAATGAAAAGATTTAAAGTATTATTTTCTTTTTCCCTGAAAAGACTATGTCAATATAAAACGAACAGAAATCAATTAAAAAAAAACTTTTTCCACAAAATAAGTTTTTCAAAGAAAAGTAAAGAACTCCATTAAACAAAAAATGAGCAAAAATAAAATCAAATAATCTAAGAAGCGTGAAACTACTGCAAATCAGCATCGATAAATAAATGAAACCCAAAACAAACAGAAATTACAATAAATAACCGAGTCAAACTCAAAGCGAGCAAAAATTAACATGAGTAGGGCTCAAAACCCCTATGCCTTCCCAAGGCCAGAACATAATTTGCACTTTACTAGAAAAAAAAATACAAATGAATGTGCATTTTCAGTTTAATATACATATACTGATATTGAGTAATCAAAATGTTAATATTATTTGATTTATTAAAGTTATAAAAGTAAGAACATTTATATTATATATTCAGGAGCTTGAAAAATCCATTTCTCCGAAATGTTAAATTCAAGTGGGTCATTTTCATCGTGATAGTATGTCTTTGGGACTGCTTTCCTCCTGGGGCGTAATTTGCTATCGGACAGGGAAGCAACTGTCCCCTCCAGGCCTCAGTTTGCCTCCCCCCTCACAGCTGAAATTTAGTTTCTGCAGAAAAGTTTGTCAAAACTACGATAAGCCTGCATAATTCAAGTATCCAGAGAAACATGTCAGTTTTCCTTAGTATATCTTTGCCCTTATGATACTATTTGGCTCATTTTTCACTGTTGTTTTCCCCTGATTTGGGCAGAAAAGTTTGTCAAAACTACGATAAGCCTGCATAATTCAAGTATCCAGAGAAACATGTCAGTTTTCCTTAGTATATCTTTGCCCTTATGATACTATTTGGCTCATTTTTCACTGTTGTTTTCCCCTGATTTGGGAAAATTGGCTACAGTTTTGCCCCCCCCCTCCTAGGATTTTGACGAAATTACGCCTCTGCTTTAATCCTCTTCAAGTTACGCAAAAGGCCTTATCTGTCATGGATTTATCGATGATCTTAGTTACAGTCATAGAGACAGAAAAAATAACAGTGGTAAGTTATCGTAAAATTTTGCGGCTAGGTATCGCCGTTAGCCTGTAGTCAAGCTGTGTATTTAGAATAGAAGCATGTTTGGGAGAATGAAATAGATTACACCAACTAGCGAGAATTCAGGTCTCTTTAAAGACATTTAAAGACATAACGCAATATACTATAAATAATAAACACACATTAAACAATAATAAATATAAGTGCTGGTGCTTGGCTTTTTCTAAAGTTGTCAACAATGAGCTGCTGCAGACGACAGTTGTATAGCACAAACAAGCTTTCAGGTGGGCGAAGATGAATGTTGTATACACTCGGCTTTTTTCAGCCAGATTCGCCACTAATGCTGCAGTACATATCTCCCTTCCACTTCCCCCAACCCCCACGCCCAGCAGAGGATGCTCAATCTTATAATTAAACCAAGCTCTATTCTAATAGCCCCGGGTATTACGCTGTTCATTTGCTCGTAATTTTTAATGGATTTTGACTCTGCAAGATTTAAATTGTTGAAAGCAAATCGGAAAGTATTCGAAAAATAAAGTTAGAATTATTAACTTATCTGTTTTGCATTGTTTGACAAAGAATATCCAGAAAATCAGAACAAATCTTGGCATCATTGCGGCAGAAACCTTAAATTAATTAATAATTGCCACAGATGCCAATTGGAAGGGAAAACTGACTCCTGGATTTTGAAAAATACCTTCCTCTTTGTATCTTTGTTAAAAAAAGACGAATCCTCTAAATATACACAAAAGTTTTTCTTGCGTAAATCAGGGTATGGGGATATAAATTTCTGGAGGGGGTTACACTAAATATCGTTTATATGTCTATAATTCCCTTCACAAGCAAAGCTCGGTCTCCTAGTGCAGTATCATAAAACTGATAACAATAAAAAAAGAGAATGTATTGGTACTGCTTATATGTTTACAAAAAAATTTATTATGAGAAAAATATACATATTTTGTTTAAATTCACTTTTCAGCAGACATTTGGTACAGCATTCTGATGCAAAAATAAATGTCCCACAAGTAGCACTGGACTTTTTCAATTATTCCATTTCTGTCCTATTTGCAGATTTAGAGGGTGTATTCCTTTCCAGTTTCGAAAGTTTTTAAACAATAAAATCTAATCTTGAAATGATAGATTTTAGAAAGTAAAAGTATCTTAAATATCAGGGGAAAAATTGACCTGAGCACATATGGCGAAACAAGAAGCATAGAACATTTTTCAATTTTGCCATTAACTAGTCTTACATTTTTACTTAATGATAAGGTTTCAAAGGCAGTAAGTTCGGAAAAATCTTAATGTGGAACATATTATGAAGTGTAATTGACCCCTATTTTTCTCATTTTCCCTAGGTTAAAAATGAGCATGGATTGATTTTATAAAAATGATCTCGTCAAAGTAAAGAGCAAATTTGACACTTAAAACAAGCAACAGTTTTCACGCTTCTTAATAAATCATATTTTTTTCCAAATTATTGGAGGGCAAACTGCCCCCCTTGCCCCGCTCAACGACGCCACTGGCTCTGAGGGCTATGGGGGGTTAACATCCTCAAAGAAATAAATACAGGACCTTTCAGCTATACTGAACAAAATGGCAAAATCAAAATCACAAAATTTTCATTGGACGTGTTTGGGAAATGATAGGTGTGTGTGTGGGGGGGGGAGGCTTTGGATTATATAATAATTAATTACCGGTTTACTCAAACATAGAAACTGGTAGATAAATTTACCTGTTGGGAATTTGAATTAGAACCACCTTGAACAATCATAGGCAGCGCAATAGCGCTGCCTAAGTAAAGAACGATGTTGGCACAATGTATTATTTTTTCTTTTCTTTTTTTTTTTTTTTTTTGGTTTCCATACCAGGGCACTTCGTGTCGAAGGAGTTGTCGTAGAAACTTCGCAAAGGGCTCATTTGATTGGAAATTGGAGTGGCTAGTGCCCTTTTTAATAGTCGAAAGTGATTGGAAGGCAACTAACACCCCTTCCACGCCTACTATTTCCCCAAAACACATCCAATCAAAATTTTGAGATAGCCATTTTGTTCAGCGTAATTGATTTCCAGATAGAAGTTATGTTTTTGAAGAGGGCACTCCCCCACAGTCCTCAGGGCAAGGGTTGTAAGTTATGCCCTGGGGGCATATAAAGTTTTTATAGAAAGTGTTGTCGTAGAAACTTAAAAAAAGGTCCAATTGACTGGAAATTCAAAGGGCTAGTGCCCTTTTTAATAGTCGAAAGTGATTGGAAGGCGACTAACCCCTCTCTCACGCCCACCTTTTCCCCAAACACATCCAATCAAAATTTTGAGATAGCCATTTTGTTCAACGTAGTTGAAAGTTCTGGAAATTAGGTCTTTGAGGATGACACCCCCCTACAGCCCTCAGGGCAAGGGTTATAGGCTATGCCCCGGGGGCATATAAGGATTTTATAGAAAGCGTTGTCGTAGAAACTTCAAAAAGGGCTCATTCGATTGGAAATTGAAATGGTTAGTGCCCTTTTTAATAGTCGAATTTGATTGGAAGGCAAATAACACCCCTTCCACGCCCACCATTTTCCCAAACACATCCAATCAAAATTTTGAGATAGCCATTTTGTTCCACGCAGTTGAAAGTTCTGGAAATTATGCCTTTGAGCAGGACACTCCCCCCACACTCTTCAGGGCAAGGGTTATAAGTCATGCCCTGGGGGCATATAAGGTTTTTATTGAAATCTTCGTCGTAGAAACTTAAAAAAGGACTCGTTCGATTTGAAATTCAAAGGGCTAGTGCCCTTTTTAATAGTCGAACGTGATTTGACGGCAACTAACCCCCCTCTCACGCCCACCTTTTCCCCAAACACATCCAATCAAAATTTTTAGATAGCCATTTTGTTCAACGTAGTTGAAAGTTTTGAAAATTAGGTCTTTAGGAATGACAACCTCTCCCCCCCCACTGACCTCAGGGCATGGGTTGTAAGTTATGCCCTGGGGGCGTATAAGGTTTTTATAGAAAGCGATGTTGTAGAAACTTCAAAAAGGGCTCATTCAATTGGAAATTGAAAGAGCTAGTGCCCCTTTTAATAGTCGAAAGTGACTGAAGGACAACTAACCCCCCTCTCACTCCCACCATTTCCCGAAACACATCCAATCAAAATTTTGAGATATATATTTTTTTGAACGTAGTTGAAAGCTCTGGAAATTAGGTCTTTTAGGATGATAACCCCCTCAGAGCCCTCAGTGCAAGGGTTGTAAGTTATACCCTGGGGGCATATAAGGTTTAGAAAGAAAGTTGTTGTAGAAATCATAGGCAGCGCAATAGCGCTACCTAAATAAAGAACGATTTTGGCACAATGTATTTTTTTCCTTTAGACCTGGGCACTTCGTATCGAAGGAGTTTTCGTAGAAACTTCGAAAAAGGCTCATTCGATTGGAAATTGGAGTAGATTGTGTTCTTTTTAATAGTCGAAAGTGATTGGAAGGCAACTAACACCCCTTCTACGCCCACCATTTCCCCAAACACATCCAATCAAAATTTTTAGATAGCCATTTTGTTCAGCGTAGTTAATTTCCAGATAGAAATTATGTTTGTGAAGAGAATACTCCACCACAACCCTCAAGACAAGGGTTGTAAGTTATGCCCTGGGGGCTTATAAGAATTTTTATAGAAAGCGTTGTCGTAGAAACTTCAAAAGGGGCTCATTCAATTGGAAATTGAGAGGGCTGGTGCCCTTTTTAATAGTCGGGTGATTGGAATTATGTCTTTAAGGATGACACCCCCCCCCAACATCCTCAGGGAAAGGGTTGTAAGTTTTGCCCTGGGGGCATATAAGGTTTTTATAGAAAGTGTTGTCGTAGAAACTTCGAAAAGGGCGTAATCGATTGAAAATTGAAATGGCTAGTGCCCTTTTTAATAGTCGAAAGTAACTGGAGGGGGACTAACCCCCCTCTCATGGCCACCATTTCCCCAAACACATACAATCAAAATTTTGAGATAGCCATCTTTTTTTCAACGTAGTTGAAAGTTCTGGATATTAGGTCTTTGAGGATGACAACCCCCCCCCCCACAGCCCTCAGGGCAAGGGTTGTAAGTTATGCCCTGGGGGCATATGAAGTTTTTATAGAAGGAGTTGTCGTAGAAACTTCAAAAAGGGCTCATCCAATTGGAAATTGAAAAGGATAGAGCCCTTTTTAATAGTCGAAGGTGATTGAAGAACAACTAACCCCCCTCTCACGCCCACCATTTCCCCAAAAACGTCCAATCGAAATTTTGAGATATTCATTTTGTTCAACGTAGGTTAGTTGAAAGTTCTGAAAATTAGGTCTTTGAGGATGACAACCCCCCCCCCCCACAACCCTCAGGGCAAGGGTTGTAAGTTATGCCCTGGGGTCATATATGTTTTTTTATAGAAAGTTGTGTCGTAGAAACTTCAAAAAGGGCTCAGTTGATTGCAAATTGAAAGGGCTAGTGCCCTTTTTAATAGTCGAAAGTGAATGAAGAGCAACTAACTCCCCTTTCACGCCCACCATTTCCCCAAACACATTCAATCAAAGTTTCGAGATTGTCATTTTCTTCAACGTAGTTTAAAGTTCTTGAAATTATGTATTTGAGGATGACAAACCCCCGAGAGCCCCGAGGGCAAAGGTTGTAAGTTACGCCCTGGGGGCGTATAAGGTTTTTATAGATAGCGTTGTCATGGAAACTTCAAAAGGGGCTCATTCAGTTGGAAATTGAAAGGGCTGGTGCCCTTTTTAATAGTCGAAAGTGATTGAAGGACAACTAACCCCCCTCTCACTCTCACCATTTCCCCAAACACATACAATCAAAATTTTTAGATATCCATTTTGTTCAACGTAGTTGAAAGTTCTGGAAATTAGGTCTTTTAGGATGATAATCCCCTCAGAGCCCTCAGTGCAAGGGTTGTAAGTTATACCCTGGGGGCATATAAGGTTTAGAAAGAAAGTTGTTGTAGAAATCATAGGCAGCGCAATAGCGCTACCTAAATAAAGAACGATGTTGGCACAATGTATTTTTTTCCTTTAGACCAGGGCACTTCGTATCGAAGGAGCTTTCGTAGAAACTTCGAAAAAGGCTCCTTCGATTGGAAATTGGAGTGGATTTTGTTCTTTTTAATAGTCGAAAGTGATTGGAAAGCAACTAACACCCCTTCCACGCCCACCATTTCCCCAAACACATCCAATCAAAATTTTAGATAGCCTTTTTGTTCAGCGTAGTTAATTTCCAGATAGAAATTATGTTTGTGAAGAGAATACTTCCCCACAAACCTCAAAACCAGGGTTGTAAGTTATGCCCTGGGGGCATATAAGAATTTTTATAGAAAGTGTTGTCGTTGTCGAAACTTCAAAAGGGGCTCATTCAATTGGAAATTGAGATGGCTGGTGCCCTTTTTAATAGTCGGAAGGGATTGGAATTATGTCTTTAAGGATGACACCCCCCCCCAACATCCCTCAGGTTGAAAGTAGTAGGTTTTGCCCTGGGGGCATATAAGGTTTTTATAGAAAGTGTTGTCGTAGAAACTTCAAAAAGGGCTTATTTGATTGAAAATTGAAATGGCTAGTGCCCTTTTTAATAGTCGAAAGTAACTGGAGGGCGACTAACCCCCCTCTCACGCCCACCATTTCCCCAAACACATACAATCAAAATTGTAAGATAGCCATCTTTTTTTTCAACGTAGTTGAAAGTTCTGGATATTAGGTCTTTGAGGATGACAACCCCCCCCCCCACACAGTCCTCAGGGCGAGGGTTGTAAGTTATGCCCTGGGGCATATGAAGTTTTTATAGAAGGAGTTGTCGTAGAAACTTCAAAAAGGGCTCATCCAATTGGAAATTGAAAATGATAGAGCCCTTTTTAATAGTTGAAGGCGATTGAAGAACAACTAACCCCCCTCTCACGCCCACCATTTCCCCAAATACATCCAATCGAAATTTTGAGATATTCATTTTGTTCAATGTAGGCTAGTTGAAAGTTCTGAAAATTAGGTCTTTGAGGATGACAACCCCCCCCCCCCCGACAACCCTCAGGGCAAGGGTTGTAAGTTATGCCCTGTGGTCATATATGGTTTTTTATAGAAAGTTGCGTCCTAGAAACTTCAAAAAGGGCTCATTTGATTGCAAATTGAAAGGGCTAGTGCCCTTTTTAATAGTCGAAAGTGAATGGAGAGCAACTAACTCCCCTTTCACGCCCACCATTTCCCCAAACACATTCAATCAAAGTTTCGAGATTGTCGTTTTCTTCAACGTAGTTGAAAGTTCTGGAAATTATGTATTTGAGGATGACAAACCCCCGAGGGCAAAGGTTGTAAGTTATGCCCTGGGGGCGAATAAGGTTTTTATAGATATCGTTGTCATAGAAACTTCAAAAGGGGCTCATTCAGTTGGAAATTGAGAGGGCTGGTGCCCTTTTTAATAGTCGGAAGTGATTGGAGGGTATCTAACCCCCTTCTCACGCTCACCATATCCCCAAATACATCCAATCAAAATTTTCTGATAGCCATTTTGTTCAACGTAGTTCAAAGGTCTTGAAATTATGTCTTTGAGGATGACAACCCTCCCCCCATAACCCTCAAGACAAGGTTCGTAGTTATGCCGTTGGGGCATTTAATGATTTTATAGAAATTTGTGTCGTAGAAGTTTCAAAAAGGGCTCATTTGATTTGAAATTAAGAGGACTAGTGCTTTTTTATTTGTCGAAGGTGATCAGATGGCAAATATCTCCCTCCATGCCTATCATTTCCTTAAACAGTTCCAATCAAAATTTCGATATAGCGATTTTGTTAAGCCTATCAGAAAGGTCTGGAAATTATGTCTTTGAGGATAACAAATCCCCCCGGCCCTCAGGGCAGGGGTTGTAAGTTTTGCCCTGGGGATATATAGGGTTTTTTATAGAAAGTGTGGTCATATAAACTTCAAAGGGGGCTCATTGGATTGGTAATCAGACACTCTAGTGCCCTTTTTAAGAGTCAAAGTGATCAGAAGGCAGCTACCCTCTCCCCCCTACACACACGTCATATTGTCCCGAAGTACGTCTAATAGAAATTTTGAGATAGCTATTTTATTCAAAATTGTCTAAACATCATATAACAAGGCTTTTGGGGTTGAAACAAACCCCAGACACTAGGGGCAAGGGTTGTAAGTTATGCCCAGGGGGTATTAAAGGTTTTTATGGAAGTGATGGTTGTTTAACTTCAGAAGAGGCTCACTCTTTCTCCCTGATAAAGACTATGTCAATATAAAACTAACAGAAATGAATCAAAAAACCTTTTTGCATAAAATAAGCTTTTCAAAAAAAAGTAAAGAACTCCATTAAACCAAAAATGAACAAAAATAGAATCAAACAATCTACCAAGCATACAACCTACAACTACCACAAATCAGCATTAATAAATAAATGAAACCCAAAACGAACAGAAATTAAAATAAGTCAAATTCAAAACGAGCAGAGATTAATCTGATTAAGGTTCTAAACCCTGTGATTTCTAAAAGCCAGAATATAATTTGTACTTTACTGAAAAAAAATCTTTTAAATGTTTTCACTTTTATAACTTTAAGAAATAAAAATTAATTAAGATTTTAAGGAATAAATATCAGCATATGTATATTACACTGACAATGCACATTTTTTTCAGCAGATTCATTTGAATTCTTTTCAGTAAAGTATAAATTATATTCTGGCTCTTAGAAATCATAGGGTTTAAAACCCTACTCAGATTAATAAATATATCTTGCATAACCCCCAAAAATGTACCCAAAACTACGAGAGGATTTTATATATGTCCCCCGAAAACGGACACGAGAGTTTTTATTTTTTTTTTTTCAGAGTATTACTTATTCCAAGCATAATTATCGACATGAAAGGAGTTCAGATGGCACAGCTCCACTCTCCTTATTAATCCGAATGACCTCTTGAAATTCTGAAAATTTAAGCAAAAAATGTCCTTTTGAAGCTTTCGTCCTCCCCTCTCAAAAACGGAAAGATCTGCCAGCCTTCCTTCTAATGGGCTTCTGAAATCAAGAAGCTACATAAAAAGTTGTCCGGTTGCTCTAAATCCGTCATTCCCGACGTGGGGCGCAGGCTCCACCAGTAGGGCATGACGATATTTGGGTGGGTCATGGGCAGGACGTTCACCCTTCGGCTGACTATACAGTAGAGCCTTAATTTTGAAAAAAAGTTTTTGAATGTGAATGACGTCACTTTCAAATGTATTTAAAAAGCAAAAAGATGCATGATAGTATTGTTTTGACGTTATAGATTTTATAAGAGGTGTTCTATTTAGACAATATTTTTCATTAGTATAAAATATGCATAGAGGACGACCCAAGACTGATACCAAGTTAATGGCTTTTAAGCTTCCTTCATGTGAATATATGTAAAATTTTGAATAACAAATTTAAATATCTCGAGGGGGAATCAGTATTTTAGAAATGCTTAGGTGGGGTAGGGCCCGAAATTAGTTGGGAGCTACTGCTTTAGCGTAAAGAGGGTAGGAATAAGTGAGGAGAACCCTTCATACGCAGCATAATTTCTGTTTCTTTGTCATGTTTTAATCTTATGTTTAAAGTATTAATACTCCTCTTTACTTCTATTCGAGTTTCTTTTTCTAAATTAGGTATTTTTCTATTTATTGAGGAAATATCCATTAGAAATAGAATTATTCTGAATGGAAATATTTCAAACCTTTAATATTTTCAATAGATTACAAAGAAAAAAAAAATAGGTCATCAAAAGAAGGAGCACAGAATTTTCAAATTGATTTTAATTACGTCAGCGTTGCTGAATGATGTTAATTCAGTTTTTCTCTATCAGCGCTATGATTTTAGACATATTTATTTTTGTACAAATGATTTTTTTAGTCAAAATTCAGCTTACCTCTATTTTTCATAAAAACTGTAATGAATTTCACTAACTCTCTGAAATGTTGTAAAAAGATGTATATTCTCTTCTGATTAATTTAAAAAAAGAGACTTTTTTTTAATTTACTCATTTTCCATCAAATATACATTTTTGCTTTTTTTTAGTTTATTCACTTTTTGTTCATAAACAATAAGTGACCAATTGTCAAAACATTCAGATTATTCAGTTGTCAAATTATTCAGCCGAGTTATTATTTCTTTTTTTTTAATTGAAGATTGAATTAGATTGTATTAATTAACTTTAATTCACACTATTGTACTAAATATTTAAATTACATTAAATAAATAAATATAATTATTAGTTAAATAAAACTATGAAATTCGGAAATATTATTAAACTTTAAAAATTATTCAAGTTTACTTATTTATATTTTTAGCCAAAAGAGTATCGTACTGTCTCACAGTTTTACAAGAGAAACACGGATTAATACTGATCAGAAAAAATGTTGTAATACAAATAAATTCTTTCGAAAAAAGTCAAGTACTCAAAATGAAAAAAGTTAATGTGTGCCGATGCCGACCCATATAAAGGTACCTATTTTTTATGATGTAGGGACAAAAATGAAGGAAAATTATTTCTGCATATTTGTATAGAATAGTTTGTATGTATAGACTTCAATGCTCTTCAATGATCTTCAATCTTCAGTGTCCTTCAATGATCTTCACGGTTTTGTGGGTCAATCCCGCAGCGCACGCGGTATTCCGCGGAATTGAACCACGAAACTCTTGATCCATAAGCTTCGACTCTTCCCCTCCGGGCTACTGCCAGGTACTATTTTATTTGGTTTTTAATATATTATATAAAATTGATGAAATAAAGCTGATCTTTAATCGTTTCATGTTGTTCTGTTGGTTCGAAAACTCACTTACGGGTATGAATAGTAAAACAAAAAGAAAACGGGGTTCAAAAAGTTTTCTTATTTACTGGTTGGCCTCTCCAGAAGGAAACGCTATAAAGTAAGAAATTAAAATTAGAACAATTATATCGATATAAAATTGGAAATAGAATTATTAGAAAATCAGAATAAAATTAAAATTAGAAAACGCTATAAAATATTAGAGGGGGGGGGGGTCAGGATTTTAGAAATGCCTAGGTCGGGTATGGCCCGAAATTGGTTGAGAATCACTTGCTCTAAACCGATCGGCTTCATATCTTTTGTTGGGCAGCATTTTAGCCGGTACTATCCCATTTTGCGGGCCTCTCTAAAAAGTCAAGTTTGGTTGATGCTAATGAAAGAAAATAAAACAGGATTACTACATAATAGTTTAGAAACAAATTTGGGCTATATATTTGCGTATTAAGGGGGGGGGAGGGCAAAGCATTGCATATATTAAATACGTAACCTAAACTAACCTAGGTACCTTTTTCCCCATCTAAACTCCAAAAAACAACACTTTAAATATCTTAAAACCACGCTATACAATGTATTTCTCTACAGCAGTGTCTTCAATCATCTTTTAAAAACGGGTTTTTCAACGCATCTCTCCCGTTAGACTGTAGCATCTCTTGTTTGACTTCTTTACAGAGGCCCGCAAAATGGGATTGTACCTTTTAGGCACAGTTTATAGACAGTAAGCTTATCGCAGATAATTTCTGGTCTTCGGTCTCGGTGCGAACAAAAAGCTCCTCCCACTTGTTTCTGCCTTAGCGGATTAGTTTGTTATCGTCAATCACTGAGAAATGGTTACCAAATGCATTATTCGTAATAGCGGGTTTCCACTTGTTTCGTGTCCAAGAGAAATCTGACTTGTCTACCCGCGAAAAGATCTGATAACGCCTATGTTTCTATCTGCAAAAACGTTCTCCGGAGCACTCGCACCCCTGTCCGGGTTTTTATAATGGGAGAGATAGAGAATGATCATACTAGTAATTCTATAAACTGTGCTTTTAGCCATATTCAACCCAAAATTATTCTTTACGGTTCGAAACAGCTGAAATGGGCTATCAAGGAGGCACACTTGTGCCTCTATAAAGAGGCGACCCACCACAATGTTAAGCGATTTCAGGTCCTAGAGATCGCAGAGAGACGGCGGTAATCGCATTTTGTAGCCCAAGCTCAAACTAAGAAACTTGCAAAATTTCATCCTCCTCCGACTTTATCTTCATGGGGTAAACTGGGCCGGAAGTTTAGACCCTCCCACCACAGCCCCCCTTTAACGTTGTCCGATTGGGCTGAAATTTAGAGGTTAAGCTTTCCTAGGGCCCGGGAGCTTATCCTCGAAATTTCAGCTCAATCCGATCACTCCTTCCCTGTTTTCAAAAACCAAATATAGCCACTTAAAATTCATCATCATTTCTTTTTTTTTCTTAGCCACGCCTACAGGCCACAGTTGGCAACGGATCCGGTTGAATGAGGACTCATTCGAAGCAGAATTCGACCTGTTAGGGCCTTTTGATATTTTCAGACCGAAAAAATTATCCCCCGAATTTACATTTACGAAAAACCTCGTTTTCCTATATTAGCCCATGTTAATTTTTCCCACCACAACCCCCCTTTAACGTTGTCTGATCGGGCTGAAATTTAGAGGATAAGCTTTCCTGGGGCCTGGGAGCTTATCCTCGAAATTTCAGCTCAATCTGATCACTCCTTCCCTGTTTTCCAAAAACCAAATATCAAGTTTTTGGGAATTTGCTTGCGTCGAAAATAGCTTCCATTTACAAAATAACAATTACTATTGTGCTTGTATAGTCCAGCGGTTGAAACTCTAGACTGTCAGGCGGAAAATCCGGGTTCGATTCACCATCAGAGCAAATTTTTTATATACTGAATTTAAACTTTAAAAAGAAACTCAGTTTCTTTTTTAAATTATTTGAAAAAAATTACGTTTTCTAAAGAGTTAAAGAGGCTGAGTTACAAGGTCGACCCTTAAAACGTACAGGGATTAGGAGGCACAGTTGGGGGGCTGTTAAAGAGGCTGAGTCACAAGCTCGAACCTTAAAACGTACAGGGATTAGGAGGCACCCTGTACGACGTGATTTGAGTATTCAGGAATTAAAAGCCTTAACACAAGAATGTTCAAGAGCGGGGGGTTTGGGGGCGGCAGCCCCCCAACTTTAACTCCTGACACGATCAGCTAACAGTTAGTCAAGCAATAATAAGTAATAAACTGTACAAAAACGTGCAGAAATTATTTGAAAAAAACTACGTTTTCTAAAGAGTTAAAGAGGCTGAGTTACAAGGTCGAACCTTAAAACGTACAGGGATTAGGAGGCACAGTTGGGGGGCTACCGCCCCCCAAACCCCCCGCTTTCGCAGCCTTTAAATATAAAAAAATTCTTTAAACTGAAAGTAAGGAGCGACATTAAAACTTAAAACGAACAGAAATTATTCCGTATATGAAAGAGGCTGTGCCCTCCTCAACGCCTCGCTCTTTACGCTAAAGTTTTTATTGTTTAAAAAAAGAGTTGTGAGAAAGTCAAACTTTAGCGTAAAGAGCGAGGCGTTGAGGAGGGCACAGCCTCTTTCATATACGGAATAATTTCTGTTCGTTTTAAGTTTTAATGTCGCTCCTTACTTTCAGTTTAAGGAATTTTTTTTTATATTTAAAGGCTGTGAAAGCGGGGGGTTTGGGGGCGGTAGCCCCCCAACTGTGCCTCCTAATCCTGTACGTTTAAGGTTCGACCTTGTAACTCAGCCTCTTTAACTCTTTAGAAAACGTAGTTTTTTTCAATAATTTACTATAGTATTATCTCTTTTTTTCATTTAAGGGATGCTAGGACTGTATTTTCTTGCACTATCTTAATATTCTATGGTTACTCGTTTGATACAGTCGCTCCTGAAACAAAAAAAAAAAAAAAAAAAAACAAATAAAGAAGCATCCGTGCCTAAAACTCTTTCCTTTGAGCCTAAAGCTCAACTTTTTTTATATCACAATCAGGACTGTATGACACTATCCAGAATATCTTTTTGGAAGGGGATATATATATATATATATATATATATATATATATATATATATATAATATATATATATATATATATATATATATATATATATATATATATATAAGGGTAACCTCCCCTGGATATGACCCTGGTCACGATACTTTGATATCAAGGAGGCACACTTGTGCTCTATAAAGAGGCGACTCACCACAATGTTAAGCGATTTCAGGTCCTAGCGGTCGCAGAGAGACAGCGGTAATCGCATTTTGTAGCCCAAGCTCAAACTAAGAAACGTGCAAAATTTCACCCCCCTCCGACTTTATCTTCATGGGTAAAAGTGGGCCGGAAGTTTCGACCCTCTGACCACAGCCCCCCTTTAACGTTGTCCGATTGGGTTGAAATTTAGAGGTTTAGCTTTACTAGGGCCCGGGAGCTTATCCTCGAAATTTCAGCTCAATCCGATCACTTCTTCCCTGTTTTCCAAAAACCAAATATAGCCACTTAAAGTTCATTTCTCTTTTTTTTTTTTCTTATCCACGCCTACAGGCCACAGTTGTCAACTGATCCGGGTGAATGAGGACTCATTCGAAGCAGAATTCGACCTGTTAGGGCCTTTTGATATTTTCAGACCGAAAAAATTATCCCCCGAATTTATATTTACGAAAAACCTCGTTTTCCTAGAATAGCCCATGTTAATTTTTCCCACCACATCCCCCCTTTAACGTTGTCTGATCGGGCTGAAATTTAGAGGATAAGCGTTCCTGGGACCTGGGAGCTTATTTTCGAAATTTCAGCTCAATCTGATCACTCCTTCCCTGTTTTCCAAAAACCAAATATCAAGTTTTGTGGGAATTTGCTTGCGTCAAAAATAGATTCCATTTACTAAAAAACAATTACAATTGTGTCTCTTTAGTCCAGCGGTTGATACTCCAGACTGTCAGGCGGAAAACCCGGGTTCGATTCACCGTCAGAGCAAATTTTTTATATACTGAATTTAAACTTTAAAAAAGAAACTCAGTTTCTTTTTTAAATTATTTGAAAAAAATTACGTTTTCTAAAGAGTTAAAGAGGCTGAGTTACAAGGTCGACCCTTAAAACGTACCGGGATTAGGAGGCACAGTTGGGGGGCTGTTAAAGAGGCTGAGTCACAAGTTCGAACCTTAAAACGTACAGGGATTGGGAGGCACCCTGTACAACGTGATTTGAGTAATCAGGAATTAAAAGTCTTAACACAAGAATGTTCAAGAGCGGGGGGTTTGGGGGGCGGCAGCCCCCAACTTTAACTCCTGACACGATCAGCTAACAGTTAGTCAAGCAATAATAAGTAATAAACTGTACAAAAACGTGCAGAAATTATTTGAAAAAAAACTACGTTTTCTAAAGAGTTAAAGAGGCTGAGTTACAAGGTCGAACCTTAAAAACGTACAGGGATTAGGAGGCACAGTTGGGGGGCTGCCGCCCCCCAAACCCCCCGCTTTCGCAGCCTTTAAATAAAAAAAAAGTTCTTTAAACTTAAAGTAAGGAGCGACATTAAATCTTAAAACGAACAGAAATTATTCCGTATATGAAAGGGGCTGTGCCCTCCTCAACGCCTCGCTCTTTACGCTAAAGTTTTTATTGTTTAAAAAAAAGAGTTGTGAGAAAGTCAAACTTTAGCGTAAAGAGCGAGGCGTTGAGGAGGGCACAGCCCCTTTCATATACGGAATAATTTCTGTTCGTTTTAAGATTTAATGTCGCTCCTTACTTTCAGTTTAAAGAACTTTTTTTTTATTTAAAGGCTACGAAAGCGGGTGGTTTGGGGGGCGGCAGCCCCCCAAACTGTGCCTCCTAATCCCTGTACGTTTTAAGGTTCGACCTTGTAACTCAGCCTCTTTAACTCTTTAGAAAACGTAGTTTTTTTCAAATAATTTAATCATTAAAAAACTACCGTTTTCTGATAAAAACTACGTCAACGATGCTCTTTAGAGTGGGACTGACGCCCCCTTGTCTATAATAATTCCCGCTTAGTACAAATTTATTTCTCTAAATGACAAATAAACTTTCAAATGGGGATAAATCCATTTATTCAAATGGGGATAAATCCATTTATTCAAATGGGGATAAATGGATTTATCCCCATTTGAAAATTTATCTGTTCGTCTTAGAACGGCAGTGTGGTCTAAGAAATCAATACCTAATTTAAAGGTGTTACGTCGAAAATACCTCTAAATGATGGGAACTTAGCGGATAAATGCATCCTTCGGATTTACCTAAAGAACTTCTTGTGGGTGCAGTTTTTGTCAAAAAAAGAATTTTTAACAATGTATTTGTCATTTATTAAAAAAATACAGGTATAAAAATTTGCCTTAAAATGAGTTCTTAATCATCTTTATGATGTTTCAGCGCCCTGCTAGTGGCGAAAAAAAGAAAGAAGAAATAAAAACAGACACATCACTGGTTCGCTTGCGAAAAAGTGGCTTTCCAAGATGGGGGACTGTAATTATTCCTAATGGGGTTGCCGACCATGTTGATTCCAATGATGTAGTTTTTATCCAACGCAATTTTTAGGTTTTTCTGGCTTTTTTTTAAATTTCCATAGATTTATTTTGGCAATAAAATGTTACCATTAAGATTAATCGAAAAAATAGCTACCATTCCTGTAGTCATCTTCGAACGGCAATTCTTCATCACTTAACCGTTTTTGTTTTGGAAATCGCGTTTTAAATTATATCGCATTTTAAAACTCTGGGGTAGAGTTTGTACTTAACTAGGTTGTGGGGACGATGCAACCATGATAGCTCGTTTAGAGACTAATTTAATAATTTTCGGTTACTCTGGGGTAGAGTCTGTGCTTAACTAGGTTGTGGCGGACGATGGAACCATGATAGCTCATTTAGAGACTAAAGTACAATTACGTGGCATTATAACATATGAAACTGGGAGGCTGTGTGAAGCACTGTTGCCAACTTGCACAATTTTCGTGTGAAATGCACCCTTTTTTACCTTAAGGGGAGATGCAGAAGAGTGAAAATCACTCTTTTGGGTGTTATTTTTTATTCACATTGAACGCCTGTAGTTGGCAACTTCGTCAGAAGTGTAATTAATCCAAGAAAAAGGGTTACCAACTTGCACACTTTTCATTTGAAATGCACGCTTTTACATCTCAACGGTAATGCGCAAGCAGCGGCAGCCGTGCGCATGCAAATTTTTTGAGTTACACTCTTTTTGAGCAAAGATCACTCTTTTTTGGCCTTGATTTGCGCTCTTTTTGGACGTTAGCAGTTGGCAACCCTAGTGATAAGTGTCTTGTTTTTCGATGGTTCTAATAACATTCAATATTTTTGCCCAATAATGCTTTATCCTATTCAGGCCAAAATGTTTTTTTTTTTTTTCGGCACAAATAGCAGAAATGAATTACTCTGCTAAAAAAGGTTTTTTTTTTAGTTGCCTTATAGGGGACGAGAACTTGAAAAATATCCGTTCAAATTGGCCATTTCCAAATATTCTATCCCAACTAGTTCGATAAAATCACTAATTAAAAAACAGACAAAAAAAAACGTATATGTGTCCAGCAATGCCACCCGATGAGAAAAGAATTGCTAGATTATTGCGATTTTTTGGCTGATTTAGCGATTTTTTTTCTATAGTCTAGTGATTTATGTTCTGAATTATGAATTTTGTTGTTTAGGCAAAATAAAAAAAAATCACTAGAAATAGTGATAAATCACTAGGAGTGGCAACAATTATGTATCCAGGATTTTTTTATAATATATATATATTGGGTGGGGGGGGGGTACTAACACAATTAAAGAACGTAACCAATATATTTTTTAATGAGGGTAGGTGGGTAAACCGGGTAACCTCCCCTTGGATATGACCCTGGTCACGATACTTTGATACTAAAAACTACCGTTTTCTGATACAAAAAAAAAACTATCTCAATGATGCTCTTTCGAGTGGGACTGACACCCCCCCCCCCATGTCTATAATGATTCCCGCTTAGTCCAAATTTATTTCTCTAAATGACGGGAACTTAGCGGGTAAATGCACCCTTCGGATTTATATTAAGGGTTTTTTCATGGGAAGTTTTAAAGCGTGTTTTTAACCTTTAGATTCAGTTTGCTATATCATTCTGTATATGATACTGCAGTTTTTGCAAAAATAGAGTTTTTAACATTGCATTTGTCATTTATTAAAAAAAAACACAGGCGTAAAAATCTGCTTTAAAATGAGTTCTTAATCATCTTATGATGTTTCAGCGCTCCGCTAGCGGCGAAAAAAAAAGAAAGAAGAAATAGAAACAGATAAACAATGGTTCCCTTGCGAAAAAGTGGTTTTCCTTATTACTCAAGATGGGGGACTGTAATTATCCCTAATGGGGTTGCGGACCATGGTGATTCCAATGGTGTGATTTTTATCCAACGCCATTTTTGAGGTTTTTCTGGCCTTTTTTTAAAATATCCATAGATTTATTTTGACAATAAAATATTACCATTAAGATTAATCGAAAAAACAGCTACCATTCCTGAGTCAGCTTAGAACGGTAATTCTTCATCACTTAACCGTTTTTGTTTTCGAAATCGCGTTTTAAATTTTCGGTTACTCTGGGGTAGAGTCTGTTCTTAACTAGGTTGTGGCGGACGATAGGAACCATGATAGCTCGTTTAGAGACTAATGTACAATTACGTGGCAGTATAACATATGAAACTGGGAGGCTGTGTGAAGCACTGTTGCCAACTTGCACAATTTTCGTGTGAAATGCACCCTTTTTTACCTTAAGGGGGATGTAGAAGAGTGAAAATCACTCTTTTTGGGTGTTATTTTTTATTCACATTGAACGCCTGTAGTTGGCAACTTCGTCAGAATGTGTAATTAATCCAAGAAAAAGGGTTACCAACTTGCACACTTTTCATTTGAAATGCACGCTTTTACATCTCAACGGTAATGCGCAAGCAGCGGCAGCCGTGTGCATGCAAATTTTTTGAGTTACACTCTTTTTGAGCAAAAATCACTCTTTTTTGGCCTTGATTTGCGCTCTTTTTGGACGTTAGCAGTTGGCAACCCTAGTGATAAGTGTCTTGTTTTTCGATGGTTCTAATAACATTCAATATTTTTGCCCAATAATGCTTTATCCTATTCAGGCCAAAATGTTTTTTTTTTTCGGCACAAATAGCAGAAATGAATTACTCTGCTAAAAAAGGTTTTTTTTTTAGTTGCCTTATAGGGGACGAGAACTTGAAAAATATCCGTTCAAATTGGCCATTTCCAAATATTCTATCCCAACTAGTTCGATAAAATCACTAATTAAAAAACAGACAAAAAAAAACGTATATGTGTCCAGCAATGCCACCCGATGAGAAAAGAATTGCTAGATTATTGCGATTTTTTGGCTGATTTAGCGATTTTTTTTCTATAGTCTAGTGATTTATGTTCTGAATTATGAATTTTGTTGTTTAGGCAAAATAAAACAAAATCACTAGAAATAGTGATAAATCACTAGGAGTGGCAACAATTATGTATCCAGGATTTTTTTATGGGGGGGGGAATAGTTTGATCCGAAAAAAGATTTTTAGGGGGGGGGCGCAAAATATTTTGATCCGATAAACTTGCGTTAGTAGCAAGTTAAATTAACGCAAACTTGAGTTAATTCAGTAAATTACACTACTTTAGACTACGCTAGGGGGGGGGCACCTCCCTCACCTGCCCCCCCCCCTGGATCCGCCTCTGAGTGGCAACTTTGTTGTGGCCCTCGTTTCAGTAAAATTTCGAAATTTCAAATTTCTGATAATAGGCGTCACTTTGTTTCCTAAATAAGAAATAATCTCTCACAAGGACACATCTCCCATTTAATTAGAAGGTGATAAAAAAAATTTCTCACTTAGAACTTCAAATTTACACCAGATATGGCTGAAAGAACTCTTGAAAAAAGGTAGATGGCTAAAAAGGCAGTTGATAAAAGGTAGCTGACTAAAAAAGTAGTTGATAAAAGGTAGATGTTTGAAAAAGCTGGAAATAAACAGTTGAAATGAGAGAATAAAAGTCAAACAAGAAGCAATTATCGATAATGCCTTGTAAAGATTTAGCTCTAAGCCAAGAAGATTAATGCTGAAGCTTAATGATAATTTATGATTTTTGGTGGTTACTTATTAATAAAGATTTCATAGGTATGATAGAACTTAATGGCAATATAAGGTTTTGTGAACCGCCAATATAACTTCAACCCCCCCCCTCCTCCCTGGACAAGAAGCTATGTACGCCCATGTATGCATATATGCTATAAATTATGTTTCAATCTTTAGGAGTCAGTTGCAGCAGTCGAAGAAGTTGCCAGAAATATAATCTCTGTCCTGACTTCTCTGCAAGAAATCTTTGGCCATTCTACTGTTCAAATTATTGGTGATGCTTGGAAGAAAAGAATAAGTGATTTCTTAATCGAGAAATACATTGCCCCTGCTATCCCATCATCAGTTAATGATCTGGAAGCTTTCGAAAGTTTTATTTCTAAAGTCATCTCTTTAGAATATTTATTCAAAGAAACAGGTATCATTGTTTTTGGTTTCATTATAAGGATCTATACGTGCACATGTTCACTTCACTTTTGTTGTTTGAATAGAAAAAAACAGGTATGAATCAGCTCCCTGCTCCCTGGGACTCATTAGGCCGGCTGGCAGACTTAAAAACACATAATTACAAAACTGTTATGGTCATAAACGCAGTGATTGTAAAATTTATATACTCTTTTGATGATCCATTAAAAATGGAAAAAATAATCAATTATATATATAAAAGAAAATAATAAAAGAAATGTGTAAGATAAAATACTAAGACTACCAAGGAAAAACTTAACCATTGAACAGGGACAAAAAAAGGCAGTGTCTCTCCTGCTGTAACATCTCCTTTAGTGAATTGGTATTTTCCAGAGCTCTATTAACATTAATGATAAATATCTACTTGCTATTTGCTCCTTACAAGACAACAGATAGCAAAAAATACTTGTGTTACTATAGTTGTAAAACGGACTACAATTTTAACCACCTTTATGCAATAAAACTGATGATGAACCGCCTGATGATGTTGGTCTGCCAGTCTTTGTTATCCGCCACCCTAGGGAAGCACTTATTCCTGCCGATGCTTTTTGTGCGTTGAGTTGCCATGTAAACTCCTGTTTGTCTGAGCTACGCTCTTTGTCTGAGTGTGTGAGAACTCTCCTGCCTGGAACAATTGGATGTCCTCCGTCGTTAATGCAAGAGTGTACTGTCTCTTCAAAACCGTCCTATGCAGCTATTCTAAAAAACCCACCTACTGACCTCAAAGATCCTATTGAGCGCAAAGAGACCCTTGATACCCTGGATGGTCATGATGGTATCGTAAGTGTGAGATCTGATCCTGTCAAGAAGAGGTGGGTAGTCCATACCCGAGATAAAGCCTCAGCCGTCTCTCTCGCCACCGCTGCAACTAGTCAGCTAAATGTAACCACTCATGTCCTTAATCAAAAAGTACTTGGTATTGTGAGTAACATCCCTGTTGTTTTGCAAAAATCAGAGCTTATTAGTATGATTCCCGGTCTCGTTGATGCAACTAAAATTGGAAAGTTCCGGACCCTTCCGCCTTGAATTTCTAGACGATGCTCCCTTAAATAAAGCTATAAATGAGGGTTTGTGTTTGGGATACGAGCTTTTTAAAATTAGACGTTTTCAGAAGTTACCTCCTAAATGTTACCGTTATCAATCGCCGAACCACATTGTCGGAAATTACCCACTTCCATCGACCAATCAAAAGTGTTCACGGTGCGCTGCTGGACATTGTAACACACGTGATAATCCTTGCACTGAAAGCCCGAATTGCGCCAACTGCGGGGGAAATCATGTTTCCTATAGTCTCAGATGCCCAGTGTTAAAAAAAAGCTCTGAATAAGGATAAAAAATGATTGCTAGTGGCAATAGGTTTCGCTTTGTTTCACTTAATATTAACGGAACCAAAGACAAAGATCTTCTTATTGATGAGCTTCTCGATTATGATATAGTTCTCCTACAGGAATATTTTCTAACTAAAGCCAATGCTCTTAAACGGTCACCCACCCACCACACGTTTGTACGTGAAGCTAAAAGACGCGCGGTTGACCCTCTGGGGGCCTTGCAACTTTAGTTCGCCTCGCTAAGAAACCTGAGCTTATTTCTTCTGATCATAATTTACTGGCAATAAAATGCGGTAATATGGTCCTCATCAATGTCTATATGCCATGCAATCGCAAGAACATTTCTTCCCTATCTGTCTTCGCGGGTTCTTGTAAGCGACTCAGAACACTTCTGCTAAGAGTGACCAATCAGGGAATAAATTGGATTTGGCTGGTGATATTAATGCCAATCTTCTGTCCCAGTCTGAAAAAAGTAACCTGTTTTTTGATGCTTTGCCTAGTGACTATCAGTTAGTCAATAAAGATAAAGAGTTTAGCTACATTCATAACCGTGATGGTTCTAGATCAAACCTTGGTCATATTATAGTTTCAAGGGGATCTCTCGTGATTCCTCCTGTCATCGTTTTGGATGATAAAATTGAGGATGATCACTTGCCTTTAACTTGTGAAATTGAGTTGCCTGCTTTACTGGCTTATAACCGTTTTTCTTACGATAATAAATGGTTTGATAAGCCAAATTAGAAACGAGTAAATTCTGAAGTTTATTTGTATGTTCTTTGCTCGTTATTATCAAGCCTGAAAGTGCCTTTTCACCTTTTACAAACCTCTGTAAGGTCACCGACAGCTAAGATTGATTTAAATTGTTGCTATTACCTGATCGTGCATTGTTTGAAGTCAGCTGCTTCAGTTTCAGTTCTTGTTGAACGTGTTAGATTTGGCACCAGAAAACCGCTATGGAATGTGTGCCCAGAAGTGAAAAAGGCTAAACAACGCGCGAAGTTTTGGCTTCGCCTTTGGATTGCTTGTGATCGGCCCAAGTCTGGTGAAGTATTTAAAATTAAGCAAAATTCGAAACGTCAGTTTAGATCTTCTTTGCGTCAAGCCCGCCTGTATGGTTTGGATAGCCCCTCGGATCGGAAGTCTTGGTCCAATGTAATTAATAGCAGCAAGTGTGTGCCTGCTACCGTTTCGACTATCAAAATCAGTGATTTTGTTGCTCATTTTACTCGTGTTTTTTCTACATTTAATCATTCTATCCAGTCCATGTTTTCTTCCTTATTACATAATACTGTTCCTCGAGTTCTTCGGTAAGTCCATATATTGTCAATATCTAGTGGTGATATCTATCGGGCTTTTAAGAATGTTAAGAAATCAAGTGCTCCTGATATGGATGGTTTGTGTTATAATCACTTCACCATTAAGTGTCCATTATTGTAAACACACATTCACCTCCTATTCCAGATGTGTTTAGCCCAGTTGTTAGTTCCAGATAGTTTTCTTTCGGGAATCGTAACATCAGTTTTGAAAAAGGGAAAGGACGCAGATCAGTGTTCCAGTTATCGGCCAATTACAGTGTCCTGCTTCATGAGCAAGCTGTTCGAGTATGCCGTATTGTCTGAAGTTTTGACTAAATGTGATTTTTCTGATTATCAAGTTGGGTTCAGAGCCGGTTTTGGTTGTTCTCAAGCCCATCATATACTTAGTCAGTTGCTAGTCTCGGCAAAAATGCAAAAAAGGCCACTTTATTTTTGCTCGGTTGATATCTCGGGCGCTTTTGACATCGTTGTACATTCGCAAGCGCTTCACTGCTTAGTTAAAGCAGGAGTTAATTCTTCCGTAGTAAAAGTTCTTCAATATTGGTATTCCAATTCGTTGGTTTGGTTAAAATGGATGTCTGATATATCCGAGCCTATCTCAGTAAAGAAGGGAGTCAGGCAAGGTGGTGTGCTGTCTCCATATATTTTTAAAACTGTGCTTGCCGACTGTTTGCGAATGCTGTCTCCTACTGTGTTTTTAGAAAATACTGGTGCTAGTCACATTGCCTATGCTGATGATGTTCTGCTAGTTAGTCATACTAGGTCAGGCCTCACAAAGAATCTAAATGTTCTGATTAATGCTTTGAGTATGATTGGGCTTTCTGTAAATGCTTCAAAATGTGAGTTTCTGCTCTCTTTACATGCTTTCTAACCCTGCTCCTCCTTTACATGTGGGTACAATGCTACTCAAGTGTGTCTCAAAGTTGAAATGGCTTGGGATTACTTTTTCTGATACACTTTCGACTACATGCTCGTCTCTGGTTGCTAGTGCTCTGCAGTGTATTCGCTTCTCATATAGTAAAATCTCGCCTAATAGAGGGAGGTACAGCCGCCGAGGCTTATGTAAACTTTACCATAGTTTTTGTTCTCCTACAATTCTTTTTCTTTCCGGTTTGCAGCCTCTAATGCGCAAAAAAAGGCCGTCTTCAGCTGAGGAGAGGTTATTTTAAATATTGTAAATTCCTGCTATATTTACCAAGGTGGTACAGAAATCACAAGACTATTTCTCATTTTGGACTTATCGGCCCTCTAGTGCTGCTTGACAACATCGCTAAGGATCTGAGGACCAATACTCCAAGGAAGATATGTGCCAGTGACCCCCTCACTTATTTTTTTCCAGATTAGTGATTCTGTGGATATTGTTACGTTATTTATGTTGTGTTTTCCTTATTTTTCCTTGTGGATAATATTACTTTTTTTTTTTTTACTCTGCATTTATTTTATATTGTGGGTTACAAATAAACTTACTTACTTACTTACTTCAGGGCTACACTTATTTTTATCTGCCATTTGAAGCTTAAGGTAACAGCAAGTAGTTAGTGACTACTAATGATAATTGAGTTCTTGAACACGCCCAATACCTCTTCAGCTGGTGTTTAAATAGGACAAGGTTTCTCTATTTAAGTGCATATCTTGCGCATCTTAAGTGCTCTTGTTGTGCTATTTTATTCATTGCTGGCACAAATTTTTTTGTTATGACTACGATTTCGGTAAACATGTTCTCTCATTTTATTTTTGTTATCTATTCATTTTAGCTCTGTACTTTTGTTATCCTTTTTACTTGTTTATTTTGGTTTAGCAATATTTTTCTGTAGGAAACTGAAAGATGGAGATATTAGTGTTAAGATGCTGGCATAATACTTGATTGTTAGAATTAAACAAAATTTGTCGAGAAGAAACGTTGTTTGAACTTGGACGCATAGGTCTGACTAAAAAACCAATTTGTAAAAGTTAAAAAAGAGTATTTTTCCAAATTAAGTAAAGGGTAATAATTACTTACTTAATCCTCATGCCGGGGTGGCGTTGAGAGCGTCGTCAGCCTTCTCAACGTGGGGCGGTCTGTAGCAAGGACCTCTGCATCAAACAGCAAAATTCCAGCTTGGTCCAGGAAATTTCCAAGACTATCATTCCACAGAAACTTGGGTCTTTCTCTTGGACCCTTCCAGCCAGTACTGGTTGGTTCAAAGTCATAAAGAATCCAAGCCGGAATGTCTGCAAGCATTCGCAAAAGATGTCCAAACCAACGAATTGTCTGCTCGGCAACCAGGTAAGACGAAGGTGACTGCTAGCTTTGCTTTGCTAAGATTTTTAACACGAATTAGGGGCATTTTCGTGCTAATAGATATTGAAGCTAAAGATAGAATTTTCAGCTAATCTTTAAATAAAAGAGAGATCGAATAAGGGATAGTATTCAACTTTTGTACAAAAATGAATTATAATTTAGATTATATTTACATGAGTTATCAACTGAGAGCAATAAGATTAAAGGATAGACACTGCCGTACGCAGCCATCGCCTTTGGAACAAGTTGGGTGGTGGTGGAGTGGAATAAAAGGTCTTTGATTTTAATTGTACATTACAGTTATTTACAGTAAATTTGCTATTGATAACAGTTATGATTTAAATATCGATTTTTAACCTAGGATTTGGCCTAAAAAGGATCAAGGTTTGGCCTAAGGGGGTGGGGTGTATCATCAAGGATTAACCTATGGGGATGTATCTCCCTCCCCTCCTTTTTCGCCAAAAAAGGGCTTTTCGAGTGCATGCGGAGTGTATATCTTTTTGAGTCTATACATAGTGAGCATTTATATTGGTAGAAGGGATGGAGTCTGAAGGCTTAATAAATGTATTTTCAGGCCTAAAATTGGCGTAAAAAATAACCCCATCCCCTCTCACGTTGGCATGAATGCGTGTATATGGTTGATGATCAACTTTGACCAATTAAAAGTGCTTTAGACTTGTTTTGTTTGATTTGATATCCTCTGTCTCTCAACAGTAGTTCGCTCTTTAGTGCTTCCTAGATATCCTCGCTGGGGAATTGAAACATGGAAAGATTTTTAGGACTTGCCCTTGGGCCAAATTACTTGAAGATGTATGTAAAGGATAAAGGATAATAAATACTCTTTTTTGTCCTTACACTGTGAAGGATAAAGAGTCTAAAAGGTATTATAAAGTACAGCAAAAAGGATAAATGTTGGTAAACAAGCACAAAAATGGTAATATAACGTATTATATTCACTCACGTGCTTTGGAGGGGAAGATGAAGGACTACTGTCAAGGTCATTTTGGAGGACCATTAGAAAAATATAGGCATAAAAACGTTCTTTTTACCTTTTCAAACCCCCCTACCATGCTCAAATATAAAAGAGTAAGGCGATTCCACTGGAATCTGTTTTGTTTTTTTCTATTCATCCTTTCAATGTCATTTTTCAAGAATTGATAAATTACTGATCAACCAAACGAATAATATATTCCTTTTTCGGCAGGTTTTTTCGGTGAAGAAGATACAAGCCTTTCGGATTATGTGAAAAACGTAAATTTCCTCTATGCTAACAAACTTTGTCAAGAAGTCCTTAGCAGCGCCAGGAATATCATTCTTAAGGACTTGAGCAAGACTCTTCGACTTGGACCCGAGGTAAGGATGGGGTATATCTTAGTCTGTCTCTCAAACAATTTCATTGCTTTGTGCTATAGCATTTTAAATAAAATGGAACTCTGTTTGGAACTTGGATTTTCACCAATATTCTTAATCTTTCCATTAAAAGTCACCATTTTGAGAATATGTTTCTAACTAGATCATTACGGTTCTAGGCGTTTATCCCCCCCCCCGGCAATTACCCCCCGAACAATATCCCCTGCGGAAAATACCCCCCGTGGAAAATGGCTCCCCGTGGAAAATACCCCCCCCCCCCCCGATAAATACCCCCGTGGAAAATATGGCTTTCCAAATTTGAGAATTTTATTTGAGTTTTTTTCCGTAGGGAAAAGGAATTTTGGTGCTTATGTATAAATATATAATCTGGGATATATATTTGCACACAGGGGGGGGGGTAAAGTATTTGGACAGTTTGAAGTCAGAAAACAATTCTTACTTAATAATATGCAGAATAATTGTTCCTACACATTTTGCATGTAGACCAGCTATACTTTATTCCCCCCTCACCTAATGTACAAATATATAGTCCAAAATTGATTCCAAAGTAACAAAGAAACCGGTTTGTTCTCGAGTTTTACACATTGTAAACTTGAGTGAGTGGCGTATAATACACAAGCACCGGAAATTTTCATAGAGAGAGATTCGGATTTTCTGGTATTATTGAAAAAAGATCAAAAACTAAATTTAAAAATTTCAGTTTTTTAGTTTTGTTGAAAAGTGCCAAGGAACGGGAAAAAGAGGAATTTACACACCTGAAGTATCTTAAAAACTTAGAAAAAAACGCGAATCCATTTGTGTTGAAAAGACTTCCATATGAGCTTCTGCAATTTTTGGCAGTAGTGGGTGCCAAATTAAGAATAAATTGAAAAAGAAAAAAAATGTAGGCGAACAGTCATCAAAATTAAGCTAAAAAATATGGTACCAAACAGTTTAAGAAGGTTTAGCTTTCCTCTGAAAGGATAGTTGGCTTCGGGAACCAACAAATTCTAAATTGTTTAAGTTTTTACGGACGAAAGCGTTGTCAAATTCTACGAGTATGTTTTTCTTATCTTCCAAGTGTAATACTACCACAAATAACCATTAACGAATAAATGAAACCCAAAACTAACATAAATTACAATAGATAGCCTAGTCAAACTCAAAACGAGCAAAAATTAAAAGGAGTACAGCTGACAACACCCATGTCTTCTTCAGACCAGAAAATAATTTGCACTTTACTTAAAAAAAAAGCAAAAAAAAAACAAATAACCGTGTATTGTCAGTTTGATATACATATTCTGATATCTATTCCTTATCGTCTTAATACTTCTTTAGTTGTTAATGTCAAAAAAGTGAAAATATTTAAAATATATTTTGTTTTCAGTAAAGTGCAAATTATGTTCTGGTCTTGAGGAGGTGTGGGGGTTGTCAGCCCTACTCGTGTTAATTGTTGCTATTTTGAGTTTGAATCGGTTATTTATTGTAATTTTCTGTTCGTTTTGGGTTTAATTCATTTATTTATGGTGATTTGTGATAGTTTTGCGCTGGGAAAATCATTTGAATGTATTTCTACTCATTTTTGGCTTAACGAGACTCTTTACTATTTTATGACAACCTTTTTTTGTGGGAAAAATTTGTTATATTAATTTTCGTTCATTTTTTATTGACATAGTCTTTTTCATACAAAATAATTTATATCTTTTTATTTTTTTTTATTAGACTCAATAGTTTTATTTGACTTTATTTCTGCTCATTTTCGGTTTAGTGAGGCTCTTTACTTTTCTTTAAAAAACTTAAGTTTTCAACTGAAAGTGAGGAGCAACATCAAACCTTAAAACAAACAGAAATTCTTACATATATAAAAGGGGTTGCCTCCTCTTCAAGACCTCGCTCTTTGCGTTAAAGTTTTTTATGTAGAATTTTAAAACAAAGCTTATTGTTCTAATTAAACGACCATTGTGTTTCAGGAATCGTTCTTAAAGAATTTGGACAAAAAGTCAAAACTTTAGCGTAAAGAGCAAGGTCTTGTGGAAGGGGCAACTCCTTTCACATACATAATAATATCTGTTCGTTTTAAGTTTTGATGCTGTTCCTTTTTTTCAGTTGAAAAAACTTGTTCTGTTTTTTTTAATTTAATTTCTGATCGTTTTTAAATAATACAGGGAAATCCAGCTCTCTCTCCATGAAAAGTTCCGATACTTGTGTGTTATTCGCCACTCACTCAAGTGTATGATGTTTAAAACTCGAGAACAAACCGGTTTCTTCGTTACTTTAGAAACAAATTTGGGCTATATATTTGCATGTTAGGGGGGGGGGGGTAAAGTAAAGCGGGTCCGCATGCAAAATGTATTAGGTACAATTATTCTGCAGAATTGCAGAATATTATGAAGCAAAAATTGTTTTCTGACTTCAAACTGTCCAAATATTCCCCCCCCCCTTATGTGCAAATATATAGCCTAAAGTATATATTTATCATCTAGTATATCACTTGTCTTTTTCTTGTCTCGTGCTAATCTGAAAGAAACTAACGAAGAAACCGATTTGTTCTCGAGTTTTACACAGCGTAAACTTGAGTGAGTAGCGTATAATACACAGTACCAAAATTCCTCCCCCCCCCCCCTACGGAAAATAAAAAACAAAACTCAAATAAAATTCTCAAATTTGGAAAACCTTATTTTCCAAAAGAGGGGGTATTTTCCCTGGGAGAATATCTTCCGCGGGGCTGTATTTTCCATGGGAGGGTATTTTCCGTGAGGGGTAAACGCCGGCCACCGATCATTACATAGAATCTTGAAAAACGAAATTAGCTGACAAATCAAAGCTTTTGTTTGAGTCAACTTGAGATTCCAGTTGCTGCAGTTTCAGTGCAATGAATGTCTAGTCTAGGTGTCCTAGCTCAAAATTTACAATATAGTTTTTCAATTACTTCTTTTTTCCAGAATACCATCGGAAAAAAAGGAAAAAAAAAACATATTTCAATTATAATGGCTCTATTATCCGGTGTTCTATCTCTATACTATTATATGCTTATTAGTTTAATTATGAAACCCATATTAGAGAAACTTATGGTGAAGCTTCAGCACGGGCTCTTTGTAGATTCTTCTTCGTTTTTGCTTCAAGTGGGTTCCCACTCCTTTGGTTCAAGTTTCTTAAAAACTACATGGCTTATGCAGAGGCGCATTCGCTAGTTGCTACATGATGGGTTCAACAGCTCAAGCTAGGATTTGCTATTAATTGACTTAACCTGGTTTTTTATGTCATTTTCCAGATTTCTCAGGACATCAAGAAATTTAATAAGCATGCCCTTTTTCTTATGTAAGTTGTCTAATAATCTGTAATTACATGATATAAAATTTGAAAGAAAAAATTCCTTTTTTCCGGCTGTTATTAGTAATGAATTATTGGGTCAGGAAGGCTTTTAGGCATCCAAGATATGGTTGACGTCAGCCTTTGCTACCTTTGATGCACTAAAAAACTGATTCGTTCCTTGTTGGGTTTTTCTACTTAAAAAAAGCATCATCTGTATGATGCATGAGCCGCACTTCAATCTTATCATCATCGATCATCACATCTGAGCCATCGCTGGAATTCTCATCTGATCATCGTCAATCATCACATCTCAGCCATTGCTGGAATTCGCATCTCATTATCATCGATCATAACATCTCAGCCGTCGCTGGAATTCTCATCTCATCATCATCGATCATCACATCTCAGCCATTGCTGGAATTCTCATCTCATCATCGTCGATCATCACATCTCAGCCATCGCTGGCATTCTCATCATCATCGATCATTACGTCTCAGCCATCGCTGGAATTCTCATCTCATCATCGTCGATCATCACATCTCAGCCATCGCTGGAATTCTCATCATCATCGATCATCACATCTCAGCCATCGCTGGCATTCTCATCATCATCGATCATCACATCTCAGCCATCGCTGGAATTCTCATCTCATCATCGTCAATCATCACATCTCAGCCATCGCTGGAATTCTCATCATCATCGATCATCACATCTCAGCCATCGCTGGAATTCTCATCTCATCATCGTCGATCATCACATCTCAGCCATCGCTGGAATTCTCATCATCATCGATCATCACATCTCAGCCATCGCTGGAATACAGACAAAATGATATTTCAGGAAACGAATGGAGTACGACCAAACAACTTGTTTTGGACACATAACAATTTGACCAAAGTTCCTAGTTTGGAATCATGATTCCTAAATCTTGCATTTATAAAATTTTAATCAATGAGTTTTTACTAAACTGTCCACTTAATCCGTCAGCAAGAATCGGTTAATGATCAGTATTTTCAACGACTTTTGACGCATTGTTGGACACATTTCACAATCGCAATTCAAATATGTCCTGTAGTTAATTTAGTTGTTACTTTAATTGTAGTTAATTGATCTTGGTTTATTAATTGATCTGTGATCTGTCTTTGCCAGGTGACTTCCCATTTTTGAGCTTCTTTGCTGCTGCTCTAATTTCGATGGATGACGGCGGATCCGTGCTAATATCTAAGGAAAACAGTGTTGTTGCTGGGATCTCTGGGGGATCGTCTGGTGGAGGTCTATTCAACAGTTTCTGGAAGGGGCTGGCCCAAATTTTGTTTACGTCAGACTGCTCTGTTATCAGGATGCCCGTGGGGTCTTTTACTGGTAAATGTTGAATAGAGGATTTCTTTCCAATAATTTCGTTAGTGATTTTAAAGATGGCTCTTGAGTCACCTCTCTTCGCTGCCCCTTCTGCCTGCGCTGCTTTCCGCTCCAGCAGGTTTCTCTGGTCTTTTCTGGCACTCTTCTTTACCGTTTTATCCGCGGCTCTGTATTCATCGTTTCTGAGGATGCGTCGGCCGGGGATTTGTCTTTGGATAAGTGATCCAAAAAAAGTGATCCTTTGTGTCGCTCGTTTTGGGTTTGACTTATTTTAATTTCTGTTTGTTTTGGGTTTCATTTATTTATTGATACTGATTTGTGGTAGTTGTATGCTTGGTAGATTATTTGCTCATTTTTGGTTTAATGGAGTTCTTCACTTTTTTTTTGAAAAACTTGTTTTGTGCAAAAAGTCATTTCGATTAATTTCTGTTCGTTTTATATTGGCATAGTCTTTTTCAGGGAGAAAGACTGAGCCTCTTCTGAAGTTCAACAACCATTCTTTCCATAAAAACCTTAACTACCCCCTGGGCATAACTTACAACCCTTGCCCCCAGTCTCTGGGGTTTTTTTCACCCTAAAGGCCTTGTTATATGATATTTAGACTATTTTGAATAGAATGGCTATCTCAAAATTTCTATTAGACGCATTTCGGGACAATATGACGTGTGTGTAGGGGGAAGGGGTAGCTGCCCTCTGATTACTTTGACTCTTAAAAAGAGCACTAGAGCGTCTGATTACCAATCTAATGAGCCTCCTTCGAAGTTTATATGACCACAACTTTTATTAAAAACCCTATATGTCCCCAGGCCATAACTTACAACCCTTGCCCTGAGGGCTTGGGGGATTTGCTATCCTCAGACATAATTTCCAGACCTTTCTGATAGGCTGAACAAAACGATTATATCAAAATCTTGGTTGGAAGTGTTTGGCGAAATGATAGGCGTGGAGGGGGGCATTTACCCTCTGATCACTTTCGACTAATAAAAAAGGCACTAGTCCTCTCAATTTCCAATCGAATGAGCCCTTTTTGAAGCTTCTACGGTAAAACTTTCTACAAAAACTTTATATGCCCCACGGGCATAACTTACGACCCTTGTCCTGAGGGCTATGGGGGGACAATGTCATCCTCAAAGACATAATTTCCAGACCTTTCAACTACGTTGAACAAAATGACCATATGAAAATGTTGATCAGAAATGTTTGCTGAAATGATGGGTGTAGGGGGGGGGATTCTCCCTCCAATTATTTTCGACTATTATAAAGGGCAATAGCCCTCTCAATTTCCAATCAAAAGAGCCCTTTTTGATGTTTTTACGACAGTACTTTCTATAAGACATTATATGCCCCCGGGGCATAATTTACAACCTTAGCCCTGAGGGCTGTGCGGGGTTGTCATACTCAAAACATAATTTTTGGACCCTTGAACCACGTTCAACAAAATGGCTATATCAAAATGTTGATCGGAAGTGTCTGGGAAAAGGAGGGGCGTCGGGGGGGGGGGGGTATTCGCCCTCCGATCGCTTTTGACTATTAATAAGGGCACTAGCCTTCTCAATTCGCAATTGAATGAGTCCTTTTTGAAGTTTCTACGACAACGCTGGCAAAGACCTAATTTCCAGAACTTTCAACTACGTTGAACAAAATGTTTATCAAAATTTTGATTGGATGTGTTTGGGGAAATGGTGGGCGTGAGAGGGGCGTTAGTTGCCCTTCAATCACTTTTAACTATTAAATAGGGCTCTAGCCCTTTCAATTTCCAATCGAATTAGTCCTTTTTGAAGTTTTAACGACAACGCTTTCGGTAAAACCTTAAATGCCCCCAGGGCATAACTTACAACCCTTGCGCTGGGGGCTGTGGGGGGAGTGTCATCCTCAAAGACATAATATTCAGAACTTTCAACTACGTTGAAAAAATAGCTATCTCAAAATTTTGATTGGCTGTGTTTGGGGAAATGGTTGGCGTGATAGGGGTTAGCTTCCCTCCAATCAGTTTCGACTAGCCTATTAAAAAGGGCACTAGCCCTTTCAATTTCCCATTGAATGAGCATTTTTTGAAGTTTCTACGACAACGTTTTCTATAAAAAAAAAAAACTTATTTGCCCCCAGGGCATAACTTACAACCATTGCCTTGAAGACTGTGGGGGGAGGGGGTGTCATCCTCAAAGACCTAATTTCCAGAACTTTCGTCTACATTGAACAAAATGGCTATCTCAAAATTTTATTTGGATGTGTTTGAGGAAGTGATGTGCGTGAGAGGGGGGTTAGTTGCCCTCCAATCACTTTCAACTTTTAAAAAGGTCACTAGCCCTGTCAATTTCCAATCGAATGAGTCCTTTTTGAAGTCTCTACGAAAACGCTTTCTATAAAAAACCTTATATGCCCCCAGGGCGTAACTTACAAACCTTGCCGTGAGGGGTTTGGGGGGTTTGTCATCCTCAAAGACATAATTTCCAGAATTTTCAAGTACGTTGAAGAAAATGCATATCTCAAAATTTTTATTGGATGTTTTTGGGGAAATGGTGGGCGTGAAAGGGGGGTTAGTTGCTCTCCAATCACTTTTGACTATTACAAAGGGCCCTAGCCCTTTCAATTTCCAATCAAATGAGCTTTTTTGAAGTTTCTACGACAACACTTTCTATAAAAAAAAAAAACTTTATATGCCCCAGGACATAACTTACAACCCTTGCCCTGATGGCTCTGAGGGGGCTAGCATTCTCATTTAACTACGTTGAGCAAAATGAATATATCAAAATTTTGATTACATGTGTTTGGGGAAATGGTGGGCGTGAGAGGGGGATTAGTTGCCCTCCAATCACTTTCGACTATTAAAAAGCCCACTAGCCCTTTGAATTACCAATCGAATGAGTCCTTTTTACAGTTTCTACGAAAACACTTTCTATAAAAACCTTATATGCCCCCAGGCCATAACTTACAACCCTTTCCATGAGAGGTTTGGGGGGTTCGTCATCCTCAAAGACATAATTTCCAGAATTTTCAACTACTTTGAGCAAAATGAATATCTCAAAATTTTGATTGCATGTGTTTGGGGAAAGGGTGGGCGTGAGAGGGGGGTTAGTTGCCCTCCAATTACTTTCAACTATTAAAAAAGACACTAGCCCTTTCACTTTCCAATCGAGTGCCCCCTTTTTGAAGTTTTTAAGACAATGCTTTCTATATAAACCTTATGTGCCCCCAGGGGATAACTTACAACCCTTGCCCTGAGGGCTGTAAGGGGAGTTTCATCCTCAAAGACATAATTTTCGGACCTTTCAATTACGTTGAACAAAATGTTTGCCTCAAAATTTTGATTGGGTGTGTTTGGGAAAATGGTGGGCGTGAGAGGGAGATTAGTTCGGCTGCCGTCAATCGAAAGGCGATATCTGACATAAACTCGATTTTACAGGAGAACGAAAAAACTAAAAAAAAGTTGAAGCCTTAGAAAACATGATAGGAGGTGCCTGTTTTGCAAAAAAATACATCAAATCTAGGTTTCAGAGGAAGATAAATTTATTTGTTAAGGAAAAACTAGACAATTCTTTTTCGTTCTCGAGATGAGTGCAGATATCGCCTTTTAACCTACTTTTGCGTCAACAAAAGGCGGTATCTGCAAGAGCGCCACAGTAAAATTCCATAAGAAAAACGAGATTACCGTTTTACAAAGCGAAACGCAATTTCCAATGAGCGCATTTGCTTGCCAGCAACATCAGCTATGTCATAATGTAGAATAGCCTTGTTTTCTGGCTGTAGTTTGGTCTTGGTCTTCGATGGTTTCTACTGCGGGAGTTAGCGCATCTCAGAGGAATACGTCAAGATCAAGTCAAACTACGGCTCAAGCGTTTCCACAACATTGAATTCGTTTATTTTATAAAGGTAACAAAGATGATATTCATTTATGTTATAAAAAAAAAAAGAAAAAAAGTCTACGTGTTTTTACTCGTCTTCTGGTTCACAGCCCTCGAATTCGTCAACCAAGTCTTTCACGTTGGCTGTATGAATGTTCTTCCAGAAAGACCTTTTCCGTGTTTCTGCAATATGGGGTACAAGTTTCATCAGGATGTTTTTTTTTTGTCCCTTGAAATCCCCCTTGGGACCGACAGCTTCTTAGGCAAACCTTTGCCTAGAGCACTTTTAGCTTTCACTGTCAGAAAATCTACAGCTTTCAGTTCGTCGTCAAAATCATATCGATAATATAGTTTCGAGTCTTTCTTCATGAAACTTGCCTGTACGATCTTTCCAAGTTGAATATCAACTGACTTTTCCCCAGACTTCTCATTCTTCCATTCGTAGAAATCGCTTATTTGGAGCTCTTTAACTCGGGTATTTTGTCTGGAATCCTGCATAACCTTTTTCAACACGGGAAAGTCCTCAACAACCTGCTTCGCGCAGATTTTCTTCTCTATCACGCCATGCAAGCTGTCAGCTGCCATGTGTTTGTGTCCCTTGTCAGGAACTTGATGGAGATCTTCTCTGGACCCCATGCTTTGTTTACAATGCGCACAAACATGGAAAAGATTATCCAGTTCTTGTTCTGTGACGAGCAGTTATCGGCCCAGAATGTAAATTCTTTTGTATCCCGTAACTCATCCACAAGACCAAAAAAAGCAGAGGCGACAGCATCCCCGGTTCTACCATATGTTGCTTCCTGCCATACTACACAGTATGCCACTTCTGGTGACGAGCCAGTGCGAGCACTAGAAACCGGTGGAACAAAAGTTTCATTGAAACACACTAGCCTGCTTGTGAAATGTGATTCTTTAACTGCTGGCTATATGGGAAGAATTAGGACTTTTTGCATATCAACTGTAAACACTGCCTTCTCCTCGCCGTGTGGGTGCTCAGCATCTTTGTCAAGTTCTCGCCTAGCTTTTTCTGCCTGGTTTCTATGCTCCTGTTGCTTCTCCCTTTCTTCGTCTGACACACCTTGCCTGGATTCCTTTATTTTGAACAAGTCACAGATTTCACATACATCTGACCTTGGCATCTTGTTTGATATGTTCATTTCTTGCAAAACTCTGACTACAACTCGGAAGGTAAGAACTCTGACTACAACGCTGCTCGGGAAACTTTTCTTGAAAGTCAGCAAACATAGCTTCGAACGTAATATCTCTTGGGATATATCTCACATACGGACTGTTATACCTCCTGTAGTGGGGCTGACACGGCTTGAACGATTCTATATGCATACGTTTATTTTTCTGAAGGGGAAAATCCAACGCCCTTGGTCTTTAGCTTTCTCGATATTATCTCGATGACTTTCGGACTGGTGTAACCCAAAGTTGAAAGAAACGTCTTTTGGCACACTACCAACGTGAGTTCTCCAGCAGCAACAGGTAGGCGATACACGAAACTGTAGTCTCTACATTTTGTACGTTTCGAGTCTTTCACGGTGATTCTTTTTTTGCATGTCACTAACAAAAACGACTTGATGTATGCAATTCTTTCTCCCTGGCTTAATTCTTGGAACTTGTCATAGATCTGTCTCTTCTGATCAATTGCAAGTTCTTTGCACTTTTTCTTACACTTTTTGATGTTGCACCCATTCTCTATGAATGGATGTTTTTTCTTTTTCTTTTCAATCTGCTTTCTCCGTTTTTCTAAGACTTTTGTCTTCTTTTTTTGTCACAAAAGCAGGTTCTTCAACATCTAGTATTTCTTGTCGTTCAACACTGGCGATAGAGACTTCACTCACAGGTAATAATGAGATAAGCTCGCCTTGTACATCAGTACTTTGTCTTGCTGCTCTTCGAACACTAGCACCTGTAGAATCAGAATCTTCTGATTCTCCATCTGGCTGATACTCACTTGCTGAGTTGGTCTTCAAGTCTTCGTCTGAATCAAGTAAATTTGATGTAGGCTTTGTCTGGTATCTTCATTACTAGCTGCATGACGGTTAGATTGAGTGGACAAGTCTAAAACTATTTCACCGTCTCTGTCACTAAACTCACTTTTATCCGCATACATATCTTCTGTAGCGGTCTCATTGTTTTCCGCACGCATTTCTCTCCCCATGTCATAGTTTACTCCAATGTTCTCTGTCTCAACTTTTTCCAGCCAGTATTTGATAAACTGTATGCTCTCTAATTCAGGTGGAGCATCTGTCTGGTCCACTGAAACTTTTTGTGGTGATGGATAGCTTGAGAATATTCCACTGATGGGTATTTCTTTTGTTGTCACTGTTTCTTTGGGAACAATTCTGATGATTCTTTGTTTTTGGGACACAACAACAGGAGCTGCTTCCCTGTTATCCGCATGCATATCTGCTGTCGCCATTTTGCTGCTGTAAGCGTGCATCTTTGTTGCCATCTCATTGTTTGTGTCTGTTTTGAGCTAATTTGAGCATTGTTTTGAGCTGTTTCCCTGAAAAAAAAAGACAAGGTTATCAGCAGAAAATACAAAGAATAAACAGCGTAAAGCAGAGGGGTCCCGAAACTTTTTGGACCATGGGTCGGATTTCAGAAGGGAAGGGATTGCATACCGGATTAACACCTAGTCGAGCAACCATCAGCCAGATCTCAGCACAGCCATGGAACCGCGAGAGTTTTTGAAGGTACAAATTGCAAAAACGGTGGGTTCGAATGGCTTTCCCGACTGAAGGCTAGTTTTGTCTGGTTTCTAGTGATTCAATTATTTGACCCGGACGGATACAATGTCAGATTTTATTTGAGGGTGCAGAGTTCTGACAGGAGACAGATCCCCAAATATATAGATACTGCCTGAGTACTGCAGACATGCATTGATTGCTTCTAGTGTAGACAGGGGTTGGCAATGTAAAAAAAATGTAACGTAACGTTTACATGTAAAATATGATTTTTTACATCAGTGACAAAAACCTTTTTTACATTAAATTTTTACATGTAAAGTAGATACCTCAGTCATAAATGTTTTCGAGGCCAAAACTGGATAAAACGCTTTTGTTATTTGTTACATTTTAACACGTAAAAGAAAAAAAATCCATTTAAAGTGCCAACCCTGACTGTGGACATGCACAGGACATGCATCCCTGGGGTACCCCCAAATAGTGGGTACTCTACCCTATAAACAGCTAGTGGCCCTGACTGGGAAAGATCCTGTTTTCGTCAGATTTTAACAGAGTTCAGGTTCTTCTTAAATAGCCTCAAAATGTATGGTAGCTTACGCTGCTGAAGAAATAAAAATAAACAAAACATTTGCCAAAAAAGCAATAATGTGGTCTGACAACAGCAAACCATCTGCAAAACGAGCCCCCAGAACAGCTATGACGAAAAACCTGCATCAGAATTGCAAACTAGAAACTTAAACTGACTTATCCTACTAGCTGATTCCCTTGCTGTGGTCAAATCTCTGCAAATTTCAAAGAATTTCTTTTCCAGGTACACAGTCCTAACAAGCCAATTACCCTTATCTTTCTCTCGCCATCTTAAGGGCCTCTTTCAACAAGAAATTGCCACGGCTCATGATTCTGCTCATCAGTTTTACGGAATCTTTTCTTCTACATAACCATGAATGTGATGAAAGGTTGGCCTTATTTGGCGATATCTGCTCTTGCACTGGAAGTAAAAGCAAAGATCTAAAAGGCGATATCTGCATGTGTAGATATCGCATTTTGAGTCAAAAGAGAATGGAAGTTTTCCAGATAACGCAAAATAAAACTACCATATATCTTGGCTATTTTTGCAGATATTGCGTTTTTGACTCGACCAATCGATAGAGCGGAGCGTCTTTAATTGGCATACGCAGAAATCTCAATTTCGCTCGTCATTTCAGCTATCGCCTTTTGATTGACGGCAGCCGAGTTGCCCTCCAATCACTTTCGACTATTAAAAAGACCACTAGCCCTTTGAATTTTCAATCGAATGAGCCCTTTTTGAAGTTTCTACGACAACGCTTTCTATAAAAATCTTATATGCCCCCAGGACATAACTTACAACCCTTGCCCTCAGGGCTGTGGGGGGAGTTTCCTCCTAAAAAACATAATTTCCATCTGGGAATCAACTACGAAAACAAAATGGCTTTTGTCAAAATTTTGATTGGATGTGTTTGGGGAAATGGTGGGCGTGGAAGGGGTGTATTTTGCCCCCGAATCACTTTCGGCTATTAAAAAGGGCACAAGCCCTTCCAATTTCTAATCGAATGAGTCCTTCTTCGACAACCCCTTCGATACGAAGTGTTCCTATGTTTTTTTCCTATTCATAAATCTCTGCTAAATCTCTGTCTCTGCTACTATTCTGATTCTTTTCTTTTTTTTCTATTTTTCTTTTTTTTTTTCTGTGTGTTGTGTCAAAGACGACGTATTTCTTCTCTTTTGAATATGTTGTTGATATACACTTGTAGGATATTGGTATGATAGAATCCACATATCAAGCAAGAGCACCAGAAGAAATGCATCGTCTTGCTGAAATTGGAATTGACGTTAACAAAAGTCCTTTTGTTTTCCCAGAGTGTGAAGTTAGGTAAGTCATGTGATTAAATTTAAACACAGTAAAGAGGTGATACTTACCAAGGGAAAAAGAGTGTCATTATTTCCATTATAGCTTTTACCATTTCAACAAATGAGTAGAAAATTAGTTTGTTTGTGATTTTGAGAGCTGCTCTCAACTACGGATTAAAATCAATACTAGCAACCTATTTTTGGTTCTATAAAGCCCCATTCATAATGTTTACTATTGCTGCTATAGCTAACAACTCACTGTAGCATCAAAAAGGCAGAGGGCAACACAGCTACGCACGCTCCTCTTCCATCCCAACCTATTCAAACTTTACACCCTCCCAAGAATTTCCAGTTTCCCTTCAGTCCTTCCTTACGACCTCTTCCCACCTCATGGGAAGTGACCTGCTTTTCCCGCGATACTTTACCCCCCCCCCTTATGTACAAATATATAGCCCAAATTTGTCTCTAAAGTATTATATTTTTATCATACTTAAGTATATTTCATTGGGATTGAGCGTCAGAGAAACATATTAGAAGAATATTAGGTAGGAGCTATATCATACAAGTACCATGACATCTTTACTGCATCCATCATCTTTACTAATAATACTATCTAGGTAAGTGAAGTTATTCACTTGATCTGTCTTCTTGTCATCCAACATCACCTCTTCTTCGCCTTCACTCATTCCAAGTCTAATCGTCTTGAATTTCTTAACACTAATTTTCAATGCTGTTTCTCCCCCCCCCCTCCAAAAAAAACATTATTTTTGCTAACATTTTTATCTCTAGCACTTAAATCATCAGCATAACCTAAGTTTCAAGAGAGTTTTACTTTCCCATTTCATTCCATCCTCTCCCGTTGTCTTTTCATGTTCCGCAGGACAAAGCACATAAAAATGATCCATTTAAATGGGGACAGAACATAATTCTGCTTAACTCCTAATTAAATACGAAGCCAGCTACTAACCTCATTTCCAATTTTAACCACAGCAGATGTGTTTATTGGATATATTACTAATCACTTTAATTTATTTATCTGGTAGTCTATACAAGACAAGGATAGGACCTTCGCTAAAGCTGTTCTATTAGCTGAACCAATATCTATCAGCTCATGATCTGTTTTTTTATCAGCTCATAATCTATAGAACTGAGGACTAAAGGGCTCCAATTATTATAAGTAATTTACTTCCAACAGAAACCAAGCTAATGCCTTTATAATTACCACACTGACTCTTATCATCTTTCTAATAGAGGGGTTTAATTAAATTTTTCTTAAAATCGATAGGTACTTCAGTAATTTATCCTTAACTTCATAACCCACATATTAAAAAAAAATCATTTACCACACTATCAGCAGTCCGCACCTCGGACCTTGTTATTTTTTAATCCTTAAAAGTACGGTTTTCGCAAAATAAATCTTCCTTCACTTCCAAAGTATAAAAATCTTTTCATTCTTTCCTATACCATTTCCTGTAAATTTATCACCGTTTAGGACATTCTCTCAAAATCTTCTGCCCATCACTCTTTAACTCTGTCTTTATCACTAATTGTGGTCCCCTCCCTGTCTTTAACTGTGAAAAAACCAGACTGATTATTCTCTCTCTATTTTTTAATATTCTAATACAATATTTTAGTAATAAACCAGCTGGCTTAGATTAACCCTAGACAGTACTAGATAGTGATCTTTACTTCTAACATCAATAACAGCACTCCTATATACTCTGGTATCTTGCATCAATCCTGCCAGTCTTCTGTTTACAATAACATAATCAACAACTATGCCTTGCTTGGCAATTGATGGCTAAATATGACTAATATCCACCAGCCATAATTTAAAGCTTCTTTTGTAAGTAGCCCTGATTGGTCCAAAGTGATGGTGGTTAAAAGTTGGTGTCTAGCTAAGCACACGCAAAAACGGTATTTCAAAACATCCCTAGTTTCTCACCATTGATTTTAAATAGCTGCATAATCTTAAGTTCCAAAATTATGGACCCTTTTTTGATGTTGAACATTGATCACTAAGTTTAAGCAGGACAGTAACCATAAGGTTAATGCCTTTATCCACTCATCTCAATTGAGTGCAGGGTAAAATGTGGAGCTGTAGCTTTGTTTTGCATTAAAAGCCCTATTGCACATTTGTGGCTCCATATGAGCTACTCATAAATGAATTTGAATAAGTCTGCTCTTTTAATATACTAGATTTTAGCATCTTTTAGCTTTCAATGTTTGAAATGGAATCCCCTAATCAAACAGTTCGTGGTAACAAACTGTAAGTAAGGAGCGACACGGCTCAATGGTAACCGAAACTCTAAAAACGGAATTTTGGTATCAATAAATATAACAAAAGAATCGGCTTATTATGCTGATTCCAAATATTTAAGATTCATTAAGCTTAGTGTTACTCATAAAAGCCTGGTAAAATTTGCCTAATTTTCTAAAACGGGGGAAAACACCCTGTAAAAGTCAAGGAACCTTAATGAAAATTACATCATCAGATTCAGCGTATCAGAGAACCCTAATGTAGAGGTTTCAAGCTCCTATCTGCAAAAATCTGAAATTTTATTTTTTTTTTTGTCAGAAGAAAGGTTTGAATGTGTGTTTATGTGTTTTTATTTTGCTAGACGATTTTAACACCGCTGAAAATTTTCTCCAGAACATCTCCACATGTCAAATTGAGTCATTAAAGTGAAAGTAAGACAAAGAAAAAGAATTTTGTATTGGAATTCTGGCAAATTCCTCCCCCTCCCCCCTTTAAGTTTCCATTGCAAGTTCATCCCCGGAAACTTCCCTCCCCTCGCAAAATTCGCCCTGTTGAAAATCCCAAAGCAGACCCCCCCCCCATCAAAAAATGTCTGTATACTTCCCAATAACAAATATTATGTGCCAACAATGGCAGCCCTTTCGCCAGGGGTTATGGGGGGTCATGTCGCTCCCAGAGGCATAGTTATTGGACTTTTGAACGATGCTGAACAAAAGTGCTATCTCAAAATTTTGTCAGATGACTTTGGAGAAAGAAAGAGGTTGGTCGCCCTCCAACTTTTTTGGTCACTTAAAAAGGGCACCAGAACTTGTAATTTCCGATCAAATAAGCTCTCTCTCGATCTTCTAGGACCATTGTTTTGATACTATCACCCCTGGAACAAAACTCGCATCCGTGATCTTTCTTCTTGCAAAAAATACAAAATTTTACATTTTGCGTGAAACCTCTACAGTAGACCCTCAATTAGATTGTGCAATTTTCATTAAGACATTTCTTGGTGGGATGAGCGTTGAAACCCTAATTATTTTTTTTCTTTTTCTACTTGAAGATAAGTGTAAAAAGTATTCTTCACTGCAGCTATATCCTTGTATGATATTCACTTCTAATTACTGTTTCTACTTTTAGTGAGTCTGTAATAGAGCTGCTTACACTTATGAAAAGAACATTTTCTGAAGCCGCACAAAATGGAGAGGAGATTCAAGCTCGGTTACATCACGCTTGTCGTTCTATCATTGACCTGTATATGTCTGTTCTTCCTACAGCACACAGAAATGCTTTAGAAAATATTCCCCGGCACTCGGCACTGGCTTATAATAACTGTATGTACCTAGGTCATGTTTTACTGACTCTGGAAGTGCTGACTGTAAATAGCAGTAAATTGTTCTTTGTTTTGGAGGCCCAAAATCTGCGACAACTTGGTGCTAATCTTTTTTTGGAGCAAATGAAATTACAAAGAACATATCTTACAAACATAATTAAAGAAGCTGGTGAGTTTTTTTTTTTTTTTTTTTTTTTTTTTTTTTTTTTTTTTTTTTTTTTTTTTTTTTTTTTTTTTTTTTTTTTTTGCTGTGAGTAGAACTAGATCAACATAGTTTTAAAAAAGGAAACTAAGATCAGGAATATATAGGCTAAGCTTCATCTCTAGCCTAAACTTCAGGCTGAGTGAATCCTGAAATGTCAATATAATAATGTTTTACATGAAATAATTTAACAAACTGGTGTATGCATGTGTTTTTTTATGTATAGGCCTACATAATAACAATGTAGCCTCAATTGATGGTAAGTTTAGAACTTTACCGTATTAAATGATATCCCTTCCATGTAAAAAGCTAGTTTTGAGCAATTGTTGTCTAGAGTTGCCAGGTTAGGTCGGAAAATGATTGTGCATCATTAGTTTTGAATGAAGATAAATCCTGGTCACTAGATCACCTATATTTTTAGCTATATCTTTTAATCTAATCGTTTGTATAATCTATTTTTTAATTGTCAATATTCCTGACTCTTGTCTTATCCTTAATGATTTTGACTTTTTAATTCCAATTGTTTTTTATTTTTCTAGTATTTATATAGTATTTTATATTATTTTAAAGTATTTAGTTTTATAGTATTTTTTATGGCATTTGTAAAGCACAAATTTATTTCATAGTTTGAATAGAAAGCACCTAGACATTTGGAAAAACTTACGTTTTCGGTGGGAGGGCTGCCCCCCTCCCCCCGCCCCTGCGTACGCCCTTATGGGAAAGTATATCTTTATAAAAGCCATGTATTGATGCGAAGTACTTGGATTGCGAATGCGGCTATTTTGTTTTTTAAAGTGTGTGATAGTTGAATGTCATGAAGTTTTATCTTATAACTGTTACTTCATTTCTCTACCTCCCCCCCCCCTCCCTCTGTTTTTTTTTGCCATTAGTTGTACAAAGTATACAAATTTCAGTTTTTGGACATGAATTTTTCAATGTCATATTTTGTTAACTTGTGTTTAATGTTAACTGATCTTTGTTTGACTTCTTGTTTGATCAAACAAAAAACACAAATTTCTTCAACTGGAAGGAAGGGGCAGCGTTAAAACTTTAAATAAATTGACCGTACAGACACACGCACTCATGTTGATCTCCTGAAGATTAGGGATATTTATTATGCATCGCTATCTTCGCTGTTATATCAATACTTCCACGGAGAGCTCCCATGTTATTTTTCTGGACTGCTTAAGCTAGTAAGATGAGTAAATCCGTACATAGTTTGTAACTGGGAGGATGTAATGATTCTGGCTACTCCCTCGGTTCGTTCAGACTTCGGTCTGGTCGTGACTGTGGGACGTGATTGGAGCTTGATTCGTGCTGAAATCCGGCTGTCATGAGCACTTGATTCCTTTAAGAAATAGACGAAAAGTTTTAGTCGTTAAAGGTTTTTATATATTTTTTGGGTGTTGTTTAGTTAGCGTTGGATCCTCGATGACGAAGACGAAATTTTAATTTGTTTTTGGTTGTCGGGGGATGGAAAGATCTAGTACAGTCAATCTAAATTAATTTTAGGGATTACCTCAAACAAATTGCAAAATTTTTGATTTTGGTATCATTCTAACCTAAAAAAAAAAAATTCTGTACAACATATAAAATATCCGGCAAAATTTGTCAAGGTGAAATTGACATTTTTTCGTCATTTCTTCTAAAATAACGACTTTAACAAAAAAAATAACTTGCACTTTTAAAAAGTCGATGAGAAGAAAATCCGGTTGGTAGATCACGAATATGGACTCGGTTCTGTGTTTTGACCATCCCTGAGGCGTTTGCCCCCCCCCCCTTTACGTGCACACACGCACATGCGCTCCATAAAGCGTGCATTAATATACGTAGGATGTACGGTGAAAAATTCTACAACATTAAAAAATGCATGGTGTTTTTTTTAAAAACGTGCAAGTTATTTATTGGAAACCTTGGCATATTAAAAAGCCGGCAAATTACCCTTTCATTTGGGTATTATTGCAAAAAGGTTTGCAACCTATAGCAAAATATATTCACTGTTTTGATTAAAATTCCCACCAACGAATTTTGGACGAGGCTGCTTGGTCCACCACGCACATTTTTTATCAGCCTATCTACATGCCTAGGTTATAGTTCCTCCAAATTCTTGATTGATACCTTGAATTTGCTGGGATTTTGCTCTTCCTATTCTCAAGTTTTGAGGTTTGATAAAAACGCTGCCGTTTGTCATGGAACCGAACTGCAAGGAATTACTTTTGATTGTCTGGTCCAACGCGTGGTGGACAACGTCTGTCACAACATATGACCTCTCGATGGCAGAAACACCTTTCAAGGAATGGGTTCATTGCTGATGTAACCCCAGGGCTAAAAGTCACCTTAAAAAGTATCCCTATCAGATGCATTGCGGGAAAATACGATGTATGGGAGGGGGTAGCTGCCCTCCAATCACTTTTTCTCTTAAAAAGCCACTAGAACTGATTACCAATCAAATGAGCCCCCTCCGAAGTTTATACGACCACCCTTTTTATAAAAATCTTGTATGCCCACAGCGTATAACTTACAACCCTTGCCTATAGGGCCATGAGGGGGGGTGCCATCTTCAAAGACATAATTTTCGGATCTTTCAACTACGCTGAACAAGATGGCTATCTCAAAATTTGGATGGAATGTCTTCGGGGAAATGATGGGCATGGGGGGGGGGCTGGTTGCTCTCCAATCACTTTTGACTGTTAAAAAGATCGCTAGCCATTTCAGTTTCCATTCGAATGAGTCCCTTTCGAAGTTTTTACTACCACTTCTTCTATACGAAGTGCCCTGGTAAAAAAAAAAGAGAATAAAAAAAAATAATACATTGGTCCCACATCCTTCTTTACTTAGGCAGTGCTATTGCGCTGCCTATGATAAATGGAACTTGAACTTATATATTAGGGGGGCTGCTCCTTCCTCATCCTTTGGTCTTCACAGCTAAAGTCTCAAAATACTTAAAAATACCTCTCGTTTAAATTCAACGGCACTTTTGTCTCAGGAGTCTTTCTTAAAGAATTGGGACAAAAAGTCAAGTTTTAGCGTAGAGAGCGAGGGATGAGGAAGGAGCAGCCCCCCAACCCCTCATAGACGGAATAATTTCTGTTCGTTTAAATTTCAATGTTATTCCTTTATTTCTGCTGGAAAAAAACTTGCTGGAAATTTGCTCTGCTGGAAATTCCCTCCCCTCGGTAAATTCCCCCTAGAAAATTTTCCGCATAGTTCCCAATAACAAATACTATATGTAAATCAATCATAATCAATCATTTTATTGATACTTAAAAAAATATATATACATATATTACAAAAGTATAACGGTTATTTGGCCCAAGAAGCTTGGCTTGTAGTGGGCCATACAATGCAATATTGAAACACTGAAAGAACAATAAAGAATAAGATAAATCATTCAATACATATAAGATAAAAATAAAGAGAATAAACACTAGAATACAGTAAAAAAAAATAAGACCATGTTGGTATTAGAAAATGGAACAAAATCAGAGGCAACGCTATAGCGTTGCCTATAGTAAAGGCCATACGGCTCAAATGTTTTATTATTATTATTTTTTTCCCCAGAGGCACTTCATATGGAAGGGGTCAACGTAGAAACTTCAAAGGGGGCTCATTCTATTGGAAATCGAGAGTTCTAGTGCCCTTTTTAATAGTCGAAAGTGATTGGAGGGAAACTAGCCCTCCCCCACGCCCATCATTCCCCCAAACACATCCAGTCAAAATTTTGAGATAGCCATTTTGTTCAGCGTTGTTGATTTCCAGATAGAAAATATGTTTTTGAGGAAGACACTCACCCACAACCCTCAGGGCAAGGGTTTTAAGTTATGCCCTGGGGGCATATAAGGTTTTATTGAAGGCGTTGTCGTAGAAACTTCAAAAAAGGTTCATTCGATTGGAAATTCAAAGGGCAGCGCCCTTTTTAATAGTCGAAAGTGATTGGAGGGCAACTAGCCCCCCTCCCCCACGCCCACCATTCCCCCAAACACATCCAATCAAAATTTTGAGATAGCCATTTTGTTCAGCATAGTTGATTTCCAGATAAAAAATATTTTTTTTCAGGAGGACACTCCCCCAGAACCCTCAGGGCAAGGGTTTTAAGTTATGCCCTGGGGGCATTTAAGGTTTTTATAGAAGGCGTTGTCGGAGAAACTTCAAAAAAGGCTAATTTGATTGGAAATTCAAAGGGATAGCGCCCTTTTTAATAGTCGAAAGTGATTGGAGGGCAACTAGCCCCCCCCCCCCCTACGCCCATCATTCCCCCAAACACATCCAATCAAAATTTTGAGATAGCCATTTTGTTCAGCGTAGTTGATTTCCAGATAGAAAATATGTTTTTAGGAGGACACTCCCCCACAACCCTCAGGGCAAGGGTTTTAAGTTATGCCCTGGGGGCATATAAGGTTTTTATAGAAGGCGTTGTCGTAGAAACTTCAAAAAAGGCTCATTCGATTGGAAATTCAAAGGGCTAGTGACCTATTTAATAGTCGAAAGTGATTGGAGGGCAACTAACCCCCCTCTCCCATCCACCTTTCCCCAATCAAAATTTTGAGATAGCCATTTTATTAAACGTAGTTTTAAATTCTGGAAATTAGGTCTTTGAGGATGACAGCCCCCCCACAGCCCTCAGGGCAAGAGTTGTAAGTTATTTTCTGGAGGCATATAAGGTTTTGTACAGACAACGTTGTCGTAGAAACTTCAGAAAGGGCTCATTCGATTGGAAATTTAAATGGCTAGTTCCCTTTTTAATAGTCGAAAGTGATTCTAAGGCAGCTGACACCCCTTCCACGCCCACCATTTCCCCAAACACATCCAATCAAAATTTTGATACAGCCATTTTGTTCAACGTAGTTGAAAATTCTGGAAATTATATGTTTGAGCCGGACAATCCCCCCACAGTCTTCAGGAACTTTACTGAAAAACTATTGCTTTACTGCTTTACTGCTTTACTTGCTTTACTGAAAACTATATGCGTCTTGAACAGTCTTGGAAAGTATAAACAACATCAAATTGAATATTTGATGTATAATGATATTAATTGTTGAAAGATCCATCAGTTCAAGAATTTATTTCACTGTAATTGTATTTTTATTTTCAATGCTGTATGAACTGGAAAAGAAAATACTTGTAATATAATCCGTTTTCAGTTAAGCGCCAATGACGCAGTAGGTTTTTGGTTTTCATTTACAGTTAGGAAAGGAGGCAGTATCCAAACACTTGTTTGTAGTGAAACTATATTCGTCTTTAACAACTTTAACAAGAGCTAATAAATTAAACTGAATATTTGATGTATAATGATATTAATTGCTGAAAGCTCATCAGTTCATAATGTTACTATAATTTTAATGGTTATTTTCGATATTAAGTACAAAAGAGAATATTTGTCATAAAATTGGTTTTCAGTAAAGCGCCAATGACGCAGTAGGTTCTAGACTTTTACAGTGAGAGAAGGAGGTCATACTCAAACTCTTGTTTGTGGTGATTTTTGTTCGTTTCAAGCTTGATTTGCATATTCAATATAAGTTTCACTCGTTTTAAGATTTATTTATTAATTTACATTATATCTATTGTGTGTTTGTTTGCATTGATTGTTTATTTAATTTCTGTTCGTTTTAAGTTTCATTTGTACTTCAATAGGAAAATATTTTTTTTCGTCGTAAGCTTGATTTTCATATTCAATCTAAGCATTACTGGCTTTAAGATCTATTTATTCATTTATATTATTACTTGTTTTATATTTTGGCTATGATTGTTTATTTAATTTCTGTTCGTTTTGGGTTTCATTTATTCTTTAATAGTAATTTCTGGTCGTTTTGAGTTTGAATTTTAAAAGGTATTTGTTTCTGCTGAGCTAAGTTTAAAATGGCCTTTACTTTTCTTTGAAAAACTTATTCTTCGGAAAGTTTTTTTTTAATTAATTAAAAAGAAACGAAGACTTTTAACAAACAGGAAAGTTTCTTCCTGTGAAATGGTTTTAAAAGAAGGGAAGAGAGACTTGGGATAGAAAAAATTGGGATAGAAATAAAAATTATAAAAAAATAAACAAAGGAGGGAGAAAAATTATTGAAGTGGAAAGACCCGCCGAGAAACTGCCTTTGCAGATAGAGATAGAGGGACATCAAAAGGGATTGAGTTCCAGAGTAGAAAGGATTGATAAACAGGAAACCTCTGAGCTGCTGTTGATGATCCCTTAGGTTGAGTAAATCTGCGACAAGAACTACACAAAGAAGAAGAGTACCTACCTGAGCCTGTCCGTGGGAAAAACTGCTGCCTAGACGATTGAAGTGTACCTAGAAAAGGAGAATGCGCTAAATAAAGATTACTTTTACCCACAATACGATCAAGCGGAGCTATTTCAGCATCATTATAAAGATCAGAGGAAGGGTATAGCCTGGGGAGAAGAAAAGTGGCCTTCACTGCCCTATTTTGGGCTTTTTGAAGTGAGCAGAGAAGAGATTTTTTTGTACTACCCCAGATAGAGCCGCAATAAGCAAGGTAAGGAAAAATAAAAGCATAATATCTGGGGGAAGAAACGAGTTAATCCGGTGCAACATTGAAGAATAATGGAGGATGAGGGAACGGGTGTGAATTATATGGGGTTTAAAAGAAAGAAAACAGTCAAAATACACCCCAAGAAATTTCACCATAGCAGCTTGGGGTATAATATCGTTTCCATAAGTCAGGATGATTGGCTCCTGGACGTCTCTCACACAATAAGGGGTCCTGAAATGTACAATGGCACTCTTCTGGCTGTTAAGAGCCATACCATTTAACCAGCACAAATCCTTTACTTTTTCAAGAAGACCTTAAGCTATGGAAATGGCAGATGGCAGGTCCACTGCAACAATAAAAAAGTTACTGTAGTCAGCAAAAAGAACAGTGTGCACATGGGGATGAAGACCATGAACAAGATTGTTAATATAAATTTAAAAAAAAATTGGTCCAAGCACAGAGCCCTGTGTTACACTTTTCAATATAGGCAAAGTAGAGGAAGAAGTACCATCAACCGAAACATACGGAGATCTCCCTCAGTGGTAAGACCTTAACCATTCAAGTCGTACTCCATGCACTCTAAATAAAGATAGTTTAGACAGAAGAACAGAGTGGTCGACTATATCAAAGGCCTTTGCAAAATCAAGAAATAGATCCAAAACACCCAACCCCTTGTCCAGATTAACTTGCACAATTTCTGTTGCATCTGAGAGTGTATGCTAAGTAGAGAAGGAGGGGCTAAAAACTATACTGACGGTAAGTAATGAGACAGTTTCCTTCAGTCGTATTAATACTAAACACAAATGAAGAGAATCTACGGTACACTACTTTTTCAACGACCTTAGGGACGACGGGAAGAAGAGAAATACAGGTCTATAGTTTGAAATTAGAAACGAATCCCCTTTCTTATGCAAAGGTACAACATTAGCAACTTAAAATAAATGAGGCAAGTACCGGAAGAAAGAGAAAGGTTAGTTATATGTGAGATGGGGTTAGAAACAAACTGACCCATTTTTAAGGACATTATAACTCAAACCAAAACCATCAACTGAACGGCTACCTGGAAGCTGACAAATAATGCAAGAAATTTCAGTATTAATGCATGAGGAAAGGAAAGAAAGAGTTTTCTCCTAAGGGAGTTCTACATACTCCACTCTGGGGTGGAATGAGAACCGAAGAAGATGTGGTGAAGTACGAATTGAATGCGCTTGCTGTAGAGTTTCTGTCCACAATGGATCTGTCAGCTTTCCTGTAAAGAAATGGGGAAGACTGTTTGAGTTTCTTGTGGGAAAGAGCTTCATTAACTAAAGCCCAAACCTTGTGCAAATCCCCCTTACACTCATCAATTCGACGCGGAAAATACAGCTTTTTGGCTGCACGCACTGAAGAAGTAAGCACATTTTTATATTGTTTATACTTCAAAAGATCATCCTGTGTCTTACTTTTACATGCAGACGTGAAGAGAGACGCCTTCATGTGTCTAGCACTCATCAGACCTCTAGACATCCATGGACATCTGGGTATTGAATTCCTTGGCCTCTTTCAAAGAGGAAAATGCTTATCCAACAGAGTTTCCATACAGCACATTAACAAATTCGTTGCACATTCAACATCATTAGCTTCAAGAACACTAGATTAATCCTTACTCTGAAGACTACGTATTAAGTTAGAAATTTCTGTATCTGTAAAAGTTCTAAAAGAAGGCTCACCTTGTTCATCCACAGCAATCTCAGTTTTAGCCACAAATAGTGATAGATAAATAGGGAAGTAATCAGAAAGATCAGTAAAATTAGGAGAATGAGAAAAGAAAATATTGTCTGTTAAAGTGGCAGAAATTCTTGTTGGGTCAACACGAGAAGGAAAAAAAATGAAGGCAGTAGCCCAAAAGAAGAAAGTGCATTAAAAAGATGGTCGAATTCATTACTTGTTCAACATTTAACATAGTTTTTAGAGAAAGTCCCATACAAAAAAGCTGATCAAGCAAGTGACAGAACAGATGTGTTGGAAAAGGAGGGGGCTTATAAAACAAACAAACAGTATCACATGCAAGATGACTTTTCTATCAAGGAAAAAAGAATAAACTGTCATACTATTATTCAGTTTACAAACAAATTGTAAACTGAAATTGCATAAGATTTTCTTTTGATGTTTATTGTTACATTCTATGAAATCTGTCATCAACGCTTCATCGCTTGTCTGTAACCGTCTATACAGACTGAGACACTCTTCTAATAGTGTCCTTGTACTTACCATGAAAAAAAGAATTGATACATTAGTGTTTTTTGAAGCTGAGTGTCCATGTCCGAAGGACTGAAAAAATCATTTTTATACCGTTTCTGTGCTTACCATAATTGAATTATAGTGAGGTTTTTTCAGGCCAAGCCACGACACTTATAGGCCCATGCACTGTTTTTGGTGTCTGCAAACTCCACCTTAGAGCATCTTTTCTCTAAAATTAAAAAAAGAATTAGATGAAGCAATTTCCTTTAAAATGACCCATTAAACAACTTACTATCATGTTCCAGTGCCCTCCTAGTAGTGGAGGAAACAAAAGAGGGCACATCAGTGCTCCCAATGCAAAAAAGTGATTTTCCTTGTTATTCAAGCCAAGTGACTGTGAGTCTGCTGTATGAGGCTCTTGGCCAAGGCAATTTCAATAGTGTACTTTCTCTTTCAATCCGACGCCATTTTTATGGGTTTCAAACTATTTTTTGGTTACTATGGGCCGTCGTTTGTCGTTTACCAGGTAGCACCTACCGCTGCAACTATAATCACTTCCGTATTATAAGGAATGATCTGTATAATCTCAAATACTGTTTCAATATTGACTTATTAATAACTTGTTTTGCAGATTTTGAAAGTCAAATGGTAACAGTCCCGACTGTAGAAGATTCTTTTCAGAGATGTGTTGTTCGCCTAAAGTTTCTTCAAGATGCTTGGCAGAAAGTCTTACCAACGACCGTCTATTACAAAGCAATAGGTATTTGTTTAGGCCAAATTTATATTGGCATAACTTTGAATATTTCAAAAAGTCAAAAGTTTCCCTCTGGTTACCGGTATTGTATTCCCTCTTTTTAAAAATCCCAGCCTTTCGAGGAAAGGGAAAAGTTATTTTTGTACGGTGGGGGTTTTAAAAGTGTCTGCTTTTTACAAATTATTTCTGGTTTTAGATATTTGTGGTGTTTTCAAGAATTCGAACGTTGAATGTTTCCACATAAAAAAATGAGATAAATGGGAGGAGGGTGACTCTAGTAGAGGTATGGAGCTAGTTGAATGTATATTTACAATTCTTCCGTTTTCCAAAAGTGTTACTCAGTGGTATTCAGACTATGAGCAGGGAAACGTAATTACTCCTCCCAACCCCCCAAAAAGTGAATTTCTGTGTAAGTGCTGGCACCAATGACATACGGATGATTGAGGAATTGCCATTTCTCAAAAAGAAAGTAAAGTAAATTTTGTGGCAGTTTTGAACCTTTTAAAATAGGTTTTGTCACTGACGTATATTTGCTGCCTGTTGGAAGTTTTGTCGAAGGTGAATTTTGTATTTTTCAATCACACATTGGTCTTTGATATTCAAAAATATTATTTTTGGTTATTAGGTACTATAGTTAAAGCTGATAGATTTGTTTTTCGTGTCTTTCGTTTCTGAGCATTTTCTTTGGATTAATCAAATAGCTTGCACAAGATACCTTCTCCTTAATTGAGATTAATGTTTAGAGAAGTGAATTTTTACCAAATGAGAGACAAAGACGACGTTAAACCATAAAACAATCATATAACATCCTATGAGTATGGCTACCACCCTCTACTGCCAAAAGCCCTCGCTCTTTGCGCTAAAGTTTAACTTGTGGGCAAGAACAATATCTGTAATTTTTTAAACTTTAGCAAAATGATTGGAAGTTTAGGAAAGGGATTGGGCGACGCCCCTTCATATATCGGATAATGTCTGTTCAAAATGCCAAAATGATTTGACATTCATATAGAAAAGTTTTCATTAGGGGTGGGGAGGTAGAGTCTTCTAGCATGTAAATCTGCTGCTACAGAAAGTTCCTTGTCTATTGGGAATTCAATCTCTTTTCATGTCAGCATATGAATCCTGACACGCATGGTGCTGTCTCATAGACCCCAGTATGACGACAGGCTCCATAAGCTAGTCATAGGGTGAATTGTCAGGGAGTGTTCTTGTAACAGGAATAGTTCTGGGAACTTGTCGAAACTATAAGATAAACGAAAAATAAAATCAAGATAATGAAATAAAGTAAAATAATCTTTCGTCTGAGAGGAATGATTATTATATTATTTTTTTCTGGCCGGAGAGTGAAATTAGGAAGAAGTTTTTGGAACCTTTCTCTGCGATTTCAATTTCACTTTTCGACACAAGTGATTTTTGGAAAATCTAGCTTGCCAGGTGTTTATCTCAAAGAGACATCTGGCTTGTCTCTCCCCACGCTCTATAGCCCGAGCTAGATGGCACAATTCTGTCTGGCATTGCGACCCGACAAACAACATGTTATTGAGACTTTTACTCGAAATAGAAAACAGTGTATTATCTTTTCTTACGTTTTTTTTCTATTCTTTAATTTTTAGTTTGGAAAAGTGAGGCGAGTCTGTTGGAAGGTTTCCAGGTAGGCTCAGGAAGGTCTACCCAGGTAATTATTAGATTTTTGGTTTTCCTAAATTAATAAATGTACCCCTTATAGCTGGAAGAATAAAGATTGTTTTTTTTTTTTTAATCCGCTTGGTTTTTCCCCATCTATTGTCCCTATGCTCAACACTTTCATTTCTTCTTCCCTTCTTCTTCACCTATTTATGGCTCCTTCTTTTCTGCTGTCCTCTGAGCAGTCACTAGGGTTCTCGGCCAAATTGAGCTTTTTTTTTCAAGGTACCCTAACAAATGCGATGCTAGAAGACATAATCAACTGCACGATGGCAATTGAAGACATCTCCTACGATACGGCGATTTTGCTTGCTGCACAAGGGTCATTTTTATTAGATTCACTGCCTACCTTGTTTTCTACAGCTGTGGTAAGTAGCTAACATAAGCTGAAGTTGAATCTAAAACTGGCTATCTTAAGCAAAATAACAGAACCTACTTTTTATGGAAAAAAAACAGCAAAAAATTCATATAGAGCCTCAATATACTCTTGGCATCAATAGAAAGTTATGTTTAACTCAATACGTTTACTTAAACATTCTCATACAGATAATAAATAAGGCTGAACGAAATTTAGTTGAATAAAAAGGCATTTTGACGTATTTTGCTTAATATATAGGAGTGGAAACGCAATCAAAAGACTAATGTTTTAATGTTCTTGTTTTAATGTGCTAATGAATAACAAGAAATATTGGAGTGTTCAAGAGGTCAAGCCCAATGCTAATGGATATCGATTTTATTAGCACCATTCTGTCCTAAGCAGCGTAACTTTATAAATAACCTATAAATAATTCCACTTAAATCGTTGTTTAAGTACTAAAAATATTGTCCTCGTTTTGCTTAGTCCTGGATGTATCACATAGTTTTTGAAAGTGCTTTCTTTGCGAGGGTTTCCAAAACCCAATAATATCTTTAAAAAGAAAGTTGAAAAAAAAAATTGGAAGGCCTTGGAAAGTCTTGATAGACAAGGGGTGTTTTGACGTTTTAATAAAGGTGTTTCGGGCTGAAAGTTTCCAATATATGTGATTAACGATCAGCTTAATCATCTTAGAGCGTGAACAGAAAATTCACCCTATATGTATAAGACTGCTCTGAATTTTACATTTAAAACGGATTTAAATTTTGTCGCCACATTTGGAGAGTATAAATTAACGTAACATTTATTAAAATTGAATCCTAAACAAAATTAATTGAAAGACTTGTTGTACGAATGATATGATAAGATAAGATAAGATAACGTGTATTTCAAGCCAAAATGTGGCCATGTACACAAATAACATGCAAGATTAACAAATTACAGCACTCGTCACAACAATAAAGAAAAAAATAAAATAAAAACTACTCTCTTCTTTTTGCAAAATACTCATCAAGATATCTTCCCACTAGACAAATAAATTGTGACGACGTACTTTTCAAGGCATCGGGAAGCAGCACTCCATCATTCCCAAATAAATTTTCCCTTACCCCCAAAAGACCTCGACAACGACTCAGACAATGCTCCTTATTCTCGTCCTCTTCTTGGCAAAGAGGGCAAGCAAACCTGCCGTCCGGGAAACTTTTCCTCCTCTCAAAAACTTTCAATCTCGAACGAATCGGAAGGCAATTAGATCGTAGCTGCATCCAATATGTAAGGTATCCAGACGGTAAATTTAACTTAAAGTAAAATTCCTGACCATAAATTATCTTAACCTCATTATAATACCTTAAAGTTTCCGAATTCTTAATCTCCTCACCCCATTTCTGTATCGTCTGGTCCTCCAGCACCCGCTTGATTTCCTTGTCCAACTGTAATTGTTGACTAGTTGGTCCAAGGCCATCATTCCATGCAAAAGAAAAACCTGTCTTATCCAGTACCTCTTTAACTTTAAAAAGCCAAGACCTTTTCCTATGTAGCTGAAGTACCTCATCATATGCAGCCTTCAGTAGCCTATCACTGGGTAACTGTACAACTCTTAGTCAAAATTTTATCATTTGGACTGTCCTATAGCTTTTAAGAGACCACAGTCCAAGGTCTCCTTTAAGAAACTGGGTATGGGTCATTCTATGCAACCCGTACAATCTCTTAAAATAACTTAGCTGAACGCTTTCTTACTGGGTAGCGTTCTCATGTCCCCAGATCTCTGCCCCGTAATGGAGAATCGGCATAATCTTAGATAAAAAAAAAAACCTCTTATGCAAAGACAAATTCTTTATTCCACTAATTTTATTCCTGAAAAGTGAAAATGTTGCAGCCCTTCCCCCCTTTAACACTTCTTTAATATGAGAACTCCATCCACCATTACTTTGGAAGATATAACCAAGATACTTTATTTTTTCAACTACTTCTATTTGTTGTCCTCCAAATACAAATATATTATCTATTTTTTCTTTCCTTTTACTGAAAACAACCACTTTAGTTTTCATAACGTTAAGCTGTAACTTATTTCATTTGTAAGTATTCCTCAATTAAATCCAGTAACATCTGAAGCTCCCTTGCCGACTTCGTCACCAATGCAGTGTCATCCGCAAATAATAACACCGAAAAACTAATTTTTCCAAGACACAGCTTTGGAGCCCATTTTTTTCCAAAAACTCCACCATATCATTCAAAAACCAACCGAACAGTCTCGGGGATATGGCGCTGCCCTGCTTCACTCTGGTCAGGTGCTGCTCTGACCATAGACTTAGTCCCAGAATACATACCAACAAATAAACGAATAAAACTTAAAGGTAGACCTACATCTCTTAAACACTTTTCAAGGAGAGCTCTATCTACATTGTCGAATGCCTTTCTTAAGTCTAGAAACGCAACATACAGCTTATTTCTACCTGATCCATACTTCTCTATCAGTGCACTTGACACAAATGCTCTATCCGACGTACTATACCCTTTCCTGAAACCCCCTGCTCCTCTTTAATTATCCCACAACCCTCCAACCATTCATTCAGCCGATTGTCCAAAATCTTTTCTAAAATTTTACTAAGTGCAGGCGCTAATGCTATCAACCTATAGCTATCATGATCACTAGGACTACCTTTCTTAAATAGAGGTACCATAATCGATACTTTCCATAGGGAAGGCCATACACCACTACTTATAATTCTATTAAAGATATTCACTAAAACTAGCAAAAAAAACACCAATAACAAAACTGCTGGTATACCGTCTATTCCTGGCCCTGATCCTCCCTTTATCTTCTTACTACTTTCCTAAATTCATCTGAGGTTACCTCCTTCACTAACTCATATCTTTTTCTTTCATCGGAAACTGCGGAGCAACCCTTGATTCTTCACTATCAAGGCCACTAGAATCTTCATCTATACTCACAAGAAAACTAGGCCAAGTATCAGCTTCAGGGATTTGTAATTGGCCTTTTCCTTGTCCATTCTTCTGCCTTATTCCTGACCAAAATTGCTTTGTATACCCTACCATGCTCTGCAGCATTGTGACTAAAAACAAGACTTTTGGCATATAAGATATTATTGAATGAAATCCTTTGACTTACTCCACCTAAATTCTGGTGTGTGATAATATGTCTGCTTGTATCTATTTAGCTTTTTTAATTATATCCCCTTTAAGTAAGTTTTCATTTTCATTAAAGTGAAATGTATCTAAACAAAAAAGGGGTATTTGTGTCAATTCACAAAACTTTGGGGGAAGAGGGCAAAATATATTCTCAAAATATTTAACTTGATCGATTTTGTAACTTTTAGTTTTGGTTTTCACATCTCCAGTAGCCGGTATGCTTTTGCATTTCAAATCTATTTCCAAGTTGGATCTTGTATTGTTACAACATAAAAAAAATGTTATGGATAATAATTACGCTGCAAAACTTGTTTTGTTGAGTTGAGAATGATTCTGTTGGTCTAACAGAATCTAATAGAAAATGCCAAAATCTTCGCTGAGGCCAATCAATCCTTGGGGGTTATTTGGTACTATTACAATTGTTTGAGATTTCTGGTAAACTAAGAACAAAGAGGATGCAGACAGCAGGGGTGCCAATTCACAAAAATATAATAGATAGAGAGATAAATCGTGTATTTCAAAAGCCCAAGAGCCATATACACACAAAAATTTATGAAAAATAAAGAAATCACAACAGAACAATTTACGAAACACACATTAACATGATACATAGCGAAAAATACCTTATGGTAAATTATCGAGAAAATAAGTTTAATTCCATATAATTAATAATAATTAATTGTAAAAACTTTTCCTTCTTTCTAATCCCTTCTCTATGTACGCACCAATACGAAATATTGTGGTTGGATTACTACTTTGTAAAATTTTAAGAAGCAGCAAAACAATCCCATGTAATTAATTTTCCCTTAAATCAGAGAGCACCGGGCACTTTTGGAAAAAAGGTCCAAATCTTCGTCCTCATCCCTACAAAGAGGACACACATACCGACCATCAGGATGTACTATCCCCCTGTCGAACACCATTTGCCTGCTCTGGATTGGAAGGCGATTCGCCCTAAGCTGAATCCATCGACATAAAATCATAGCCGGTAAATTGATTTTAAAATAAATTTCCTCTCCAAAACTAGGTTTAACCTGATTATAATGATTCAATGTAGCAGAATTTTAAAACCAGCCCTTGCCAATGCTGAATTTCTTGACCCTCTAAGATAAATCGTACCTGGCTTACTAAATTTGTTGGTAGATCACGGGAACCAAGACCGTCATTCCATAAGTAAGGCATTCCCACTCTTTCTAGTAATGACCTAATTTGGGATGGCCACGACGTTTTCGAACCATAACTCAACATCTGATAATAAGCAGCTCTTACTAGTCTATCTTCATTACACCTAATGAGCTTCAACCAAAATCTAAGCATCAAAATAGACCTACATAGTTTTAACGAAAACAGGCCCATATCACCTTTCAGAATCTGTGAATGAGTTGTCTGATGTAATCCAAACAGTCTTTTATAATACTGGAGCTGGAGGGACTCCAACTTCTGTGCCGCTTCTCCGCCCCAAATCTCTGCTCCATATTCTATTACTGGTAAAATTTTTGTATTAAATATTCTTTTATGCATTTTTAGGTTTTTAATTTTCATTATCGTCGGATTTCTAAAAATTGCAGACATGGCCACTATACCTCTATTAATTAGTTCATCAACATGACTCTTTAAAGTTCCATTTTCCGATAAAACAAATCTTAAATATTTTATTCTTTTACTTACTTTCAGTTCCTTATTATTAAATTTAAATCTATAATTATCTTCGCCACTTGTTTTCCTTTTTTTAAAAATAATAACTTCACTCTTTTCAACATTCAGCCTTAATTTTTTAATCTGCAAATATTCTTCTATAAGACGCAAAAGCGTCTGCAGATCTTGCGGTGTGCTAGCCACCAAAGCAATATCATCTGCAAATAATAGTAGTGATAGTTTATGGGTCCCTAGACTAACATTCGGAGCCCATCTATTCTCTAGAAAATCAACAACATCATTTATAAAAATATTAAACAATTTAGGAGAAAGAGTGCTGCCTTGTTTTACTCCCAGCTTAATATTAAAAAGCCTAGAAAACCTGTTACCAACCAACACGATTCCACTCACACAAATATACATACTCACTATCAACCTCTCAAACAAATGATGGAGGCCAATTCTAAACAGGGCATCCTTGAATAGCTCTCTGTCGACACTGTTGAACGCCTTGTGGAGGTCCAGAAATCCCACTTAAAGACAAGTTTTTCCCTTTCCATATTTATCAATTAATGCCTTTAAAATAAATATTGTATCTACCGTCCTGTACCCTGTCCTAAAACCTCCTTGTTCTTCGTGTATTATATTATTTTTATTTAACCATTTAGAAAGCCTGGTATCTAGTATTTTCTCCATTACCTTACTTAAAGCAGGGACAAGCGCTATTAAACGATAATTCATGTGCAACTTAGGGTTTCCTCTCTTGAAAAGCGGCATAAGCAATGATCTCTTCCACTCATTTGGCCATTGTCCTAAAGTTAACATCTTATTACAAAGAAAAACAATCGACATAAAGAAAATTCTTAAATAACGTTATTGGTACACCATCAACACCCGCAGCCGAACCTCCTTTTAAATTCTTGAATACAAACTTAATCTCATCATTACTCACTTCCCCTACTACATCATAATCATGTTCCTTCATAGGATAAACAACCATCTCTCTGGTATGTGCTACCTCTTGTATTTCTGCACAATCACCTTCCAAGCTTTCCAGGTAATCAGGCCATGAATTGGCGTCTGGAGCCACCTATGTATTTCCTTTTTTATTTCCAATATCATTCCTTATATAACCCCAAAACTTCTTAAAATCTTTATTTCTAAAATCATCTGCAATATCCAGTTTCTTCTTAATCTCAAACTCTTTTTTTCCTTTTAATTAACCTTTTATAATCTCTTCTTTTATCGTTATATTCGGCTAATCTTAAATTTTGATCTTCAGCTCTATCACATTCTTTTAAATGACTCAGTAAATATCTGACCTTTTCTTTCATTAACTTACATTCCAAATCAAAATATCGCTCATTTTTTTTTTTTTTTTTCAGATTACACGATACTGCACAACTGCAAATTATTTCATTTAACTCCATAATTATACCATGTATATCTTTTCCATCTTTTTCTAACGCTTTCAACTTATTTGTTACATGCAACTTCATAAGCTCCCTTTTAAATGTTTCAAAATCATTATCGGTTAAATCATATCTAATTCGTTTTCCTAAGCCCTCTAATCTAAGCTCCCCATTACATAAATTTCTAACTCGAGGAACATCATCCTGAAGCTTCCCAGTCTTCAGCTCAAGCTTAATAGCTCTATGATCGGATCCAACTAAATCTAGTACATCAATACCAATCGATTCAGGTACAAATTTCGTATTAATCAGCGCATAATCTACAACACTTGGAGTTGGGCCCGAAAGGCAAGTAAACTTGCCCAGACCCTTATCATTTCCAAACCTTCCATTTGCAATGATCAGACCATGTTCCCCGCAAAGCGCCAGGAGCTTTCTTCCCCAAACATTTATTTTTCTTTTTTCATCCTTATTACTTCGCGGTATTCTACAACAAATTGGGACCAAATCTCCTAAATCTGGGATTAATAAATCTGGAACCTCAACGCCGGTATAAGCATTAAAATCCCCCATCAAAACGCACTCAAAGTCACTATAACTTTCTTGTATTAGCGACAGTTCATCATCTAAAATTTCCCAAGTATTTTCTCGACTATACGAACTATTTTGTGGAGGGATATACACAACGCCCAAAATTAATCTCTTCCCACATTTAAAACAAATACGCAGCCAAAGTAAGTTTTCAGATCTACTATTAACTCTTTCATAACCATCAATAGCTGATGATTTAATCAAAACCAAAATACCGCCATAATGTCTATTATTTCTTGCTGGTTTACGCACAACCTGTTCAACCAAATACCCTGGGAGAGGTGATATAGGAGAATGATCGTTCCATGTTTAAATAAACGAAATCACATCAAACGAAAGTAATTCATCATATAAATAAGGCAACTTATCACGTAGTCCTTGTATGTTCCATGACACTAAACTTAGTATATGGCTCTTTGTTTCCTATGCGTCTATGCTTTCTTTCAGTGCATTAATATCACTAGCCACTTCTTGGAATTTCTCGTTCCTGGCCTCTGTCGGGGAAAAGGCAAAATGGTAATACTCACGACTGCAACTATTAATATCTGTTAGCACTCGCTGTCTATTATCAATAAAATCACGGGAAAAACCACTGTAAGGTCTTCTATTAAGTCCTTTTCTTGGAGAATGGTTTTTCTCTGGGTGCCACGTTACGAGTGCCTGGTCGATGTAGGTCATTAGGGCTAATAACAGCACTAGCAGGTCTTTTAGTTGCCGATACTGCCTGAGAATAGGCTGTTGATGGTATCACTGTCTCGGCATCACTATCACTGGCATCACTATCTAGCCCCATCGGGATAACAGCAGGGTAATTTGGGAGCCTAGCACTAGGAGGTGGACCAAGATTTTTAACTGGCACCAAGTTACTTTTAACCTCAATCACAGCCTTTCCAACGTACCTGAATAGTCGGCCTTGGATAAACAGCTTGTCACCTCGTAGCTTTGCATCACGGCCGTCGTTCTCTGCAAGATTCTTAATTTCCTTTAAGTGTTTACGGGCTTCTCTTTGTTTAGCCGTGTAATCTGGGGTCACCGATAGACCTACCTTTCTCAATAAGGAACTATTTCTTAAGATGTAGTCTCTGATTTCGACCGAGTTTAGCTTCACTACTACTGGCCCTGATTTCAATCTAAAAATGTCACGTACATCACCTCGACTTATTTTGAGAGAAGGCATAGCACGGTTTAATAAATCCATTATTTCTTGCTTCACAGTATACTCGCCAAGGTGTTGCGGAGTATAATTATAAATAATCAAATTTGCTCTTTTCTGCTCTAATACTTTACTTTAAATGAACATAAAAACGATTTTTTTCAAAATATTTGGAAATGGAAATAAAATCGAGGGAGCAATTGCCCCCACCCTGCCACCCCCCTCTAATTAGTGCTTTTGGCAGATAGCAATGGAATCCAAAATTTATAGCGCCTAACACATTAGAGACAAATCCCTTCTTACTATGTCAAAGACGTTAAATCGAAAACAAAACAGCAAAAAAAAAATCGTATACGGACCAGTGAAGTCTGTGTAGCATAGGTGCCGATTCCCTGATACTCTGCCCTTGGCCGGGAGTGATATGCATGATTGGGGGGGTACCTCTAGGTATCTATTTGAAGCTGGGTATCCTTTTGCCTCGTCTTACAGGGAAACGTCACAAACTCTCGCCCCAAATCAAACAATAGTCAAAATTGAATTTCATTTCGACGAGCAAAATATTTCTAATTTGTAAACATGGATGTCGCTAGAAGAGAACTTGTTGTGCTTAGCCGTCAAAGGCATACATATGAAATTAAAGAGAACATTCTAGCTTTGCTCCAGAACCACTTTGAATGGAATGGGTTGTCGTCAAACTTTGGGGGCGGGTCGTTCGATTGAAAATCAAAAGTTCTAGTCCTGCTTTTAAGAGTCTAAAGGAATTGGAGGGTCACTAGCCCTTCTCCCTCGCCCTTCCCGCCAAAAAAAAAGACATCTGATAAAAATTTTGAGATAGCCATCAGCAAAATAGTCCATTGGTCAAATAATTATAACTCCGTGGTTGACATAACTCTCCATATCCACCAAGGTAAGTACTATTATTATGCAAGTTGTCCATTGTTAACTAACATATACAGTTTTTTTGGTGTGTGTGTGTGTGTAAAATGGCGCAATTTTGATCCTGGTTTTCCAAAAAGGCTTAGGGCATTAAGGTGAAACTTTAAGGAAATGTTTAGATAAATGTCGAACAAAATCAAAAACACTGTGTCCGTGCGTATTAAGTTGCAACTTTCAAGGTATTTTGAGGGGAATATTGGAAAGTAATCGAAGGGTAGCCAGCTCCCTCCCCTTTGCCCTTTTTAGATGACCCCTCCCATCAACAATGATTGAAGTTTTGAAAAAGTCATTTTGTTCAAATAGTCCAAATATCTTGATAACTGTGCCTCCAGAGATGCCATGTACCCCTATAGCCCCAAGGCAAAGATTGTAATAAATTACGCAAGTTGTCTATTCTTTACAAGCTAGATTTATCATTGGGAAAGGGGGGGGGGGAATGTTTGATTTTGGGTGTGCCAGGAAAGGCTAAGGGTGTTAAGTTGAAACTTCTTGGGGTGTTAAGGCGTATGTTGAACTAAATCAAAAGACCCTATGTGCTTCCAATTTCAGGGCTTATTGATGGGGATGTTGAAAAGTGGTCGAAGGAAAAACGGTCCATGCCGTTTTTAGATGCCTTCCTTCCAAAGACATCCTGTCAAAATTTTGAAATAGCCATCTTGTTAAAAAATAGTCTAAAGATCCAATAAATATGCCTCTGGGAATGACATAACAACTGACAGCCCTTGGTGTAAGAGCTTTAAGTTATGCCAATTATCCATTGTTTATATTTAAAGTTTGTTATTGGGAAAAGAGGCATGTTTGATCGCGAGTCTACAAAAAGGCTTCGGGTATTAAGGTGAAATTTTCAGGAAATGTAGAGGGAGAGGTTGAAAAAGCTAAACCACTTTATATTCAGGATGGTTGTCAAAACTGTGATCAGCAATATCTTAAGTACTGAGGGAATTAGGTTGAAACTTTCACGGCATGTTGACGGGGATGTTGGTGTGATCGGAGGACAACCAACTTCCCCTCACCCTCTTTAGATGACCCCCACATCAACACTGACAGAAATTTTGAAAAGCCATTTATTCGTTAAAGTCTAACAATTATGCCTCCGGGCATGCCATTCTCCTAAAGCCCCCAGTTCAGGGAAAGTAAGCAATGAAGTTTAGCTATTTTTCGCATGCAGGATTTATCAATGGAAAAAAGGGGAATATTTGATCCTGAATGTGCCCAAAAATGCTGAAGGTAGTGAGAAAAATTTCTGTAAATATTGAGGGGTATGTTGAATTTAAATCAAAAGATACTATGAGCATCCAGGTTATCATAAAGGTGTATCTTTAATATCTTAGGAACGGGTAAGGGTATTAACTTGAAACTTTCAGGGCCACTACTGCTGCTGCTGTGACTGCAACTTCAACTTTTTGTGACTGCAACTAAGACTATTTGTGACAGCGACTACCTGTGACTGCAATTGCAACTGCTTGCGTCTGTGACCACTTGTGACTTTGGGTGTGACTGCTTGCGATTGTAACTGCTAATGACTTCGGCTGCTTGTGGTTGCCACTGCGACTAGGTTACATACGATTACGACTGTCACTACTTATGACTACGGCTACTTCCCGACTGTGACTACTTGTGGCTGCAACTATTTGTGACCGTGACTTCTTGCGCCTCTGACTAATTAATACAGCGAATACTTGCGACTGCAAAAATTTATGACTGTGATAACAACTCCATGCTACTGCGAATACGAATGCAACTCAACTGCTCCATAAAACAAGAATGTCGCGTCGGAATAACATCAACTTTATTTTCGTGGTCGTTGTAAAAAAAAATATTTAATGAAACTTTAATGCAAAAATTACCATGGATTTGTAGACATTTATCCTTTTGTTTCCTTAATCAACAATAAAACTTCTAAAAGGCTATTAAAAACTGAGTTAGGGACTTTTAGAACCTACCTTCTTTTTTCAAGTTTACTGGAACTCTGCATATACATACAAATGCCACATTTACACAGAGATTGGTAGAAAATAAGGAGGGGGAGGGGCTTAAGTTATTTTGAGCCACTCCTCCTGTGGGAAAAGCTTTGGTCTGGAAGTGAACTTCTTTTGCACCGTAGACCCCCTCCCATCCACGAATCCTTTTATACTCCCTACATTTTAGCAATGTGTACCTTTACACTATTGCAATTGCTGTGCCACTAGATAAATCACCAGTAAGATTTATGTTTGACAGTAAAATTTGTTTATTTAAGAATGACGACAACAATATTGATGCAATTGGTCGAACGCGGAAGCACATTTCACGATACCAACAGTTCTCAGAGCTGCTCAAACTACTCAACGCTTCACTTAAGGATATTGAAGAGAGATGGGAAAATGGAAGTGGACCCTTAGCTTTGTATTTCACTGCTGAGCAAGTAAGAAGATAGCTATATTTATTATAGTACAGTTTATTGTAATTTATATTATATTTATGTTTATTAAGTTTATTATGTTTATATACTTTATATAATTATAATAGAAGCTTATTATAATTTCTAATATGATAAAAAATATTTTCTTAACTAAAAGCAACCTTTGCATATGTTACCTCTTTAAATAAAATAGCTGAAATAAAAATGTTTAGGCGCTTTTTGTATGAAGTGAGAAAAGTTGGTGATACATTACAAGTTCTGACGGGTTGTATTTTGAACGCTTTAAGTTTATATGGACTTAGTTTTGCATAACTGAGTTTTCTGGAACCACATTTTCTTACCCCGTATTCTTGTTTCGGTTAAAATTTCTTGCTCTTTGGCAAAGGAGCTTTTTTTACAGAAACACAGAGAAATCTACATTCCAGAGAAAAGGGCTTCGTACTCAGAACGGTATAATTGCCTAGCTTCACCAATTTTCATTTTTTCAGTTTTTTATTAATTTTATATTTCCTTGTGATGCTGTGAAACACTTTTGTGATGAGATGTGATTTTTTTTTTTGTAATACCGTGAAATACTCTTTTTTCAGGTGAAGCACATGATCCGATCGCTGTTCCAAAGAACAACTAAGCGTGCGGAGCTAATTGGAAAAATCAAGTAGTGTTTAGTCAATTTTGTTGCTGGTATTTTATATATATGATTAATCTACATTTGTTTCATAATAAAAATAAATTCTTGTACTGAAAAACGATTGATTAATGTTAAACAATAGGCAAAAGGAACAATACTGGGCTCTCATTTTTGTCATAAAACTCTTTAAAGAATAGACATATGCAAGCTGTAGGTATAATGTCGCAAGTTGGTAAGTAATAATATCATTAGTGTTAAATCGTTAAAATCATATAATATGTAAAATCATTAGTGAAATATGTATTTTGTGCTTTGATTTAGGGAAATTAGGACCTCATTTAGGTCCTAACTGTCGTTTAATCCTCGAAGATTTATAGATATTAATATTCAGTAATTCAAAGCCATTCGCTAAATCATCCCTGAATGAGCATAAGCCAAGGGATAAAACATGTCTAAAAATTCTTACATGAATCTGATTTCAATTAGGCGTAACAACCCCGCCATTTATAAAAATCTTTACATAATACGTTTTGATTTTGGATCGCTATATTTGAGTATTAGTCTTGAGCCCGCTCGGATAAATGTCATTTCTGGTGGGAGCCAACCCAAACAAGATTTTGCTGATGAAGCCATACTAACAAACTGTCGCAGTTCTGTAAATGTTTTTTTGTAAATGTCCATGCAGCATAAAAAATGGAAATAGGTCTTGTATCCAGTGTCTTTACTAGCCAAAATGTTTGGGGGGGGGGGGAGCTAGAGATTTTACCGACTGGCTGGTCAATTTTACCGACTGTTTTTAGTCAATAATTAGCACAATGTCCGTTTCGAATGCAATATGTAAAATCACTGCACAAGTCGGTAAAACCGCTGCATTTACCAACCGAGATTTAGATTTCGGTACATACCATGTCAGTATTTTTATGTTGTTTATTTAGCCAAATAGAAAATTGTGGCACCATCCGTAAGATCATGGCAGGAGTCGGTAAAACTGCTGCGTTTACCAACTAAGTTCAAAATATCTGTAAATTACATGTCAGTATTTTCGTAGTCTTTATTGAACTGAACAAAGAATTTTACCGACTTATTTTTTTTACCGAGTAACCAAAAATATTGGCTCCCCCCAAACGTGACGACCCTGCTTCTATCCATACTCAGTACCGAAGGTACTTCTCTACCCTCACCATAAAAATGAGTTGTATCAACCAAGCCGTACAAGATTTTCTGACTTAGCCGTACAAGATCTTTTAAATGTACTTTTGAATCAATATTCTGAGGGGGAAAGGAGAAAATATGCACATTATTCACCCTCCCGAGGGTGGGGAATGGTTTCTGGTATTAATTCCAACAAAGATTTGTTTTGCCCAAATGTGTATTTTCTGTTCTATTCATAAACAGTTGAGTGGCTAGATTTTTATTATTATTCTTTTTAAAGAATATAGTTGAACAAGATTTTCATATCAAGAAAGTGTCTCAGTTCTGTAAATGTGTCGTCCATGCAGCATCAGAATTGAAAATAGGCCTAGTACCCGATACTCAGTATAGCACCTACTTTTGTACCTTATATATTTTTGCTCCTTAGGAAAATTTAACCTTAAAACTCATTTCAGGTTTGCTAAGTAAAGTGTTCGGGGTGTTTTTCCTTCTTCTGGGTTCTTATCAAAGAGTGAGTGTAATTTTGTAAAAAGCTCAATAATTACACGGGCCAGTGGGTCAATAATGATTTAGTCCTCCTCCACAGGCCTAGGAGCCTTTGTCGGAATCAATCAGTAGCTTTAATTGATTGTGTGTTTTAATTAATTATGAATAGATTTGATCCTACTGCCGCTAAACCGCTGATAAAAAAGAAACTCATTTTCAACTCTTTTTTTATTTTTTTGTTTTTATTATCTCACCTTCTTGTTTTTTTGCTTTCACTTTTATTATTAAGTCATTTTCTTTTTTGTTTGTCACATAAACTTGCGAACAATTTTTTCATCAATTTTTCAATTACTTCCAAATTTAATCTGTATATGTACTTCCGATGACAGTGCAATAATCTCACGTCGAAATTCCCCCATCTTGTAAATTTTTGAAAAAAAAACTTTTTTTTTTTCAACGTAACACACGAATAATGAAATAAATGATAAGTACGCTAAACAATAGATGGCGTCATGCTAAAACTTAAAAGATTAATAAGTTGAATATTCGTTTTGTAGTATCATGGTGGCATACGTATCAATGTAAAAAGATGTGTAAAGTCAAATCATTTCATTAAAAAATATAATAAACTTTTTGTTTATATTTGAAGGTTCCAAGGATCCGTGATTAAACCTCGTGACAACTCTAGTGTTTCAACGCACCGCTGGTAGCAATTCTTGCCATGCAATATTTTTTTTTTTTTTTCGAGGGATAATATTTAACTGTTACAAAAGAGAGTGGACCTACTATTTCTGTTTTGCCATTAATTGATTCGTTGTTTGAAATTTATTTGTTATCTTGTTGGGTCTCTTTAAAATTTTGTGATACTCTTTCGGAAATACATATCTCGATCTTTAAATGACGTTTTCTAAGCTCGCACTTAGTTTTGCAATTCAGCATAGCCTAGAAAACTGCTACAGTACGTGTCTAGTGTGCTTATAGTCTGCATAGTCTTATGGTCTTTAGTCTTTAGTGTACTGGACTGAAGAAGTACCGATCACTGAATCGACTGATCACTGAATCCACATTATATTTTTCCAAATCACTAAAAGCTGGTGAATAATCCCAAGAAACCCGAATTTTCAACAATAAAATCCTTAGAAGGCCCCCCTCCTATCGCATTCATTTAGTTTTACCCGAATCGCAAGCAAAACCTTGTTATGCAGACTTTTAAGAGCAGTTATTCAAGACACTCTATTTTGAAACTGAAGACCAGTTGCTTTACCAAAGGACTTCTGTAACGTTTAAGACAATACTTTTTAATTAACGACTAGTTAAGTTTGGGCTTGATAGATTCCTGTGCCATACTTCAGATCTGGACCATATGAAAGGGCCAAATGACTCATGGTGCAGCTGTATTAGAACTTCTTATAGAGCTGCACCCTTCTTATAAATGCGACTTGGTGAAACTATCATAAAATACCATACGGCACCCGAAAAGTGAACTTGGGTGCTGTTTCCGGAGTGAAAAGGATAGGAAACATGAAAAGGGTAACCCTCTCTGTTGTATACTTTTCCTCAAATCCCCTTGTAAGTTTCGGAAATCGCCGATTGACTAGCACAAATAACAGGCTACTGCAACATTGTAGAGATTTGTTTTATAAAGATTCTGATAATATCTACGTGTACTTTGTAAATTCATATCAATTATTCCATCTAAAGTGTCATATACTGTCAAAAAATGGCATTTTGTTACTGCAGTTTGTGGAGTAGAAATTCTGGAAAGTATGAAAAGAGCACTATACAAATCTACATGGTCAAAACCAATAACCAGAGGCTGTTTTCCCTCCTTTTTAGTGCTAATCGTCTCAGCACCTTTAGTAACCTAGCAAAGAGCAAACCACAGCCCTTAGTATACGAAAGCTTAAAAATACGTTTTGAAAAAAAAAAAAAAAATATGTTCAGTGAGAAGAACTATCGGCTGAAAATACTATTACCTTGAGGACTGGGGACTGTCTCTTCTTTTTTGTTTCTGGTTTTGTAGGAAGGAGAATCTGTGGCAACATTATTTTTAAAAGTTAGGAATAGATCCATGTTATAGCATGAGATAAAATAGAAAAAAAAACCCACTTGGGTTATATCTAGAAATATTATAATGTCAAACATGACAATTCATCATAGGCGCTGCCTAAGTAAAGAGCGATGTGGGAACCCTTTTTTTTAGACCAATGCGCTTCATATAGAAGAATTGTCGTAGAAACTTCGAAAGGGGCTCATTCAGTTTGATATTGAAAGAGCTAGTTCCATTTTCAAGGGGTGGAGGGCAACCACCCCTTCTGCCGCGCTCAAACGCTTCCAATCAAAAGCTTCAGATAGTGTTAAGCGTAATTGAAAGGTCTGGGAAGTATGTCTTTGAGGATGACCCCCTCCCCCCCCCAAAAAAAAAGCCCCGGTTCAAGGGTTTTAATTTATGCCCTGGGGTCATATAAGGTTTTTTATAGAAAGGGTGGTCGTATAAAGGGAGAATTTCATGTGCCCATTTTAAGAGTCAAAGTGATCAGAGGGTAGCAACCCCCCTTCCCACACACACACATGTCTTATTTTCCTGAAATGCATCTGATGATAATTTTGAGATAGCCATTTGTTCAAAAACAATCCAAAGATCACATAACAAGGCCTTTACAGTTGACACAGACCCCCAGAGTCTGGGGGTAAGTGTTGTCAGTTATGCCCTAGGGCCATATAAAGTTTTTATGGAAGGAGTGGTCGTGTGAACTTTAGAAGACACTCATTTGATTGGAAATGTATAGTTCCCTTTTAAGAGTCATAAGTGATAGAGGGCAACTAGCCCCTCTCTCTCTCTCTCTCTGACATCCTCTTTTCCCCAAACGCATCCGATGGAAATTGTGAGATATTTTGTTCACAATAGTACAATGAGCATATAGTAAGCCTTTAGGGTGGACACAACTAATGTTGTAACTGGTAAAATTGAGTATTTTACGTATTTTACCGTAATTTTACGGACTCCTTAAAATTGGTATCTTATCTATTTTATACATTTTACCTATTTTACCGGTGTCTTACATATTTTACTGACATAATCCAAGGGCTTTCAGTTTTCACAGCACAAAAGCGCGAAGAGGCTGGCAGTAATAGGCATGGATATGATATTTTTCTGTGTTTACCTGTATTACCCAGCTTAAAAGGCCATCCGTCTGACTTCAGTCTCTCGTTATCAGAACAATAAAGTATATTATAGTACAGGTGATTATGATTTCGAAACGGTGGAATACTAGCTGAAAAAAATGCATATTAATTCTGTGATCTGTTAAAGACAGAAAGTGCTACAAGCAGGATTGACATATGACAAACAAGAAAAAATAATAAGATTAAATAGCCGAGAAAAACAAGGGTAATGTCTACTAATGTCAGCCAGTGAAAAAAAAAGAAGCGAAAGTGACAGAAGCAGACATTTCGTCACGGACTTTCGCCCAGCCGTCTTCAGTGCTCAAAAAAAAGAAGGAAAAGTAACATTTTGAAGTAATTCTCTGCCTAGAGATCGACTTAGATTGTCTACTGATCTAAATTTTATTAGAAGTGAGGTCAGATGATCTTAATTTAAACTGAAGGAAAAATGTTACTTGAACCCTTTAGTTTTAAGTTATTGTAAATTGGGTTTATAGGAATATCCCCAGTATCTCTATTTCAAGCAAGGTCTCTATTTACGGATTTTCAATTTTAATTGCCTTCCTAAAAGAATGTGGGAAGCCATTAGCTTCAGATATTAAAATTGCCTCATCACAAAGAATTTAATGATCTGGATTTTCAACGATGTAGAGGGCCAAAACAGAATCAATATCCTCATTTTTATTTAAATTTTCCCATCCCAAAGAAATCCTGTGTTCTTACCGTCGTTTCGCGGGAGCCGACGATTATTCTCCTCTCCAGAAAATACCCCCCGTGGAGAACTCCCCACGGAAATTCTCCCATCTTTCCCTCGGTAATTCCAGATATCCATTAGAAGGGAAAATGAAATTTCTACTCTCATGCTCAAGTCAGAGGCAATCGCATAACCTATGATAGTATAGACCCATAAGGGTTCAAAATATTAATATTTCTTCATTCAGGTTATATTATGCGGGGTTTTCAGAAAAAGAAAATAATATTGAATACAAGATTAAATTTTTTGGTAAAACAATTTTTTTTTCTCGATTACTCTCGCTTTAGAGATTTTGATAACAAAATAATTTTCTTCCACATAATTTTTATTCTTTTTCTTCGTAATGTGTGAGGTCTGTGAACTCCAAGGGCGGGTTGGAGTCTTTAAAAAAAGAGGTGAAAAGTCTTTAATGAACTGGCGTTTTGAATCTCTTGGTTTTCCATTCAATGATTATTGCCTTACTCTCAAAACCCTGTACATCATAAACTATTTTTTTTAAAAGGTTAACTTTCATAAGAAACTATTTTTTTTTACCATCTCATACATTAGCACTACCTAAATTAAAAATGTTTAGTTATTGCACCATCTTTCAGACCACTTAATCATAAGCTCCAATCCATATAGCAAATTGGAATTAGTAAGGTATTGACAAATAGTGTTGTATTTTGGTTCTCTTTGGTAATCATATTAGACTTCTTATAAGGGTAGGCTAATAAAACAAGTCAGCCATGTTTTCTTCATATTATGTTAGGCCACTTAAAAACTGCTGTTTCATGTAGCCTAAATGTTGAAAAATGTCTAAAGCTGATAGAAGAAACATTGTGCATGGAGAAATTGTTTAGGCTATAAATTTTTTTTATCTAACTTAATTGTGACAAATCAATGCTTACAGATTAAATAAATTTAAAAATGAAATAGAAAATTTGAAACCAATATTTAACCTTGGTATAGGCTACCATAAAACCATAGAAAGAAATTAGCCAATCATCATCAAGTAGGCTAGGCTATCTAAAAAAGGCTTAAAATTAAATTCAAAGGATAAGCAGTAAAATTCTAGTGGTAAATTTTTACCAAATCATATTATTGACTTACAAATAAAGTAAACATACCACTTGATGCCTTTTTTATGCTCTTTCCAAATATAATAGCCTAATGATTTTTTTTGGAAATGGATTTACCCCACCCTGATTTATACAAATTCAGGATATATATTTGCACATTAGGGGGTGGGGGTAAATTTTATTTCTGATGTAAATGAGAGGTAAGCTTAAACTTTCCCCCCACCCCCCTAATGTGCAAATATGTACCCTGAATTGGGGTAAATTTCTACCAAATCATATTATTGAGTTAGGAATAAAGTGAATGCACCATTCAATGCCTTATTTTATGCTGATTATGAATATAATAATCATTTCTATCAGAAACAAATTTCAGCCCCCCCCCCCTATATATGCCAATTCAGGGTATATATTTCTACATTAGGGGGGTGGGTAGGGGTAAAGTTTAAACTTACCTCCCATTTATATCAGAAACAAAATTTTTCCCCCACCCTCCCCCCCTAATGTAGAAAATATACCCTGAATTGGCATATATAGAGGGGGGGGGGCTGAAATTCATTTCCAATAGAAATGATTATTAGATTTGTAATCAGCATAAAAAAAGGCATCAAGTGGTATATTCACTTTATGCATAAGTCAATAATATGATTTGGTAGAAATTTACCTGAATTGGTATATATGGTGGTGAGGGCTAAATTTCATTTCTGACTAAAATGATTATTATATTCATAAATAGCATAAAAAAAGGCATCAAGTGGTATATTCACTTTATTTGTAAATCAATAATATGATTTGGTAAAAACTTACCATTCTAGTTCAGCTACTTTTTTCTATCTTGGAAAGGGGTTAGGTTAGGAAATTAAACCATTCAGTAATGAATCCAGGGTAAAAAAAGGACATCCACCACATGGCTAATATGGGAGTAAAGTTCATTTGTGATGCAAATGAATGTTATATTTAGATTGAGGATGCAATTCTAGGTATATAATTACACATTAGGGGGGTAGGGGTATATATTCAGTGAATATATAGGCTCTAAGAAATTCATGAATCTCTTAGAAAAAACTGGAAAAACAAAGAAAGAAGTGAAGATACAGGCTCTCCCCCTGCAAAATGTGTTAACTAGGATTATTCCACATATTATGGGGTGATAATTGTTTCCTTTTGTCCAGCTGGACTCCTAGGCTTAAAAAACTGGTTGGCTAATTTAAAGATTTGTATATATATACACTGTCAAATTTGCCATCTGGTTCTATACCTAAAAAAAATACTCTGGGAAGGTAGGCTATTGTCAAGCTTCCATGTTAACCCTCTTCTGATTTCTGAGTCTTAGAAATTTGAATACTTGACAGGTCTCTACCTAGTTCAATTTTGACAAAACAACATTTTACCTTAATTTTCAGTTCAGTTTCTTTTTCTCTTGTTATAGTTCTTAAAATGCAACTCCTGTTACATGAGTAGCCTAGAATGTTAAGCCATAACAATAGTATTTCTTTTTAATTTGGGAAATGTATATACAGATCTTTGAAACCTCATAAAATGGGATTTAAAAAACTTGTGAAGCTGATAACAGTTTTCTTTTACTTCATTTAAGTAGAAGATCTATTTTTCAAGGTTTAACTTTTACAACAGCAAGATTTTTAAAGGTCATCAAAGGTCAGGGCCCTCTAGAGAGAGAAGGAGTAGAGGTAGAGGCTTCAAAATACCTTCCTAGGACATACTTTAGTTTGTAGACCCATCCCTGAAAGTTTCATTTTCCTAACCTAACCCCTTGCCAAGATAGCACAAAGTAGCTAAACTAAATTTTTACCAGAAAAGCAATTATTACATTCAGAAAGAACATAAAAATGGCATCAAGTAGAATATTCACATTGTTCATAGATAAATTATATCAACTGCTCCATATTTACCAAATTAATTACAGCAACCCCCTTCCATCTCAAATATAAGCAAAAAAAGTCAAATCAAAGTGAAAAATACAATTTTATTGGGCAACCCCCCAGACAAGGCACCTAGGGCAGCTTGCCCCTAGTCCCCCCTGCCTTTCAATGGCTCTAGCTGATAATGACAGGAAGGTTATAGTTATTATCAGGGTTTTTGCACTGCATTTTCTTTATAGACAAAGTCCCTTATAAATAGCAAAAGGGTAAAGGTCTGGATTAGGAGCTATTGGGAAGGAAACATGATAAAATAAAACCATTCTTACTTCATAATATGCAGAATAATTGTGACTTAACACATATTGTAGGCCTATGCTGCTCCACTATACTTTACCTCCAATCCCCTCCTAGATATTTCCTATGTATACTCCTAATGTCTCTCTCTTGTTTCAACCAGTGCACCTGTAAATTGAATCAACTATGACAAAACAAGAAAATTAAGAGTGATGGGTGGCATAATGCATTGGAAATATATATTGGCACATCAGGGTGTGAGGGTAAAGTACAGCAGGGTTTCATACAAAATGTGCTAGCTTTAATTATACTGCATATTATGAAGTAAGAATCCTTTTCCTAACATGTTTCTATCTCAACAGCCCCTGATTTAGACCTTTACCCATCAAAGAGACTATGCCACTGCAAAGTGATGTTTTCTGCCACTTAGTGTTGCAAAACATAATTTTTTTTGCCTAAGAAATGTCTAAATTCTAGGAATGCAAGATAACTAATGTTTTTATCATTGTTTGAGACCCCAAACAGTTGGTTTCCATCCCCCCCCTGCTACCCTCCTCCTATTGAAAAATTGTTATTCAGTATGCAGATCAGGTCTCAAATTTTAAAATGGACAGTACATTAAGTTTTGTGTTTATTTATAAATTGTCAGCTGATAATAAAAGTAGTAATGCAGTGGCTACCAAGGTGGTTGGTAAATTTGTTAATGAGGTTTGTAAGTAGGCTAGCAATAGAAATTGTTCACAACAAAAGGGTGTTTATGGCCATTTTGTGCCACAAAGTGTTAACTATTTCTAAAGGGGTCAAAATGTCAGGGAATACAAAATTTAGGCTCAGGGTAATCAATCAATTTACCATGGCAATGCATTTTGAAAGACTAGTACCACCAGGGTACAGGGATGACAGCTTCTGAAAGGGTGCAAAGGAAACCTATTAAAGTTGTAGTAATGATGTAAGACAAGTCTTTTGATGAAACTTTCAAGGAGTTGTCAACTTTTCAAAATATTGGCACTGATAAGAGAGGACATTCAATGAAGCTGTTCAAGCAATCAGTCAAAACTTAAAACTGTTAACAGTTTTTCTCCTGCCATGTAGTCAACCTAAGACCACACTGGCTATATATGATATATGAAATAAAGAACAGAAAAGATAGTAAATGAAAAAAAATCAAATAAGTGAGAAATCAGTGATGATAGTGATGCAAAAAATGGTGGATGCAAAGTGAAAACAGTTATGATAAAAATAGAATAACAAAGAACCTAGACACATCTTGGTCATACCCCCCCTGGAAAAGAAATTACTGTGAAAAACGAACTCATATAAATATACAAGCCTCACCTGTGAATAATTTCCAAAATCTGGATAATTAACCTAAGACACGTCATCTTTCTCTCCTTATCATTTATTCCCTTGGGAATCAACGTCACTGTTGGCGTGTTTCTGGTATTTGTTGTTGCTGGACGCTGAATACAGTGAATAAGGCACTACCACGTTGAAAGTGAAATTCCCTAAGTCCCAGTGTTGCCACTTGCAGGAGAATCCCACAAAAAAATGGCACAAAAAAAGAGACAACGTGAGAGCCCTGTAAAAGGACAAGATAAGTGCCCAGGATGTGCAAAAAGCCTGGACGAGAACTTGCAAGCCGTCAACTGTGACAAATGTCCTAACTGGTTTTGTATTGAGTGCCTAGGATTAAGTGATGAACAGTACGTCCTGCTAGAGAAAATGAATTGTACAATGACCTGTGAATGGAGCTGCCCCCAGTGCATCTTGAACAAGCCTGTGTGCGATGCCGACACCCTAACCAAAGCCATGGAATCTTTCAAATCAGAGGTGCAAGAGGACATTGCTAGCATAACGACCACAGTCAACAAGGGTCTCAGAGAGATTCAAGATGAACTTGCCACAAAATGCAATGTTCTCGAGGTAAAAGCAATTGTTGAATCAGCATTTACTGCTCAAGTGATGGGGCTTGCACCAGATGCACTAGACGAACATATATGCCATACAGTCAGAAGTGAGCAAGACAGGCAGAGATGCAAACTTAACGTCGTCAGATATGGGATTCCGATCCAAGCAAGTGACAAAGACTTCCTTGCCAAATACTTCCAGGACAACTACAAACTAGCGACCAAAGTCTTCAACGTGAAAAGACTACCAGCCTTGGCCCCCACGGCTGGACAACCACTGCGACACCCACCAGTCCTATTCACGGTGGCCAGCTTCACTGACAAGAAGCTTATCCTGGATGCGTCCTACCAGCGTAAAGACCCGATTTGATTCTATGGTGACAGCTCCAAAGAAGATCGCAACGCTAGAAAAGCCTTGTTGGAAGAGATGAAGAAAAGACAGGTGAACAGAGAAACAGACCTAGTCATAAGAAAGGGCAAAATCACAAAAAACGGTCAAACTCGAGCAATTCCGATGGAGAGCTGCTCGAGCATGCAAGAATAACGACTACCTCCAACCGTCTCGTCCCCCTTGTAAATAGTTCATGTGTGAGTGATAATAACGATGTAAACGCAAGTTTGTGTAAATGTATGAACGTCCCCATGCCCTTCTGCCTCATCCCTCATTAGCAGCTCTGTGTACCTAAGCTGCAATTCACCCACTTCAACCGAAAGCAAGAATATTAGTGAGCAGAATAAAAACTCGCCCAGGCACACCCAAAAACTTGTGAACATTATGACGGCAAATGTTGATGTTATTACCAACAAGATGCCAGAACTGGCAACAGTGCTCCAACTAAGTCAGATAGACATTGCAACTCTGACAGAAATTTGCCCCAAGAACTCAAGATTTCAACTGACAGAAGACTCAATCTGCCCCTCTGGATACAACATCTTCAGCAATCTGTCAGATCCAAACTGCAGAAGAGGAGTGGCTGTTCTAGCTTCCAAGGAATTCCAGGTAAAAGAAATTTCTGTCCCAAATTCTTACTTACCTTGGGTTGAAGCTACATGGGTCTCCCTGTCCCTACCTAACGAAATTTCTGTCCTAAGCTCAATTTACAGGAGCCCCAGCAGCCCTTGCCAGCTGTCTTCTGAAAGAGCAATTGCTGAAATGACACAATTCATACTATGCAATTACCCAAAGGCAACCCTGCTCATGACAGGGGACTTCAACCTCCCAAATGTGTCTTGGGTAGATGGACAAGGTATGACCAAGTCAAGCCCTGAACAAAACCCATTAGTACAAGCCCTCTCCAACAACTTTCTGTACCAAACAGTAACTATGCCCACAAGAATGCGCCCAGGACAAAATCCCTCCATACTGGACCTAGTCATAACAAATGACCCAGAAAAGGTGATCAACACACACACTCTCAGTCCAATTGGCTCAAGTGACCACATGCCAGATCTTTCATCTTTTCAACTCAACTCCAAACCATCAAAATATACCAAGCAATCCTTTACAAATTACAAGATGATGGTGGAGGAGCTGTTAGATGCTAACCTGGAAACACTTATATCAGAAGATGTCAAAGCCTCATGGCTAACTCTAAAAAAGACCTTACTAGAGAGCCAAGCCAAACACACCAGCATAACATGGAAAAAGAAACCCAAAACTCTACCTTTCCTCACCCCAAAAATCAAGAAACTATGCAACAGGAAGAGAAAACTTTGGGAGAAGTACACGAAACAAAAGACTACAGCTTTGTACGAGCAATACAAAACTGCAAGGAACCTCCTCAGAAAAGAAACTAGAAAACTGACCTCAAACTACGAAGAACGACTGGCCAAAAACGTTAAGGAAAACCCAAAACTATTCTGGAAATACATCTCCCATAAGAAGCCAGGCAGACACTCCATACCAGACCTGGTAAACAACAACTCTTTATCCTCTTGCCCCTCTGAAAAAGCAAACCTGCTTAATCAGCAGTTTGCCTCAGTGTTCTCCATGGATGACCCCAAATCAACCCCCCCACCAGCCAAACAGGCTCACACTCCCTTCCCAATGGTACACTCACCAGTCACAATCAAAGAAGTAACCAAACAGCTTAAGGACATCGATCCCAACAAATCGACGGGACCTGATGGTCTCAGCCCATGACTGACGAAGGAATTAAGCCCTGCAATATCAGCCCCACTGGTAAAACTATTCAATCTGTTGCTGACACAAGGAAAGCTTCCAGGGGACTGGAAGAAGGGAATAGTCATCCCAATTCACAAGAAGGGTAGCAAAACGTCGCAGCAAACTACAGACCTATCAGCCTTACATGTGTGGCATGCAAGGTCATGGAGAGAATCATAAACAAGCATATCATTAACCATCTTGAGGCCAACTCACTTATCAGCAGTAGTCAGCATGGTTTTTGCTCAAAGAGACTGGTGGACACAAACCTTCTTGAGTCATATAGTCTTGTAACTGACCTACTAGAGAGAGGATTACCTGTGGATATAAAATTGTTGGACCTAGCCAAAGCATTTGACAAGGTTTGTCACCGATACCTCATTCACAGGCTACTTACTCTATCTCTTAGTCCACAAGTGGTCAGTTGGACTGAGGACTTTCTGAGGGACAGAACACAGCAAGTGAAAGTGACAACTAGACCAAACAGCCATGTCCTTTCTGACGAAATCAAAGTCACTAGTGGGGTTCCCCAGGGCAGTGTCCTGGGCCCCACCCTGTTCAACATCTACATAAATGGGCTACCCCTCATCACCAGCAACAAAACCACCCTATATGCAGATGATTCGAAACTCATAGGTCCTGCCAACACCTCTTCTTCCATCCAATCCCTCCAAACTGATCTCAACCACATGTGCTCTTGGGTCAAAAGATGGCTGCTGGAATTCAACGCAGAAAAATGCAAGGTCATACCACTTTGGACACAAAAACCCCAAACATCAGTACCTCATGACCCAAAATTCTGGAAGTCACCACACAATTGAGCCTGTCCAGGAGGAGAGAGACCTTGGCGTCATCGTTGACTCCCAGTTGAAATTCAGCTCCCACTCACAGAACATCTCAGCCAATGCTGGTAGAGCCCTAGGCATCATCAAACACTGCATCACCAGCAGGAGTAAACACGTAATCACCAAACTCTACAAAGGATTAGTAAGACCTAGACTGGAGGTGGGGACGATACTGGCCACCCCTCGATTCAAAAAGGACAAGGCAGTTCTTGAGCAAATCCAACGAAGGGCCACTAAGATGATTGCCAGCATGGAAAACAAGACATACAGTGAACGGCTGAAGGAACTCAACCTCCCTCCTTAGTATACAGACGGAAACGTGGAGACATGATCCAGGCGCACAAACTCCTCTCGACCAATCGAGAAAATGAGATCCTGGAGATCGACACCTCCCACAAAACACGAGGACACCCTAGACGAATCCGCAAACATCACGCTACAACTGGAGCAAGATGCAATTTCTTCTCGAATCGGATCGAGAACCTCTGGAACAACCTCAAGGAGGACACTGTTGCTGCTGAATCAACAGATGCTTTCAAACGCCATCTGGATGCTGAGTGGAAAGATACACCATGGAAGCTTGACTGGGAAGCACCAGAGTCTTCCACCAGAACTTAACCAACTACAACAGTCATCACAAGGAGTGATTCAACAGGATCGAAAGTCCTTATTTCACTCCAAGCTGTGATTTAAGGTAAGTTTAAGGTAAAAAACAAGGATTTGTCAGCCAGTAGCAAAATATGAAAACAAAACAAGCACATATTTTGACAAGGACCTCTGCCAAGTTGTCTTCAGTGCTCAGAATAGAAATCTAACCTTTTGGGGTGAACTCTACAAGAAGAGAAAAGACACTGAAAAAAAAAACCAGAATAAATGAAATACAATTCACCAATTGAATTTGACAAAATATTCTTTGCTTAGCAATAGATTTAGCCTGCCTGCAAACTCAATTTTCATTAGATATGTGGACATGTTGTCTTAAATTAGACTGGAGAAAAATGTCATTTGAATCATATAATATTAAATTATTATAAATTGGGCTTAAGAAGATACCTCCAATATCTCTATTTATAGAAAAATATCTATTTGTATATTTTTTTTTTTTTTATCTCAATTGCCTCTTTGAAAGATTGTGGTAGGTCATCTACAATAGATATTAAAGTTGCCTCTTCAAAAAGAATCAAGTTATCAGGGGGTTTCAAAAATATAGAGGGCCAAAGAAGAATCAAAGTTGTTATTTTATTTTCACACCACAGGGACTTATCTATTGAAGTTTTGTGTTCATGCAATCATTCCCCCAGTTGTTGATGGTTTCTACCAATGTAAAAGGTCCTTGCTTCCTCGTTTTTTCTCACCCATTTGATTTTATTTCTCATTTATTATATCTTTTCTCTTAATTGTTTCATACATCAACCATTAGAACAATTTCAGTGTCCAATGATGAAGCTTTCAACAAGTTATTGGACATTGAATGGAATGATGTTCCCAGAAAGCTGGGATGTTACTAGGAAAAATGTTTTGGGGTGTGCAAGGAACCTAACTGACTGGTTGTTGTAATGCCCCGTAGTGCCCCTTTGTCTAGAGTTTCATTAATTTAATTAACAGTCTAGTTCATCCCTTTAGTAATCTTGTGTCTAAGGTAATACCTCAGTACTTAGACAGTGCCTGAGTTTGTACATCTTTTTTGGAAAAAGAACCAAAGTCACCATTATTTGGGAGTAAAATTGTATTAGCAATTTTTTTCTACATTTAAACCTAAGAAAGGTTACCCTAACAGCATGCATATTTAAATAGCTATATTAAGACACTTTTTCTCCTATAATATACATGGTATTTTTCACTTATTTATAAAAGCACTAGATTGTAATAACACAATATTCAGACACTTTCACAGTCATTAAGACCACCTTCAACAGGATCTGCAGGCAAATCTAGCTACTCTCCTTCAGATTCTGACTCAGATGATTGTGCCTGTTCCAAAGCCCCCCCCCCCCAAAAAAAAAAATATTCCCCCCACCCAAACAAAAGTCCTGGTATGGCCCTGAGGATTATATATCAAATTCTACTTCCACCCTCCCCTTAGCTCTGCCTTAGAACTAGTTCTAGTTCTGCATTTATCTGAAGATTCTTTCAAAACAACTGCTGAAACACAAGGGCTGTTAAACTAGAATAGGAATTTCTTAAAGACATTGTAGTCAGTAGCAACTCATTCAATAGCTATTGGTTGAAAAGCTGGCTAAATTTTAGAAAAGGGCACTAGAACTTTTGAGTTCCAATTGACTGAGCCCCATCCAAAGCTTATTCAACCACCCTTTCCATGTGAAGTGCCTCTGGGAAAAAATAAACAAATATTAACACATTGAGTCCTTATGGGTCTTTAGTATAGGCAATGCTATACAATTGCCTCTTACTTAAACAGGAGAGTAGAAATTTCAATTTTTTTTTAATGAAGATCCAGAAATATTTAGGGGGAAATGGTGGGGGGATTTTCTGTGGGGATGAGGGGGGGAGTTAAACATCATCTCCCAGGGGGGAGCAATGGCATGAACACAAGATTGCATGAATGTGGCATGAATGTGAAATTTAAAATCAAAATGAGGACATTGATTCTGCTTTGACCCTTCACATCATTGAAAATCCAAATGATTTAGTTTTTTTTGTTGAGTCAACTTTAATATCTGCAGCAAATGGCTTCCCACATTCTTTTAGGAAGGCAATTGAAATTAAAAAAAAAAAATCTGTAAATAAAGACCATGCTTTAAATAGAGATACTGGTGATATTCTTATAAACCCAAGTTACAATAACTTAAAATTAAAGGATTCAAATAATGTTTTTCTTCATTAAGATCATCTGACCACACTTTTAACGAAAATTAGGTCAGTAGACAACCTAAGTCAATGACTAAGCAGAGAGTTCTTGCCCAGTCTAATTGGTGAATAGTCTTCCATTTATTATGGCTTGTTTTGTTTGGTTCAGTCTGTCTTCTTGCCAGGGTTGCCACTCCTAGTGATTTTTCACTATTTCTAGTGATTTTTTGTATTGCCTAAGCAAAAAAATGACTAAATTACCACATAAAACACTAGATTATTGAAGAAAATCACTAAAATTTAGTTATATTTTTCACCAGGTGGCAACCCTGCTTCTGCTCTGTTAAGAGTTACTTCAAAAGGTTAGTTTTCCTTCTTTTCTCGGAGCACTGAAAATGGATGGGCAGTATTTCATCATTTTAAATTATAATTACCTGTACTATAATACACTTTATTGTTCTGATAATGAGAGACTGAAGCCAGATGGCCTTTTAAACCAGGTAATACACCTATCCACAAAACAAAATCATATCCAAACCAGTTTTTGTCAGCCTCTTTGTGCTTTTATGCTGTGGAAACTGTAAGCTGTTATAGAACATGTCAGTAAAATATGCAGGATACCAATAAAATACATAAAATAGTTAGATTGTGTAAAATTATTGTAAAATACCCAATTTTACCATGACCAATTTCATCAGTTACTTCACTAGTCTATACTTTTGATGTATTTCTAATTGTACCCATATTTTATGTTTGTTTTCCTGCATTTACCAATGCATTGTTAGCAGTTTCAGTTTGCAGTACAACAGATTAACTTCAGTAAATTCCCAGACTCCATTAGGCCCTCTGCCAATGATGCAGCTAATGCTGCTACTAACAACTCACTGCAGCACCAACCTTCCTGAGACCTGCTCAGCTATACATGCTAATCCTCCTCCCCAATCTACTCAAAGGTTCACTCTTTACTATCTCCCACAAGGCTTTACTTTCCTTTAAGTCTTTCCATATAACCACTTCTCACCCCATTTGAGGACAACCTGATTTTTATTAGACCCCATATGGATGGCTAAAAAGCACAAGCTATGGGAATCTGCTGTCCTGTAAAACATGGCCTAGCCACCTTAACTATTCTTTCATTATAGCCAGGAAAGTGGGGTCAAGTCACAATTTTCATGTAGCTTATTGTTTGATATATGATCATTGAAATAAGTACATAAGACTGTCCTTATACAATGGCCCTAAAAACTTTTAAAAATTCCTTAGCCTTTTAAAGCACCACAATTCAGAGACTTACTTAACTCCTGTTGTTACCATGGCTTCCAGTTATCTAGTCTTGGTTTGCAGACTTCTATTTTTATTCTTCCAGATTTTTTTTTTTTAATTGTAAAAGAATATCCTACCCAGTTGATTGATTTTCCTACTACCTTGCATCATCTCTTCATCCTCATTTATTCTTAGTCTAAGCATTTTAGTCTTCTTAACATTTATTTTCAAACTTATCTTTGCATTCAGAACCCTCAAAACCTCCAAAATGCATTCATTAGGCTATTATTTTTATCTAAAATGATGAAACCATATGCATAATCTATGTATGGGAGAACTTTACCATCTCATTTGATTCTATGTACTCCTATGTCCTCACTTCCTACCTTGATTGGAGAAAGATTATCAAACAGTTCATGGTAACAAACTGTAAGTAAGGAGCAACCCGGCTCAATGGTAACCAAAACTCTAAGAAACGGAATTTTGATACCAATAGATACATAAAAAGAATCAGATTTTAATTCTGATTTCAAATATATAAGTTACATCAAGTTTAGTCTTACCCATCAAAAGTTATGTGCCTGAGAAAATTTGTCTGATTTAGAAAAAAGGGGGAAAGACCCCTAAAAGCTATAGAGCCTTAATGAAAAACACACCATCATATTCAGTGTATCAGAGAACCCTACTGCAGAGGTTTCAAGGACCTATCTACAAAAATGTGGAATTTTGCATTTTTTGCCAGAAGAAAATCATGGATGCATGTTTATTGTTTTGTTTTGTTTTTTTTTTTCCCAGGGGTGATTGTATCGACCCAGTGGTCCTAGAATATCGTGGGAGGGCTTATTGGAACGGAAATTAAAAGTTCTAGTGCCCTTTTTAAGTGACCAAAAAAACGGAGGGCAACTAGGCCCCCTCCCACGCTAATTTTTTTCCCAAAGTCACCCAATCAAAATTTTGAGATAGCTATTTTGTTCAGCATGGTTGAAAATATGATAACTATGTCTTTTAGGATGACTTGATCCCCCAAGGTCCCCAGGGGGAGGGCTGAAAGTTATGAGCTTTACCCAATGTTAACATATAGTATTGGTTATTGCGATGGATATAGACGTTTTCAGGGGGGATTTTTTCTAGTAGGTGGGGGGGGGGTATATGGGAGGATCTTTCCACGAAGGAAGTTTTCATGAGGGAAGGGACATTTCTATGAAGGGGACGCTGGATTTCCCAGCATTATTAAAGAAAAGGATCAGAAATTAAATAAAAAAAAAAAAAAACAAGTTTTTCAACTGAAAGTAAGGAGCAACATCAAAACTTAAAACGAACATAAAATATTACGTATATGATTGGGTTCACCCCCTAGTCAATACCTCGCTCTTTAAGCCAAAGATTTTTTAGTACTCTCATAAGAGCTATTTATTCTAATTAACGGCCTTTGTGATTAAGGGTCATTTTTAAAGAATTGGAACAAAATCCGAACTTTAGCTTAAAGAGCAAGGTATTGACTAAGGGGCGAACCCCCTAATATATGTATTAAAAATCTATGAATATAGAAGTTCGTTACGTAAGTTAATTCGTAAGTTACGTATATTTATTACTAATACAAACGTTCGTAAATAAAATTAAACAAGTTTCAAGAAAGCCGTTTAACCAAAAAAAGTAAAGTTAAAATGCAAATTTTGTTTTAATTATTCATGTACAGTGAGCCAAAATCAAAACCTGCATTAATTCAAAAACGTTCAAAAATTAAATAAAAAAAACAAGTTTTTTTTAACTGAAAGTAATGAGCAACATTAATACTTAAAACGAACAGAAATTATTCCGTATATGAAAGGGGCTGTGCCCTCCTCGATGCCTCGCTCTTTACGCTAAAGTTTGACTTTCTCACAGCTCTATTTTTTTAAACAATAAAAAACTTTAGCATAAAGAGCGAGGTGTTGAGGAGGGCACAGCCCCTTTCATATACGGAATAATTTCTGTTCGTTTTAAGTTCTAACATCGTTCCTTACTTTCAGTTAAAGAAAACTTGTTTTTTTTAAATTTAATTCTTATACATAGACTTAGTCACTTTAAGTGTTCTTCTCTGGTATACCATACAAAGACCTTCATTAAAACTTTTCTATTGGCTGAATCAAACACATGTTCATAATCTATAATCTGAGGACTAAAGGGATTTGATGCTCCATACACTTTTCTGTTATTAGTCTAAAAGTGAAAATTTGGTTGACATGGCCTTTTCCCTGCCTAAAGCCACTCTGTTCTTCTCCCAAAGCCTTATCTGCAGCACCTCTAAATCTAGTTAGTATCATTATGTTCCATAATTTGCCTCTTAAAGAAATCAAGCTAATGTCTCTGTAATAGCCAAACTCACTGTCATCATTTTCTTATGAGACGTTTCATTAAAATTTTCCTAATATTCCATGGTAATTTCTTTTTTTCAAATGTCATATTCTTAATCTTCAACAGATTATTTTCCAGTTTTGTAATGACTATTTCAAAAATTCATTTACCATACTATCAGCACCTGAGACCTCATTGTTTTTAATCCTTTATTAATATCTTTAACCTTGACCTCCCCTTTCAAAATAATTTGCAATTACCTATCACTAAATTCAATCATTTGAAATGGGGTGAAGTTCTCAATGTTCTACTGCTATGTTTTTTTTTACTCACTTGTCCAAAAAGCTTTCAGATTTTCTTTTTGAGCCAATTTTTTCTTATCTGATTGACTGTTTTCGACTTGTAGCTATGAATGTGAAAGATTAGTATTTGATATTTATTTTTGCATTTTTCTGATATATTATTGATTTTACCTCACTGCTTTTTAACAAATAGCTATTTTTTTAGTGACATTCTGTTGAGGTGGTTGCTTCTAGGTGATTTTGTTTACAAGTTCCTAAAAACCTAAAAGATGACTGAGAGGCGAAGTGGAAATAGAGGGGATACAAACCAGAAGTTTATCTGTGGAGTCATTGAAGGTAATTTTTTTTATCTTTTTGGGCTTTTCGTTCTCTGATGCTGCAAACGTTTGCCCTGAATTTGTTTTTTATTATTATTTGGGAACTGGCATCTTGTGAAGGGACAAGCCTTGAGATCTGGGAATTTTTTTTCTTTTGGCCTAGGTTTACCTTTAGTGCATCAAATAGTGATATTTAAACTGGGTAGAAGTTACGAGTCTGCCAAGTTGCATATCTTTCATTTACTGACATTTTAGTTTTGCCAAGTTGTATGTAACCTTTCTTTTTTAAATAGTACTTTGCCATAATTCATTAACACCCTTTTGCTTGTATAACTTGTTTGATAATAAATGTTTAGAAGAAAGCAATAATATAGGGTAAATAAGAAACTAATGTTCTAGTAAAATTAAACAACAATAAAGGATGCTATTTCTTTTTGACTAGATTATTTCTTTTAGAATTTTGTTAATTATAATAATTATATTCAGTGCAGTTTTTTATGTATGTATGTATTTTCAAAAATAGCCAAAAAAAACAGAACATAAACATAACAAAACCAACAAAAAAAACAGAAAAAAAAGAAAAAACGTACTTATATAGAAATCTTCATGAAAATACATATAAAGAGATACATCTTTCACAATGTATCAGCCCTTCACCAACATACTTAGCCATATTTCTTAATGTCATTTTAACTTGTGATCCTGCAATCCCTTCCACCCACCTTCTATCTGCCAAAACTAACAAAAAACGCTCATTTCTCAGATCTGCCAATTCCTTACAATTCCCTCAAAAATGAAAAATATCCTCATCATCTTCACCATACATCGGACAAGGTTCTGGGTTAACACTATGACCTCTAAATTTCCTCTCTCTTTCCCTAATATCGATCGACCCTCCCCTTAAATTTAAAACCCATTTTATTTCTTCCCCTTTCAACCCCAACTTAAAATAAACTTCTTTCCCCACGTGTCCTTCACTGTACTATACAGACTCAGAAATCCCGAGGCCTCCTTCCAAGCCTGCCACTGCTGTATTCCTTGCTCTTTCTTTTACCTTATCAGCCACTGTATCCGAATTTGATCTCTGACCTTCATTCCAAGAATATGAATATGCTACTTCATCTAAAATTTTCTTAATTTGTTGCGGCCACCCTACGTCTAACTTATCCTTCAACAAACTAAAACACCCTTCTTTCGCTAGCTTATTTTTACTTCTTAAAATTTTTATCCAAAACTTCACCATTCTTATTAACCTATCTTTTCTTAACCTACTTAGTCCCAAATCCCCCTTCTGTACAACATTGTGAGTGGATTTATAGGCCTGAAAAACTCTCCTAAAATAATTCCTTTGCATTCTCTCCAACTCCTCACTTTCTCTAAAACCCCACAGCTCACACCTGTAATGCATAACCAGGAGGAGTTTAGTCCTAAATAAATAATTGTGCATTGCTAAGTCCCTAATCTTTCCAACCTCACTTTTAAAAATTTAATTCATACACATATTTCCCTTTTGTACTCTATGCTTAACCTCCTGTGCATACTTACCATTCCAAAAAAACTTAACTCCTAAATACACGAATTCTTTTTAATCTCTATAAAATCACCTTTAAATCTAAATTCATCATCTTTCCTTAATTTTCTACCTTTCATAAAAACTACAATTACCGTTTTCTTCTTATTTAATTCTAATCCTTTCTTCTAAATATTCCTCGGTTATGTTTAATAATGTTTGCATTTCTTTTCCCGATTGTGCTATGAGAGCAATATCATCAGCAAACAAAAGCATGCATATTTTCGAAACACTTATCAGTACTTCCGGAGCGCTTTTCTCCTTGGAGAAATCAACTATATCATTAATATACACGTTGAACAAAATCGGTGACAGTGTTCCTGGATACTTACCTAGTATTTTAACAACTAGGCCTACTGAACTATATATTCCTACATTTAATCTAGCAAAATTTACAGGCAGTCCTATCTCCAAAAGTCGCTTAACTAGCATAGCTCTTATCATATTGTCAAAAGCCCCTTTTACGTCCAGGAACGCTACGTACCCTACCCCCTCTTTTCATAGTTCCTTTTCTAACTATACTGTGCAAAATAAAAACCTGGTCTATTGTACCCCCTTCTTTCCTCAACTCTCCCTGCTCCTCTATCAATTTCCCAAATTCTTCTAGCCCTTTTCTTAGCCGACTATCTACTATATTACAAAAACTATTACTAACTATGGGAGAAATCTGGATTAATCGATAATTCGAGAATTCTTTGCTGTTTTCTTTTTTATCTAATGGTACAACTATAGATTTTGTCCATTCTATTGGCCAGCTGCATAGTAAAAATATGTGGCTGAAAACGATAGTTAAAACGGGTATTTATACTTTTTTTGCCTTTTCCATAATCGTAGTGGAATTCCGTCTCGGCCTGTGTCTTTTTCTTTAGCTGATTTCAAAGTCTCCCATATCTCCTGTTCCGAAATTGGTGCTATCAGTTTCGTGTCTTCTTCTGTCAGGGTCCGAAAGCTATAATTTCTGGTAAAATGTTTTAGAGATCTTCTGCCATTCGGTTTTCGTTTACCGATTGTGTCCTGAGGTGCTATTCCCACTGTTCAGGTTCCAAAGAACATGTCTTTTCTGGCTCTCCCTTCAGCGATCTATGTACAGCTTTTCAGAATTGATGTGGATCTTTTTCCCTGAATCGTTTGATAAGTTCTTTTTCTTTTTTCGCTGCTTCGCATTTTTTTCTCTCTTATCATCTTTTTATACCGCTTTGTATTCTCTCTGTAAATTCTTAAACTATTCTCTATTCCTTGCGGTTGGGATGAACGTACTTTCCTCAGGCTCTCTTGTACAATGAGTCGAAGACCCTCACACTCGTAATCCAAAAATGTTTTCGTCGATTTCTTCTCTGTCTGTAGTTCGCAGATCTGCCTCAGCGATTCTTCTAAATTGCATACTGCTTCACTTACTTTGCCCACTTCAGCTAACTAAATAATCTTCTACATCTCTGTCTCTAAATTTTCTTTTCCTACATTAACCTTAAATAAATCCATCATAAATATCTACTACTCTCTATTTTTATATCTTATCTTAAATCTAGTACACTTTTTTCCGAAACCTTTTCTATAACTTTATTTTTCCGTCGACGATCTTCCACTCTGATCTCTAACAGCAATGGCAAATGGTTGGAGCCAACTATTTCTAGGCCCTCAAAATCCACACAGCACGACAAGAGGCAACCATCAACTAAAATATAATCAATTAAACTTGGGTTCTTACCCGACAAACATGTAAACTCTCCTATCCCCTTATCCTTTCCAACCCTCACATTAACCATAATCAAATCATACTCCCCACAAAAATGTAAAAGCTTACTTCCCCAAGTGTTCTTTCTCCTTCCCTTGTCCTTTATATGCCTTCCCCTTAAATTCCCCCAAACTTTCTTCTTCTTGAATTGAAGGATCTGTAAAATTAAAACCATCACAAGTATCACGTTTTTCTAAAAAAATCGGCCGTGTACGCGTTATAATCCCCCATAAATATAAATCCCATGCGCTGGTACTTCAAACGTAGAGCAGCCATTTCCTCAGACAGAAGTTTCCAAGTATCTTGGTTTGAATATGAGTTAGACTGAGGCGGTAAATATACGGAACCTAACATAAATATACATTACTGAGCTCTTTAACGAAGCATAATCCACACAACATTCTCAGATTTACTAGGTAGCCTTTTAACTGAAGCAAACTTTCTTTCTTTCATGAACACAGATAGGCCCCCATACGTTCTACTATTTCTGCTTTTTTTCCTGCATGCTTTAAACTCTTCAGATGCCTCAGTATTCACACTTTCCTCTAAATTTTTTCACGTCTCTATTATACCCAGCACGTCACAATCGTTCGTTTGTTTAATCCTTTCCAACTTTTCATTTGTGAGACCTTGAATATTCCAATGACCAAACAAAAACGTTCACATTGTTTCAAATGGACCGGGAGTTCCTATTTTTCACTGTTTTTTCTATCATTCTCCATTCTTGCTGCCTTGCTTTGCTCTTGTTCTACACTACTATTGAGGCTTAGATATCGTTTATTCGAGTTCTCATTGCCCTTATCCTCGCCCTCGCTCCCAAAAGCTGATCCAAATTCTGACACAACAATTTCTATTGACAAGAATCTTATTCTTGTGTCTCCTGATTGAGACCGGAAACTGCTTGTTCTTTCCCGGCGAGTTTTGGGAGCTCGTTCCCCCTGCTGGATTGTTTGCGGCTTCAAATTGAGTACGTCGATTATATGATCGCAGAGTGCCAGTTTCTCTATTCTTAAGTGGTTTCATTAACTATTAGCTTCATTCCCCTCCGCTTAGATTTCAGATTCTTGGTGCGTGCCTCTTGATGTATCGGTTTTAATTTGTTTCTAATCTCTCGTTCTTCAGGTGAATAATCCGGAGTCACAAACACTCGTTCCTGTCCAAAAACTCTCCCATTATGCAAAACAGTGTCTCTTTGATACGCATTTGAAAACCGACTAAGTATAGGACGTGGTCCCGATTATTGATGGCAATCTGAAAACATCCGGTAAATCGTTGGACCGGATATTACTTTGGGGAACCGTTCTTGCAAGATAATGTGCTAACTCTTCTTTGAAAGAAATATCGGCTTTGCTTTCGTGGAACCCATAAATTACTAAATTCTTCCTTCGAGCTTCCTTCTTGAGAATTCGTAGACGGGAGTCCTGGAGTGTACTTAGTTTCTCTGTGTTTTGGAGTCTAGTTTTTACTGCAGATGTTTCTGATTTTATTACCGTCATTTCAACTCTTAATTCATTTGACAAATGTTGTATTGCCCGCTTGCTGAGTTCTGAACCTCTTGCAGGCCATTCAGCTTCGAATCCATCGCTTGTAACTTTTCGGATAATGCCTGAATCGATGCTAAAATAACTTCCGTCATCTCGCAGCCTAATAAATAAGCAAAAACAGAAACTTACTTACAAGGGGGGTACATTTGCGACCTCTGTTTGTTTCACACGTTTACTGTTTCTTAGGTGGGATAACTGTCCGAATATTCATAAATCACACTTTTTTTTAGCACTTCTTTCGACGGAAAATACTTAAGTCTTTATTACCCACACCAAGCTTATCACTTCCACTATTCTGTTGAAGTTTACTATTTCACTTATTGAGAATCTTCTATAATTGCTGGATTAATTGAAGTTCATGACAGTGAAATAATGAAATTCCTAAGCGAGTTCTGAAATTCAATAAGTCCAAAGGCGCTTTCACTTCGAAGACTCGAAGGACTTAGAAATTTCGAATATGTTTATATGTTATATTTTAAAATCATCATCAATTTCTGCTTCTTTTAAAAGTTGTGTGTGTTTCTCTCTCTCTCTCTCTCTCTCTCTCTCTCTCTCTCTCTCTCTCTCCTCTCTCTCTCTCTCTCTCTCTCTCTCTCTCTCTCTCTCTCTCCTCTCTCTCTCTCTCTCTCTCTCTCTCTCTCTCTCTCCTCTCTCTCTCTCTCTTCCTTTCTGTCTTTTTTCTTTAATATCAAATGCTTTGTTGTTTTTTTCACCTTAGGTTTTTTCATAATCTTTTCTCTTCTTTAATATATGGGACTGAAAAATTGTGTTCCTTTTCTAGGTTTTTATGGTCGTCCTTGGACCCTTAATCAGCGAAAAGACTTGTATACAAAGTAAGTTATTGTCAAAGTGATTAATGATTTTGCCATCGTAAGGCTAATAACATATCTAAAGCAGCTAACTTTTGGTATTCAAATGGAAGTGGTGAGCTCTAGCATAATAACAACAGAAGATTGTGCCATATTAAAGTGCCGTTTGATTAGAATCAAAATCCATATTTCACACAGAAACGTTTTAAATTAGCCTACTAGGACTTTTGTCATTTTTTATGCCTTGCAATATTGAGAATAAAAACGTGGTCTGCTATTCATTCGAAGGTTTTATAATCAAATGTTTATTGCAATGATCAACTCATTATGATTTCATGTTTTTTCTTGTTTTTTTTTCTTTTATATTTTCTGCTTCTTATCGTATCTAACTCTGGGAAATATTATTAGGGTTTTGCAATTTGAATCAATCTACTGAATGCAGTATATTGTATCCTTGTTTGTTGTTTTTTTTTATTTGTGATTTGCTGTGAATAATGCTCCATCAGTTGTATGCCCCTTTCCACCAAATGGGGCATTTGCATAGTTTGCTACCTTTTCCCTGAACTCAATCATTATTTCACCTCTTCAGGGTCATTTTGAGGTTTTTTTCAATGATTCTTATGAAAATGGTTCTCTTAAAATGTTGGTCCAATGTCATACAAACCACCAAATGATAGTTTTATGCTTTCTGAAGCTCTTTTTATGTCTAAATGGGCACTAATCCAACTTCCTATGATCGTCCGCATTGTGCGATAAGGCTGGGGAAATAATATCGGAGACTCAATGCTCTTTACTTTACTACTTTACTATATACATAGGGTGGTGTCAGTGTGTTGGAACTGCCTTATGCATTGGGTGGTGCCAAATATGGAACTCCCTTAAAATTCAAATAAATTATTTGTTAAAAAAAACCTTTCAAGTTATATTATTTTGTATTAACAATAACAAAACAAAGAAGAAAATCTTGAAATTGGCACAGTTGTATTAAAAGCAAAAACATACAGGAAGTCTATACTGGTAAGATACTGGAGAGCTTGGCTAGATATCATGTTCTCTGAAATATATCATTCTAGGCCAGGAACTGAGAGCCTGCCTAGCATGCAGGAATCCCACTGATGGCCTATAATATATGATCCTACTTATTCTTATTTCAGTTATCAAATAGTCAGATTCAGACTATCTAAAATTATATGGTTAGGGTCTTCGAAATTATTTATAAGATTCTTTTCATCACTTAAGTTTGAGCCAAGGTTAAAGCTCAATAATTTGTGTATCACTTGCAGATTGGCCAGCTTTGGAATGGATACCTATGTATATGCTCCTAAAGATGATTACAAACACCGGGCCTATTGGAGAGAGATGTACACTGTTGAAGAGGGTGATCACTTGACTGCACTGATAACTGCTGCCAAAAGTGAAGGAATCAAGTTTGTTTATGCCTTGTCACCTGGCTTAGATATGTGCTATTCTTCTGCAAAAGAAGTCAACTTACTAAAGAAAAAACTGGACCAGGTTCGTTTATGTTTTCCCTTTAAGATTTCACCTTTATAGGTATTTTTTAATTTGGAAGGATGGAAGGCAAATTGCTTAAATAACTAAAACAGGCTGCTTAAAAATATATATGTATGTATATGATACATGTTGGGAAAGTAAGCTCCGTTTATATTATTCTCTGCAACTACCTGTGATCGTGGTTTTGCACATGAGTAGTAGTCATTCTCTGTCATGTAGAACGAAAAGAAGACATTTCGAGTTTGTTGTTGGTTGTGTGCACGTCGTAGAGCTTGTTCGTAATGGCTGAGCTGAAATTCCTACCGCTTGTGAAATTCGATTAGAGATTTAGTTTCGGAATGCGAGATACATTAAACCGATTGACAACCATTAGCAAGTCTTTGAGGTTTAGGGAGAAAGTGCAATGAAACTCGGGTTGCTTATAACATCGCTGAAACCAAACAGCTGAACTGAAGGAATTAATAGACTGGGGGCACACTTTTTCCCTGCCAAAGCTGAACCCAAACAAAACTTGACACTTTAAGAATTAAATTAAAAAAAACAAGTTTTTTTTAACTGAAAGTAAGGAGTGACATTAAAACTTAAAACGGACAGAAATGATTCCGTATATGAAAGGGACTGTCCCCTCCTCAACGCCTCGCTCTTTACGCTAAAGTTTTTTATTGTTTAAAAAAAATAGAGTTGTGAAAAAGTCAAACTTTAGCGTAAAGAGCGAGGCGCTGAGGAGGGGACAGCCCCTTTCATATACGGAATAGTTTCTGTTCGTTTTAAGTTTTAATGTCGCTCCTTACTTTCAGTTAAAAAAACATTCTTTTTTTTTATTTAATTTTTGAACGTTTTTAAATTAATGCATGTTTTGATGTTGGCTCACCGTACATAAATAATTAAAACACAATTTGCATATTAATTTTACTTTTATCTGGTTAAATGGCTTTCTCGAAAGTTGTTTAATTTTATTTACGAGCGTTTTTTTTTAGTAATAAATATACGTAACTTACGAATTAACTTACGTAACGAAATTCTATATTCATGTATTTTTAATACGTATATTAGGGAGTTCGCCCCCTAGTCAATACCTTGCTCTTTACCCTAAAGTTCGAATTTTATTCTAATTCTTTAAAAATGGCCCCTTAATCACAAAGGCTGTTAATTAGAATAAATAGCTCTTATGAAAGTACTAACAATTCGTTGGCTTAAAGAGTGAAGTATTGTCTAGGGGGCGAACCCAATCGTATACGTAATAATTTTTGTTCGTTTCAAGTTTTATTTTATTTAATTTCTGATCGTTTTTTCAAAAAATGCTGGGAAATCTGGCGTCCCCTTCATAGCAATGTCCCTTACCCCATGGAAACTTCCTCCATGGAAAGATCCTCCCACACAACCCCCGACCCACCCATCCCCCCCACTAACAGAAAAAATCCCCCCTGAAAACGTCTGTATAGTCCCCAATAACCTATACTATATGTAAACATTGGGTAAAATTCACAGCATTCAGCCCTCCTCCCGGGGACTTTGGGGGATTAAGTCATCCTAAAAGACATAGTTATTATATTTTCAACCTTGCTGAACAAAATGGCCATCTCAAAATTTTGATCGGGTGACTTTGGGAAAAAATGAGCGTGGGAGGGGGTCTAATTGCCCTCCATTTTTTTGGACACTTAAAAAGGGCGCTAGAACTTTTAATTTCCATTTGAATGAGCCCTCCCACGATATTCTAGGACCACTGGGTCGATACGATCACCCCTGGGAAAAAAAAACAACAAACAAATAAACACGCATCCATGATCTTTCTTCTGGCAAAAAATACAAAATTCCACATTTTTGAAGGAGGTTGAAACCTCTACAGTAAGGTTCTCTGATGCGCTGAATCTGATGATGTGATTTTCATTAAGGTTCTATAACTTTTAAGGGGTGTTTCCCCCTTTTTTCGAAATCAGGCAAATTTTCTCACAAGCGTAACTTTTGATGGGTAGGACTAAACTTGATGAAACTTATATATTTGAAATCAGCATTAAAATCTGATTCTTTCGATGTATCTATTGGGGTTCCGTTTTTTAGAGTTTCGGTTACTATTCTGCTGGGTCGCTCCTTACTTACAGTTCGTTATCACGAACTGTTTGATTCCTGCGCAAAATGCTTTGGAATACAAATAAAAACATTTTACTGACTGATGTTTTTGCTATGAGGTCAAACAGTCAATAAAAAAGTTTAATGCGATACTCTGACGAAACTATGCAACATAATACAGAACCAATGCTAAGGAATGCTTACCAAAGCCTTTGTTTTCATTCATGACAGTGCCCAACTAAACAATACAAATGTGACAAAAAAAAAACTACAGGAATTTGGCCAGGGCGTTTTTTGACCATCCTCAATACAGGCTAAATTTGGCTCCTAGCGACTTTGATTTGTTCCATCTGTAGTCTTTGTGTTCAGCGATGCAACACTGATGGGGAGCAAAACAGCATTTTCCCTATATATATATTATATATATATTATATATATATATATATATATATATATATATATATATATATATATATAATATATATATATATATATATATATATATATATATATATATATATATATATTATATATATATATATATATATATATATATATACATATATATATTCAAGTTAACAAAATTAAAATCAAGTTGCCATGAAGCCATGGCTAATTAGAGAAAAAGCCAAGAAAAAGTAGTTTGAGTACGAGACAAATCTGGCATAAGCCTTTTTTAGGATTGTATAAAAATGATGTCATTTCACTTGTTGATAGATAGTCTATCATCCATAAATCCATCCTAGGGCAGAACTAAGGTAGATAGTCATAGAACTAAGAGATGAATGATCGGGATTATTTTGGATTGACTCAAGATAAATTCTATCTACTGGACTTTAATGCACAACGGGGGACAGAATTTGCTTGGATTCACAGGCGAACAAGTCACCGAAGCCTAACAGGCTTAGCCACTTGTAGTCTCTGGCGGACTACCGTGTTCTAGGATTAACACATGACCGAAAAGCCCCCTGGACTCGCATGCAAATAGGGACTCATAGGGAGACCTATAGTTTTCCATGTATATATAGGCATATATATATATACACAAATAGAATTTAATGAGGAGCCTTTTGTCATAAACCTTTTTCGGTGGCCCCTCGAGGGGGCCACCGAAAATATGCATCTTTGTTTAGTTGTATTATCCCCCATAATTTTGGGCCCCAAAAGGTCATTTTCATTAAACTTCCCCTTAGATATGGTGAACATCCATGAAAAAATATTCTCAAATCTGATAATTAGTTTCTTCAATATTTACCATAGGCAATCAGTATCACACTACTGAATTTTACTGAAATGAAAGTAATGCATAAATGGAGTAACTAGGTTACTTTACAAAAATTACTGGGTATTTCTCCCTCTCATACTGAAAAACTACTAGGCTGCCCTTTATGATTTCATAATCTTCAGTATCTCATATCCCCGACCCCCCCCCCCCCCATCCCGAACGATACAAAGACTCCCATAAAATAATGGATTAAAAATGCCATTTTTTTATTTGAAATGGTTGTGAATCTAACCGCTAATTTCGAAAACTAGCATTCTATTATTAAGCATTTGGTGGTATCATAAACCTCGTAAAAAAAGTTAAAAGATCGTGGTTGTTTTCTTCTCATAAACCATTATCTTGTTAGTTGTTTCTATTGATTATTGTTAATTAACTTTCCAATATGAATACCCCAATTCTCATGTGGGTAATATTCTAAATAGTTTATTTCTGTCCGTCGGCTGTTAAAAAAACAAACAAAAATACATTGAAATATTGTGATGGCGTCAAAAAAGTCTGTTAGATGCTATAAAAACCAGGTTAATGATATGCTCAACGCTTCAATTTTCGGGTATACCCAGTTGCCTGTCTGCAAAATATGTTTAAACTCTGATTCTTTTATGCTACCGTCTGTGTCAATGTTGTAGGAACCTTTTTCCTTGATTTTGCTCCCTTTTTCTGTGTATAAAAAAATTTTTATCGACATATTTGGGATTATTTGTAAAAAAAAAAAAATAGATTGAATTGGACAACAAGAAGTAGAATAAAGTTATTTCCATATTTATGATCAATGTCCCAAAATTGCATTTAATGTTTTTAAAATTTAAATATTGGCATTTCTTTGGGTCTAAATCTGACACATCTTTCTGAAATTCAATGTACTGTTCAGTATTACTACATTTAAAGGATAATATCACATATTTAAGTTTTTTATCTGTGTCTCGCTGATTGTCCTTTCGGACTTTTGCATCAGTACGGATTAATTGCAAGTTTCACTGATAGACGTCAGACGTCCAAATAAGTTTAAAGAACTTTGGTAAAGAAAAAGAAAATAACTGTCTAGCCCGTTAGGGGTCTGAAACATTCTGTCCAGTTACCCCTTTTAAAATCTTTAAATTGCAAATATACATATATGCTAACAGAAAATTAACATTTTTCTGTTGTCACAATTGCTATATGTGAACTTTGTATTTTCCCCAAATTGGGATTTGGTATGATCAAACACATAGCCAAATCTTTGTTAATATCATATTATTTTCCAGGGAATAAGGCTCTGATGCCTCAGGGAAAATTGCTTTAAGACACTACATCGTTTTAGGGGGGGGGGGGGGTTCTAAATATTATGACGAGGAAATCTTGAGACTATTGTTGGGAGGGTGAATCTGCTCTATTGGCCCAATTTATAGTTGCTTTTTTCACGTACATTTTGTATTTTACGCAATGATTTTTTTTTAGATTGTCCAGTTTGGTTGCGAAGCGTTTGCATTACTGTTTGATGATATTGAATCAGAAATGAATGAGCAAGATAAAGAAATGTTTAAGTCATTTGCTTTTGCTCAGGTAAGTCCATGTTTCCTTTTATATAACCATTAAGCATTAAGTAGGATTAAGTTGTCAAAAATGACATGTCAGGTTGTGTACTTTACCTACAAAAGTGCATTGGTGCACCGTCATTTGAGCTGATGACGGTTTTACTACTGATGACAGTCACTGCATATGTGACCGAAATATCTAGTATTTTTTTGAATTTCTATCGCTGTTTGTGAAACACTGTCTATTAAAAGTATTTTATCCCTTTTTGAACTTTTATCGAAATTTTGAACTTTTATCGAAATTTATCGAAATTTTCTGAACAAATAACCTCCATCTAGAAGTTACCGATGAGCAAAATACAACATCGAAAAGTGTATGAGGGGTTGAAAGCCAACCGTAGCGATAGTAAAGTGAGCGGAATGAGGCGACCAAGAGCCCTTAAAGCGGTCTTCTTGCTAGACAAGAGACCCGTAAATGGGGCCTTTTTCTTTAGTTTTTCTATAAAATTTATAATTTACAAAATAATTTGCAATGGAATAGGTAATAAAACTGCAAAAAGATGCGTATGGCTTTAATGCCATTTAGATAACATTTATTAACAGTTTTATGTGCCAGTTGGTAGAATAATTGATTATTAATTCTATTCAGCTTAGTCTTCCGTGCCTCACAAAAGAATCGTTATTAGAACGAAAATCCGTATTGTCAAGCTTCAGAGCAGCACTCGATAGGCCAGATTGGTTTTCTCCCGTCAATTGTTTGTTACATTCAAAAATCATCTGAAATTCATGAAAATTTCAACTATATTTTTTTTTTTTAAAGGTAGTAAATAAAACAGTAAATTATTATATGACTTTTATTCGAAAAACCTGAAGTACATATTGTGTAATTTCCCTGCTTAGTTTATGATTTTGAAGGCCTTTTTTGGGTGGGCGACCGAATTATGGTTTTATTTTGTTCATATTTTTTGTTGTTATTTTTTTTCTCCCCCATTCTTTCCTGGTCGTGGAGCCTTACGAGGGAGACTGATGATTTTTTTTTTTTTTTGTAAATTTATTGTTAAGTAAAAGAACTCGAACTATTAGTGATTTCTCTAAGTCTAAAAGGAAAAGGTTTTTTTTTAATGAGTTTATAAATAGATTTGAAATTGTCTATTGCTTTTTGTCTTTTTCTAGAGACTATGATCACGTAGCTTATGTTCCAAGACAACATGGGCAAAATTTAGTGTTACAGTAAGAATTTTTTGGTTGTTTCGTGCGGAGGCTATGTCGGTGGGGTGTCAACCGAAAACAGGATTTTGTTTCAAAATCAAGAATAATAACCGTGTAGCTTTGTTCTGTCCTGAACTTTGAAGTTTTTCTTGAAGAAGATCCGTATAAGTTAATTTCTTTCAAAGATACTTGTTTTCTAGAAAATTATTAAGACAATAGAATAAAATATGGCAAAGTATTATTTTCCAAACGTAATTTCTCTAAAAGTTTAAATAAAAGTAGTCTATCTAGGTGAATGGAACTTGAGATTTTTTCATAATTAGTATTTGAGCTGATCAGAAATTTTTGTTCGTTGGGCGCTTCTACTTATTTGAAAATCTCGAAGAATTTTTTTTTTCCGGAAAGCGTTAGTTTACCCTAACGTTTTCGACTCTTTTAAATTTTGCAGAGGGAAAATTGTCTTTCCAAAAAATTTTGTTTGACAGATTGTTAAGATGTTAAAAATTTTGTTACTAGTTTTTGTTTTTATATGTCATACTTTGTATCTCACTAGTCAAACCGCCTTTGCTGGCAATCTTTACCACCTGTATTAACGAGATTTTTGAACCTGGTCCAATTTGTCACCAAAGAAAATTGGTAGCACAGTCATTATCATGCCAATTGTAGCCAAATCCATATTTTAAGACCCGCCATCGGTACTCGAATATTCATGAAAAGGCACAACTTTTGAAACAAAAAAAAAAAACATTCTTTTACCTGGAGAAAAGTGGACTGCATATACAAAAAGCATGTAATTTAGAAAAATGAATTTTTCCTACATCATCTATAAGGTAGAAGTGCAGCTTTTCTTTTCTTTTTTGCAGGCATTGCCAGTAGCGTAGACCTATCTTTTTTATGTTGTCAAATTTTACAAATTATCATGTTTAAGTCGATTTGTCTTGCTGTTTTTTTATTCAATTATGCAAAATTTTGCGCAAAAAGCGAAAGCAGATGAACGTTCTAAGAAAAATAGGTTTTTGTTCAAACATGTTTTTTTTTACATAATGTATTCCTATTGAAATAGCAACGTATTTTTTTCTTTTCAATGTTCTTTGTGCTTTTTTTATAGACTTAATCAACTTGGCGTCTGAACGGCTTAATGAAATAAAGGTAATGGGGAAATAAGTTGTGTTAATAATGGTTGTGCTTGATGGCTTAGCTACAATGCTCATTGCCAAAAGTCAGATCTTGTTTTCACATGCATTTTATGCCTTGGGGGCCAGTATAGAATTGACCAGGAATTTAAAATAAAGGCTTAAAATTTTAATTAACTGTTCATTGTCTAATGTTTTTCTTCTTTTTACTTTTTATCCTTGCACTTCCTACAATTATTTGTCCTTTGTAAATTCTTTGCTTTTTCAAGGTATCGGTAAGCAATCAGATTTACGAACATCTTTCCCAGCCTGAGTGTTTTCTGTTCTGTCCAACACAGTATTGTGCATCAAGAGCTATACCGGATGTGAGGAACTCTGAATATTTGAATACCATTGGTGAGAAGCTAGCTCCTGGGATAGACATTTTCTGGACAGGTAAGCTTTACTCCTACATTTCGTAATAATTGCTTTATAAGGACAAATTTTGTAATCCCCTTAACTTGTTGCGACTGCTCTTTGGTGTTTAAAAGAAAAAATGTAAGGTTAGGTTACTTATTTACTTACTTACTTAGGTCCTGAAAATCTTCGTTGGACGTTCTGGGGTCACGCTTCCTGCTAGCTCATTCGTAAGGGTTCGATACATTATCCTATCAAATGCTGTACGTGATAACTGGGCTAACTTGCCATTGTCGAAATCAAAGCTATCTATTCGTTGAAGGTTTTGCCTAGGTTGTGATAAACCTAGAAATGCTAGTACACACATAAAGGCTAGTTTTTGAAGTCACGTATCTGTGTGTTGTATTTAGCGTTTCGTGTCGAAAGGTTCCTTTTGAGGGGAAAGGGGCTTTGGGTTGTTATTATAGCAGGCAATTAGGTATAATCAATCCTTGCTTGAACACCAGCAATTAAGCTCGTCATTTTCAAGCAATAACAGTTTATCTGTTCCCAACCATATTGTTTATTCAGTGATTGCTACTGCTCTCATCTGAATTGCAGCGGCACTTGAATTCAAATTTAATTAGTTGAAAACGAGAGATAAACATCTAAGATTTCATACTTAAGCAATAAAAAATCGTTAAATGTTCGTAATAAATTATTTAGATTAGAAAAACTCATAAAATATTTGGGGTGTAAATCTATGGCAGCCGGAGGACTAAAATCTTCCCTGTGATTCTGAATTGGTGTGTTACTTAAAAGCTTGCTTGCTGACAAAACTATGCAAGACATTTGTTGTTCCATTGTCTTGGTAGCCTAGTATATTACTGGTTGTATGTACTTGTCTTCAACCTCTTCTTGAAAATATGGTGAGAGATGAGTGTTAGTTGGTTTGAAGTGCATCCATAACGGAAGCGTGGGCTCATCGCACACGATAAATAAAGGAAGCTTGCAACATAAAACTGGACTGTTCACTCCAAGTCATCACACAAAAGAAAAGGCCAACTAACAAGTTGCAAACGTTTGAAAGTTTAGATATTTTCTGATAGAATGAATCCTACTACATGTTTGAGTCAAGTTTTTCTTCGTTATTTCTCGGGATATGACCCATAAACGACTGACATTGCCTTACTATTGCCCATTGGAGGTATAGAATGGGTCGATCTGCCTTCTTACCCTATAATTATTTTTGCCTGAAAAAATCCTACACTTGCTTTTATTTGCGCGCTGGGAATCCGACACTTCCTCCTCGCTCGGAATCGACAATCTTCGAAACTTGTTTTGTCCACGCTGAACGATCTGCTGCCATCTGCTTCGTGAATTGGAAGATACGGGTTCACTATTTGTTTATGAAGATCTTAAACCCCTCGGCCTATTCCAGGAGCTAAAAGGTTTAGCTAGAAGAATTTGGCGTGGTAGGTAGTCTGGCGACTTCTGGGAAACAAAGTTCATCCATATTAGTCTGTGTTCTGATGGTAAGAGACTCAAAGATTTATTTTTTTCCATGTCAGATATTTGGTCGCCTAGTATTTTTTGCATATAGTTATTATAAAACAAACTTCTCTGCTCTCTCGCGCTGCTGCTTCAGGGGCTGTATTTCTCCTACGTAAAGGAGAGTGGTCTGTACCAAGACAGTCGCTTCGAACTTTCATTTGAGCATTTAATTTCCGGGGGTTTCATAGTTGTTTAGGAAGGGAAATACAGTCTGTACTTTCTATATGCTCTGTTGAATATCAACGTCAATACAGAGTTAGGAGCCAAGTTATGTAAACATAAGTAATCTGAATTATTCAATTGCTCTGCATTTCCTGGGCAGTGTTGAAAGGGGTCTTTTCTCTCCATTCCCTTTATGTGCAAATGTTTATTTCTATGGAAATAAACGGCACATTTATTAGTCATTTTTTGCCATAATTCCATTCAAGCAAGATGTTGCTATGGGGCTAGAGTTTGTTATTTACGGTAATTTAATTCAAAATCTAAAAAGGCAAGTTTATAATAATGATTCGTTCATTTTTCGTTTGTTTGTGTTTAAATGTGAATGTGACCCTGTAATGACTGGTCTTCCATAAATACAGTACCGAAAACGATCCACTTCTTTACTCTCTTCAACAGCTCTTGAAAAGCAGTTTCCAATACCTTCCCAGAGGGCGAACATTGAGTTCTAAACTCCAAAACTGATATTTTCACTTCCCTTAGTTGTTTTTATAGAAGGGGTAGTGGCCGCCACTCCCCGTTTAGAACCTCAGCAGCTTCCAGTAAACCATTGAAACAGTCCCTGAAACCTTTACCTATAAGATTAGTCTTGACAGTTTTTTTTTTTTTTTTTTTTTTTTTTTTTTTTTTTTTTTTTTTTTTTTTTTTTTTTTTTTTTTTTTTTTATTGTCAGCTACTATGAGGCTAGAGTTTGTTCCTTTGCGTCGCAACCATGATGATATTACATAAAATCTGATGGTTCATAATGCTTCATTGATTTTTTGTGTTTAAATGCGAATATGGGCCTGTAATACCCGATCTTCCACAAAATACAGCAGCGAAAATGTTAATATTCCATGTTCAAAGTTCTGGTTTCCATGATCCATATATTTCCCCTCTAATTCATTTGACTACTAATTGCAACCCTGTTCCCGGACTGGTTTTCAGGAATTACTTAAAGATAACAATTAATTTTTGCTTTGTTTTTACAATTGGATTTTTGTTATTCCAATTTTTTACAATTGGAATATGAAATGCCCGGAAAAATGAGAAAAGTTGTTAGTGACAACCTAATTTAGCTAGGGTGAAAGTGAATATATCACTAAAAGAATTTGCTATTGAAAAAAATTGCCATTTGTAGTTGATTCAGGAATGGTAATTATTATTTTCATTAATAACATTTTACTTTTAAGACTAAGTAAAATAATAATTACAATTCCTGAATCTGCTACGAATGGCAATTTTTTCCCCACTAGATACATATTTTTAAACTTTTGGTTACTATACACTGTTTCACCTTTTTTCCCCGAGAAGCAATTATTGAATTATGAAAGAGGATAAAAAAAAAGTATCAATTGATGTATTCACTACAAAAGAAAACGGTACTTGTCTACTATATAAAACACACTCGAGAAGTGAAGTTTGGTGAATGCTAATGAAATAAAACAAAATATGAGGAACATCCAGTGCTTTAGTAATAATATTATGAAAAATGCCCCAAAGAATTACGGAAGGAGGGGGGGGGGGCATCCAGAGTGCGTAACCTAAATAGCCTAACCTAACCAGAATACCAACTTAATATTCAATTTAAAAAAAAATCTATAATGTGATTTCTGAACAAGCCAAAGGTTATTGTCTGGTACAGACAGCGTAAAAAACCGGGCATTCGCAATACAAGTTCTCGAGCTTGTTTTATATTTTAGACAAGTACCAAGAAAACAAATAGGTAAATTTTTCGCAAATCATATTATTGACTTACGAATAAAGTAAACATACCACTCGATGCCTTTTTTTATGCTCTTTCCAAATATAATAATCATTTTTGTCGGAAATGAATTTTACCCCCACCGCTATATATACCAATTCAGGGTATATATTTGCACATTAGGGGGGTGGGGGTAAATTCTATTTCTGATATAAATGGGAGGTAAGTTTTAAAAAAGGCATCGAGTGGTATGTTTACTTTATTCGTAAGTCAACAACATGATTTGCGAAAAATTTGCCATCAAATAAATATAAGCGTGCAAAGAAATGCGAGAATAATAAAATTGTATTTTAAAAGCAAATTAATAATGTTATTCTCTTTTCTTCAAGTTTAACAGCAAGACCTCGTGGCGCAACGGTTAGCGCGTCTGACTCCAGATCAGAAGGTTGCGTGTTCAAATCACGTCGGGGTCATTTTTTTTAAAAGACAAATTTGTGTTTTAGCACAACATTTTGTGCTACACAGTGAATAACATATAAATAAAAAGCTGTATAGTTTTTGTATTTGCCATGTATATTCATTTACTTTATGTATTAATGAACTAAATCTGTTAAAATTTACAGTGCTTTGTAAGAGTATTATTCCCATCTGTACTTGTTATGAAATCTAACAAAAGTTTCTTTAGTATAGATTTTTCTTTTCCTATAGCTGTTTGATCTATACTAGTCTTAGAAAGCGTGTTCTCCACCTCTTTGAAGATGGCTAGCCTTCCGCTCTAATTCGTGTATTGATCAAGATATTGCAGCAGCTGCTTAAAATATCTGGTTTCGTTTCTTAGCCACTGTAGGTTGCAGTTGTTTTGGTGTCGTGAGGTGGCTTGGGGTCTCTGGACCTGTTTCGATGTCGTAAGGTGGCTTGGGGTCCCTGGGTGTCGTAAGGTGGCTTGTAGTCTCTACTGTGTTCGATCCGCTATCCCTATCCCCGGAAGGGGAAACCCTGCAGGTGTGACGTCAGAGTGGATGTTTAGTAAGTTTACCTTACGACAAACTCGACTACAAACAACACTGCAGGGTGGCATTGAGGAGTGAAGGTCCCATAAGAAGGATTGTACTGCCTCCTAATTATCTGGTATTAACTTGCACTTTATTACCTTTGCTCGGCATGGGTAGACCAGCAGTGGAACCAATTCATGAAAATGTAGGGAGAGTAAGATTTTTTTTTATCGAACATACAAAAGATATTTCTCTAAATAAAGGAGCAGCCCCTACCCCCCCCCCCCCCGCGCAATTGTTGCCCTTCTAGGCCAGCCTGTATTTTTCACCTTTAGCTCTGCTAAACAACACGGGTAATTTCTTCGCTTGCACTGATTTTTATACAGGCTATAAACTCTTTCTATCTTTTGAGATGTGATCAAAATGATTGGAGTTATCTTTGCATGTTTAGTTTGAACGGCCGATGATTTAAAAGTAGTTTAAGGCGTTGCCCTAAAAGCTCAATCAGGGAATTTTAATTCCAGGTAAAAAAAAAATACTGTATAAGTTTGTTCTACAGAATACAAGAGATCTTTCAGTTTTTATACATTAAGTAAAAATATAATCATAGGAAGAAAAAAAAATATCCAAGTACACAGAAAACAGTAAACAGTGCTCCTGCAAGGGCAAAAAGTAATACTTGTAACAAAAAGTATTGAAATGATAACTGTCACAGAAAGTATTCGGGAAATAATGCTTTGATAATTTAAATTTGTCTGCTTTGCGTCTATAATTTAAAGCTAAAGCCGCTGAGAGCCTGCCAAACCTTACTTACAGTTTTAGTATCTTTTATATTTCATTCTTTTTGTTTCAGGACCCAAAGTTATTTCTAGAATAATATCAGTCGAATCAATTGAAGAGATATCAGAGGTATTACATCGACCACCGGTAATTTGGGACAATTTACATGCCAACGATTATGACCAAAAAAGACTGTTTCTTGGGCCATATTCTGGTAGAGTTCCAGAACTGATACCAAAATTACGAGGAGTCATAACCAATCCTAATTGTGAATATGGAGCCAATTTTGTTGCCATTCATTCCCTTGCTCAATGGAGTCGTTGCAAGATTGACGGAAAGAAATTTCTTGATGGTATTTTAATTTATAATTATTACATCTTTGTCTTTGTATTTCTTGCTTTGAATTAAAAACACTGATATTTTTTTTTATTCTAAATTTCTAAAAATATATATACAAATAAAAAAAAACAAACTAGGAATCTTTCATTTTGAATATAGCCTTGATTCTTTTATATAGCTTTTAGAAGGTGCATGTTTTCGTTAGACGAAAAACCGGGACAAAAAAAGACGAACAAAATTAGAAAAAATACAAATAAAATATTTTTATATACCCTAGCGTGAGATACAGCGCAATCAGTTACATATCCTGTTAGTCTTAAATTTAGATTTAGTATATTTTGAAAATCAGAACATTTATATGGATGGCTATGCCTAGTCTTTTATATAATTTTTTTCGGGGGGGGGGGGGGATTGGTAATTCTCAAAATAGCTCAAAACCGACGAATCAAATAAAAATTGAGAAAATCACAAGATTGAGGAAGGAATATAGTTTCAAGGTCTGGGAATTAATTTAAAGACTTTTATCCAAAGGTGATGCAACGGGCCTCACGCCCGTCGTGTGGGTTCATTGAAAAGTCTTTTATAAAGATGAGTGTAAGGTTTTTGGCATTAAAAAAATCTTATGAGTTCTATCTTTAATTGCTTCGATTTTATGTTCATTTCCCTCAGTCGAGTTATAATGCGAAACGGGACATGTGTATTCCAATCAAGGCCGAACAAAAAATGTGTAAATACGTGAAGATGATTTTCTGGGTATTTAAATTTTCAAAGGTGCTTAAGTACAGTAAGGGCTAAACTAGCCTGTTCTATGATGTTGTCAACGTGTTTTCAGCTGATTACTCTGCCAGCCATGCTAAAGCCTCATAATTCCTTGTCTATTTTTTTTCTATTTTCTTTTACCAGGATAACCCATCAGGTTTAAAAATATAATTCTGAGATATTCTAATTCCAAGTTGTAAAATTTAAATGGAGACCTAAATGAGTAGGTCGTGCTGGGTAGATTTAGATGGCGTTGGTTGTTTTCTCAAGAGCGAACTTCAGTTTCCTCTTGCATCAGTTCCCCATACCCATTGGGCATAATATTGAAAAAGCGCAAATAAATTTAGGTTCTCAAAGCCACCTACTTACAACCTATACTGGTAAGTATGGTTTTTTACCCGCTTTTTACAAAATCCTGTGGGACTTTCCCTTTCGATATAGCAAACTATGTTATAGTCTGTTTTTTATTTTCTTTTTTTTTTGCAAAACGTATCCATCTAAATTTGCTTTTAAATCCTATAGTTTAACAGAATACAAACGACGGGTTTTAATGTTGTGCAGTATTACATAACTTTACACGCACACTCGCATACACACGCAGAAAAAAAAAGAAAGAAGTAAAACAGCATAAAATTCTTTTTCCAAATGTCTTCAGTACAACCTGGTTTTGAAGACAAAACCTTAAATAACGAAATATTGTATTCTTTTTAGCTGAATCTGAGTCGGCAGACATTCGCCTTGAAAAAGACATAGCTTCTTCTCGGGCCACAAGTACTATAACTCTTTACGGAGATGAAGGTGCTGATGATCGTGATGAAGTATATATTCCAAGACGAGCCCTGAAGCGATCTGTTATTGAATGGCTATCTGAATTTCGGAGGTCAAAAAGTATGTGGGGACCCATTACGAAGCCTCAGGTAAAGTAACAATCTCAATGTAAAGTCGTAAATAGAATAGCACATGACTTATTACATATACACTTTTTACAAGGGAACTGGTCATTGAATGTAGGTCCTTAGCAACAAATTTCGATATGCCAGTACAGTTTTATTTTTTTTTTTGTATAAATCAAATCTATAAAAATTAAGAAATAACATAAATAAAATTAAAAGTCAGACAGAGAAAGCACTACAAATGATGTCACTGGAGTATCAAAAATGATTTTAAATAAATCAGTACGTTAAAGACGAAAATCCTAAAAGGTAAAAGCAAACCTAAGTTTCGAAAATATAAACAACGAACATAAAAAGATGTAAATAAGATATTCTATAGCTGGGGGGATAAACAAATACATGCTGCTATACAGCTGGTCATAATAGACTAGATTTTCTTTTTATAATCTTTCGCTTGTTTTCTGGAATAGACTTGAGCATTGTAATAGGTCATTCTCTGTGCATTAAATCCTTGCTCATGATTGTGAAGATTCGAAATTAATGTCCTCATGGAATCAGGAGTCACACAATGACGCTATAATTCAATATAATATTGGCTGTAATCCCCTTTGAAAAGTTATTGTCAGAATCACTGCCCTAAGAAATGGTCTTAGAAACTCCTCAATTGTTAGAAACTTAGAAAATTGTTAGAAGGTCTTAGAAACTCCTCAATTGTTATCTGTGGTACTGATCTAGCTTCGAGCATAGAGCTCTGAGCTTTTTGTAGGCTGGAGGCTGAGATGTAAAATAAAGGGATTTAAGATTTAAATAATTACGCTTTCAGTTAAAATGTGAATTTCACTGTCTCCATCCCCCCTACTTCTGTTTGACATGTTGTGAAAAGTAGGATATTAATTTGCTTTTAGATAGAATAGGAAAAAAGTTGCTCGAGGGTTCTCGGATATGTTGAATTATTTCATTTGTATTCCTTTCATCTTTACTTCAACTGTGCTTTCATTTATTTTGAGGCCATTTTGAATGTTTTACTTTAATCCTTGCAAACTAAACGCAGTTCCTGCAGCACGTTAACTAAAATTTGTAACGTCGTAAATTAAATTGGATCAAGTCCATTAAAAAATGTTTGAAATAAACGTGGAAGAAACGTAAAATATGGAGGACGTTAACTTTAAATCGATGAAAAACAGCAAAAAGGCTGACATGTTCCGGTGTTATTGATGTTTGACACGCAAGTAGTTGTACTGATAGTGACACCGTGGGTAGAGAAATTCACATGCAAGTCCTGAATGTTTTTTGTTAGTTGTTATGGCTGAAAGTAATTTATGAGCGTGAATATGGATTCTCGAGGATATAAAAATAAATAAGATTTTCTGTTGAAAGCACTATTATAAAATAAAACATACCAAATGCATGTTTATAGTTGTCAAAATAATAAACTGTCGAATGAAATGATAAATCATAACAAACGATCAATCGAAGCATATAAGTGACGTCTGTCGTATGTCCGCGCTGTCTCATTATCAGTAATCCAAATTAAACTTGAATTAAAAAAAATGTCCTGAAACCTGAAATGTGATATGAGCCACGAAATATCAAGGAATGGTAGGGCTGGGTATACTACGCATTATTTGAGCTTTCGACAAAGGCCGGCTTCACAAGCTTTTGTTTTCTTTTGTTAACAGCTGGATGCTTGGGAACTGATTTTAACAATTTAAAATACTCATAACCTATGAAAAAATGGAACATTTTTAATAAATTAAACTGAAGCCCTTTATGGTTTTTTTTTTTTTTAATTCTATGTTGCTTAGGTCCAGGGGCGTCGTTTGGGGGTGACAAGGGGGGGGGGGGCAGTTACCCCCCAATAATGTGGAGAAAAAAATATTATGCGTCCCATGCCCGTTGACTATCCAGATATGGACCCTTCTTGCCCCCTCCCCCCCCCTCCAATAAAAATGCTGGAGATTCGCTCATGCTTAGGTCTGTTGTTGTTGTTGTTGTTGTAGCCTTTCATATCGCGAACTATTTTTACAAGAGAATTCTTGCACATGCTTAGTGCGTATAAAAAAAGTAATTATTTAAATCCTAAAACCACACCTAAAGATTTTTTGCAGAGGGGAGGGGGAGTGTCTTATCATTTATGTTAGATATTGTTCCGAGCTTCTGTTGCTTTCAAAGTTTTTCTTGCTACTCAATCGCAAAGTTTATTTCTAATTTCCCTCATAACTATGAATGTATCCCAACGGTCTTTAAAAGCCCTCATTTCATGCCAGTCTTTGATTAGATTATTTATGAGGCTATTGATTTTGCTATATAGAAAATAAATGAAGTGCCAAAATGAAAATGATGAAACCGGTTTAAACCTTGCCAATCGGATTAGCATATTAATGCTATAAAATTACTTGTTTCTCTTCAAAGGCGTAGCAATATCATCTCATCTTCAGTAAGTCCACATATACACATTACCACGGGAGGGTTCAATGTCTTTCAACTGCTTAGTTTGGGTATTGATGAGACCAGCTCATTATTGAGACGCTTTCTTTTTTTCCTTTTTTTTTCTTTCTTTTTTTTTTCTTTTTTTTTAATGCAAATAATCTAAATGAAGATTGCCAACTTTGTTAATTTTCTGGCAAGAAAAGTACCCTTTGTCGTTTAAACTTCTAAATAATTTCTGATATAGAATAGGTAAATACTAGATAAGAATCAAGTAATAGTCCTACTGGTGCTTGAATCCTATCAAGGTCAATTTGGGTCAAACAGCTCTTGGTAACAAACATAAAAGCAGGGAGCGACCCGTATCAGTATAAACCAAAACTGTACAGAAGGAATTTTGACAACAAAATCTGAACCCAAAGAACCTGTTTTTCATCATGGTTCCAACTTCACAAAATTTCAGTGTAAATCTGCTTATCAACAGATATTAGTATAAGGAAGTCCGCATAATTTTAGGAAAGGGGACCCCCCCCCCACCACCAAAAAAAATTATCGATGAAAGATTAATTTAGCATATCTGATGACACTGGAGCAGAAATTTCAATACTCCGTTTACAGATGAATAGATATTGATATTTGTCACAGAAAAAGCCACAGGGCCACGGCAACAACACAAAACACTAACTTAACTCTCAAAACAACAACTCATATAAGATAAAACAGGAAGAAAAAACAGCAAAAACCACCTTACATACATACAATAATATTTTAAGTACTTCTCCCCCTCATTTTCTCTGTAAAAAATATTTTATGTGCCATTCGCAATTCCATATTTATTTTGATATGTTTTTAATTGCCCCAAAGTCATTCTAACCCATTACTAAAACAAACCCACTTATTTGCCCCAACTTTACTGGAAAATAAATCTTTCTTTAAATCCAGTAATTGAGGACAATGGTGCATAAATAGAAGCAGATTGTTGCCAAGTGTTGCCAAAGTGTGCATACATAAATTTGGAATATGGGACTTTCCTTTGCTCTTTTTCCCCTTTTTTCAAGTTGTATCCAAGTAGTGGATCATTCAAATAAAGACTGAAAGCTTTAGTGCTTTTTCCAAGGAACAAAAGAGATTGTGGCACTTTGAATAGAGATGTCTGCCATTTCGTGGTACAAAAGCGATAATTAGTCTATTTCGGACTATTTAACAACTTTTATATCATCTGTAAGTTTTAGAGTCCATAACGCCGCATGGTGGCGCATTTTGTCGTATAGATATATGCAATCAAGACAAAATAAACTGTCATTATTGGCAATCTCGTTTAAGTTTGATTGAACCCAACTGCAGGGCCTGGAATTTGCTTCCGATGATGAGATTATCTATAACAATCCAATACAATCCAAAGAAGAAGAGGAGAAGAGAAAGGTTTAAGAACCCAAAACCGTCTCCATAACAATCCACACAAGAAGAGGAGAAGAGGGAGGTTTAAGAACCCAAAATGATAGGCTTAATCCCTCAGTTTAAGGGATTGTTCAAAGGGCTTTGTTTTGCCATGAGGCTAGTTCAAAGTCTTAATTTTCTTATTTTCCAAAATCTCATACAATTTTGCAGTGGCCAAGCAGCTAAGAGGTAGAATTGGGAAAGTTCAAGATGTTGAGGCTTTGATGTTGCAGATTTAAATACTTGTGGCTTTTAATGTGTTTGAATGTATCAACACTTTATTGTTGATCTTTTAACGAGCAGGATTTCATGTTTAAACTATGTACAAACAATGAAAAAGAATGCATGAAAACAGACAAAAAATAATGAGTTCTCGCCTTTCTTCTTTGCCGCTTTCTGTGCTAATTCGATTGTATGATAGTACCTTTTTCCTGATTATTATTGTTACTACCTTTACCTCACAAACATCCAATTCTTGGCATTTTGTACGTGGCGACGATGAAATTATTTGTTCCACGTCTCCAAGTCATTAAAACAACAAGTTAATGTTTGCCCTTTTTTAAATAGGATTTCAGGATGAAATCCTATTTAAAATCCGACGGAATCCGACGGTAAAATCCGACGGTAATTACCGACAGGATGAAATCCGACGGTAAATTATTTGTTCCACGTCTCCAAGTCATTAAAACAATAAGTTAATGTTTGCCCTTTTTTAAATAGGATTTCAGGATGAAATCCTATTTAAAATCCGACGGAATCCGACGGTAAAATCCGACGGTAATTACCGACAGGATGAAATCCGACGGTAAATTATTTGTTCCACGTCTCCAAGTCATTAAAACAACAAGTTAATGTTTGCCCTTTTTTAAATAGGATTTCAGGATCCCTGAATACTTGATATGTTTTTATCTAGGTCTCGACTGAAGATGCGATCATTTTTTTCATGGGTAAAGAATGAAACAGAATTCTTGATATTGAATTTGGCTATCTTTAAGATTTACGTTCCATGTCAAGTACGCGGTTTTGCAACAAGTCTACAGCTGCAAGTTGCACTAAAAGAATAAGACACTGATACTATTAAGCTTATTATTTTCTGATCAGTCCATTCACCGATCCGAAGCTATGAAATTACTTAGACTCTTAGATAATGATCTAAACTTTCTTTAAAATGCGCAAATTTTCCTGTTTCCGTACGTGTTTGACGTATTTCCAACATATTTTTCAGTCTGAAGAAATTCAAAGCAATAATCAAAATTGTAATTTGGTAGATAGATAAAGTCGTGTCTTAACTATCGAGTGACAGCAAAATTGTCGTTTTAAGTTGAAATACAGAAGCCGTAGAATCACAGAAAAGTAATGCACCGAAAACTTACACAGGAATATAAAACTTAAAGACTGGTCGAGATTATTGATATTTCCAGGCGTGATAACTGGCGAGAATATGTCCAAATGATATCGTTGTCAAGCTTTTAGACAAAACGCTACTGACGAAAATGTATTTTTACAAACTTTAAAAGGGGACTTTGTCATAAAAATGACGGTTATGCCTAAACGAAATTGTATTTTTTAACGATATGGAAGTCCTTAGATAACGTTTAACTATGCCGTTTATGTAATTTTTCTCCCCTTACAAATTAAAGAATAAATGCTAAAAACTTTGTACCGTTTCCTTTTGGCCATTTTCTTGTTTGTTTTTTTTTTACTCTGTCATTGTACACCTGTTGTATTCGACGGCGTTTTGAATATAATACACTATTAAAAATAAAAATAAGCAACGTTTTATATTGCGATTGTGGCAAATAAAGTGATAAATCGGAAATCTTCTTGCTGAATCATCATCATTTTTAAAAAACTAACTTAAAACAGTACTTTTACAATAACAAAGAAAACAGAGGAGGAAAATGAGTCTAAAGAGAAGCACAATTTTGATTAATTTCTGTTTTGCCGATCTGCACTTTAGTTGGTCGATTGTATTCTCTTGCAGAGGCCATTTTGTATGCGGCTAACAGTCAACAGTCTAACAAGTAATCAAGAAGGATCACGAAAACAACAACACATTTCCCTTTATTTTGGAAACAACAAAGAATTTTGTTAAAATTTCTCTTTTCTAATTTGGGAAATTAGTAAAGTTTCTTAGAACTTCAGTGGAAATCCCCCCCCCTACTTTATCATCGATAATTCGTTATAACAATGCCCTTTAGAAGAAAAATGCATGAAGACCTTGGTACAACAAAATAGAAAACTAATCTTACAAGAATTGACATTGTTTTTTTCGTTTTAGCCTTCTGGAATGTCACCTATTTCTCTGTCATCATTTACTCCTAATCAAACGAAAGAAGGCCAAAATCAGGATGAACTGTCATATAAGTCGGTAAGTTCCTCAGGTTCCTGCTGGACAATTATTAAATTTGCAAATAGGGCTAAAGAGAATTGTGATGGGGATGGAGTGCATAAGTACGGTTCCTGCACCCCTTCTCAGCCACAAAGTCAATGTATATTTTTGGATCTCTGACGTGCTTGCCTTTTTTCATCCCCCTTGATCTCGGATGTGTAGGGCCTTAGGAAAACAGATTCTTGAAATTTGAAGTGTCTGAAGGTGGCTTGCGAGAAGGGCCAGGAACCGTTTGGAGACTTACGCTAGCTTTGCCTCTCGCCGAGACTATCTGTCTTGGGCTTTACTCCAGTTGTTCATGGCTCTCAAGTTTTTAATCACTTCCACCAAGTTGATTTTAATTCAAAAATCAACGGACTAACTAGAGTTGGTCCTGTTGAACTCTAGAATTGATATTGTCCTTCATGACACTTTATGTTTTAGCCCACTTTCACTATGTCTTGTCCGTGGGAGCTGTCTTTGCTACTATAGGGAGTTCGCCCATTGATGCCCTTTAATGACCGGGCAGCTCATTACTGAGACTGGTTTAGAGGTCTAAGAGGTTGTAAAATTCAAGTTGGGGCCACGACAGGGACAGTTATGGAAGGAAACGGATTTGCCCCTGAAATCTGTGGTTTCCTTAATCCTATCCTGTACCTATGCAATTAGTTGTTTTTCTATGTCAAGATTAACCGAATTGAAGTATCCAAACTCTTGTTTGTGGTAATTTCTTTTCGTTTAAGTTTGACTTGATTATTAATTTTAGTTTCTGCTTGTTTAGGGATTTGTTTGTTCAAATATATCATTATCCATATCCGTCAAGTTGGTAAATCCTACCCTGTTCTTCTACCTTGGTTTCCAGAAATTTATGTACAATCAAAGCATTAGTGTCGTTTGTTTAATCAAACCTTAGAGATCATTATGTCTCCTCATGCTTGAGGATTGGAAGAATATAAACGCTTTAATTACATGCGGGACCAACACTTTTCTTTTGTACTTCTTTTTCTCTCGTTTAGAACAGAAAGATCCGTCCTAGCCAGATGGCATGCAAGCATGCTCCAACTTTAAATTGAAGTTAAACTCAATTTTAAAGGGGCCTAAAATCTACAGGAATTTCTTGCACCAATCGCCCACATATATTCTTTCCATAATAATAGAACAATTTAGAGGTCCAAAATTGGAATATTTTTTCAAAGGTCCAAAATTGCGGCCATCTCAGAACAGTATCACTAGTGCCTCCTTAATCCTATCTCTTTTCTTGTTGCTAATCAAATTGGAGCTTACGGTTGTACATATAAATATGTACATATTATTATATGTACTTATTAGAAAGTTGATGCTCGGTAAAAGAAAATCAGCTTTTGAATTAGGGAGATATACTCTTTTTTTCAAATATTGATTAATCATTCTTCATGAGCTAAATAAGTTACATGACATCAGCTATTTTATGTAAATATTGGCTCATGAAATAAATTACTGTATTTGAAACTTTTGAGAGTTGACAGCTTTATTGCTGTGATACGTATCGGTTAAAAAAAAAAATTAAATAAAAAAAATACATCCGATAACGACTCTCTTCGGTGCAAAAACGAGCTTAGTCCTAACTTGTTGTAAAAACAGTCAAAGCTGCTCTTAGTGCATCACGAGGAGGAAAGTTTCCGGGGGAAATTTTACACGGGGGGAGGGGAGGGAATCTCTGTTTGTTTCAAGTTTTGATGTTGCTCCTTTCTTTCAGCTGAGAAAACTTTTTTTTTATTTATTTAATCTGGATTAGGATCGGCATCAGGAAAAAATTTTTCATCGCCCCATTGCTAATATTTGCTATTTAGTTCAACTTTGAGCTCATTTGGAAGTTGTGTGCATTATGGATTTGGAGATGTTTTCGTAATGAAAGCATCCTTAGTTTATCTTAATACTTTTTCCAGTGTGTTCAAATAAAATAAGGTAAGTCACAAGTAAGAACTAAAAGACTATGAACAATTACTTGGGTAATGTGCATTTGTCGCATTTGTCCCTGCATCATCGTCTTATCTGATTTTTTTTTTTATCTTGTTGATTGAATATTTTTCTTTTCTTATTTTTTTTTGTTATTACTTCATCTTTAGGTTAGACTTTTTATGTACGGGTTATATATAGTAAATTATATCGTATTGATTAGGTTCAACTTGTATGTAGTTTCTTTGTTAGTTTGATTGTGAGTGCACCGAGAATGTGATGTTTTAAGTTTGTAATAAATAGAAACTAAACTGAACTGAAAAATTGTTATCATTTACATTGATTTTTAGCCACCTGCTATGGAATTAAAACCAATAGATTCATCTGATACGGTCGAAGTACATTTCCGATCACCTGCTGATTCGCCACACTCAGCCGAAGAGCTTCCCAGTTCAAAGAGCTCTGGAATCCTGGGACCAGCGACTCCTCTGTCGCTAGCCAGTCAAGGTTCATTGGAAGGCATGGATGTAAATTCTGGACCTGTATCCCCAGCTCAGAAAGACGAACTAATGCAAGAACCTGATGTAGTTTCTTTTATGACTGTTGAAGAGGAAACGGCAAAGGAAAGGTAACATCTTTTTTTTCTGTGTTTTCATAACCTATACGTAGAGGGGGGGGGGGTCTATGGCTCAATCCTCACTAATCCTTGTGACTTCGTTATTACTTTTTTGCAGTATCTGCCTAATATTTTTAAACAGCAAACAATATAAACCCATATTAATAGCCTTGATGAAAGTTAAACAATATCTGTCAAATATTTTCTCAATGTGTTTTCATTTTTGACAGTCCTAATTTGATTGTTTAAGTATTTTTCAATGATATGTCAGTTGTCAAAATTTAATCATTTTGGACCATTTGCTAAAAAAAAAATCCCCGAATGATCGTGACTCGGAACAGGTATAACACATCTGTCTGTACGAATTTGGGGACAGAGAAATTTGTGGGAAAATGGGCTGAAGAGTCTCACTTTAAACCCTATTTATCGCAGGGATTGAGTATATTGCTATGATTGATTAAGGTAACATGTCGGCCTTTCTATTAAATATATTTCTGAAGCATTTTTTTTTTAAACAGGTTGCATGTATATAATAATAATAATAATTGTTTTTATTGGCTACTAAAAACATAAAAATGTTATTTTGTAGAGTACAAAGAAAAAGTAATAACAAAACAATCCCACTAGCCTAGGTATACAAAACAATTCCCACAATTGCATTAAAAAAACTGTGATTCTGATCAAGCCAATTGCAGAAAGCTACCGACTGTTCTGATGAGGCGAGACTCGGGTCAGCCCATCGCATATCTACGAGTAATCATTCGATCACGAGCCCAAATTGGAATTCCCAGCAAAAACTTCCAATACCTAGACAAACACTACGAATCACTTCTTGATCCTTCTCCGTAAACAACCTGCAAAAAGGCGCTAAAGACAGTAGATGTGCGACCACAAACGCGTTATAAAGCGGGCCAATACTGTAGGGTTATAGAGAGCCTTAGCTCTTATAAGCGTTCCTTAGGTGCTTCTAGTCTTAGAACTAAAATGTTCAAGAAGCGCAGCACGATTACTTTTCAAATTGCGGCAAACCTGGGTATCCAATAGTAGGCACAGTACGCATAATGTGCAGCTCTTGCCCCTGAGACTGTACTGATCTTATCGTCTTTGACAATTTTTTTTTTTTTTTTCAGTGTTCTGATTAAATTAGCTATTTTGAAACTTCAATCGATTGTCGTAATAGGCTACGGGTGCAGATGGAGCGTTGAAGGGTTGCCAAATTGCTTTCCGGTCGGTTTATGCAATTAGAAAAAACACTAGAATTTGTACTTTGCAATTAAATAAGCCTTCCTCTTAGTTTTACAACCATTCGCTCTGTAAGGTGAGGCCGAAAAGGCAAACAATACTAGGATACACATCACTCAGATAATATAAGAATTTTAAATTGATTAGTCCTATATTAAGCAGGAATTATGGTTAAGGTAGCAAGCAATACCAGTAGCTGACTCAGTGTATATGCCGGATTTGAGCAGGGGGTTGTTTGATTCTTATTTTTAATGTGAATTATTTTGAGGAATTTGTTCCTCAAGAAATGTAAAATAGGCTATAAGAGGACTGGCATTGAACGGAAAGCAAAACTCTTGATATAGACTATACTCTTGACTTGTGTGTTCTAACTAAAGGTGCTAGTGAAATAAAAGTATTATTAAAAGTTTACAGAGTTCAGAGTGAACGAGTAGATTTGAAAATCAATGCGACTGATACAATCAGACGACTGATTTACTTAAGTTATGGTAATAAAGGGGGATATGAGATAATATTTGGTAATGATATGATCACATTTCTTAGACTGCCTAATTAATACCGATGGTGAAGGCAGTGGAGATCTAAAGAGTAGGGTAGCCAGGGTTTTCTTCATTTCAATGCGCAGCTGAAAAATGTTCGGAAGGATTTGTGATAAGCCTTAAAACTAAGAATAGGACACAGGAAGCCTCGGTAATGACTGTCGTTAAGTAGGTTCTGAAAAATATATGCCTGGAACAGTTGATGAAAACATGATAGGCGTTTTCCAATGGAATTGTCTTGCGATAGTTTATGGTGCTCGTTTGAGCGACTGCATGTCAAAAGAGTAGCTTTACTAAAAATCTGGTTCAGTTCCACTTTCAAAGTCTAATGAAGAAAAGGTTAAGATATTTACATCGCATTTTACTGATGATAAGCCATGGTGCCTTTTGCGTCCCAGTGGCGTTTTTCCATTTGAATTTAAAAAATTCAATTTAAAATACAATCGAGCTGGGGCTAATCAACTTTCTCCAATAGATTGGGAGGGAGACGAAACTGAAGCTCCGAATGGAGTGGGATGGGGTGTTGATTTATGCTGTGATGAACTGTTTGTAGTTGTAGTAGCTATAATATTGTCAAAATATGGGAATTCCATGCTTATATAACCCAATCTGAATGTCAATCGAACTCCAACTCATATTAATGTTCAAAGTTTTGTTTTAATGCACTTGGAAACGAAACTAAACGATAATTAATAAGTTTCTACTTTTATATCTGAAAAGATTATAAAAACCACTATTGATTGCTGTAGATCCTCGTAAAACTAATTTTGAAAAATGTAGTACTTATGAATAACGACAAACTATAATGTAGAACTTTAAAACAATTTTCCCATCTGTAGTTTGGACTGAAAAGCTTTGGATGCTGCCAAAATCTCTAGAAGACTAGAAAACTGACTAACACCTTATTTGTATCTTCACACTCTTCCTTTTTCCAGCTTCAACTTTTTTTTCAGTTAACATTTTTTTTCAGTCGATTAAAATCTATACCAGAAGTTGATACAGGACCTGTCGACTCAACTAGGAGTGTCCCTAGTCCTCCTTATATATCTCAGCAGATGATTACGGATTTACCTCCTTCTAACTCCGAGTTTGAAATTACCGTTGAAGATATTCTTTTATTGTGTGACTTATTTTATTTACCATTTGAACACGGAACTGAAGGATTAAAACTTTTGCAAGAATTCTCTTGGCTCAAACAAAATAGTCATTTATTAAATGAAGGCCATAAAGGAAAAGGCGGCTCTTCTCCTAGTCGTGAGGTATGTTCGTTGCCGTATCTGCATCTTTTGAATATTGCTGCCATTATTTGAATTTACTTCGTTTGTTTTAATTGTTATATTCTTGTATTGCTCGTTTTCATTTGACGTGTTATTGGTCAATGAGGGTTTGGCGCTCAAATTATGCAGAATTCTGATGTGACAGAAATTAGTTCCTTTTGACATTTTCTTACTTTCGTTTTTCTTGAGATGAGCAAAATATTTGAAAAATTCGCCTCTTTTATCTGATGCTTTTGGTTCTCTGAGGGAAGAAGTCATCAAACCATTTTTCTGGAAGAGTGAGGGGATTAAGTCAGAACTACTCGAAATTTGAAATAGGTTGAAATTTCCCGGCTCGAAAGTAATCGGCTCAAAAACTATAAAAATAAGAGACTTACGGGTGGCCTCAAACCTCCGTGCCAAAACCAATCTATACTCATTAACCTTCTCCTGTTTTTCTTTTTTCTTTTTTTTCCCCGGGCTTTTGGATAAAGACTTAGGATAATGGATGTAGAAAATTAGTTAAGTTAACTTTCTGTGCTATGTGTCTTTTGGTAGTCTGAATGGAGCTGTATTATTTTGTTCTCATTTTAACTGTTAATGGGGTACTCCTGACTTAAAATTTTTAAGCCCCTTGGAAATGCCACCAATATTAAAAAGAAAATTTTACCATTAGAAATGTCCTCATTGAAATTTGTTAAAAGGTTTTATTTCTGCTCCCCCAATGTGCGTGGATCTTTGTTATATCTTCATTAGGGTTTATTCGTTCAGCTTTTCCTATCCTTTATTGAGGGTCAAAAATTTCAGCTTCAGTCGATGTTGTCGTTAAGATAATCCTAGTTTGTTGAAAGCAATATTTAAAAATTTTTTTATGTTAATTGTAGTTGTCATCTTTTGATGGTAATTACGATCATTAATGACAATCATTGGAATATCACGATTTTTTTTTTCAAGGAAACTTCTTTTATTTCTCTTTGTTAAGGAAGACCCCAAAAACCCTGAGAATTGTGCTGGGGTGAAATATTCTAAATTTGAGAAGAACAGGGCTGAAAGCCAATAATAGAGGCGGAGAGGTATACAGGGTAAAATCTTTTATAATTCATTCCGCAGCCTAAAAAAATGTCAAGAATTAAGAAAGGTTTAGCATTAATGAGAACCAAATCTATGTTTTTGTGTTTTCTTATGGTCAGTATCCAAATATATGTAAAACTTCATGTTTTCCTGCATTCATGAGCTAAGCTCAAATTATTAAATTAAAGTAGATGTTGCAGATAAGCAGATGCATTCTTGATTTCTGCTCCCAGACTTTACCAGAAAGATGTTGTAGTGTTCGATGTGAAATTGTTTAATTGTTATGTGGCTGTTTAATTGTCTCTTCGTTTGGTAAAATTGTGTTTAAAAGAATATATGGCTGTTCTTTGAGTCTATTTCCCCACTTTGATGCAGTATTCAGCTGTTTAAGATAAAAATTAATAGAAATGTTTGGTTTTAGCTGCCTCTCAACCTTGTTAAATATCTGAGTAGTAAGGAAAAAGACTACTTAATAGATTCTTTTGTGACGCAAGATATCATCACGAGTCTCTTAATTTACGAATACCATTATTATAAACATATTATAAATAAATATAGTCATGTCACACCCTAATCTTGGATATCCTGCCACAGGTTTAAGGAAACTTGACGTCGTAAAAAACTGGGCTCGGTTAAAATCACAGAGTCGTAAAATTCCAGTGATTAGGAATCTATTAGTATTAGTATCTTTGTAGAGTAATATTATCAGTACGCTTTTCTTTTTTTCGCAGCCTCTTTATATTCATTAGTGACATCAATTTTTAAATGAATCTAATTATATTTTGTGTTTATTACTTGCAGGTCCGTGAGTGGCACGACAGAGCATCCAGATTTGACGAAATGTCTCGAGCGTTAAATAGGCTTTTCACGAGATTGACCTACATTAATAATAGAGAACTACTTTATGATCTTTACCCGTATGTATGGGACATGCGAGGAGTAGTTTCCCTCCTCAACGCCTATGTCAAATGGCTCGGTAAGTGTTTGGGAGGTAAGGGCCTCATAGGTCATGGATTATGGATTGGGATGGACTCATGGAGATGGAACGGTAAGATAAGACACTCGATGTGTATTTGGGTCTAGAAAGGTCTACTTATCAGACAAATCTTAAATATCCTGGAAGTAGTCCCAAAAGAACAATGTCGACCGAGTGTGCTCAGTCGTAAACCTTACATACTTGAACCATAAATAATGGCCTCGTAGGTCATGGTTTGGATTGATTTATGGAGATTGCACTCTAAGTTAAGACACTGAGAGTATGTTTGGGCTTAGAAAGGGCTACTTAATGGAATACTCGTTGATTTTCTAGATAAAAACAACAGTAAAAACTTGAGTTCACACTTAAACGGCTAAACTAGCAAGGACAGGATAATTGCCAATCAAAAAGAATATGGCATAGGATTGTATTCACTGATGACCCTTTTTCCTAGGCTATGGAGTGTAAGGAATTCTGGCCCTCATCCATGCCGTTTCAGGGTAGTAAACCTTATAAAGTGCTGCTTTAAGTTACAAGAAATACTTAGACACGATTAAAACTAATGTCTTTAAATTGTTTATTTTGTAAACGCTTATCTTTTCAGTTTTCAGTTACAACAGTTAAACAGTTCGTGGTAACGAACTGTAAGTAAGGAGCGACCCGGATCAATAGTAACCGAAACTCTAGAAAACGGGATTTTGATACCAATAGATACATAAAATGAATCAGATTTTAATGCTGATTTCAAATATATAGTTTCATCAAGTTTAGTCCTACCCATCAAAAGTTACACGCCTGAGAAAATTTGGCTGGTTTTTGAAAAAAGGGGGAAAGACCCCCTAAAAGCTATAGAACCTAAATGAAAATCATACCATCAGATTCAGCGTATGAAAGAACCCTACTGTAGAGGTTTCAAGCTCCTATCTACAAAAATGTGGAATTTTGCATTTTTTGCCAGAAGAAAGATCACGGATGCGTGTTTATTTTATTTTATTTTATTTTTTTTTATTTTTTTTCCTCCGAACGTACCGAAATAACAAAATCGCAAAAAGGATTTTTCATCCCTTTCACCCCATTTAAGCAGCCCCAGAAGGTTTTCCCGGTGGGCGATTTTAGCGCATTTTGGATATGTTGTTCAGCAATTTTTTCTGAACATTTTAGTGTAAACAAAGCTTCCCAAATGTAAAAAATTAAAAAACCTTTTTTTTCGCCCCCTTCCACCGCCTTTAAGCAACCCCAGAGAGTTTTTACAGGGGGCGATTTTAGCGGATTTTGGATATGTTGTTCAGCGATTTTTTCTGAACATTTTAGGGAAAAAAAAGCTTCCTAAATGTCAAAAATGTAAATACCTAATTTTTCGCCCCCTTCCACCATTTAAGCAGCCCCAGAAGGTTTTCCCGGTGGGCGATTTTAGCGCATTTTGGATATGTTGTTCAGCAATTTTTTCTGAACATTTTGGTGTAAAAAAACCTTTTGTTGCAATTTTGTCCCGGTCAAACCGTACTTTTACTGGCCTATATTGTGATAACGTTATTAGAGCAACTTTTATTGACGAAAAAAAATATATACATATATATATATATATATATATATATATATATATATATATATATATATATATATATATATATATATATATATATATATATATATATATATATTATAATTTTTAAAGTGATTCCACTATGCTTTCCCTCCTTAATGTGCAAAAATATAGTAAAAATTAATAATTTTCTATGCATTTTGCCATGCATCACTCTTTTTTTCAGCTAATATAACCGTAAATCAAACAGTTCGTGGTAACGAACTGTAAGTAAGGAGCGACCCAGCTCAATGGTAACCGAAACTCTAGAAAACGGGTTTTTGATACCAATAGATACATCAAAACAATAAGATTTTAATGCTGAGTTCAAATATATAATTTTCATCAAGTTTAGTCCTACCCATCAAAAGTTACGCGCCTAAGAAAATTTTGCTGATTTTCGAAAAAAGGGGGAAAGCCACCCTAAAAGTTATAGAACCTTAATGAAAATCACACCATCATATTCAGCGTATGAAAGAACCCTACTGTAGAGGTTTCAAGCTCCTATCTACAAAAATGTGGAATTTTGCATTTTTTGCCAGAAGAAAGATCACGGATGCGTGTTTATTTTATTATTTTTTTTTTTTTTTCTCAGGGGTGATCGTATCGACCCAGTGGTCCTAGAATATCGTGGCAGGGCTCATTGGAACGGAAATTAACAGTTCTAGTTCCCTTTATAAGTGACCAAAAAATGGAGGGCAACTAGGCCCCCTCCCACGCTCATTTTTTTCCCAAAGTCACCCGATCAAAATTTTGAGATAGCCATTTTGTTCAACATGGTCGAAAATGTGATAACTATGTCTTTTAGGATGACTTAATCCCCCGAGGTCTCCGGGGGAGGGCTGAAAGTTGTGAACTTTACCCAATGTTAACATGTAGTATTGGTTGAGGAAGTTTTCAAACTTCCATGGAGGAAGTTTTCATGGGGGAAGGGACATTGCTATGAAGGGGGCGCCAGATTTCCCAGAATTATTTAAAAAAAGATCAGAAATTAAATATGAAAAAAACAAGTTTTTCAACTGAAAGTAAGGAGTAACATCAAAACTTAAAACGAACAGAAAATATTACGTATATGATAGGGTTCACCCCCTAGTCAATACCTCGCTCTTTAAGCCAAAGATTTTTTAGTACTTTCATAAGAGCTATTTATTCTAATTAACGACCTTTGTGATTAAGGGGTCATTTTTAAAGAATTGGAACAAAATCCGAACTTTAGCGTAAAGAGCAAGGTATTGACTAGGGGGCGAACCCCCTAATATACGTATTAAAAATATATGAATATAGAAGTTCGTTACGTAAGTTAATTCGTAAGTTACGTATATTTATTACTAATAAAAACGTTCGTAAATAAAATTAAACAATTTTCGAGAAAGCCATTTAACCAAATAAAAGTAAAATTAATATGCAAATTTTGTTTTAATAATTCATGTGCGGTGAGCCAAAATCAAAACCTGCATTAATTCAAACACGTTCAAAAATTAAATAAAAAAAACAAGTTTTTTTAACTGAAAGTAAGGAGCGACGTTAAAACTTAAAACGACCAGAAATTATTCCGTATATGAAAGGGGCTGTCTCCTCCCCAACGCCTCGCTCTTTACGCTAAAGTTTGACTTTCTCACAACTCTATTTTTTTTAAACAATAAGCAACTTTAGCGTAAAGAGCGAGGCGTTGAGGGGGGGGGGCAGCACCTTTCATATACGGAATAATTTCTGTTCGTTTTAAGTTTTAACGTCGCTCCTTACTTTCAGTTAAAAAAAACTTTTTTTTTTATTTAATTTCTCTATTAAGCCATGCTGATTTTCTTTTTTTTTTATTCTCTGGAATATGCATTTGTAAAATGATATTCCTAATGTTGATTAGAATGAAAAGTTTATTTATATATGTTGAAGGATACTTTTCTAAGATGAGGGTCCTTTGTAAAGATGGCTCCTGTTTGTAGGTGTGCTATTAATGATAGAAAACAAAAATGAAAAAAAACACACTGAAAACCAACTGTGCTCCAGACATTTCGTGCAGAGGGGGTGGAGAGGGTGGAATCTCGGGCTTTTTGTTAATGACTAGATAAAAAAAATTACATGAAAGTAGGTTTTTAAGTTTAAAACAAACTGGATTCACCATAAATATGAAGGGCAAGAGTTAGCCTTCCCCCACCGTCAACCTTCAAGAGCGCTAAAGTTTAAATTGCACTTCAATGAAAACAGTAAACAGTTTCAAGTATACACTTATATTTTTGAACAACTTATTTTAAATTAGAGTAAAAAACAACATTGAACTACTACTACTAACAACTCACTGCAGCATTAAGGTGCCTAAGGCCAACAGAGCTACGAACGCTCCTCATCCATACCGATTCAAAGCCTCTCTCTCTTCACACCCTCCCAAGAAGTTCCAAGTTCATTTAACTCCTCCCTTACGACCTCCTCCCACCTCTTTTGGGGACAAACTACTTTTCGTTTGGCCCTAGATAGTTGGTCCAAAAGGACTATCTTTGGCAATCTATCATTCGTCAACCGCAGAACGTATCCTAGCCATCTAAACTTTTCTCTAATTATAGCCCTAGAAAGTGGGATAGAACCACATTTTTCGTACAGCTTACTGTTTAAAATACGGTCGTTCAGACGGGTACCCGAAAGAATATTGAGACAATTCCACTAGAAAAAAAAAATCTAACAAATTTTCTGTCTTTCTGAACGCCCAAGTATTCTAATATTCTAATCTTGGTCCACAAATTTATCTTGCTCTTCTTTCAAACTTGTTTTTGACTATGAAAACTTGCCCTGGGCCTTGGCAATTCTACATTTACATCTTCGCTGCATCCATCATCTTTTCTAATAACACTACCTAGGTAAGTGAAGCTATGACTTACTTGACTTGACTTAAGGCTCCTGCCGAGGGTTCGGCGTAGAGAACGATGAGACTAGGCGCCTCCAGGTTGATCTATCGCTTGCCAGGATCGCAGCTTCTTCCATCGGGATGTGGGCTTGGGTGAGGAATTCATCGGCTTTGTCTTTCCACCTAGTGGGTGGGCGTCCTCTGGGTCGTTTCCATCCGTGTAGGGTGGGGTCGAAATCGAATGCGACCCGTGCTGGGGCGTCGCGTGGCATGCGAAGGAGGTGGCTGTACCACCGAGCAGTACGCTGGGCGAGCTGCGTCGAGAAAGGAGTTCGAGCCGTACGTGATAGGAGAGTCTGGTTGCTAACGAAATCAGTCCAGTGAAGTCTTTCGATTCTTCGGAGATGTTTCGTCTGAGCGACATCGACGGCGCTGAGGATAGATTTGGCAGCTGGCCACGTCTCCGCTCCATACAGCAGGACGGTGCTGACTGACGCATTGTAGATGCGCATTTTGGTAAAGCGGCTTATGTTTGGCTTTCGCCAGATGCTGCTAAGCCTCCCAACAAGTGCTGAAGCTTTGGCAATTCGAGATGTAAGCTCTTTTGTGATCAAGCCATCATTCGACAGAATAGATCCCAGGTAAGTGAATTCTTCGACCACATCTACTCGGTTGCTTCCGATGTTGACTTCCTTTACAGCAGAACGGGACGTGGGGGGCTCAAGGAGCTTAACTTTGGTTTTCTGCCAGTTGATCTTCAGTCCAACTTTCGAGGCTTCTTCTGAGAGCACCTGGAGAGCTTTGGTCATCTTATCGACGGTGCTCGCAACTAGCGCTATGTCGTCGGCGAAGTCAGCATCAGAGAGTACCCGGTCTCCGAACTGAAGACCGAATTGACGGCGATTCATCGTGCTAGCCATAACATGGTCTATGACGCAGTTGAAAAGCTCGGGAGCGGCGGCGCAACCTTGCCGGACGCCAGTCTTCGCCGGGAATGTGGGACTGCGTCTTCCATTGACTTGCACGCAGCTTTCCGTATCCTCATACAGCTTTTCAAAGAGTGAGCAATATTTCTTGGGTAGACCCGTAGTTCTTAGTATCAGCCAAAGTGAACGGCGATCAACAGAGTCGAAGGCAGCCTTAAAGTCCACGAATGCGATGTACGCTTTTTGGTGGAACTCTCGCGTCTTCTCGATCAACTGGCGCATAGTAAACATTTGCTCCGTCGTGGACCTGCCGGGCATGAATCCGGCTTGCTGGACTCTTCTCTTTCTACGCAAAAAGGTGGAACACCTGTCCAGGAGTGACATGGCAAAGAGTTTACCAGGAACGGAGAGAAGCGTGATCCCACGATAGTTTGAGCAGATTTGACGGCTGCCCTTACGTTTCCAGAGCGGCAATATGATGCCAGCACGCCAGTCATTCGGTATGCTTTCCGTCGTCCATACAGCTGAGAAGATTATCTGGAGCCACAGAATCATCGCTGCACCCCCGTACTTGAGGAGTTCTGCAGAAATACCACAGACGCCGGGGGCTCGATTATTATTTAACCGTTTTACAGCATTTTGGATCTCAAAGGTGGTAAACGGTTGCGATACGAGGTAGGAAGTAGCCTCGGGTGTGGTCATTGCTGCTTGAATCAGATCAGAGTCGGGATGAGCAACTGCCTCGGCGTTCAGAAGCGTTGAGAAGTGACTGCTCCAGGCAGAGAGTTGGCCTGCATCGTCATCCGGCATGCTTCCGTCAGCAGAAAAAACACGGCTCACGGTGGAAGTCTTCCCTTCCGTCAGCTCGCGGAGGTTTTTGTAGAGGGAGCAGGTGTCTTCTTTTCTCGAGGCATCTTCAAGATCGCTGGCTTTCGTGTCGACAAAGGTCTTCCTATCACTGTGCAGTAGGCTATTGTGCAGGCCATTGAGTCGTCTGTACTCTGGCATATTCTTTGCTAAACGGGCCTTCCGGCGCAGCTCGATTACAGACAGAGTCTCCTGGGATATCCAGGGTTTATTCTTGTGTCTGCTGCGGCCAATGGTACTGCCAGCAGAATCGAGTATATTATCTTTGAAAGAATTCCAGGCTACTTCAGGGTCGTCCAGAAGTTGGAGGCAGCTAAACCGGTTAGAGATATCGAGAGCATACTTCTGTTGCATCTGAGATGTAGCCAGACTACTCAGATCGAGCTTGGGAGGCCGTCTTTCTTGTCCTTGTGCTCTCAGGTGTAGCCTGAGTGTGGCGACTACCATCCTATGGTCTGTGTTTCCAAGCTCGGCCGACCTATAAGTCTGGCAATTTGTTATCGACGAGCGCCAGCGACCCGAGATCATAACATAATCGATCATCTTCTTTGTCTGGCCCTCGTTACTATACCAAGTGTATTTGTGTATATCTCGTCTCTGAAAGAGCGTGTTTGAAATAACCAGATTATGCATATTGCAGAACTAGAGGAGTCTTTGTCCGTTGTCATTCAGTGAATCTGGAGTCACAGGGCCGAGAACACTTCTCCACACGCCCTCCCTGTCATTTACCGTCGCGTTAAGGTCTCCCAGAAGAGTGACGATGTCGTGGGGTGGGACTCTAGACAGGGTCGCTGAGAGCTCCGCATAGAACTGATCCTTCACTTCCGCAGGACTAGGATTGGTGGGAGCATAGCATGCAATAATTGTCCACTTTCCATGCTTGTGCTGGAGCTGAGCCATCAGTATTCTATCTGAAATTTGTTTATAGGAGAGAAGGCATCTCTTGGCTCTAGCGTTCAGCGCGAGGCCTACACCATTTGTCTTGCTTTTTGGGTCACCAGACCAGATCAGGTGATATCCTTCACCAATATCCTCGGACTCTCTTCCGACAAGGCGGGTTTCCGTAAGGCCAGCCACAACTATATTGAAGCGTTTTAGCTCATAGGCAAGCATTGATTTAGCTCCAGGAAAGTTGAGTGTGAGTACGTTCCAGGTGGCGAGTCGTATTCCACCCTCGTCAATAAGGTTCATTCGATGGTCTGAAATCGGTCCAGGGACATGCTGGGGTCGTGGAAGGTAAAGGGGGGGTAGGTCATCCGAGGCAGTATCATCGTTTTTCGTGGCGGTAAAATTTTCGGGTGGAGGGTTGCAGGCCCAACCGACCCACTTGATCAATCTTCTAAACCAAGCTGATGCCTCCATTACACGCTCACTCTTATTATCTTTCTTATAGAGGGATTTAATTAGAATTTTTCTAAAATCGATGGGTACTTTCTCTATTTCGAAAACCATATTGATAAATAATCTTTATTAATTTATCTCTAACTGCACATCCACCATATTTGAAATCTAATTTGCCACACTATCACTACCTGGGGCCTTATTACTTTTTAATGCTTTTACGAGTAGCACTGTCTCCTCGCAAAATAAACTTTCATTCCCTTCCAAAGTGTTTCAAATTTTTTTCTTTCTTTTTTGAATCATTTGCTATAATTCAGTACGGTTTCCCCCTCCCCCCAACCTCTCTTTAAATCTTTTATCTTCACTAATTGTGGTCTCGTTCCTATTTTTAACGCGGGTAAGTCCAGATTGACTACTCCCTCTCAATATTTTGACATGCAAATAAAATATTTTACTTTTGTTTCTTGTAACTGCATCTTCCAGATATTCAGCAATTTTACCCACGATCTTTACTTCATACCTCCTTAATTCATATTTATTGCTTTCTCCTCTTTCTTTACATTCCTCTTGTTTTCATATGATCTATCACTCAAATCTCTTCTCTATTAGATCTAAAGAATTTTCACTCATATTCTTGGCTGCGTTTCTAACTCTCCTCCCTAAGACACCATTTGCTACTTCACAAACTGTTTTCCTAAAATTATTTCATCCATCTTCTACATTGATAGATTTTAGACTCTCTAGCTTAATTATTCAACTGTTCTTGGAAAGTTTCTCTCAAATTCCCATCCTGGAGTCTACCAACGCCATAACTTCTGGGAAAGTAGTTACCCTGCCTAAATTTCAGCTATAAATCAACCCTAAACACTACTAGATGGTGATCTTTATTTTTAACATCAATAACACCACTGTTATGTACCCAAGCCTCTTGTGTTAATCCTGCCAGACTTTAATTTAGAATAACATTATCAATAAGGTTGGTTGTATTGATTATGGGTCATTATATGACCAAATACTGTATTGGTTATAACTTGATTGTTATGCCTATAGAATTGCAACAGTCTATAACTGTTACTATTTTCTTTTCCTATCCCAAATTTCCATAGACTGGTGGTACTATCCATTCCTGTTTCTACCAATCTGGGCATTAATATTTCTTAATAAAATACCATCTTTTTATCAGGGATCATTTCTATTTGCTCCTCTTGTCTTAAGTAAAATCCATCTGAGTCAGTACTTTCTCCATCAGCCGGTACTTTTTACCCATATAATGAGCAACTAGCCTTCTCATTAATACATTCCTCACCTATGTAAGACTTAGCAGCTTCCTTATTTATCATGAGCCCTACTCCCTGACTATATACCCCCTCCTTCCTGCCTGAGTAAATAAATTCTATATCGCCTAATTTCATGTTCCCTATCCCTGGGATATGAGTTTCTAAAGCTTCTAACAAGTCCAGTCCAGAAAAAGTGCAGGAAAAAAACTAACACATCCTCTCATGTCTGTATGAAGCGCTTAAGTAGGCATAGAAGGGGACAGCAAGGAGTCCCTGGCACCTCCAGTATTAATGGGGGCTTTGTGCGATCTTAGGCACACCTTTGTCACATCTTGGTCACAACATAGTTTTATTTGTATTAGGGAGGGGTTGTTTTGCCTCCCACGTCTGCACCCTTCTCCTTATGCTAAAATTTAGTTAATGCTAAACTGATAGCATTTTAATATTGCTAAAAATATAGCCAGCTGGTGATTGCTAGCAGATTGCATTGCTAGGTGATTGCACTTTTTATTTCAAGGAAGTGGTAAGGACTTAACCTCTGCAGCTTTTATTGGAAGTGTGGACCTCAATTTGGATTGAAGAATATGAAATTGTGTTTTGGAAGCTTTTTGCCTTGGATCAAGGATGGTTTTTCCTTGCTCTTGAGCCGGATTCTACAGTGTGTTAGCTGACCTGGAGTTTTATAATGAATTTCATTGAGAACTATCTTGATTTGTTCCTCTGAGCTGATTTTAACTAAAATCTAAAAGTGTTTAAAATCAACCCCGGTTCCCTGGCCTTATCGCCAATACTTTTTTTTTTAAATGATGAATATAAAAATTTAGGGATCCAAAAGAGATTTTTTCCAAGGGTCCAAAATTCGCCGGCTACTGTAACGAGCCATTTTTTATTTTTGATTTCGGTTGAGTTTATTATTACATTTTCTGGTTTAGGACAGTGGCAGAGGAACAGCTTTTCAAGTACCTCCTAAAATCAAATAGCTCTCTCATTACCAAAGAAACTGGAGCTTCCCTTTTGCTCCTTTCTTAGAAGTAATCTTAAAAATTTGGCCCATGGCCGAAAAAAATCAACTTCTGGACTAAGAGACATAATTTTTCAACGCTGATCCTTGAAGAGCTGATAAAGTGCATTAGATTACTATTTTGTGTGTATAAAATTTCGTCCATGAGCCGTGAATTTTTGAGAACTTTAAGGGGTTGTTAACTTAATTGATGTGGAACATATCCCCCCCTCCCCCCCCCAAAAAAAAAACAAAAATCGGGTAACGATTTTGTGCAAAAACGAGCCAATATTTGGTTATGTGCAAAAATGAGCTTGATACGCAAAGCAGGTCCCTCTAATAACCCCACTCCTCACCACCGACGGTTTTTTTTTGTAGAAAGACGACAATGGTGTATTTTGTTTGTACCAGCATGACAGATTTTTTTTTTTTTCAATCTACATGTTAGGAGAACTAAAGTGAACAGCCCTTGTAACATCCTCCCTCCCTCCTCCCCGTTCCGCCGCCCACTTTATAGCTGAAATGCTGTCATGCCGCCTTGTTTGGACCAAGACCATGCAAGGATCTTCAATCTGTATGACGGAAGGACCGAAATCAGACCGTGCAACCCCCCTCCCCTCTCGTGTCTCCGCTGCTGAGTTTTCTGTAAAAATGTGGGCACTTCGAACATAGTTTAGACCAGAATCATACAGAGATGTTTGATCAGTTTTATTGAAAACAGGAAGCGGGCCAGTGGGCTATATTCGCTCCTCTTGCCATTTTTTTGCAAAAAGGTGGGCATGTTGACCCTGATTTTAACCAGAATCATCTTAGAACTTTCAATAGGTATCTTTGGAGAACTAAAGTGGACAAAAGGGCCCTCCAATAGCAGGCGCGAAGGACCGCTGCTTTACAGGCTAGTTTTTTTTTTTATTGGGTAAATGGACTGACGGAAATATATCACGTAACATCAATGAAAGAAGGTCAGCCTCTCTCGGTAAAAACAAAAAATTAATTAATTTTATAAGTAAAATCTCCCAAACCAGTCTGTAACATAACCAGCTGTTCGGTAAATTCATTACCCCCCCCCCAATTATTTTGGCTTGTGACCCCTCTGCCTCTAATACCAGCCAGCTTTTATGCTATATGTAGAAACTTGCGCCTTGTTTGAACCAAAATCTAACAAAAATTATTACTCTTATGATTAGAGGACCCAGGTGGATCTGTTGCTCCTCCAATGCCCTGTCCCTCCCGCCTCTAACGTAGGCATGTTCCATCTTGTTTAAACTGTAGACGTGCAATGATTTTTCTATATGCATTAGCAGAAAAGGAAGTATGTCATTCTTCTGATGAACTTTTTCTTCTTTTTTTATACTTTCTTTCCATCAATTTTGATTCCGTCTTAACTTAGAAAAGAAAACGTTCCTATTCCCTCGTTTGGGATTAAGAGCTGCATAATCTGAGATTTACTCAATTTATTAATGCGGTTTTTATAATTAACTCTGTTTACCTTTTATTTCTTTAACAATGTGTGGAATTTAGCGCAGACTGTTTGGTCTCTATATATGTTTACATACTTTAAGTGTCTTCCTTTGTAGAGGTATATTGACCAAATAAGCTGTAATTTATTTGTGTGGAGAGTGATGCGAATGTGTCATTGGGATTTCAACCTTGTCCTAGGCCTTGATTTTCGAAGAAATTTATATTCCTCCACATTTGTAATATTTAAACCTTTTCATTTTTCCTGGTCAAAGAGTAATGACTTATTAATTGCTGACTTATAGCCAGAATTCTGATTAGTGATTTATAGTCAACTATTTATCATTTTTAGTTATTGCCGCTAAAACTTTCGACACAATATAAAAGCATGTCGTGGAGAAAAGGGAATTTTTTTTACAGAAATTAAAAACTTAGCCAAGTTTGCTGTTTCTTTTAGAGTCTATCAAGTTAATTACTATGGATTGAAGAAAGTTAATGTCTAAACTTTTTTTTATTGGTACTTGAGCGTGAATGACGATAGTAATGATGATGCCATTGTTTATGGGGACATTTTCGAAAAAAAACTGTTTAAATGTGCATCACTTTTCTGTTTAAATACAAGTATGTACAGATTTAAAGAGCAATTGCTTTGAAATTTTGGCGTTGTGCTCCCATGAAGGGGGTGCCAGGACCACCTAGAGTGCATGTCACAGATCACCATATGGACGATGGACGATGATGGATGAGATACACCATATGGACGATGAATATCTATAAAAAAAAACTGTTTAAAATGTTGTTTTTACTTATTTAGGAGTAGTAATACAAAAGTTCCAACTAAAATAGACAAGTTTCTCTGTTACACCTTTCCTTTTTTTCTAATCTTTTCATATTTTTTTCGCGCGAAATTATTGCAGAAGTATCGTTTCGGAATAGAAGAAGATTTATTGGCGCTTAGTAGATTGTACTGAGTGTTATTCGTCTTTTTTTCAAATCCTTAAATTTCCATTTATATTGAAAGAATTTATACGTTTTTTTTGTTTTTTTTCTCTGGTTTTGTTATTGTTTTGTTGCAGGTTTCAATAAATCATCAAACGAATCATTTGTTACTGGAGAGGAAGAGCCCTGGGTTTTCCGCGGTGGTTTGGCAACAGACCTGCAGGTAAGCTATACAGTGTTCACTATAGTTTTTCTTTATCGAAACTCGTGCTCAAAGATCGCACAGAAGTATAGTTTTTTTTTTTCAATTTAGGTTGACCTACCTCCTTCTTCATTCGATGGTCTTGCATGTGTGGACGACAATTGTGTGGGGGATTTAGGAAAGTACATTTTTTTCGTATCCATTGAAAAAATTGATAAAAATAAAATGCCCCCCCCCCTCCCCGATAGATTTGAAAAATAGAATTTTGTAACTTCATTTCAAAAAAATTGAAAA